>CAWUFW010011073.1:0-643927 GCA_963921515.1 Calotriton arnoldi
GGGTCGATTCCGATTCGGGCCGGAAAAGCACCGACCGACTCGGAGCCGGAAAAATTACCGACCGACACGTACCAGTGGCGCCCGACACGCCAAGTACGATGCAAGCCGCGATAAATCCGACCGACACGTCAGGAAACCAAGCCGACCGACCGAGCCGCTCGGAAAATAGCAATCCGGCCGGAAAAACACGCGAATCCAACCGACCGACACGCACCCGGAACAAATCCGACCGAATCGTACCCGCCAACTCCAACCCGCAAAGTACGATGCAAGGCGCGAAAACACGACCGAGTCGGACGGAGGACAAGCCGTACGACCGACACGCATACAAAACCGAGCCGAAGCAACACAATACACCGCGACCGACGCGTACGCAGCATACAAAACTGCACAAACACAGCGTGAACGAAACGGAAAACACCGTACGAGACCAATGCAGGGTCCGACTCGGTCACAAGAACGTTTCCAACATACACAAACAGCACAAAGGAAAAATCAACCAAAAAAAGCCCAAACAAGCAATTACCAAGCCAATAAATACTGGGGGGGTGGGGACAGAGAACAAAGACACACCCACAACTCCACCTATATAAAGGACACAAATCACTACCATGAGCCTTTGCAAATGCCATTCCACTGCCAGCACCCAAGAGAAAGCAACCACACACCCACAGCTCATCCCTCACACAAGCCACACACCAGCAGCACACCAACAAATACCTACCTCACATACACCCAGCACAACACACACCCACACACCCTCACCTGCACACCAACACACACATCACCCACCATCACCACCCATCACCATGCCCCCCAAGAAGAATCCCAAGTTCCTAGATAGTGAATTGGAAGTCATGGTAGACGAGATCCTCAGGGTGGAGCCACAGCTGTTTGGCACATTGGTCCAACAGACCCCCATGTCGCAGAAAACCAAGATGTGGGAGAGGATCATCAACAGGGTGAACGCACAATCACCATGTCTGCGCACAAAGACCGACATCCAGAACAGGTGGTATGACGTGCGCAGGAGGGTCCGGGAGCTGCTCAAGAAAGACTACCTCCTGAGCCAATACACCGGCAGTGGCCCTCCTGCCAAGCCAGTATACCTCAGGCCCTGGGAGGAGAAGGTGCGGGCCATCCTTCCGCCAGTGAGCGTATATGGACTAGAGGACATCCCAGAGCCTGGTGAGTACACAACAAATGTACACAATAAACTGCCACAAAACACACACATCACTGTCAAGGGGAGAGTCAAACCATGCACTCATAGCAATTACACAGCAACTAGAACAGAATCATCCCAAAATGTGTATGTCAGTCAGATAAACACAACACATGCCATCAAAAAAGTCACATCCAACTGTGCCAACACATGTACAAACACAACCACAACTACAGCTAGGCAGTGGCACAAATAGAACTAACACACACATCCACACATGTAGCCACCACAACAACACCAACACACAGTGAAGACCACTCAAAGGAAGGAATTCTGTGTATGCTGGCCAAGTCAGTGTAGCCAATAGCATCATGGGAGTCGCAGTCACACATATTGCCCCCCCACAACTGTCCCATCAACACCACCATGAACCATGCGCACATCACAGGGAGTGGAGAAGGACTCACAAGATGGCTGACACTGGCTACTGCTGTGAGGAGCACAAGGCCCTGCTGGCAACTGTGCACCAACAAACAGCAGGACACCACTGACTGACATCCTGAGAGACAACTTACACTCCCTGCAATGCAAGCACGTTCCATGGTGGGATATCTGGCTGGCTGGGTGGGAAGGGGGACTTGCAGCACTGACCATAGTCACCAGCACCTCCCCTCACACCCCCCCAACACAAACTCCACAGTACCCACCTGGTAGAATGCAATGCCCTCCATCCTAACACAAGATCCCACAAAGCACCACCACCCTGGGTTATGTTGTGTGAAGCACAGGGACACTCTTGGGACTCTTAGCCAAACAACTGCCAGGACAACACTCCCAGCCATCCTGTCAGCACAGCCAGCCCACCCCACAGGGAAGCAGAGTCAAAAGGAAGGAAGCATGGGCATGCTGGGAAGGGGGTGGAGGCAATAGCATGATGGGAGTCGTAGTCACAGACATTGCTCAGCCTCACAACTGGCCCATCAACACCACCCTGAACCATGCTCACATCACAGGGAGTGGAGAAGGACTCACAAGATGGCTGACACTGGCTACTGCTGTGGGGAGCACAAGGCCCTGCTGCCAACTGTGCACCAACAAACAGCAGGACACCACTGACTGACATCCTGAGAGACAACTTACACTCCCTGCAATGCAAGCACGTTCCATGGTGGGATATCTGGCTGGCTGGGTGGGAAGGGGGACTTGCAGCACTGACCATAGTCACCAGCACCTCCCCTCACACCCCCCCCAACACAAACTCCACAGTACCCACCTGGTAGAATGCAATGCCCTCCATCCTAACACAAGATCCCACAAAGCACCACCACCCTGGGTTATGTTGTGTGAAGCACAGGGACACTCTTGGGACTCTTAGCCAAACAACTGCCAGGACAACACTCCCAGCCATCCTGTCAGCACAGCCAGCCCACCCCACAGGGAAGCAGAGTCAAAAGGAAGGAAGCATGGGCATGCTGGGAAGGGGGTGGAGGCAATAGCATGATGGGAGTCGTAGTCACAGACATTGCTCAGCCTCACAACTGGCCCATCAACACCACCCTGAACCATGCTCACATCACAGGGAGTGGAGAAGGACTCACAAGATGGCTGACACTGGCTACTGCTGTGGGGAGCACAAGGCCCTGCTGCCAACTGTGCACCAACAAACAGCAGGACACCACTGACTGACATCCTGAGAGACAACTTACACTCCCTGCAATGCAAGCACGTTCCATGGTGGGATATCTGGCTGGCTGGGTGGGAAGGGGGACTTGCAGCACTGACCATAGTCACCAGCACCTCCCCTCACACCCCCCCCCAACACAAACTCCACAGTACCCACCTGGTAGAATGCAATGCCCTCCATCCTAACACAAGATCCCACAAAGCACCACCACCCTGGGTTATGTTGTGTGAAGCACAGGGACACTCTTGGGACTCTTAGCCAAACAACTGCCAGGACAACACTCCCAGCCATCCTGTCAGCACAGCCAGCCCACCCCACAGGGAAGCAGAGTCAAAAGGAAGGAAGCATGGGCATGCTGGGAAGGGGGGTGGAGGCAATAGCATGATGGGAGTCGTAGTCACAGACATTGCTCAGCCTCACAACTGGCCCATCAACACCACCCTGAACCATGCTCACATCACAGGGAGTGGAGAAGGACTCACAAGATGGCTGACACTGGCTACTGCTGTGGGGAGCACAAGGCCCTGCTGCCAACTGTGCACCAACAAACAGCAGGACACCACTGACTGACATCCTGAGAGACAACTTACACTCCCTGCAATGCAAGCACGTTCCATGGTGGGATATCTGGCTGGCTGGGTGGGAAGGGGGACTTGCAGCACTGACCATAGTCACCAGCACCTCCCCTCACACCCCCCCCAACACAAACTCCACAGTACCCACCTGGTAGAATGCAATGCCCTCCATCCTAACACAAGATCCCACAATGCACCACCACCCTGGGTTATGTTGTGTGAAGCACAGGGACACTCTTGGGACTCTTAGCCAAACAACTGCCAGGACAACACTCCCAGCCATCCTGTCAGCACAGCCAGCCCACCCCACAGGGAAGCAGAGTCAAAGGAAGGAAGCATGGGCATGCTGGGAAGGGGGTGGAGGCAATAGCATGATAGGAGTCGTAGTCACAGACATTGCTCAGCCTCACAACTGGCCCATCAACACCACCCTGAACCATGCTCACATCACAGGGAGTGGAGAAGGACTCACAAGATGGCTGACACTGGCTACTGCTGTGGGGAGCACAAGGCCCTGCTGCCAACTGTGCACCAACAAACAGCAGGACACCACTGACTGACATCCTGAGAGACAACTTACACTCCCTGCAATGCAAGCACGTTCCATGGTGGGATAACTGACTGGGTGGGTGGGTGGGTGGGAAGGAGGTCTGGCTGTCAACCAAACACAATCAATGCAGACCATGTTCACACCCCAGAGAATACATAGAAATGCCCAAATAATGCAGGACAATGTGCCACACCAATATCAACCCCTGACTGTGATGACTTAGGACAATACAATGTACAGGCCCGCACCCCGAGGCACAGTCACAACTGTCAGGTGTGTCAACCACTGATGCCTGCAGAAACATGACATACATTGTTTGTGTCTCCCAAAAACAGGTGATGATAGGGACACAGCAGCAGACGCTGAGGAGTCCCAGTCCCAGGCTCAAGAGGATGCCGAGCTCACTGACGTCGTACAGCCTCTGTCCTCCTCGGACGATGAAGAACAACCTGGCACATCCGGTGCAAGTCAACATGCTGCACCAGCAGGACCACCAGCTGCAGCACCAGCAGGTCCACCAGCTGCACCCCCTGCACCCACCCCTCCAACGACTGTCACCACGAATACCATCCCTGCCGACATGGACAGAATAAGGAACAACACCAGCGCAGTGACCCTGGACCAACCTGGGGCCATGGACACCACCACCACCACCAACCCCCAAGGTGGACCAGGGTTATCTGTGCGTGCAACTGCACACACTGCACATGTCAGCAGGGGTGGTGGGAGGGGTGGGAGACAGAGGTCGCTGCTTGCAGACGTTGCTGGTGTGCATGAAGACCCACAACTGGTACGCATAGCTGATGCGTACCAGTCCAGCACCGGAGAGCTCAGCCAGGTAGTGGGGCTCCTCAGAGACATCAAACAGCAGCAGGCTGCCCATCATGCCCGCTTGGACTCCCACATGTCCCACGTGGAGTCACACATGTCACGTGTGGACTCCCACATGTCACGTGTGGACTCCCACATGACCCGCGTGGAGTCCAAGTGGGATGTACTACATGAGATGACGGCGGTGCACAGGGACATTTTACAATGCCTCCGCCAGATGAACAGCAACCAGTCCACACCTCCCTGTGTGCCAACAACATCTGGTACCGAACAAACTGCAACTGCCACAGGGAGGGAGGAGGACTCTGGCGGAGAGTCCCCTGCACCGCAGCAGCCTGCACTTGAGGCCCCCCCCCAAGAAGAGGGGTCGTCCGAGGAGGGGAAAGTGAGAGGCTGATGGCCAAGCGCAACTCCCAGGAAGCCTGAACCTGTTCTGGATTTTCGCCTTTGTGCACAGACTGTTCACCCTGTTGATGGCAACACTACTCCCACACATTGCATGGGGAGTACAAGTTGGAACAATGTGTCAGACAACTGTGGCCCCGATACTGGGGATCCTGTCTACCTGGACTTTCTATTCATCTAGGAACTTGGGATTGCAAGATTCATGTACAGCACAATCCATCCTATGCACTATTATCACAGATGTATCACAATAAACACAATAATACACCATACTTGCCTCTGTCGTGATTCCAACGTGGGTGCTGTTATGGGGATGATGAACAGCAAAATTACACTGTGTATGCGAACTGCAACAGCAAGGACAACACAGGCATGTGAGTACAGGCAACGTGACACATATGAGGGAGACACACCACCAGGGCTACACAACACATACACACCTAGGCCATCTGACTCATTGCCTACACTGATGTTGCCAGGGAAGACGGTGCAATGCACAGACACCACACCCATTCCCAGTTGTAGTCAAGTAGCCCACAGGTGCAGTAAGCAAATGGCAGTCAAATGTGTGACCACAGACAACGCACATCACTAAGTGAAGCACAGGTTTATTACACAGTAGCAACATGCCGTAACCACTACAGATGCAAGGTAACCCCACCTGGTAGCGGGCACACAGTCAACAACTGTAGACAGAAGGAAGTCCATGGGTGTGGCGCACATCACCTGTAGGGACACAACAGCTACCAGCCTGGATGTGCAATCACGTCGTCGGTGGACACAGTTGACCAAACGAATCTGAAAGTACCCTGTGAAGGACAGAAATGACACACAGTCAAAAGCAATGCAGTACAGGACAGAACAGCAAAACTCATGCACAATACATGTTACAAGATACCCACCCAGAACCAAGTTAGCATGTCAACACTGTTGGGGAGTACAGCCCACCTGTCACCACACATCGCAACACACATCCTGTCAAGTAGCCCATGGACACACTCCAACAGCACCAGAGCACCACCCACACATCATGCCAACTCACATCATTCACATGACACCTCAGGATACTCACATTCAGCTAAAGAAGTTGGTGATGAGCTGTGTGCGGACATCACCATCACCATCATCATCATCATCGTCACTGGCATCGTGGTCCAGGCCAGGATCCTCCACAGGTGGCGGATGTTGGTCATCGTCATCCTGGATGAGAGGCAACTCCTTCCGCACTGCCAGGTTGTGGAGCATGCAGCAGACGATGATAATCTTGCACACTTTCGCAGGGGCATATGGGAGGGACCCTCCGGTCTTGTCCAGGCAGCGGAAGCGGCTCTTCAGGAGACCAAAGGTCCGCTCAATCACTCTCCTGGTCCGACCATGTGCCTCATTGTAGCGCATCTGGTCAGGTGTCACAGGGTTCCTGAGGGGTGTCAGCAACCACGGCATGTTGGGGTATCCCGAGTCACCTACGGACAGACAAGTGCACATCAGCTGACTTGGAAAAGTGGGCGGAATACTACAGATCAGATCACACACAATGGCACAAAGTCAGTACACACCGACAAGCCAGGCACGCTGGTTCTGCATCTGTGCCATCAACCTGGGGATGCGACTACTCCTCATCACAAAGGCATCGTGTGCTGAACCAGGGAAACGGGCACACACGTGTGTGATGGTCATGTCTGCAAGACACACCACCAGTGCATTGACCGAGTGGTAGTGCTTGCGGTTCCTGTAGGCCTGCTCCTGGGCCTGTGGTGGTACCAAAGCCACATGTGTCCCATCAATGGAGCCAATGACATGCGGCATCCTCCCCAGGGCATAAAAGTCACTCTTCACGTCAGTGAGTCGTCGCAGTCTAGGGAAATAGATGTACCGGTTCAGGAAGAGCAACATTGCCGCCAAGAAATCGCGGAGCACACGGCTGAACATGGTCTGTGACATCCCACCAGCAGACGCCACAGTATGTTGGAAGGTACCGGTGGCAAAGAAGTGTAGGGCTGCCATCACCTTCACCTTGGGGGTCAGCGCTGTAGGATACGGCCGGCCAGGCTGCAAATGTGGGGACAACTGCACTGCCAAATCCTCAATCAGCTGCCTGGTGAAGCGGTACCGTCGGATGCTGTCCCGTTCCACCATCGTTGCCAGGTCTGGGAATGGCCGATGGACAGCAGGAGCCCTGCAGTGCAGAGGAGAAGTAAGCAAGATCGTCAGTCACCCCACATATGCGGCATTGAACACACTCAAGATCCCAACATACATCATCATGAGGCACAACTACATGAAGTGTGCAGTACCGGAACGACATGTATGGTACATACATGGCCAACATCTGTCAACACGGTCCTACAGGTGGCATCAATTTGTCCCAGGTTGGCCCATTGGATATCATGATGCTGTGTCACAGTCACCCCCCAGTGACATGTGAGGACAGATGTGCCCCAGGCACCACAGCTCAACGACAGGCACATTCCCAGGGACCCTGTAATGCCACATGGACACTGGCATCACCTGGAGTATCATGTGTACACCACAACAAAACAAACATGACCCCCACAGGTAGTGGCCACACTTGCCATGGCAGGAGAGCCATGGACGTCTGTGACACACACGCACAACATCAGAGTCCATGCACACACAACGTGGATGTGGAGACTGTCTCCCATTGTGCACATGAAATCAGAGACATTGTAAACACTACATGCACAAAGACTGTGGAGGGCCATCACTATTGTGCCACTGGGACACCCTGGCTCAAACATACCGTCCCACATGGGACTCACGGGGTATGTGACATGACATACACAAACACCACTGTGAAATGTGACCATGGCACATGCACAGATATGAACAGTTGCACATCACAGTGGTCACGTACACGTAACACCCAGGATCCTGTCCCCATTAACACGTGCACAGCCTGGGGGTGGCTGCCCACAGGTGACACCCACAGGACAACATGTACACCAACATACACACAATAGGAAATGCAGCCTTACATGCCTTATGATAAGGTTTGGACAGGCTGTCGTGATGTAGGTGTGCCCCTCACTCCCTGGGAGCTATCTGTGGCTGGCATATGTCCATCTGAGACAGGCATGCTGACATATGCCAGTCACATGTACAGTGATGCGTTGAACAGCAATGGACCGATCGGTGTCTCCGGCCGGCCCATTGCTTTCAATGTGTGCGGGTACGCGTTGTACCCCTGTGCGCGTTGTACTGCAATGGACCGATCGGTGTCTCCGGCCGGCCCATTGCTTTCAATGTGTGCGGGTACGCGTTGTACCCCTGTGCGCGTTGTACTGCAATGGACCGATCGGTGCCTCCGGCCGGCCCATTGCATTCAATGTGTGCGGGTACGCGTTGTACCCCTGTGCGCGTTGAACAGCAATGGACCGATCGGTGCCTCCGGCCGGCCCATTGCATTCAATGTGTGCGGGTACGCGTTGTACCCCTGTGCGCGTTGTACTGCAATGGACCGATCGGTGCCTCCGGCCGGCCCATTGCATTCAATGTGTGCGGGTACGCGTTGTACCCCTGTGCGCGTTGTACTGCAATGGACCGATCGGTGCCTCCGGCCGGCCCATTGCATTCAATGTGTGCGGGTACGCGTTGTACCCCTGTGCGCGTTGAACAGCAATGGACCGATCGGTGCCTCCGGCCGGCCCATTGCTTTCAATGTGTGCGGGTACGCGTTGTACCCCTGTGCGCGTTGAACAGCAATGGACCGATCGGTGCCTCCGGCCGGCCCATTGCTTTCAATGTGTGCGGGTACGCGTTGTACCCCTGTGCGCGTTGTACTGCAATGGACCGATCGGTGCCTCCGGCCGGCCCATTGCATTCAATGTGTGCGGGTACGCGTTGTACCCCTGTGCGCGTTGTACTGCAATGGACCGATCGGTGCCTCCGGCCGGCCCATTGCATTCAATGTGTGCGGGTACGCGTTGTACCCCTGTGCGCGTTGTACTGCAATGGACCGATCGGTGCCTCCGGCCGGCCCATTGCATTCAATGTGTGCGGGTACGCGTTGTACCCCTGTGCGCGTTGAACAGCAATGGACCGATCGGTGCCTCCGGCCGGCCCATTGCTTTCAATGTGTGCGGGTACTCGTTGTACCCCTGTGCGCGTTGAACAGCAATGGACCGATCGGTGCCTCCGGCCGGCCCATTGCTTTCAATGTGTGCGGGTACGCGTTGTACCCCTGTGCGCGTTGAACAGCAATGGACCGATCGGTGCCTCCGGCCGGCCCATTGCTTTCAATGTGTGCGGGTACGCGTTGTACCCCTGTGCGCGTTGTACCTCAATGGACCGATCGGTGCGCACCCATTGACAATGGGCTTGCCTGGCAACGGACGCGTTTTCGAATATTCGAACGAGTCGGTTGCTGGAAAATCAGTTGGTCACCCACAACAATGTTGCAAAATCATGTATGTCATGAAGTTGAAATTTTGAAGGATGCTGTGGGCGTGTTTTGGTGCTGCTATTCCATGGATTGGCCAGATTCAGAAGATGCAAACGACTTGGACCTATCACTTTGGACACAAGGGACAGTATCTGCCTCTCCAGCACATATATATTGCTGCATGTTCCCCTGAGAGCCCACTTGCCTGCACTACATGCTCCAGGACGACATCTGCCACTGCACTGCTGCTGTCTCTGCCCCTCTGGACCCTGCAATGGCACGTACTGTGGAGAGAGCCCCAGCCTTCAGCCTTGAAGAGAACCAGGCCCTGCTGGACAGCCTACTTCCACAGTACAGCAAGCTGTATGGGACACCAGGGGAGCAGGTGAGTGTTCTGTGCACTGCCTTTCTGAATGTGCATTTTGTCTGACTAGCAAGGCTGAGAGTCAGCACACCACTGGCTAGCAGGCTCACTGAGTAGTTGTCACCCCCCATAGTGTGTAGTGACTTGCACTGGACAGGTATGGTGCAGTGACAGTGCTTCTGAACAGGGTTTTACTCCCCATGCAATGATACCATGTAGTGACTTCTGGAAAACTGTCCATGGGCAGCCGTGCACTGCCTGTGTACACCATGTGCCCCTGTGATTGCGACATGTATATGCAACTGTGTCATGCACGGATATGTTGCATGTGTAGTAATGGCCTTATCACTTTGTCATCCTGACAGGCTTCTGCCCATCGGAAGCATGAGATCTGGAAGGACATCGTCCGGGCTGTCCGGTCCGTGGGGGTCTACAAGCGCCGGATCCGCAACTGCCAAAAGAGGTGGCAGGACCTTCGGGGCTGGACCCGGAGGATTGCACGGGTCCAGCTGAAGCTGTCGCCTCCTCGCAGGAGGGGCGGAACACGGACCCTGACCCCCACATGCTCAGCATCCTGGCGGTGGTCTTTCCAGACCTGGATGGGCAGCTGAAGGCCAGAGAGCAGCAAGGAGGGGGTGAGTCAAAGACTGCACTGTGTACTCTGTCTAACATGCTATGTGCCCTCCTCGGGCCAGGTTGAACTGCCACAGTACAGCAGTCATGTTGTCCAGGAGCCATGTCCCTCTATTGTGCACTGCCCACTCCTCATCTGATACCCAGGTGTGGCCCTTACATGCAGGGAATTCTGTCACTTAGGACTGTGTCCTTGCAGTTTGCTTGACTCAAGGTGGGAGACAGCATCTGTTTCCCTGACTCTGTGGTGGGCATCATGGGTGGGTCCATTGCTTACACAATGCCTGTATTCTGACATGTATTCAGCGTGTTACTTTGATCTGTGGTCCAATTGCTGAGCTGATCCACCACATGTGGCTGGGGTACCTGGCACACACCCATGCTGCGGGTGGGAACAATGTTTGGGCCCCAGGAGTATGTATATGACGTGTGTCACACATACTTAGCCAGCTGCCTACAGTCCAGGGCTCATCCCTCATTCATGTGGGGCTGGACAGTCATGCCTACTCCAGGCCATACAATACACTCTGTACTCCCACTCCCGTGTATCAGAGGACACATTGTGCACAGTGATTTGACCCCTCAGGTGTCTGCCTCTGTGTCAGTGTGCTGTGGATTAGTCGCCAGGACTGCTGTGGAGTTTCTTGGTAGGGGCTCAGCATGCCACTGGAGATGTGACCATAGGAGACGATACTTGTGTGACACATAGGTGTCTGATCAGCTGCCCATGCAGACTGGGGCATGTAAATGTGAAGTTCAGGCAGCTGTTCCCCATGCACAGCAGAGTGTGAGGGGCTCAGGTTCAGAGGGTAGTGTCACAGGTCTCCCATATGTCCAATAGGTATGACCTGGACAGATGAGGGTTAAGAGGATGTGTTGTGGGGGGATGTACATGTGCACTTGTGCAGCTCCAGGACTTGCATTCCCCATGACCTACTATTGTGACACAGTGCAGAGTGTTGTTGTCTGGCTGCAAAGTCATACATCACTGAGACAGTGATGTATGACTTTGCAGTCATGCCTCCGCCATGGCATGTGTCTACTGATTGGTGATCCTGCAGGGGAGTGACATGTGCTACATGCACACCATAGTGGCGCTGGCTATCAGGACATGGGTGCATCATGGTGTCTGTCGCTGGTATGCATCACATGCATTTCCTATTTGACTCTGGGCATCCCTTACATCCGTAAACCTGTACTGACTCAGTGGCAAGAGCTGTGATGTGTCCACACCGTGTCCTCTGCACTGTCCAACTACTGTGTACTTGGTGCATGTGTCAACACTGGGGTGTTGCAATCCAACAGACACCAGACAGATGGGTGCAAGGCCATGTGGGATGTGAGTGCCATGCTTGGCATCAGACTGACAATTGACTTCTCCTGTTCAATTAGTGCACTTTTAGCAATGTACAACTAATGATGCCAGGGCTTGCTCTGTGATGTGCTGTGCTCACAGTGGTGTGTGCGTTATGTGCAGGTGACTGATGTCTGTCTGTTTCCCCATTGTTTGCAGATACATCCACGGCCACGGAAGGGGACAGCTCCACGGACCAGGAGGAGCCGGAGAGCCAGACTGGGTCAGCAGCCGAGGAGTGGTCGGAGGGACCCAGTGGCACGGAGGGCGAGGGGAGCCACACCGAGGAGTCCTCAGCAGCATCCACCTCAGCTGAGGACCAGAGCAACTCGGAGGATGACTCCCTTGTGGAGGCGGGTGTCAGCAGCCACCACACCCCAGCTAGTGTTGCTGTCCCCGCCACCACCAGCACCACCACCGCCCTCCCATCGGCTCCCATTCCCCAGGTCCGTGGAGGCTCCCATGTCCGGGAGCGTGTCTCCTTTGGGCCAGGCACCGCACCCCTGCCCCTGTGTCCCCTGCTGCCCTGAGTGAGGAGTCTGTGTACCTCCTTCGCCAGCTCCATGTAGGGCAGACAGCCATGCTGAGTGTCCTCCATGCGCACACCGCGCTGTTGACTCAGCTGGTGTCGTTCATGGAGGGCATCTCATCGGGCATGTCTGACCTACAGAGGGGCAATAGGTCCATGGACTCCTCCCTGACGGCAGCAGTGTCCCTCCTCAAACGGTCCCTCACCCCTCCTGCCTCTGCTCCATCCACACTCCCCAGCACCTTACCCATCCCAGGCACACACACACTGGCACAGGCACACACCAGCACACACACATCCAGCACACTGACACACACGCCAATGACAAAACGCACACGCACGCACATTCAGGGGACTGAAGCCAGACTCACAGGGGATGGGGCCCTGGAACACACACACGCATCCACATGCACTGCGCAGTCCTCAGTTCCCTCTCCCTCCAAAGCACCCTCCCTTGCCTCACCTGCAACCCCAAAGTCACAGCAGCTCTTCCTCTGTGACCTCAGCCTCTTCCCCACCGATGAAGCTGCTCCAGCATCCCGGGGGAAGAGGAAGCCCACCCACACGGAGCAGAGTGCCCCTCGCCCCCGGACACCCTCCCCCAGGCGCAGACGGACTGAGGCCCCCACCCGCAAGTCCCCCCGGAGTGCTAAGAGCAAGACCCCGCCACCGCCCTGCAGCTCAGGCACAAGGTCTCCGTCCTCCATCCCTCAGGCCCCCACTGCACAGGTGCCCCCACCACACCCTGCCCCAGGTTCCCCCACCCACAGATATACCATCCCCAAGATGCTCCGGCCTTCTCCCCCTGCCACTTGCTCTCCCAGCACCACACCCCCGCTGCGCTTGTCTGTGCCACTGATGTGGTGAGGGTGTCCTCCCCCTCTGTCCAACCCACCTTGCCTGTTCCCCATTCTCCTCCCCTGGAGGTAGGCACTGCAGTGGAGTCCACTACCGCCCTGTCTGACTTGGGCACTGCAGTGGCGGACCTGTCCACCCCATCTGCAGGGTCCACTGCAGTTGTGCCGGCACCCACGACATCTGTGTCATGCCCCCCAGTTGTGCCGGCACACACCATGTCAGACACCTCCACTGCAGTTGTCAGTGGCTCTCCAGCACCCACCACCCCTTCCCTGACTCCCCCTGGTGAGCCCTGATCCTGTCCCTGCGGTGCCTGGCCTGCCCCCCGGTTGCCCCTCCTAGTGGATTGTCCCTGGTATTGTGCAGGCATGCGTAGGGTGACATCTGCCAGTGTCACCCTGTTTGAACTTTGACAATGGACTGGCCATTGGCCTTTGCTCTAATTTCTTCTGGACGTCGTTATCAAACAACACATATGCTGAATAAAGCAACTTTCTTTTCTCTAGTGCTCATGCTTCAGATGTACATGTTGTTGGTGCAGCTAACCATGCCCTTGCTGCAGTGATGGTGATATCTGGTCTCATGATTATGAAGTGTTACTGTGCAGGAACCCATGTGGTCCAGGGGGAATGTGTCCTATCATGTGGTGTATCCATGTCATCAATAGCAGCATCTGAGGGTGTCATGTGTTCAGTATTTGGCAATGGGTTTCCTACTTACATTGGCAATTTCATATCTGTGGCTTCCACCCCTGCACATCTGTTGTGCCTGCCATCGTTGCATTTGTCTACTTCCCTGACCGTGTTGCCATCTCCAGTGGACATGCAGGTTTGGGCATCAATGGGGAGGGACTCATCCGTGTAGTCAGTGCAACATTGCTATACAAGTGTGTTGGATCTGTGCTGATGATTCCGTTGGCACATCCATGACCAGGCTGATGTGATGGGAGCCCTCATTTGGTGCTAATTGTTGATTGTGTGACCAAGTGCTCAGCTGACATGATGGGGCCCTACTGAGGCAACATATGGCACAGCTTTCCTCACACAGGAGTGGAGTCCCCTCATGGCAGTGTGTACACGTGTGACATTGCCTGCGCCCAAGGTGTGTGTTGTATGTGCATGTCTGTGTGTTCACTTTCATTCATCTGCGCATGCTGTGATCCCTAGTGTTGTACCTGTTTGTGATGCTTGCTGACTTGAGCTATGTTCCCCCAAAGTCTTCTCCCTGTGTTCTCTGTGATGTGGGTGCATGGCACATTACTGGTCATCAGGGTGTCACCCATAGGTGTGTTTGCTGTCAGGGCAGAGTTTGTGTGCTGACGCAGATGGGTCACAGTCAGGTTTCCCTTTGGCACTTGTTGTTTGCCCCTGTCATGTGATTTCCAGTTTGTGTTATCTTTCAGTGATTGTGACACGTTGTGTGTGTGACTGCTGGCACTCCTTAGGGTCCGGGCTGCAATGTTGGTTGTTGTCTATGTGTGTTCTTTGTGGGTGACCTTGGCTTCTTCATTGGTGTGTGACTGTGGCTGGGATCCCATTGGTCGGTGTGGTATTGCCGTCATGTCCATGTACAGCGTAGTGTGCAGTGTGTCAGACATTCAGGAGTCTTGTTGAGTGTCCATGTGTGATGTGTTTCTACACCTTGGTTCCCACCCACCACCCTGGAATAGTCATGGGTGCATGTGCAATGTCACCAGTGCATGTGTACTTCACTGCTGCACATTGTTGGAGGTCGAGGGGTGTGGTCTTGAGTGTGTGCAGATGAGAGTTGTTGCCCGGCTAGTCCCCTGCCTCCATGTTGGCCTTGGCTTACTGGCCATGCTGATTGATTTGTGCTTGTGTAGGTGTGATGGTAGTTAGTTGCTCAGGACACCTGACTGTGGTTCACAGTGTGAACGACATTTAGCTTTGTCATCACAGTGGTATTTTTATTCAGCCCAGGGTCACCACATTGTGGGGGCCCTGGGGGTGGTGCTGTGGTGTGTCTGTGACTTGCTGTGTCAGTTGTTGTTCCTACGTGCCTGTGTGACATGTGTGTTTTGTGCTCCCTCTCACCTGTCAATGCCTGCTTGCCCACATAGGGGATTTGGATCCATGAGTTACCTTAGTGTGGCAGTGTATGCACATCTGTATGATTGGTATTCAGCTCTCCTCATGTGTTGTGTTGTTGCCTGGGGACACTGGCACCCCCACCCCTCACCTGCTGTGTATGATGACAGTGTTGGTCTGCCTGTTTGTGTTTGTGCATCTGCACCACTGCATTGGCATATCTTTGGTGTGCCATTGGCTGTATGTTGTTTGGTGTGTTTCCCCTGCTGTCCCTGGGACTCCTAGGTCATCGGTCAGCACAGTGATCATGGTTTGTGTGTCCCATTGCTGCCATGGTATGGTATCTGTTCACCTCACATCTGCTGTCTCCACAGGGTATCTGCATTTGTGTGCCCATTGGTGCAAATATGTGGTTCTGCATTCTGATGGTCACTTCTGTCATTGTGTCATTGATGACTGTTGACGGTCTCAGCCCCCATGGGTGTTGTTTGTCTGCACATGGCCAAAGGAATGTTTCATTTGCACTGCAGTATTTGGCTCCCCCAATTTATGTTGCAATGGGACACATACACTACTTTGCCACAGATGAGTTTTTGGTTCTGTGACCAGGAATGATCCATGCAGTTTGGCAGTTGCAGCTCTTTCTTTGTCAACAATTACCTTTTGGTCACTGTGATGATGAGGGTGTAGACCCCATTGCCACAATGGTCAAAATGTGCTTCAGCTATGGACCCCACACTTACCTTTTGGTCACTGTGATGATGGGGGTTTAGACCCCATTGCCACAATGGTCAAAATGTGCTTCAGCTATGGACCCCACACTTGCCTTTTGGTCACTGTGATGATGGGGGTTTAGACCCCATTGCCACAATGGTCAAAATGTGCTTCAGCTATGGACCCCACACTTGCCTTTTGGTCACTGTGATGATGGGGGTTTAGACCCCATTGCCACAATGGTCAAAATGTGCTTCAGCTATGGACCCCACACTTGCCTTTTGGTCACTGTGATGATGGGGGTTTAGGCCCCATTGCCACAATGGTCATGGGCTGCTTGCATTGTGGGTGCCACACACATATATGTGTGGCACATGTGCTAGGGGGTCACATTGTATGTTCAAAGTCATGTTCGGTGTTGTAGGCATTTGACACAGCCTGCTCACACGCTTGTCATGGTGGTGGGGGGATGTCTTAATCTTGCATTCCCTAGGTTGTGGAGTGCTTGTTGTGTCATGCATTGTCCATCCTATGAGTGGGGGTGGTAGTAGTGGTAGGCATCCAGCCCCCTGGCTAAGGGTGGTAGTAGTGGTAGGCTTCCTGCCCCCTGGCTAAGGGTGGTAGTAGTGGTGGGCATCCTGCCCCCCTGGGTGAGGGTGGTAGTAGTGGTAGGCATCCTGCCCCCTGGCTAAGGGTGGTAGTAGTGGTAGGCATCCAGCCCCCTGGCTAAGGGTGGTAGTAGTGGTGGGCATCCTGCCCCCCTGGGTGAGGGTGGTAGTAGTGGTGGGCATCCTGCCCCCTGGCTAAGGGTGGTAGTAGTGGTGGGCATCCTGCCCCCCTGGGTGAGGGTGGTAGTAGTGGTAGGCATCCTGCCCCCCTGGGTGAGGGTGGTAGTAGTGGTGGGCATCCTGCCCCCTGGCTAAGGGTGGTAGTAGTGGTGGGCATCCTGCCCCCCTGGGTGAGGGTGGTAGTAGTGGTGGGCATCCTGCCCCCCTGGGTGAGGGTGGTAGTAGTGGTAGGCATCCTGCCCCCTGGCTAAGGGTGGTAGTAGTGGTAGGCATCCAGCCCCCTGGCTAAGGGTGGTAGTAGTGGTGGGCATCCTGCCCCCCTGGGTGAGGGTGGTAGTAGTGGTGGGCATCCTGCCCCCCTGGCTAAGGGTGGTAGTAGTGGTGGGCATCCTGCCCCCCTGGGTGAGGGTGGTAGTAGTGGTAGGCATCCTGCCCCCCTGGGTGAGGGTGGTAGTAGTGGTGGGCATCCTGCCCCCCTGGCTAAGGGTGGTAGTAGTGGTGGGCATCCTGCCCCCCCTGGGTGAGGGTGGTAGTAGTGGTAGGCATCCTGCCCCCCGTGGGTGAGGGTGGTAGTAGTGGTGGGCATCCTGCCCCCCTGGGTGAGGGTGGTAGTAGTGGTGGGCATCCTGCCCCCTGGCTAAGGGTGGTAGTAGTGGTAGGCATCCTGCCCCCCTGGGTGAGGGTGGTAGTAGTGGTGGGCATCCTGCCCCCTGGCTAAGGGTGGTAGTAGTGGTAGGCATCCTGCCCCCCGTGGGTGAGGGTGGTAGTAGTGGTGGGCATACTGCCCCCCTGGGTGAGGGTGGTAGTAGTGGTGGGCATCCTGCCCCCTGGCTAAGGGTGGTAGTAGTGGTAGGCATCCTGCCCCCCTGGGTGAGGGTGGTAGTAGTGGTGGGCATCCTGCCCCCTGGCTAAGGGTGGTAGTAGTGGTAGGCATCCTGCCCCCGTGGGTGAGGGTGGTAGTAGTGGTAGGCATCCTGCCCCCTGGCTAAGGGTGGTAGTAGTGGTAGGCATCCTGCCCCCTGGCTAAGGGTGGTAGTAGTGGTAGGCATCCTGCCCCCCGTGGGTGAGGGTGGTAGTAGTGGTGTGCATCCTGCCCCCCTGGGTGAGGGTGGTAGTAGTGGTGGGCATCCTGCCCCCTGGCTAAGGGTGGTAGTAGTGGTAGGCATCCTGCCCCCCGTGGGTGAGGGTGGTAGTAGTGGTGGGCATCCTGCCCCCCTGGGTGAGGGTGGTAGTAGTGGTGGGCATCCTGCCCCCTGGCTAAGGGTGGTAGTAGTGGTAGGCATCCTGCCCCCCTGGGTGAGGGTGGTAGTAGTGGTGGGCATCCTGCCCCCCTGGGTGAGGGTGGTAGTAGTGGTAGGCATCCTGCCCCCCGTGGGTGAGGGTGGTAGTAGTGGTAGGCATCCTGCCCCCGTGGGTGAGGGTGGTAGTAGTGGTAGGCATCCTGCCCCCTGGCTAAGGGTGGTAGTAGTGGTAGGCATCCTGCCCCCCTGGCTAAGGGTGGTAGTAGTGGTGGGCATCCTGCCCCCCGTGGGTGAGGGTGGTAGTAGTGGTAGGCATCCTGCCCCCCTGGGTGAGGGTGGTAGTAGTGGTGGGCATCCTGCCCCCTGGCTAAGGGTGGTAGTAGTGGTAGGCATCCTGCCCCCCGTGGGTGAGGGTGGTAGTAGTGGTGGGCATACTGCCCCCCTGGGTGAGGGTGGTAGTAGTGGTGGGCATCCTGCCCCCTGGCTAAGGGTGGTAGTAGTGGTAGGCATCCTGCCCCCCTGGGTGAGGGTGGTAGTAGTGGTGGGCATCCTGCCCCCTGGCTAAGGGTGGTAGTAGTGGTAGGCATCCTGCCCCCGTGGGTGAGGGTGGTAGTAGTGGTAGGCATCCTGCCCCCTGGCTAAGGGTGGTAGTAGTGGTAGGCATCCTGCCCCCTGGCTAAGGGTGGTAGTAGTGGTAGGCATCCTGCCCCCCGTGGGTGAGGGTGGTAGTAGTGGTGGGCATCCTGCCCCCCTGGGTGAGGGTGGTAGTAGTGGTGGGCATCCTGCCGCCCTGGCTAAGGGTGGTAGTAGTGGTAGGCATCCTGCCCCCCGTGGGTGAGGGTGGTAGTAGTGGTGGGCATCCTGCCCCCCTGGGTGAGGGTGGTAGTAGTGGTGGGCATCCTGCCCCCTGGCTAAGGGTGGTAGTAGTGGTAGGCATCCTGCCCCCTGGGTGAGGGTGGTAGTAGTGGTGGGCATCCTGCCCCCCCTGGGTGAGTGTGGTAGTAGTGGTAGGCATCCTGCCCCCCGTGGGTGAGGGTGGTAGTAGTGGTAGGCATCCTGCCCCCCATGGGTGAGGGTGGTAGTAGTGGTAGGCATCCTGCCCCCTGGCTAAGGGTGGTAGTAGTGGTAGGCATCCTGCCCCCCTGGCTAAGGGTGGTAGTAGTGGTAGGCATCCTGCCCCCCGTGGGTGAGGGTGGTAGTAGTGGTGGGCATCCTGCCCCCCTGGGTGAGGGTGGTAGTAGTGGTGGGCATCCTGCCCCCTGGCTAAGGGTGGTAGTAGTGGTAGGCATCCTGCCCCCCGTGGGTGAGGGTGGTAGTAGTGGTGGGCATCCTGCCCCCTGGGTGAGGGTGGTAGTAGTGGTGGGCATCCTGCCCCCTGGCTAAGGGTGGTAGTAGTGGTAGGCATCCTGCCCCCCTGGGTGAGGGTGGTAGTAGTGGTGGGCATCCTGCCCCCTGGGTGAGGGTGGTAGTAGTGGTAGGCATCCTGCCCCCTGGCTAAGGGTGGTAGTAGTGGTAGGCATCCTGCCCCCCTGGCTAAGGGTGGTAGTAGTGGTAGGCATCCTGCCCCCTGGCTAAGGGTGGTAGTAGTGGTGGGCATCCTGCCCCCTGGCTAAGGGTGGTAGTAGTGGTAGGCATCCTGCCCCCCGTGGGTGAGGGTGGTAGTAGTGGTGGGCATCCTGCCCCCTGGCTAAGGGTGGTAGTAGTGGTAGGCATCCTGCCCCCCTGGGTCAGGGTGGTAGTAGTGGTAGGCATCCAGCCCCCCTGGGTTGGGGTGGTGGCACGCATTCAGGCCCCTGTGTGCATATGTGGCATTGGTGATGGGCATCCCGCCCCTATGGTGCTGCTGTTGCTGGTGTAAGTATATTCAGATTCCCAGTGTATGTGTGTGATGTGTCGTGGTACGTGTTGTATGTGTTTTGTGGTTGGTGTCTGACTTACCTTCTGCGCCGTACGCGTCCGTGCCTGTTCCGGTAGTAGATGTAGAATATTGGTATGATCGGGACGAAGGGATTCATGGTTGGTTCGTGTCGCTCGTCCTTCTCGTTGCTTCGCGTCGTCCTCGCCGCTTGGCTTCGCCCTCGCCGCTTCGCTTCGTCCCTCGTCGCTTCGCGTCGTCCTCGTCTGTGCTGTGTTCGTCTCGTAGCCGTGGATCGTGTTGCGGCGCGATTCGGAGCTTATGTGCGCCTCTCCCGGATGCTTTGACGTGCCGTGCGTAGCGACGGGTTCGGGCGCGTACGGAAAGCGCATCGTACTTGTCCGGCCGGACGGGGCTGCATTTTCCCTTCCGTGCGACTCGATTCGGCGTTTCCGGATTCGCCTCGGTCGGAGAACAGGACCTGGTTTGGGTGAGTACGGCTCGGCCGGAATTTTTGCTGTTGTGCGCATCGTACTTGCTCGTTCGGTGTGCTGTACGGATCGGTCGGGAAACTGGCTTTCGCATGGCTTTTTTCCCGACCGAATAGTATTGGGTGCGCCTCCGACCGAGATCGGAATCGACCCCTTTGTTGTACATTGAAGTGGAAGGAATGTAGGAAGGCTAACCTGGTTCTACACTGACATACAAAGATCTCTCTTGACAAGTTAAAAAACATCTTGTGCAAAGGAGGATTTGAAACAACAATTTTCAGGAATATTTGCTGGAATATTATCAGAGCTCCATAATTATTTAGGCTAAATATTGGTGTCTTCATTGGAATACGCATATTCTTATGACACACTCACCATATATGAATTACTTTGGAAATTATAATGATTGAACTATGTAACTGAAACGGATTTACATCATTTACTCTGTAAGACCCTAATTCACACAACACACAGACTTTCACCTATGATTTGGACGAATTTCAAATGATCATCGAATTCTCCATGAATTTCATGGGAGCAGCTGGGAATTTCCCAGTCTCACATTCCCAGAAGTTAGTTTGTAGCCAATTTTGCGCTCTGTGTGCACATTCAGATTTCTACACATAGGAATATTATGCTACAGTGAATTTGCACTTGCTATTTTTGTCTTTTTTCTGCGTGGGAAAATGTGCTTACTGTGAAGTAATGTGCTTACCTACGAAAACACTGAGGGGGATATTCACAAGAACGAGTGATAATCATCGCAAAATCCGCTTAACGCAACTTTGCACATCGCAGTCCATCGCAGGAAAATAACGCTGTGTTAGCCTTGTATTCCCAACACGGCGGTACCATGCAAAAGTCTCACGTCAACGCGCAAAATGTCTGCGAAAACATTACCGAGACGGCGAAGAAAACCCAAACCCGAACGCGAAAAAAGCTGCGATGGGCCCAACCGCGATAAGACAATCAGCAAAAAGCAGCACCAGGCCTGCAATTCACACACGTCAGGCAGGAAAAACTACTACAAAAGCACTAAAAAATAACACAAACAAAAAACAAACTACAGCGACGCACAATGGGGGCAGCCGGAGCAGTGACAGAGGACGGCCAGAACCCCACAAGCCCCCCGAAGGAGCAGGCTGGTACCACAGGGAAGGGCAAGGAAAAGAAGAAGAGGAAGACGCGGTTCAGTCCGCAGGAAAACAGGATCCTGATCACGGAGGTGATAGAACACCATCAACATCTGTTCGTCACCTCCACCGTGTCATTGGCAACAAGAAAT
Organism: Calotriton arnoldi; assembly: GCA_963921515.1. Taxonomy (NCBI): domain Eukaryota; kingdom Metazoa; phylum Chordata; class Amphibia; order Caudata; family Salamandridae; genus Calotriton; species Calotriton arnoldi. Next base: position 21,773 of record CAWUFW010011073.1, read on the forward strand.
GGAATATGGCAGTCCATCATGGACAAGGTGAATGCAGTCGGAGTGCGGAGGAGGACAATTGGAGAGGCCAAGAGGCGCTGGAATGACGTGAAGCGCAAGACCAAGCAGAGACTCGCCAACAACCAGAAGGCAGCAATGCAGACTGGAGGTGGGAGTCCAGCGCCACAGGAGGAGCTGGATGAGATGGAGGAAATGGTGTCCACAGTCATCAGTGGGGAGACGGTGGCAGGAGCTGGGGGACCGGACACTACTCAAAATGACCCGACACCACAGCAACAGGGTGAGTAACGACCAGGGACTGGGGGGACGGGGGAGATGGGCACAATGGCACACATGCACAATGGAGTACAGCACACTGCACACCCACAATGACTCTGGATCATGTCCCTGAACCCCTTGGCACACTGCAGCACACATAGCAACTGCACGTAGGCCCCCGTCGACTATGTGCCCAGACGAGTCCCTCCCACACATCACTCATCACACTTCCAACCCATGCACATGCGGGTCCGTGAGCCACACTGACAATGCAAGTGACACCGCATGACGATTAGCATGGCTGCAGTCCGATCACCATGACATGGTGCACGCCACCACACTGTGGTGGCGGAGTGTGGACCACATCCGTAAAGGAGCATGCCATACTCTGCCACATCCACCTGCACAGACAACCCCTGACGTCAACTACACATCTGCGGACATACCATGCCCCAGAGTCCCAACTGCCACCAAGACCCAAATCCACCCCAGTCTGCAACATCTCAGCACTGTATGGGCACAGATGTCAAAGGCACACCGCCTGAAAGGGACAAGGGTCAGCCAAATCCGAGCTGCAGGGGCGACCCCCCCAAAATGCAGCACACACACATGACATTCAGAGCACATCAGCATTGACAACAATGTTGTACAGACTGCAACACGTCAACAACAGGACAGAGGACACAACACGTGCTGCCTGTGTGTAGAAATTTGCCAATCACATTTGGCATAGCAGGGAAATGTGAGATGTCAATGTACAGGCACAATCACATATCCTTGATGTTGTCGAAATGTCCACTGTACCGCATTTAATAGGCAGCACCTCCTGGACAGCCACAATGTACATTGCCATGCAGTCTGTATGTGAACTTGTACAATGCGTCAACACACATGTGAACACTATGTAATACTGCATCTCCCCTTCACATTGCAGAGGGAGCATCAACACCTCCTGCAGAGTAGCCCCACCAACTCTTCACCGATGACGGGGAGGACACCTCCGACATCGACACCGAAGCCCTCCAAGAACTCATCGACTGCCTCAGCACCCCATCTCCAGGAGCAGGGCAGCCCAGCTGCATCGAGGAGATCCCTCCCCATGCACAGACCACACAGCAGGACGCACCTACCACCCCGGCTGTCTCCCAGGACCCCCACGAACAACACATGGCCTTCCAACGCCGTGTGTTGGAGGCCCAGGAGAAGATGGCCGATCAGGTGCGGGTGGGGTTCAACCTCATGGCAGCCAAACTCGATGCCATACATGGGTATCTGATTCCCATCAGGGACCACATACAGTCCCTGACGGCCACCCACAGTCCGCTCCATGCCCTCCAACGATCCATGGCTGACATCGCTGGAGTCATGATACTGAGACAAGAACAACTGTCCAGTCAGAGTGGCTCCAGCGATGCCAGCCGGGAGTTGGGACAGATGCGGGGGAACATGGAGAAGAACATGGAGAACATGGAGCGGATGACGGCGGAAAGAATGGCTGCCACGGCTGCACACCAGGGAGTTGTGGCTGGGACCTTCCTTGCCCTGCAGCACATCGCCATGGCATTGCTGCCTCAAGGCCTTGCACAGATGAATGCTGCTGCTGCTTCTACATCCACATCTCCGCCCCCTGATGTGTCAGTGGCACACTGTGCGGCCGACATACCACCACCACCCACGTGTGAGACACATGTGACATCAGAGGACGAAGATGCGGGTGAAGCAACCTTCGTGGTACGGAGGCTGCAGTAGCATTCATCTCCGCCATATGGCCTGTTCCTGCTTGGTCCTGCCCTTTGCATCATCAACCTCCACTGTCCCCCGATGCACTCTGCGACACTCACCTTTGACCTCGACATGGACTGCCATAATCAGTTTGGTTGCCAATGACACAGCGATCAGACTGCGTTCTGCACTCTTCCTCTTCCATGGTACCTGTCATTCCCTGAAGGACTCTGTTTGGCACTCCACCGGCCGAATATGTGAAGTGGGGTCTGCATGGCCCTGTACTGCTCCAGCTGCACCACTCCTTTGGATGTGAATAAAACATTCTGATTCCCACAGATGTGTCATGTCTTTGATCATTCAAGAATGAAAGTATGGATGAATGGAGGGTCAGTGATTCCCCCTTACGTCCATGTTGCTCATGTCGTGGGACTTGCATCACAGGGTGCAACATTGTCGATAGCGGGCCGTGTGGCGCAGACACGGCAACAGAGACACACGCATCAGTTGATTTCCTGTGCAGCCCAGATATGAACCACGCCCAGACGCAAGGGATATTTGTTCACACCCCTACTCTGGCCTGGCGTACGCCGAGCCAGCCCACTCGGCTTACGTATGAGGGGGGGGACGAGGTGACATGGCTGCGTCCGCCTGCCATATGACGAGGCTCACTCAGATAGGGTCCATGACTTGCGTTGCATGGAGTGGGTGGCACGGTTACACTGCGGCCGGCACGGGCCGACCGCCATGGGACGGAGACTTTCTGTGCACTGAGGTAGGGACACCTAAAGTGCTGAGCGGGTGTGCAGCCTGCGATGATGCCGTGTGCACTGATATGGTCTCTGCCATTGCAATATCAAGACCCAGAATCAAGTGTGTGACCTGGTGGACCGCAGTGCGTGGCTGCATGATGTGGAGGCTGCCAGGGTCACGTGCCCCGGGCTTGGAGTTTGCACCGGCACGTGGTGGGCCCTATTGGGGACACGCCGGTGGCGGAAGGTGAGCAGTGAGGCCTGTGTGCGCAGTGTCGGCATTGTCTCTCCCTGTCCCTCTCTTCCTTTCACTGTCTCTCTCTCTCCCTCTCTTTCTCACTCTCACTCTCCCTCTCTTTCTTTCACTGTCTCTCTCTCCCTCTGCTGCTCTCTCTCTCCTTCTCCCTCTTTCCCCCTTTCTCTCTCTTTCTCTCTCTCCCTCTCTTTCACTCTCTCTCTCTCTGTCTACATTTCTTTCTCTCTCTCTTTGTCCCTTTTTGGGCGCATGATGCACCTTCTTATCTTCAATTTTGTCTTGCAGGTTTTGACTTGCAGATTGTCCAGAGGAGACCCACCATGACTCTTCCACTTATTGGTGTTGAGTTAAATTTGGATGAAATATTTATTTTTGGAATTCTCAGGTGTATGGATGTTTTTCCTTTTTCTGGCCACACATGGATGTTGGTTGTTGTACTTGTGCGACATCATGCGAATTGTTGCGTACATGTATTTGTGAGGTAGATGTGAGATCTCTTTGTCCGGGGGGGTGCCCGGGGTAGGACCCCGGGGGTGGGGAGGTCAGAGGGGGGGTGCCTGGGGTGGTGGCGGTGGGTGTTGTGGCCCTCTTGGGGCTCCGAGCTGCATGATCAGTGGCTCCATGGCATCTGTTGTTCTTCTGGTGTGGCTGTGGGCTGGGCTCCCTTTTATGGTGCAGGTTGTCGTCCGCTTTAGCACCAGGTAGGAGCAGGTGTTGAATCCCTGCTGCTAACGCGCCTTATCGCATATTTTTGATTCTTATCACCGATCTGGCTGGTCGTTGAGAATGTTGCGGATTGGTGATTTCGCGGGTTTTTGCACGGGAATGCCTACTCTGCATCTCATTAGCGTTAGTTGCCGGTGTCATCCGTGGCGATGTTTTTGGCGGCTAGTATCGCAGGTAAACTGGTGATATCGGCTGTTAGCACCAGCTTGTGAATGGTGCGATGGATTTATCACCACTTTGGCTGCGATAAAGTGCCGCTAACTCAGCGTTAAGTCCTTGAGAATATGCCCCTCAATTTTGAAGGTCTCTCCTACCAGTTTCCACACAGAAAACTGACACACATCTCCAAACGTTTCTTGGATAGGAAACCACCTAAACAGTTAATAATGCGCAGTGACACTTGATTAATGTCTATGTTTTTTCATCGTATTCTTCATTCAGAATCATATGATGAGTGCTTTTTTATAATCATTTAAATATATGTCCTTCGGTTGGAAATTGAAATGCTGTAGACACTTTAGGATGACTGCCAATGTTTCTAATATTAGCCTACATATAAGGAGTTCGATTAACCAAGAAAGATTTATTGAAAGCGGAAGAAATGTGTCACAATAAGTGGCAGTGTACTTTGATTAAATAAGTCAGCAAATCGAATTGTTGCAAACGAACATTTCCAATTTGTAAAAGAGTTTCCAATTTTGAATTTTCTGCCTGCAGATTCTAATGCCATTAGGTAAACACATAAACTGGGACAGACATATTTCTGCTGTGGAATTCATGGATAGCTATAGCAACACAAAAGGATGATGGACGGAATGATGAACATGGTCAAACATTCACCCCCAGTACTCCCCATGCCATTCCAGTTTGGACCCAGCCATATTCAAATCAGTCTTGACCCTGCTTCCCATGGGAACAGTGTGGGGTCTAGAATGGAATAAGGAATGTTGGGGACAGTGGATTCTGTGGGCGGGAGTTGCTGCTTGAGGGGAATGGCTGACGGTCAGTAAAGAGATTTCTTACCGCAATGACAGGCTCCATTGAATCCTTTCAGTGGGGACGAGTTGGCCGTAAGTCTGTCCACCTCCTCTGTACTGCCTGCACCTCTTCGGATCCTGTTCCTGCCTCCACGGGGTCCTGATTCCTTCGTGCTGCTGTGTCTGCTTCTCCAGCCCTTCGTGCTTCGTCCGCTCCACCTGCAATGTTCCCTGCTGTCTGCTCGATGTTCACCAGGGATTTGCCGTGATTTGGGTATCGTGCTGGTCAACTGGCATCCTGCGGTGCTAGCTCATGTCGGTGGATGCGATCGGCAATCGTTGGTGGCCATGCAATCTCTACTTCTGCCAGCAGCGGATGTACGCGTGCACAGCTGAGCGCATCTACATCATTCGTAGTTCCTCAGAGAAGGAGGACTACGCGTCGTGGGAGACGCCGCCGCTCTACGTGCGGCTGCCATCTTTTAGGTGTCTTATTGGCTGCACAGGCTTGTCAGCTGTTACCATAGCAACAGGATAGTTGCTCATCACGCTGATGCACACAGCCGCTTCTACAATGCATCAACACGCTGCGGGCAGCCATTTTGGGCAATTTGTTTGAAGTAACCTTAGCAACGGTTGCTTCTTTCCTCCACGTCTGTGTGGCTTCTATGCTGATACGCACAGCTTACCCCTGTGCTTATTTTGCAATACGACGCCGTTATCTTCGCTGATGTGCACAGCCTACTACATTACTGGAACACGTATGTTGGTTATTTTCTAATACCTATGCGCACATCCTTGTTCAGTAGGTATTCATTGTTTGTTTTTAGGGTATCTGAATTTTTCGCTGATGCGCACAGCTCATTCCAGTGCACAATTTTTTTTTAATCTATAACTTTCATGTTCTGTAACTTTGCGGAATCCTTCATATATTGTGCCGTCGGTGACTTATCTTATCAAGTTGGTATTTATTTTGGCAGCAACTCACTTTGCATGCATTTAAAGAGTTATGGAGGGAATATCTCTGCCACCTCCTTTCTTAGCAAATCCTGGTTCTCCTCCATTGTACTGGATACAATGGCACGAGGCTTTTGAAGCATATCTTGACGCAATAGATGGTGATACTTTCACATCCAAGAAAAAAAAAGCGCTATTAGTGTACAACTTAGGTCATGAGGGCAGGTCAATTTTAAAAACGCTGCACATTGAAACTGTACACGTTCTTCCTAGTGGTGAGGGAGATGCTGAGCCTATTGTTGATGACTATGCATCATTAATCCAAACCTTGGGTAAAAGATTTTCTCCTAAAAAGGAAAGACATAGGTTCTTGCAACAAGCACAACTTCCTGGAGAATCCATTGACGATTTTGTCTCAGCTTTACGCACTTTGTCCTTGAACTGTAATTATCGGGACTTGAAGGAAGAAATAATTTGTGATCAACTAATTGAAAAAACATGTAATAGGAGAATCCAAGAGCGGTTATTGGCTAGTGAGGATCCTGGTTTGGAGCTTGCATTGAAAATTGGAAGAAGTATTGAACAATCTGATATTTGTATGAGAGAGTTAGCTGCTAGTCGCTCTAAATCAGAATCCAAAGAAGTTAATGTTGTACAAAAAAAGTGGGGGTGATAAACCTAAAAGTCAGAATTTCAAGTTCATAAAAAAACTGGGGGGTCCTCTTTGAATACCAAAAAGGATTTTGTTTGCTACAGGTGTGATAGTAGATCACATTTAGGAAATTTCAAACAATGTCCAGCTTTAAATCAAACTTGCTTTAAATGTGGCCGGAGAGGTCACTTTTCTCGCATTTGTAGAGCAAGTAATCACAGGAAACAAGCTGTTAGTGCTGTGTGCGAGGATGATGTTGATGTTGATACTGTAAGTGTGTGTGGTGAAGTTTATCTCTTAATGATTAGTAAAGAGGAGTCAAGTCAGTTTGGTCAGAATTGTGTAGTCATCAAACAAGTTGATAAAAGAAAACCTCCATTTTGTAACCTCTTAATTAACGGCCATGGTGTAAATATTATGGCGGATTCTGGTTCTCCTGTTACTCTTTTTTGTGAAAGTGAATTCGCCAAGTTCCATGATGTTGTGCTAGTGTCAACTGATATTAAGCTGTTTGCTTATGGTGGCAAAAAAGTGGAAGTCGTCGGCAAGTTTGAGGCCGATCTAAAGTTTAGTGACCATTCTATCAATACCAATGTGTTTGTTGTAAAAATGGATCGAATTTATTGGGTTGCGACGACCAAGGTGATCTCAACATAATTTTGGATCCCAACCATCCTGAGTTAGTATTAACTAGGGATCGTTTAATGAATCCAAGTTTAAATGCTGTTGGAGGGGAGCAGGATGTTGATGGCTCGAAATGGATCAGTGAATTCAAGGAGGTATTTTGTGACCGTTTGGGCAAGCTGCGCAATTTCCAACATCGCATAATCTTAAAGAGTAATGCAATTCCCATGGTTCACAAAGCTAGGAAGGTACCTTGGTGTCTCAGACAGGAGTAGAAGAAGGAGCTTGATAAATTATGTGCCATATCGATCATTGAACAAATAGAAGGTTCAGAATGGTTGTCCCCGATCGTTTTGGCTCGTAAGGCTGACAAATCTCTGCGTTTGTGTGTGGATCTTCACGATCTTAATCATAACATTTGGGTGGATCGCCAACCTTTGCCGAATATTAATGAAATGTTGGCCACTTTAGACCATGCTGCGGTATTTACGTTTCTTGACATGTCAGCAGCATACCACCAAGTGGAGCTGGACCATGATTCTAAACATCTAACCTCATTTATTACACCAGAAGGTGCCTTCCGCTATATCCGCATGCCCTTCGGGTTGGCATCGGCATCTTCTGTGTTTCAAAGGGTCATGGACATCTTGTTCAAAGGTATGAAAGGAGTTGCCTGTTTTCAGGATGATATTTTGATATATGGCAAAGATAACGAAGGGCATGATGCCAGAGTGAGAATGGTTTTAGAAATTTTGAGGAAAAATGGCATGACCTTGAGGAAAGACAAGTGTAAATTTGCCCAGTCTGGTGTTGACTATTTGGGGCACAACGTGTCTGTCGATGGGGTCAAACCTAAATTGAAAATCTTGAAAGCCATTGAGGATGCACCATCACCTAGTGATAAGGATTAACTCAGATCCTTTTTAGGATTGGCTGAGTTTTATGCCAAATTTGTACCGCAATTCACGAGTAAGACTGTGGTGTTACGTAATCTTCTAAAAAAGAATGCTAGATATGAGTCGACAAGTGAGTGTGATTGTGTTTTTAAAGAAATTAAGAGATGCATAGTTTCTGCACATCCCTTAAAGAATTTTAACACAGAAGATTTGAGTATTCTAATGACGGATGCCAGCAGTGTGGGTTTGGGGACAGTACTATTACAGAAGCGCTTGAATGGGAGTGAGGAGATTATAGCTTTTGAGTCCCGAACTTTACGTGGGGCTGAAGCTACTTACTCTACTATTGAGAGGGAGGCTCTAGCCATGTGTTGGCGAACTGAGTATTTCAAAACTTACTTGTGGGGGAGAGAATTTGTTCTTCGCACAGACCACAAACCTTTGGTGGATTTATTTTGTACCCGTGAGGTGGAAGAGCTACCCCTCCATTGCCAAATGGCAGTATTGTATGCAAGAATATCAGTACAAGGTAGAGCATGTGTCAGGAAAAAGGAATTTTGCAGCCGAATGTTTGTCTAGGTTACCTGTTCTGGACGATTGTGACACTTGCGATGATGAGGATTTGATTATGGTTTGTGTGCTGAGTTCTCTGGATAAGGTCTTGGATGGGGCATTGTGTGAAAAAGAGTGGCTGGATGCGATGGAAAAAGATGATGTTTTGACAAGTGTTAAAAGGTATATGATCCAGAGATGGCCCAAAATTAAGGATTTACATGAAAGTCTTGTTGCCTTTGAGAGAGTGAGTGATGAATTATCTTTTGTCAATGGTATTTTGCACAGAGGCAGTCTACTGGTTGTTCCAGAGGGTCTCAGGAGGAAAATATTACACCTTGCACATATTGGCCATGGTGGTATTAGGCCACTTAATCGCAGGATCAGAGAAGACTTCTGGTGGCCGGTGGTTGACAGAATGGCAGAACATTTTGTCAAAGATTGTAATGCTTGTGTCATTAGTGATAAGTCTCAGGTCACCGTTCCGTCTCCTGTTGTTTCTGTGGAACCACCGTCCATGCCTTGGAACAAATTGGCTTTGGATATTTCTGGACCATTTGCAGTATTGGGTAGCACACCCAAATTTGCTTTAGTGCTTATTGATTATTTGTCCAGGTGGCCTGAAGTAAAGATGGTTGAATGTGTTTCCACTTCTGTTGTGTTGGACTTCCTCAGTGAGGTTTTTTCCAGAGAAGGGCATCCTGAGGAATTGGTCACCGATAATGGTACCCAATTTGTGTCTGTGGAAATGACCAAATTTTTGCAAAGGAATGGTATTCGCCACATCAGGACGTCTCTTTATCACCCCAGGAGTAATGGTTTGGTGGAGAGATTTAATCGAGTGGTAAAAGATCAGTTGCAGTTAGAATTGGAAAAAGGTATTGAAGGACATGTTGTGGGCGTACAGAACTGCTCCACATAGTGTAACTGGAGTGTCCCCTTTCACCTTGATGAGAGGAAGAGTAGCTGGAACTAATTTGAACAGAGGTTGGATGGATCGGAAGATGGTGAACAGTGATGTTCTTGGAAAAGTGTTGGATGTGGGGAAGGTTTTGTCTGGTAAAGCAGGACTGAGAACTCCCGGGAGGACCTTGTCGGTCAGGCCTGGTGATTTGGTTTGCATCAAAAAACCCGGTTTTGTGAGGAAGGGTTGTTCCAAATTTTCTTCTCCCAAGGGGGTGGTTGGTGTTTGTGATCATGTGATTGTGGTCGCTGGTGGTAAAGTGTGGAGTAAGAGTATGGTTTCTGTTATTCCCGAAAACAAAACCGCTGTGGTGCGTGACAGATTGGATGGTTGCCAGGATGCTATGTTCAAGGATGGTGGGTCTCAGCCTTATGGTTATCTTGTCAATGATGCCATTGTTCCAAGAGGGAATAGCAGTGGTACTTTGGCTGAGGGTACTGCTAGGAACAGGAAACCTCCAGCACGTTATAATGATTATGTCATACATTGATTTTGGTTGTGCTATTTTTTTGTACCTTGATCTATTTGCCTAGTTTTTGGTTTCCTTCATTGCATTGTAATGCGTATGTACCTTGCAGTTTTCTTTATTTTTTTTTTTTTCTTTTCTTACCATTTGTTGTATAATTTTTTTTGTGGTTGTTCCAAATGTTTTTTTATTGTGTAAGAAGGGATATGTGTGGGGTCTAGAATGGAATAAGGAATGTTGGGGACAGTGGATTCTGTGGGCGGGAGTTGCTGCTTGAGGGGAATAGCTGACGGTCAGAAAAGAGATTTCTTACCGCATCGACAGGCTCCGTTGTATCCTTTCAAACAGTCTAGCCCAAACTGCCAGGCCAGGTCCTCACTGGGCCAGAAACAAGCACCGTGGGATTTGGACTGGTTTCATTCATGTATAGCACCACGGGCTGTATCATGATGCCGTTTTCTGCGCTGCATCAGCGCAGGAGGCTTCTGTGCACTTCCTTTTAGTGTCTTGGGGACATATATTAACACAAATCATCTTGAGTTAATGCATGTTTCTCTGACAACAGGGCTTAGAAGCAAAGGGCAGTAATTGCCACCCTATGCTTCCAAGCTCAGCTGTCAGAAAAGCACGCATTAACTCGAGGATCTGTTGAGTGAATGTCTGCATTCAAGATGCCAAAAAGAAGTGCACAGACAGTGTTTTACCTAGTGCATAGAAGAAAACGGCCTCATGATACGGCTCCATGACTGGAGCGAGATTACAAATTATCAAGAATGTTTTCTTTAAACACTCCATGATAAGGACAAGGCTTGTGTTTTTCCTCTCACAGAAGCTGTCTTTATAGTTTCATGGCTATAAAGATCAATGGTTCACAAGGACACATTTGATATCTACTGGACTATTTTCATCCGTTGGCCTATTGTATTTATACACACACATATAGTCATTTCCTTACTATCCTTCTTTGTGTGATCACTGGGGACACAGAACACATATTATTTCTCTTCTGTGATTTTGTCTTTCTGTTGATGAACTGTTAGAGCTGCATCAGCGCAGGAGGCTTCTGTGCACTTCCTTTTAGTGTCTTGGGGACATATATTAACACAAATCATCTTGAGTTAATGCATGTTTCTCTGACAACAGAGCTTAGAAGCAAAGGGCAGTAATTGCCACCCTATGCTTCCAAGCTCAGCTGTCAGAAAAGCACGCATTAACTCGTGGATCTGTTGAGTTAATGTCTGCATTCAAGATGCCAAAAAGACGTGCACAGACAGTGTTTTACCTAGTGCATAGAAGAAAACGGCCTCATGATACGGCTCCATGACTGGAGCGAGATTACAAATTATCAAGAATGTTTTCTTTAAACACTCCATGATAAGGACAAGGCTTGTGTTTTTCCTCTCACAGAAGCTGTCTTTATAGTTTCATGGCTATAAAGATCAATGGTTCACAAGGACACATTTGATATCTACTGGACTATTTTCATCCGTTGGCCTATTGTATTTATACACACACATATAGTCATTTCCTTACTATCCTTCTTTGTGTGATCACTGGGGACACAGAACACATATTATTTCTCTTCTGTGATTTTGTCTTTCTGTTGATGAACTGTTAGAGCTGGGGTTCTTTGTTGGCTGACTTATGCTCCCAGGCCTGGCAGGGACCAACACTCTAGTCAGGGTAAGCTAGATACACACTAAAAGATAACCTGTACTCACCCTCTGGCAGCTTGGCACAGAGCAGTCAGGCTTATCTAAAGAGGCAATGTGTAAAGTATTTGTGCAACACACACACAAACAGTAACAGAATAAATACACCACAAAAAGACTCCACATAGGTTTAGAAATATAAATTATATTTTTATGAATAAAACAAGACCAAAACGACCCAATAAGTAGATGTCAAGATATTAATGTTTAAATAATAAATCAAAAACAGTGCTTAGAAGTCAATAGAACTAATAAGGTTACTTCAGGTTGCACTAGACCGGGGTATATCCAAAGCTCACGTCGACCGAAATGGTGCATGGATCGGATTCAGTTCCAAACAGTTCCCCTGAAGTCTTATCTTCTCAGGCTGAGCAAAGAGCCCAATTCGTAGGGGAGACAGTCGCCCGGAGCAAGTAGAGTATTACTGGTGATGAGTCGACCAGGCGGCGAGGCTTGCTGAATGAGGAGACGGTGTTGTGGCGGCTCGCGCTGATCCTTTGAGAAAGCAACGCAGTCCCACTGCAAACGAGCTCATTCGCGAAGAGCCCAAAAGTTTGATTCCAGGGGCCCAGGAGTTGTAGGTGATGAAAACAGCTGTTGAACCCTCTTCTGAGGCCTAGACCTTGGAGGGGGCACTTCATGCAAGCATAGGACTCACAGAAGGTATAGTCCAGCAGAACTGTAGGAACTCTTTTGTGCCCCTGAGACTTCAGAAAACAGGCGGCAAGCCAGTAAGCCCATGGTCATCACTTGGAGGGAAGGCAGAGTCCAGATCTCCTACCAGCAGAGTCAGGGAGCAGCAGGTGGCAGGCCAACAAGCAGAAAAACAGTCCTTCCAGAAAAGCTGTACAGTTGAGTCCTTTAAGCAACTCAGCAGTCCTTCTGACAGAAATTCAGTTCAAGATCCAGAAGTGTCTGATTGTAGGGGGTCAGAGACCCAGTACTTATACCCAGAAATGCCTTTGATGTGGGGGTGACTTCAAAAGAACTCTCTGAAGAGCACAAAGATCCCTTTCAATGCAGTCCTGTCCGCCAGGCTAACCCTGAGGGGTAAATCAGTGCTTTTTGTGAGGACAGGACACAGCCTATTCAGATATATGTGTGAGCAACCTCTCCTCCTTCCTGCCCAGGAAGGCGATCAGAATGCAAATGAATGCAGATGTGTCCTCTGCCACACCCATCCGTTCTTATGGTTGCATATAGGGAATGCAGAAAGCTTAGCTACCACCCAACCCAGCCATATATTGGAGACAGGCTGTCAGGCACAAAGAGCAGTAAGTAGAGAGAAATGTCCACTTTCTAAAAGTGGCATTTCTAAAACAGTAATGTTAAATCCAACTTCACCAGTAAGAAAGATTTGTCATTACTATTCCAAACATATCAAACATTAAAAAGCTACTCCTCTCTGATCAGGAATTACAGCTTAAAAGTATGTTAAGGAATTCTCAATGCTGGCGTGTGACAGGAGTAGGCCTCACAGTAGTGAAAACGAAATAGGATGTTTGTCACTACCAGGACCTGCAAAACATAAAGGTACATGGACTACCTTTTACTTACGCAGCACCCTGCCCATAGGGTTACTTAGAGCCTACCTTAGGAGTGACTTATACGCAATGAAAGGGGAGTTTAAGGCTTGGCAAGTAGTTTTAAATGCCAAGTCGAAGTGGCAGTAAACTGCACGCCCAGGCACTGCAGTGGCAGGCCTGAGACAGGTTTGAAAGGCTACTTCTGTGGTTGGCACACTGAGTGCTGCGGGCCCACTAGTAGCATTTGAAGTAAGAGACTTACCAGTACAACAAATATGCGAATCAGGTATACACCATTGTCATCATGTTTAGGGGAGAAGCGCATGCACTTTAGCACTGGTTAGCAGTGGTAAAGTGCTCAGAGGCCAAGAAAAAGAATCAGCAAAAATGGGAGGCAAAAGGCAAAAACATGGGGGAAGGCCACCTAAGGATGACAGGTCTAACCTGGATAGTATGTATCCTATCTATAATTCAATTGAATATTGCATCGATGGAGGCTAGCTGATGGTTGTTCCATTATTTATGTCAGTAATTTCTTTGCTCCTGAAGATATTGATGCTTCTTTCCCATCCTCATCATGAACTGCTTATAGTAATTGAATTGCTACTTTAAAGCTCATTTGATATCAAATGAGTCCCTGGTGAACCATTGCTCTTTATAGTTATAACAACCCAAGTTCCTCTTAGCATATGCTCTTGTGCTGTATATTTTATTGTTTTATGGTACATCCACATTTCAGATTTTTAACTTACAATTTTTATTCACATTTGCTTTGGCTTTTTGTTTCACCGTTTTTTATTTAAAGTGCTCACTAATTTTGTCCCACACGTTCTACTTAGAACCAAACAAATACACACTGTAGGTTTTAGGGTGTAGATTTCGAAGGCCAGCTTGGAAAAAAGTAGGAAGCATGGATTTAGTGCATAAGTGGGAAAAAAAACAGCCAAAGGATTGCACATTGTACTCCTGAGACTTGAAATCACATCACTTGATATTCACAGTGTGAATGTGCTCTTGGTTTTGTTCAAATAGGCTAAAAATAGCGCCCTCCGCCTCTGCAATCTGTCCATATCTAATGGGTTCCGGTAAAAATGATGCTTCAGATCCCACTATTATATAAAATGACCGATCTCCACTGAGGTTTTGGATTTTTTTGTGAATGCGGACACAACTGATGAGGCATTGGCATCCTCAGTCATTTTATTTCCAGAATTTACTAGTCTGTAGTCATTGCAGCCACTCCATGCTGAACCCCTAAGTTGTTCCTTTTTATGCATCTCGTTTTTGCATCATGTAAAAAGCCATGGCCCTATGTCTATGCTGGCTCATATGCTATGATTTAAAGAGCATCTTCGGCACACCTTATCGTACACCTGTAGGAAAGATGGGGCCACTGTACGAAATTCCTTTATGGATAAAGGCAAGCTAATGTTGTATGAAAGAAGTGCACAGTTCTGTTTTCCTATTGTACATTGCAGAACCAGCACCCAGAATTACCCAAGTGGTTACAGACCTGTTTAAAACCCATGCACAGTGTTCAAATTTTCCTTTCCGTATTTGAAGGTGTGGGAAAAAACTACGTCAACAGTTCAAAATCGTATTATAACTTTCAAGAATTTTAAATACTACGCTTAAAAAGCAAGATTGTAGTACTTTGTAGAGTAACTATCCTCAATCCACACCCACTTTTGCATCCTTGCACCAGGGTTCAAGGGTGTCTGCGTTGAGGGGAATGATTGAAACAATCTGGCGTTTTGAAACTTCTCTGTGTGCTGCTTAATGCAGCAGACATAGAAGTTGCAAAATGTCATTTTTTTTTATGAATGTATGTGTGCAGAAAGGGACACCTTCCTGCACATTTACAATCAATGGCGTTTTGCTGTTTCTATGTGTGCTTCACAACGCAAAACACAAGGAAACAGCAAAAATTAGGCGGAATTCGACATTTCTCCTCGTTGCGCCACGGTAAGACCAGGTTTTCCCTTGTCTTAATTTTGGTGCTGCCCCATATTTACGCCACCCTTGTAAATATGGAGCAGCATCAAAATCAATGGGTGTTGCAGTGGAACACCCACCACAACACCCATTGCCCGCCTCTTTCAAGTATAGCGTGAAAGGGTGCCTTATTCACAAGGCGGCGTTAAGCCACGTTAAGTGAATAAGGCAAAGCCCCTATCGCCAACACAATGTCGAGAAAAGTGACGTTGTGGTGGTGATAGGGGCTTGTAAATATGCCCCAAGAATTCTAAAACATTAACTCCTGAAATTGACAATATTTAGAGCTGTATGGTTCACGAATATCAGTCGTTGCCATGGAGACTTTTGCAACGTGGCATATTACAGTGCATATAATACAACGTGTTAACCTTGCAGTGCATTGTATTAAATTGCACTCTTACCACTCAACAAAACTGCTGGTGAGTACAGGGACGTTATAGTTAGGGTCAGATTTCACTGGTACAAAACCAGTGAAATTCGGCAGTTATAGTTACCTGAGCTAACTATGACTTATGCACCCGCAATGCACTGCTTATGACCTCACACACTACATCACTCAAGACATAGTCAGTGACATCAATGATAACATCTCAAATGACATCACTGATGACACCATCCAGTGAGTGTAAGTATTTTGTAAGAGTTTATGATTGTTAAACATATTTTACAAAACATAAAGTAGTATTCTAGGTGTACTACTAATGAGGGATACTATTTTTAATATATATCTTGTGAATGGCAGCATGACTGTATCTATCCTTGTGCATATGGGTGTGTGAGTGGCTGTGTGGGTGTATAAGTGGTTATGTAAGTAGCTGTGTGGGTGAGTGAGATGCTGTGTGAGTGGCTGTATTGATGAGTGGTAGGTGTGTCAATGGATGTATGGATGGGTGAGTGAAGTGTAAGTGGCTCTGTCAGTGGGTAAGTGGGCATGTAGTGACTGTATGGGTGAGTGAGCGGGTGTCTGAATGGCCGTATGAGTCAGTGACTGGGTGTGTAAGTGGCTGTATGGGTGAGTGAGTGGCTGTTTGAGTAGGTGTTATTTTAAGTGACTGTGTGTGAGTGACTGTATTGGAAAGTGAGTGTCTGTGAGAATTGCTGTATGAGTGAGTACAGGAATGTGTGAGTGCTTGTATGGATGTGTGAATGGGTATGTAAGTGGTTGTGAGAGTGAGTGTATGAGGGCTTCTATTGGTGAGTGAGTGGCTGGGTTGAGAGGCTGATTGGGTGAGTGAGTGGGTGTGTGACTTTGTAGGTAAATACGTGGGTGTGTGAGTAGCTGTATGGGTGAGTGTGTGATTATGTGGCAGGCTGTATGGGTGAGTTACTGGTCGTGTGAGTGGCTGTATGGGTGAGTGAATGGTTGTGTGAGTGGGTGTACGAACAAGTGAGTGGGTGTGTGAGTGGCTCTATGGAGGAGTGAGTAGGTTTGTGAGGCTGGTATAGTCTGTGAATGGGTATGTCAGTGGTTGTACGGGTGTGTGAGCGGGCGCACAAAAGGTTGTATGGGGGTTTGTGTGTAGGTGTGTGAGTGGTTCTGTGGATGATGCCATCAGTGATGTCATCAGTGATGTCATTTGAGATGTCATCAGTGATGTCATCAGTGATGTCACTGACCATGTCATGAGTGATGTAATATGTGAGGTCATAAGCAGTGAATTGTGGGGGCGTAAGTTATAGCTAGCTCAGGTAACTCTAACTGCCGAATTTCACTGGTTTTGTCCAAGTGAAATATGACCCTAACTATAACGTCCCTGTAACCTTTGTTTTTTTCAGTGAATTTCTAAGGTTTTTTAAATTCTATTTGCTGACTATAACATCGCTGGTACCTTTGGTTTTTTCAGTGAATTTCTAAGGTTTTTTAAAAGCTAATTCCTAACTATAAAGTCCCTGTATCCTTTGTTTTTTTCAGTGAATTTATATGTTTTTTTTTAACTAGTAATCATGTTTGCAGAGTGTTGGAGAAAGGGGGTTGGGCCTCCAACCAGCTCTCAGGAATCCCGCTGTGTAGGACTTACATGAGGTACCAGGAAGGCTTCTTGGCCCCCAAGGTCCCTCAGGAGTAAAGTGGACTTCATTCCTCAACCAGTAGTGCAACATGAGCCGGATTTGCAGACTGGAGGAGAAAGGGGGCGTGGCCTTCGAAGACCTCTTAGCAATCCCACTGTGTTGGACTTACTGGAGGTAACAGAAAGGGTAGTTGGCCCCAAAGGACGACCTTGGCGGCCAACTACCCCTCCTGTTACCTCCAGAAAGTCCCATACAGCAGGATTGCTGAGAGATTGCCAGAGGCCATGAGCCCTTTCTCGACCACTGTGCAAACGTGCCTTCTGGAGCACACCTGGTAGGGGGATGAAGTCCCCTTGGCTGCCAAGGGTCCTTGGGGTCAACTACCCCTCCTGTTACCTCCAGTAAGTCCTACAAAGCGGGATTGCTGAGACCTGGTAGGAGGCCACACCCCTTTTCTCCACCACTCTCCAAACCCACCTCCTGACGCACTACTAGTAAGAGGATGTAGTTCCCTTAGCTATTGAGGGTCATTGGGGGCCAGCTACCCCTCCTGTTACCTCCATCAAGTCCCACACAGTGGGTTTGCTGAGAGTTTTTTACCACTCTGCAAAGTGCCTCCTGGTGCTCTACTAGTTGGTGGTTAAAGTCCCCTGGGCTCTTGAGGGACCTTGGGGGCCAACTAGCCCTCCTGTTACCTCTAGTGAGACCCACACAGCTGGATTATTGAGAGGTGGTTATGGGGCCACCCACACCGGGTCGATATCAGCCCCGGGGACCCATCGCCAGGACATGACCACTTTGTAGGGGACCATGGAGGGAGCATGAAGGTCCCCGCAGTCCCGGCCGGCTCCCCACCTCCTACGGCTTTTACACACTGGGAGCTGCTTCTCAAAGCGGAGCACACTGTTTGCTATGGCATGGTGCGAGCAGTGCTCCCTCCAAGCCATAGCAAACTGCAGTGTCCCTGGAATGGCCAAGCTGGGACATTGCCCGAGCCGGCCCTCGGGGGTGACGGTCCCCAGGTCCATGTAGGCTCCACGAAGGGGGCACGTGGCCCCCCCTCCTTTCTGAATTATCTGAATCACCGGGGCCCGCTACGGACCCCCTTAATTATTATACTTGTGCCCCGGGGAGGTAGCAGTCCCCGGGCTACAGGGGCGCTGTATTGTTTTTAAAAAAAATAATTAATGTATCTGCCCCAGGAAGGTGGCATCCCCGGGGATTTGGGGGCAGGCCCCCCGCATTTGTATGGAACAGTGCCCCAGGCAGGTGGCAGTTCTGGGGGCAGCGGGGGAGCCGCAAAGCTACCCTACATATAATTATAACCCTGTCCCAGGGAGGTGGCGGTACTCGGGGCTTTGAATGGCCCAAGGAGTGGGGCTCCGTGCATCCCCCTCCTTTAATTTCATAAAGCCCCCGGGAACTGGCTCACCCGGGGGCCTAAATTAAATGAAGCGCGGAAGTCCGTGCTTCGTTTTCTTTTTCATTTTCGGCGGGAGTCGCGAATCCAACATGGATCCCGCCAAAATTCTTTCAAAATGTGCTTTTTGGGCCTTGGGGGTCCCTGTGGGACATCTCCAAGAGGCCTAGGGGGTCAGGCTGTTTCTACTCTGCCCTCTTTTCTTTTTTAAAATCTTTTTTCTTGTGACTTCAACCGAGTCACAAGATGGCTATCCCCACTTCCTGGTTTGAAGTGTTGCCAGCCAATCAGATCTCAGGCACGAGATCGGGAGGAGTAGTGGATCCACCATGGCCTCAGTTGTATATCTGAGAAATATTTAAATTTATCAGCAGCTACTGAACAGATTTACACCATTTGACAAAAAGGTTGCTTTCTGGACCAAGAGCTACCTTTCTGCCAAATTTGATGTAATTCCGTTGAGCAGTTCGGGCTGTAGCCGTGTCTAAAGTTTCATATGGAAATTAACATGAGGAAAAAGCATTTTGGGACCCCCCCTCTTTTTCTCGACCTCCACTTGTCGGATTATCCTGAAAGACAGAAGCTGAAGTGACTGGCATATTAGTTTTGAGAATGTCAGGAGGATTCGTCAAATTACGCCACAGTTATTGGCAAATGATAAACGCTCTTCACATAGAAACTACATCCTAACTGTAACTACCTACTATATATTACCTATTGGCTGTTAAAAGTAGGTAGTCATAGTTAGGATCATGTTTCCATAGGAAAAGCATTTTTTGACGTGTCTATAACTTTGGCACCGATTGATGAATCTTCACAAAATCTTTTTAATAGTGTGCCGTTAATTCTTGTTATGCATGAAAAGTTTTGGGGTGAAAAAGGAGTCAATAAAAGTGGGTTTCCCATGTTAAATCCTATAGAGATTTTAGACATGACTACTGCCCAAACCGCTGGACAGAATTACACCAAATTTGGCAAAAAGATAGGTCTTGGTCCGGAAAGCATACTTTTTCTTATTTAGTGTAAATCTGTCCAGTACTTTTAGAGGTATTAAAAGAATGTTAATTGACATCATTGATAACAATAACATCTAAAGTGACATCTAAAGAAACGACGATGCCCTGCACCCAACTCCTGCAGGTGGCCAAATCTCTGCAGGTCAAGCGGATGTGCTTGGTCCTCAATGATTGCACCCAATCCCCTGCAACACAGCCTGATTTAGAATTGTACATGAGAAAATCACAAATTTGGTCGAATTCAAAATATCCCAAGAAGGTCACTGATAAAGTACTTACTAACAGAGAACATCACTTAAACAAACCAGATTTTTAATCTACGAGGATGAAGCTGCAGTCTCTGTATAAGCTGGAACGAACTCCCGCAATTCACAAACAGTGTGAATCTGAGCCCTATATTAGAGGTACTGAGGTAAAACTGTGTGCCTCAACTGCCTGGGGAAAACTGTAACATCGTAAAAGAACTGTTCTTGAGCCTCATTACACCATTTTTCCTGTGCCATGGGTAATAATGTGTGGTAATGATATTGTACCTGGTATTACCACACAGTTTTTCCCTTTATGCCTGGTTTGGACCTTTCAAATACATAGATATTTTATTGAGAGGTAATCTGAGTGGGCAAATACCTGGGACAAAGTACAATTTGCTTGAAAGCCATGATGGGAAATCAGTTCCAAAGTATGGTTCTGCCTGTGGCACTCAACATGAGACCACTTAAATTTAAACTGGTTTCTGTGAGGAATGCCTGGCGTACAATTCATTGAAGTAAAATAACAAACTGAAAATCAGGTTAAATAAAAATAGAACCATTTTACGGGTGAAAAACAACATTAGTCCATGGGGTTGGAATGATGGAAAGCTAGATACCTGATTTATAGGGGACTGCAAATTAGAAAAGGTTGGTGTCACTTTCTGATAAAAAATGTTAACCTTGGTTTTTGAGATTTTCTGGAGGTTGAAAAATGCTGCAGGGAAAGGCTGGAATTGTAGCCAACAAGGACTCCAAAAGCCAGATACCTCTTTTGAGCGCTCCCGCTTTAGTCTCAAATTTTGCTGTTGAACGGGGGACTGTTGTAGCTGTGAGTTTTTTTTGTTTACTGTCAGCTTGTCCTTTTCAATCAAAGATGAAGCAAAAATTATCTTAATATGTTTCTTTGTGTCCAGTTTCTTTATACTTGCAGGAAAGGATTCTTAAACTCAGTCCACAGGATGATGTTGCATGAGGGTCACTTACAGCTGTACTTCGGGTCCATAATAAAATACCCATTTTCAACAGTTTTCTTAGATTTTCAGCAGTTTGCAGTTGGATAGATGAGGCATTAAATGAATCACTAACAGAATATCGGGAACAAAAATATTGTTTGGGCAAAATGTTGTGTCAAAAATATCGAGGAACAAAATAATGAGAAGGTAAGTGCAAACAGGTAAGTAGAGATTTACAATCATGAACAAAAATCTACATACCTTGAAGACATATATATTGTCAAGGTACATGTATGTAGAGTTTTATATATAGTAAAACTTTGCTTAACTGCAGACACTTACATTCATGATATTTTTATCCCCAATATTCTGTCTAGACACCGCATTAAATACTGAGTCATTACCCCCAGGTCCCTCCAGTCCTCGTCCCCTTCATAACATATGAGATAACCCTATCTCGCTGACAGAAAAAAGAACGAAGGAATGCTGGACCTACCCCTCCCCCCTCCCTCTGGGAGTACATAAGCGTACTGGTCCCAGCATTCCTCCTGTTCTTTTTTCTGTCTCTACCTGTTGGTGAGAGAACGTTGCAGGAGCGAGGACGCTCCTGCCTGTGCTGGTACTTACGTGGGAGCTGCCGGGCAGTGTCCGCGTGTCTTCCTGGATTCCTCTCCCTCCCTGCCGGGCTTGGGGGGTGAGGTTTGGGCCCCGTTGCCTCCATGAGTTGCAGGGGTCTTCTGGCCGCCCCTCCTGGCTTGCCGGGCTTTGCCAGGGGGCGTGGCATGTCCAGACGTCAGAAGGCGGGTTGCTGTGGTTTCCGCCTTCCGGGTCGCGTGGCCTGACTTCCGGGAGTTTGCCGTGAGCGGAAGTCAGGCACTCCGAGACCGGGCTCCTCCGCTATGGGATTTAGGAGCCGGCACGGGTGAGTACTTCATAGCGGTCTGGTGTGTGTTGGTGCATAGGGCCTGTTTCTTGGATTATCCTGCGATTTTTGGTCTCCTGGGGTTGGCTTCGTTCTGCTGTTACGCCACTTTGTGTTTCTTTTCAGGATGGGCAAGCATACTCGCAAAAGCCGCCATAGGGAGCGCTCCTCCTCCTCTGAGTCCTCGTCCTCCCCTTCTCCTGCCAGGTCTAAACGTTGCAGGGAGTGCGGTGACGCCAGGATTAAGCGTCTCATCAAGGAGACTCTAAGCAAAATGGGGGGTGATGGGGCTTGTCCTAGGGGCCCTGGGCCGGTGTCTTCTGGGTCCTCTGACGGCGAGGCTGAGTGGTTGGGGGACAATGAGCACACGGGAAAGTACATTGATAAGGACATGTTGGCTGGGTTGCTGAAACATGTCAAATCGAACATGGGGTTTCCGGATGAGGAGGCTCCGAGTACCTCTGGTGGTCTCTTGTTGCGCCAGTTCAGAGCACTGTTACTGTTGATGTTCCTATTCATCCTTTCATTAAGGATGTCCTGAAGCGGGAGTGGGTGGATCCCGATCGTATCCTGCTTCCTCGTTTTATGGCTAAACTTTATCCTCTGCAGGATATGGCTACGGAGTTGCCGGACACCATTCCTATTGATTCCTTTGTGGCCAGTCTGGTGGGTCGCACTTCCTTGGCGGAGGATGCGGTGCTGAAGGATCCAGTTGATGTCAAAACACAGACAGGTAACCACTAACCTTTGAAGCCGGATACAGCGGGAGCGATGGGTGATGCTGTGTAACCTTTTCCCCCGATAGGGCGCGACCTGCGAGTACGCTAATACCACTCAACAGACAACACCGTAATAGGGGAAAGGGAAAAAAGGGACAAAGGAAACAATAAAGATGCGGCTGCGAAACACTCCATGGGAAGACACTTAGAGTTGTAGGCTTCACTCCTATTCTTGTCACTCCGTTGTCTAACCCCCTGGTTCCCTGTAGTAAAACACAAGCACAACACATGTAGGACAACCACCAGATGCAAACCGAAGAAGGCACAATAAGACTATGTGTTTGTACTTACATTAAGACTTGCCGCACTCACTCTACTGTACCAAATGCAAAATCCAAACAAAAATAACGCATAAAAATAAATAAGTTCTCCTTCAAGGATTTTACAGCGTCTCATGCATCAAAGTTTGTGTACTTAGCTGTGGAGATCCTCTTCAGTACTGTAGGACGAGAGTTCAAGGGACTGGCAAATGCAATGAAGAGTTGAGAGGCACTCTGTTCCTGCGTGTCTTTAGATAAACAAAATAGATGTATGGCCCTTCCTCCAAGCCTCTCAATGGCTTTTTACAGAGCTGCAGTCTGAGGTCGTGTTGATATGAAAGTAAAACATACAGGGAAATCCGAGCCTCTCAGCGGCTCATTGGTTGTGTTACAGCGCTCCCCTCTGGTTCTCTAATGAAGCCCCCTAAAACAAGAACGATATCTCGAGCCGAGTTCAGGCTCATGGATTCTCTTTAGCTTGCTTGGGGAAGGCAGAAGGAAGCCTAATTCGAGTGCGCAGACGAGCTCCTGCTCGTTTTCCTTCACGGGGAAGGCGAGCTCAGTGACTACACAGAGACGCGCTCCAGCGCGTTGTGAGGCACACAGAGAGAGCCTGGTAACGGCTCGAAGACGCGCTCCAGCGCGTTGTACTTCACCTGACAGGCAAGCCCAGTGTCGGCTTGGAGACGCACTCGCGTCTTGCACTGCAAACAGGCGAGCCTAGCAACGGCTCAATGGGGAAATACGGATATGTCAGAAGGAGCAATTCTTCTCTTCTCCGTTCATAGAAAACACAGCTTCTTCCTCCATACGGTCCAAGTCATGGTACTTGATTGACAAGCACCGGGCCTTCGGGAGGCGGAGCCTATATAGGACTCAGAGTGCTGAGCCCACCTGACCAGACACACAGGATTGTGGGATATGTAGTCATTCTCCTGTGGTCCCATACATACAGTGTGTAAATGCATGAACCTACCTCTGTCTACCTACGCCGTAGTGTGACAGAACCCCTCTCAACGACCGGCGTCCCGACGGTCTGCCAGGCTTACCAGGGAACTGAGAGTGAAAACGCCTGAGAAGCCCAGGGCAGTGTAGATTAGACCCAGGTTCCCACGAACGGTCCTCGGGACCGTATCCCTTCCAGTCAATAAGGTAATGTACCCTCCCCGGACGAGCTTGGAATCTAGAATACACTTGACTTCGTACTCCTCTTCCCCATCAATATCTACTGGCACTGGTGTCAAGGGTAGTCTGGTCTGCGGAAGGCAAGGCCGAAGCAAGGAGACATGAAAGACAGGATGGATGCGCCAAGAGGAAGGGAGTGTTAACTTGATTGCCACAGGGTTGATTATTTTAACGATAGGATAGGGACCCACAAATTTTGGTTTCAGTCGGGAGTTGCCCTTCAGTCTCAAATGTTTAGTGTCTAGCCACACTCTATCACCCACAGTGTAAGAAGGTCCTGGGGAACGTTTTTTATCAGCATAACGTTTGTCACGGGTTTGGGCCTTGTCTAACTGCGTTTTAGCGTCCTGTAGTACTTTTCGGAGATGTGCATGGTGTTCCTGAATGGTAGGGTGTCGGGATTGCACTGGCCATTCGAAAGGCAGCATGTTAGGGTGGTATCCTGTAAGGCAGAAGAAAGGGAACACCCCAAAGAGGAATGCTCCGCATTGTTATATGCGAACTCCGCCATCCACAAAAGCGTACTCCATTCTTCTTCATGTTGTAGTGTGAAGCATCTGAGATACTGTTCCAGCGTTTGGTTCAGTCTTTCGGTTTTGCCATCCGTCTGCGGATGGTAGCTAGTGGAGAGGCGAGCATCCACTTTCATAGCCTCACATAATGCCTTCCAGAATCGTGAGGTGAACTGGGTTCCCCTATCGGTGATGATAACTGCTGGGATTCCATGGGAACGCACAATATGCTGTAGGAACAATTGGCCCAATTCTGCCGAGGTTGGTAGTTTTTTTGTAGCAACAAAGTGTCCCATCTTGGTCAGGTGGTCTATAACGACCAGTATAGTATTGTGTCCTGAACTAGGAGGCATGTCTACAATAAAATCCATGGACAATGTATGCCAAGGTGTTGGAGGTATAGGAATGCTCCGGAGCAGTCCACACGGTCTCTTATGTTGGGTCTTTCCCTGGGTACAAATGGCACATTCTGACACGTATTTGGTTGTATCCGCCTGTAAGGTTACCCACCAGAAGTGCCTTTTCATAGCTTGGAACGTTTTCTGGATTCCCAGATGCCCACCCAGCGTGGAGTCATGAATCCATCTCAAGGCCTGTTGTTGTAATGGTTCATGAGGTACATATAGTCTATTATCATGGTATAGCAT
Source organism: Calotriton arnoldi (assembly GCA_963921515.1). NCBI lineage: Eukaryota > Metazoa > Chordata > Amphibia > Caudata > Salamandridae > Calotriton > Calotriton arnoldi. The sequence goes on from CAWUFW010011073.1 coordinate 46,766, forward strand.
GTCGTTAGCAATCGAACGTTGTGTGGGATTTTCGTTTATCCATGTCTGGACGTCTATCCCTGCCGTCTGCTTTTTTACCTCCCCTAGAAAGTTTTGTGTGGTCGTCAAGGCCAAGATCTCTTCAGGAAAAGAGGCCTCATGCAGTATTACAGGGGGTTCTTCCATGGAATCTGGACGGGTATCCGGCGTTGGGGCTGGTCTTGAAAGTGCATCAGCCTTGCCGTTTTGTGGTCCGGGACGGTATTTGATCACGAAATCAAAGTCAGAGAAAAATAGTGACCATCGGAGTTGTCTCGGGGTTAAGGCTCTAGCGGTCTTTAAGAACAGAAGGTTTCGATGATCAGTATAGATTTCTACTGTGTGCTTAGCTCCCAATAGGTAATGCCTCCACTCTTCACACACCCTCTTTATGGCCAGGAGTTCTTTGTCTGTAATACTGTAGTTAACCTCACATGATGACAACTTCTTTGAAAAGTAGGCCACAGGATGAATTTGGCCGGTGTCCGGATGTCTTTGGGACAGGATGCCTCCAATGGCGTAATGGGATGCGTCCGTTTCCACTACAAAGGGAAGCGAGGCATCCGGGTGTCTCAATACAGGAGCGTGCGTAAAGCAGTGTTTGAGGGTTTGGAAGGCCTGTTCGGCTGCGTCCGTCCAAAGGTATTTAGCTCCTTTCTTCAACAGATATGTCAAAGGTTGTATCATCCGGGAGAAGTCTTTGATAAACCTTCGATAGAAGTTTGCAAAGCCTAAAAAGCTCTGCAAAGCCTTAACAGTGGAGGGCGATTCCCACTGAACGATAGCTTGGATCTTCTTGTTGTCCATGCATAGTCCGTTTGGCCCTATGATGTATCCTAGGAATTCTACTTCGGTGGCATGGAAAAGACACTTCTCCAACTTGGCATAGAGCGTATGCTGTTGCAACCGTTCCAATACTGCCGACACATGAAGGACATGTTCCTCTGTGGATGCCGAATAAATCAGAATGTCGTCGATGTAGACGATACAAGACACGTCCAACAGGCCTCGCAATACTTCATCCATAAAGAACTGGAAGGCGGCGGGTGCGTTGCAGAGCCCGAAGGGCATAACCTGATATTCGTATAACCCAAACTTTGTCCGGAATGCTGTCTTCCATTCGTCCCCACGCCGCACCCGCATGAGATGGTATGCTCCCCTCAGATCCAATTTGGTGAAAATCTTGGCTCCTTTCAACTGGTCCAATAGCACGGGTATTAAGGGCAAAGGATACCTGTTCTTTATGGTGACTCTGTTAATTGCTCTATAGTCTATGCAAGCCCTTAAGCCACCTTCTTTCTTCGGTATGAAGAAGAGTGGCGAGGAGGCAGGAGAGGAAGAAGGTCGTATGAAGCCAGAGGACAGTAACTCATCAAGATACTGCTGTAAATACGTAGTCTCGGCCTCCGTAAGTGCGTAAACCCGACTGCATGGGATGAAGGCTCCTGGCTCGAGGTCGATCACACAATCATATTCCCTATGAGGGGGCAACTTCCCTGCGTCCTGCTTGTTGAAAACGGAGTGGAACCGTTTATATTCATCCGGTAATGGGGAGATACAACATAAGACTTTTTCGCTATATCCCATAGCGAGCAGGCCTGCAGGATTCTGCATTACTTCAGGATTTCGTACCTTGTCTCTTGTACAGTGTTCTGTACAGAACGAGGAGTTCAAGGAGATGGTGCGTGCTGCCCATTGCACCAAAGGATCATGATAAGTCAGCCATGGCATTCCCAATATAAGTTTGAAGTGGGGAGCATCGATCAGGTCAAACTGTATATATTCAAAGTGGTGCACCCCTATTTGCATCAGAATCAGTTGTGTATGGAAGCGTACAGGACCTGATGTCAGTGCTGTACCATCCACCGCCTTCACTGGTTCGGGTGTCTTCTTCTTTACGCAGGGGATCCCTAATTCCTGGGCGTACTGCTGATCAATGAAGTTGCCAGTAGCTCCTGAATCCAACAACGCGTGAACCACCACGGGTTCTCCACTGGGCAGCTCCAATGAAACGCACAGATTCATATGTGCCACTGCGGTTTGTACTGTATTAGCCAGTGCTGAAGAGACCACATCCGCCATGGGCCTCAAGCAAGGGGTCTCGGTCTTGCTTGAGAGCGTTAGTTTCCCAAATTCTCTGGGGTGTACTCCACCACGGTTAAGTTTCGGGCTCCGGGGTTTTCTTTGTTCACGTATTTGGATCTGGTCTTACATTCCTTAATGAAATGCCCGGGTTTCCCGCAGTACATGCACAGCCTCTGTCTTCTTCTCTTTTCCCTTTCCTCTTGGCTTAATGGGCCCCGTATCCCACCAACTTGCATGGGTTCTGTTCCGTCAGTGATATGTGAACGTTCCTCCTGAATCGGCTTAGGGCGTGGTAGATAGGCTTTTGCGTCGGTCCGGTACTTGTCTCCTTTCCGTTCTTGAAGTCTGTGATCCAATTGAACTGTGAGATCTATCAGTTCCTCACAGTTATCGGGCATATGCACCACTTGCGCCAAGACGTCCTTCAATTCACCTCTTAACCCTTGATAGAACATGGATGTTCTTTTTTCCACAGGCCAATTGGTTTCCACAAGGAGTCTGTTGAAGGTTGTAATATACGTGAGCAAGTCTTGTGTGCCCTGTTTGAGCGTGATGAGTTCTTTGTCTAGAGATAGTAGATGCGCTTTTCTATCAAACAGCTTGCGCATTTCAATGCAGAAATCCGAAAAGTTGTACAGGACAGGATCGTCCCTCTCTATCAGGGGGAAGGACCAGCTAGCCGCATTACCACCCAAATAGGACATGACAAAGGCCGTCTTAGCTTGGTCGGTAGGAAACACCGTGGGTTTGCACATGAAATGCAGCCTACACTGACCCAAAAATATCCCAAACTTCTTTGGGTCCCCGAAGAACCTTTCAGGAGGGGCAAGGGGCAGTTGCATGGGCTGTATCAGGTGTATGGAAGAAGGTCCTGCTTGGGAAGGGTTGGAAAACGAGGAAGTGAAGGGCCCCGCACCATGTGCACCTCCTCCCTGAACAGGGTCCGTGGCACGGGAAGTCAAAGGAGGCGGGAGCGTCCAATCTTTAATATAGGAACCGTTCCCCTCGCACTGGTAGGACCCATACGGGATAAACCCGCTACCTCACGCCTCATAGTGCCCATCTCATTCCTCAATTCTAAGTTCTCTCCTCTGAAAGCATCCATCTCCATCCGTAATGCGGTTAAGGACTCCAACACAGAAGTGAGCACAGTGGAGGTATCCATCGCTCAGGCCGTAGGTAACCGTGGGCTTGTCAATCTGTCAAAACACAGACAGGTAACCACTAACCTTTGAAGCCGGATACAGCGGGAGCGATGGGTGATGCTGTGTAACCTTTTCCCCCGATAGGGACGCGACCTGCGAGTACGCTAATACCACTCAACAGACAACACCGTAATAGGGGAAAGGGAAAAAAGGGACAAAGGAAACAATAAAGATGCGGCTGCGAAACACTCCATGGGAAGACACTTAGAGTTGTAGGCTTCACTCCTATTCTTGTCACTCCGTTGTCTAGCCCCGTGTTCCCTGTAGTAAAACACAAGCACAACACATGTAGGACAACCACCAGATGCAAACCGAAGAAGGCACAATAAGACTATGTGTTTGTACTTACATTAAGACTTACCGCACTCACTCTACTGTACCAAATGCAAAATCCAAACAAAAATAACGCATAAAAATAAATAAGTTCTCCTTCAAGGATTTTACAGCGTCTCATGCATCAAAGTTTGTGTACTTAGCTGTGGAGATCCTCTTCAGTACTGTAGGACGAGAGTTCAAGGGACTGGCAAATGCAATGAAGAGTTGAGAGGCACTCTGTTCCTGCGTGTCTTTAGATAAACAAAATAGATGTATGGCCCTTCCTCCAAGCCTCTCAACGGCTTTTTACAGAGCTGCAGTCTGAGGTCGTGTTGATATGAAAGTAAAACATACAGGGAAATCCGAGCCTCTCAGCGGCTCATTGGTTGTGTTACAGCGCTCCCCTCTGGTTCTCTAATGAAGCCCCCTAAAACAAGAACGATATCTCGAGCCGAGTTCAGGCTCATGGATTCTCTTTAGCTTGCTTGGGGAAGGCAGAAGGAAGCCTAATTCGAGTGCGCAGACGAGCTCCTGCTCGTTTTCCTTGACGGGGAAGGCGAGCTCAGTGACTACACAGAGACGCGCTCCAGCGCGTTGTGAGGCACACAGAGAGAGCCTGGTAACGGCTCGAAGACGCGCTCCAGCGCGTTGTACTTCACCTGACAGGCAAGCCCAGTGTCGGCTTGGAGACGCACTCGCGTCTTGCACTGCAAACAGGCGAGCCTAGCAACGGCTCAATGGGGAAATACGGATATGTCAGAAGGAGCAATTCTTCTCTTCTCCGTTCATAGAAAACACAGCTTCTTCCTCCATACGGTCCAAGTCATGGTACTTGATTGACAAGCACCGGGCCTTCGGGAGGCGGAGCCTATATAGGACTCAGAGTGCTGAGCCCACCTGACCAGACACACAGGATTGTGGGATATGTAGTCATTCTCCTGTGGTCCCATACATACAGTGTGTAAATGCATGAACCTACCTCTGTCTACCTACGCCGTAGTGTGACAGTTGATAAGAAGGTTGATGCTTCCCTCAGGAAGGTGTATTCTGGTTCTCATCTGGCATTGAGGGCTGGCATTTATGGGACTTATGTGTCGCAGTCTCTGCTTTCGGATATCAAGTCCCTGTATCAGTCAATGGATGATGCTACTGACTGTTCAAGTCTTCTGGAACATATCGAGCGGCAGGTAGAGTTCCTCTCGGATGTGTCCTTTGATGTGGTGCGGGCTGCTGCCCTTTCCAGTGGGGCCTGTGTGGCGGCTCGTCGCAATCTGGTTTTGAAGGACTGGAAGACGGACTCCGCTCAGAAGGCTTGCGCTTTGCGCCTGCCCTTCAGCGGGACAATGATGTTTGGGGAAGAGTTGGAGGATAAATTGCATAAATTGTTTAAGGAGAAAAAGCACTCTTCTTCTTTTAAGCAGGCCTCTGCTGCTTCTGTTTCCTCTAAACCTAAATCTTTTTTCCGTCCTTCCTCTTGTAGGCAGCTTTCCGGGGGCCGGGGGAGGTTCTCTTCCGGTCGGGGTCGGGATAAGAAGGCTAAGTCCCCCCCTCCCAAACCTCGTTCCTGACTATATGGCTGGGGTTCCCGGATTGTTGGTCGGCGGTCGGCTACGGTTCTTCCTGCCGGCCTGGTTGCGGTCCTGTTCAGACGCCTGGGTGTTGGACATCGTTCGTCTGGGCCATGTCATCGAGTTCTCGGATCCTCCTCCAGACTCGGGGATTTGTCCGACTCCTTGGCCGTCCTGTCTGTCCAGGAGGTCCAATCTGTCTCTGGGGGTCGAGGCTCTTCTCCAGAAGGGTGCGATTCAGGATGTTCCTCCTCTGGAAGTGGGGAAGGGGTTTTACTCTCTGATCTCCCTGGTTCCCAAGCTGACGGGGGGGTTCCGCCTGGTCCTGGATTTGAAAGCGCTGAACAAGTGGGTGGTTCGTCTGCCCTTTCGTATGGAGACCCTGCAGCGGGTGATCCCGTTGGTGCTTCCGGGCCATTTCATGTGCACCCTCGATCTTCAGGACGCTTACTACCATGTTCCGATTCATCCTTGGTCTCGTCGCTTCCTCCGGTTTTGTGTTCAGGGGCGTCACTTTCAGTTTCGGGTCCTTCCTTTCGGCCTGAGATCTGCTCCGCGGGTGTTTACCAAGGTTGTGGCTCCGTTGGTGGCTTTGCTTCATCTTCGGGGGATCCTGGTCTATCCTTATCTCAACGACTGGTTGATTCATGCTCCCCCTCGGTCCCTGTTGTTGGAGGCTCAGGGGGTGGTGTGTTCTGTGTTGAGGGATCATGGGTTTCTTCTGAATCTTCCCAAGTGTCAGCTGTCCCCCTCCCAGGACTTGACTTTCATTGGTGCTCGGTTTCGGACCGATCTCAACAGGGTGTTCCTGCCCGTGCCTCAGGTCTTTTTCATTGGAGTCTCTGGCTCGGAGGTTCAGGGAAGGGGGTTCCTTTCCGGTTCGCCTCTGGTTGTGTCTTCTGGGTCTCATGGCGGCAACAGTGTTCACCGTGGCCTGGGTGCGTTTTCACCTCCGTCCTCTCTGGTTGTACCTTCTGGCTCATTGGGATCCTGTGTCTCGCAATCTGGACTTTCTTCTTCCTGTGTCCCCTTCGGTCCTCCCTGCCCTTCTCTGATGGACGGTGTCGGCCAAACTGTCACAGGGTCTGCCTCTGCAGCCTTCTCCTCCGGTCGTCCTGACTACGGATGCCAGTTCTTTCGGGTGGGGGGGCGACCTTGTGTTCTCTGTCCCTTCAGGGTCGTTGGTCCCTTCAGGAGAGTCGTCGCTCTTCCAATTGGCGGGAGTTGACTACGGTGTTCCCGGCTGTGATGGGGTTTCGGGTTCGGTTGCTCGGTCGCCATGTGGTGGTGAGATCCGACAACACGGTGACGGTTGCTTACCTGAATCATCAGGGGGGAGTTCGCTCCTCCTCTCTGAATGCGGTGGTGATCCCCCTGTTCTGTTGGGCGGAGGGGCATCTGTTGATCCCCCTGTTCTGTTGGACAACGGAGTGGCGGATGCCCTCAGTCGTTGTTTCACCGACTCTCTGGAGTTGTCTCTGACGCCAGTGGCTTTTCGGCTTGTGTGCAGGAGGTTTGGTCTTCCTTTTCTCGACCTCTTTGCTTCCCGGCTCAATGCCCAGCTGCCCCGCTTCTGCTCCCGGGGTCATCAGGAGGGTTGCTGGGGGGTGGATGCCCTGACCATTCCCTGGCCATCCAGGCTCCTCTATGCTTTCCCTCCTCTGGCACTGATTCCCCGGTTTTTGGCCCGCCTGAGTCTGGAGGATCGGGTGGTGGTGGTTGTGGTTCCATTTTGGCCTCGGAAGTCCTGGTTTCCGACTCTGCGGTTGTTGGCTGTGCAGGGTCCCTGGTTTCTTCTTCTGTCTCCGTCCCCCCTGCGGTCTGCTCTGTCGCTGTCTCTTCTGCGGTTGCATCTGTCGGTGTGGAAGTTGAGAGGCAGGGATGGCGTCGGAGGGGTTTCCCTGACCATTTAGCGGTGGCTCTTCAACGGTCTCGTCGGCCTTCTACCCTTAAGTCTTATGACCGTCATTGGGGTAATTTTCAGCGCTGGTGTCTGGCTCTGGACTTGTCCCCTTTGGTGTGCTCTTTGCAGGTGGTGCTGCAATTTCTTTGGGAAGGTTTTGAGAAAGGCTTGGCTGTTTCCACTTTGCGGGCTCAGTGGGCTGCTATTCGGGCCTTCCGTTCCCCTTGGGGGAATTTGTCTGATGTTGAGGATCTGGTTTCACGTCTTCTTCCAGTTTTTCTCTGTCTCGTCCGGTGGTGCATCCTTCATTTCCTTTATGGGATCTGCCTTTGGTTCTGCGGGCTTTGGTGGCTCCTCCGTTTGAGCCCCTGTCGGATGTGGACATTAAGGGGCCCATTACGATACCCGGCGTAAATAAATCCGCCAGGCATGGAAGCGGCAAAAATCCGCCCGCACACACCGTCTGAACACCGACCACGCCATTACGATTACACAAACCGAAAACCGCCATCGGCGGAAAAATCACACAAAATACCGCCCGCCATCGTCCGAGTCGGAGTCAAACCGCCCGCCACGGACGGAAACACGCACGACAACACAAAACCGCCCGCCCTCACGGCCGACACACCGCACATGAAATTACGATCGCACCGCCATGAGCACGGGAAAACCACAAATATACCGCCCGCCAGCGCAAACAACGCCGATGATAATCGACACGGCAGAAGCCATGGCGCCCACGTCCCTGCACAGAAACCATCCGCTCACAAAACCAATAGCACACAACATGGCCAACAAGTCCACACAGCAAGGCACGCACAAATACACAAGCACAGTACACATCCCGAAAACACCCCCCGGACAAACAAAAACTACAAAGGCCAGAACCCCAGACACAACACACCTGAAAACAACAGACCATGAGGACACACCCACATAGGTAAGTACAAAAGCAGCACTCCCACAGACCACAACCCCTTGCAACATTGCAAACCAGAGAGGAGAGGAGAGGACACAGTGACACAGCAAGGACAACAGCACACCACAGAAACGCACACATCACAACCACCACCACCACCACCAAACACCGGCACCACAAACCCCCTGCACATTACACAACACACACCGCACCAGCACCACAAACACCATGGCACCACAAAGAATGCCCAAGTTCACGCCCATTGAGCTGACGGTCATGGTCGACGAGATCATCAAGGTGCACCCACAAATCTATGGGAACATGGTCCAACACACACCACTAGCCACCAGAAACAGAATGTGGAACCGGATCGTAGACCAGGTCAATGCAGTCGGGACCCTGCCCAGGAACAGAGTCGAAATTAACAAACGGTGGAATGACGTCAAGAGCCTGGTCAAGAAGAAGGAGGGCAAAAACAGAGAGCTGGCTGCCGTCACTGGCGGAGGGAATCCCGCGCTCTTCAAGACCTTCAAAGCGTGGGAGGAGAAGGTACGAGTCATCATACATCCCGAGATCCTCGCCGGATTGGCAGGGGGAGTGGAGGCTGGTAAGTACAAACTAATGTATACCAGCACACCGCTATGTACTCACATGCACTACCACCATGCCACAGCTCCCAGGGACAAACACCCCCATGTCCAGCACACAATACACAACACATCACACACACATGCAACAGACACCACCACACACAGCCCAAACCGAACAACTGTAAGATGCGTGGGGACATGTGTACATTCAGCCAGCCACGTAACCACCAACAGGTCCCCAAATATGCCAGAAGCGCCACAACGAGCACCCACCACACCCATGTGTCCGCCACAGCTGCACAAACCGACAAGTAACAGGTAAGTGGCAGGAACACAAAGTGCAGTGGGTGGGACGGTGGACAGCACAAGTACAACACACACCAGGCCCCTAGTCCCACAGCACAGCAAGGAGGAGCATCCCCCACACCCCACAGCCACGTGTCAGCCACCGCAGTGCACAACGACAGCCGAAAGGCAGACATCACGGTCCACAGCAATCGGTGTCAGTGGGTGTCCAGCCACCCCCACGACCCACAACACCCCCTCACCCCCACAGACCTGCAACATGGAGCACCCCCGCTTAGAGCCATGTGGCATCCAGTACAGTGCACGCACGAACAACCTGCAGGTGGGAAACTGGACAGGGCTGGATTACTGGAGGCATGAGGACCGGTACACGACCAACACATGGGACATGTCACGTAGCAGACGAACACGCAGCACCGCCCACCGTCACGAACAAGTGAACAATGTGCACACGGACATGAACAACAGACTCACACCCCACATGACCCATCACAGACATAGCAACACCCAAGGAGCCACGTCTGCATACACAAGCCACACTGACTATAGTACCACACGGCAGCCACTGTGCAACTCATCACACACAACCGAAACACCTTTGAAGTCCTGTCCATGTAGCCCCTACTGCCTGTCAACCACACACCCCACAACTACGCCTATGTAAGACAAACAACACTAGACGCAACAGAGCGGAACAACAGAAATGTACACGAACACCACTGAACCCATCAAACACACAGACACACCATGCACATACAACATACCATCCATCCCATCCGTCAGCCCCAGTCTCATGAAAGGCATGTCATCCGCACAGCTGCCACACATACAGCAGTCACGCTAAGATACATGCCCATGACCAACCATGTGCCAGAAGTCAATGAAGCGCACGACACACTGTGAGCAACAACACACAACATGGGCCACACCCCCCACGAGCACTGCAGTGATGCACATGGCACAGGGCAGCACGCACACCAAGGAGATGGGACAACTGCAATACGTTGGCTTTCACACACAACCATCACTCACTCATAACGATGCGTACAATGCCATGTCCAGTAATCACAACAGACAGCAAATATGCAGGCCATGTCAAGCATGCACACACCTCAAACCATGCACTGTCATGCTGCCACAACACATGTCACGTTCGGCACCCATGGCTCACAGCATGTACCCCAAAAGCATATTCCCTCCCAAAAGCGAATCTGGGGCATGGCCCCCATGTTGCCATATGCGTTCCTAAGCGTTCCATTTGAACCCCAAAAGCATATTCCCTCCCAAATGCGAATCTGGGGCATGGCCCCCATGTTGCCATATGCGTTCCTAAGCGTTCCATTTGAACCCCAAAAGCATATTCCCTCCCAAATGCGAATCTGGGGCATGGCCCCCATGTTGCCATATGCGTTCCTAAGCGTTCCATTTGAACCCCAAAAGCATATTCCCACCCAAATGCGAATCTGGGGCATGGCCCCCATGTTGCCATATGCGTTCCTAAGCGTCCCATCTGAACACCAAAAGCAAAGTACAAGCCAGACCCAGGATGGGCCAGGAGCCCGCATACACCAGAGTCACAATAAGTAGGGGCACAGCAACACACCCATCGGCATGGCCAATCCGTCCCTTGCCACATGTGCACAGCACACAGTCCCATTGCCAAGCACACACAACTACAAATGCTACAGCCACACACACGCCTCCGGGAAACCCATGTACGAGATTGCACGAACTGTCAATGTCAGACGACAAATACATACTTCGCCAGGTGCAACACAATAACAAATCTCATTCTCTCCACAGGTGACGAACTGCTGGATGCTGGGGATGGAGACAGCAGCCAGCACAGCCAGCCTACAAGCCCCCAACGAGGACACACGGATGTGGAGGATCTGTCCTCCTCTTCGGACACGGACCACCAAGCAGGCCCATCTGGTGTGGCAGGGCCCAGCCGCTCCCCAGGACCCCTCCTACCCACCAACCCATCATCCAGGGCTGCTGAACATTCCCAGCCCCCTGCTGCCACTGTCGTTGCGGCCACACCCACGGTCATTGCGGCCACACCCACGGTCATTGCGGCCACTACCACTGCCGCAACCGCCACCATCGCCGCACCGACCACCACCGCCGCCACCACCACCACGTCTTCGCTGGCACCAGCCCCAGCGCAGGTGGTGGCCCGGCCGACTGGATCCACCCTGGGAGCCACAGCGAGGACCGTGGTGAGCAATGTGGCTAGTGGGCAGGCCGGTGGCAGCAGGACTGGTAGGAGGAGCAGGGTCAGGGAAACGCCAGCCTCCCCTGGGAGCCATGCCCTGCCTCAAATGGCCAGAGTCCTTGGGGCCTGATGAAGAGGCCCAAGAACAATGGGCCAGGTCTGCTACTGACACGCGGGAGGTGCTGGGGGTGCTGAGGTCCATGGACGCCCGTATAGGTCAACTCGTGGACCTCATGGGCCAGCTGGTGGTGGCGGTGAGGACACGGCCAGGGATAGCAGCTCCCCTCCGCCACCACCTGCCGGGGCGCAGGGTCGAGCAGCAGTGTCCAGTTCCCCTGCGTCCACAGCCAGTGAGCACACCTCAACCACCAGCATGTCGCAAGCAGGCACCCCCTCGCAAACGTGGAAGGGGCCGTCCGAAGTGGAAACCGATCTCCCGGGAGGACTTCGCACGCTCCAAACGCAAGTGAGGCAGCCAGCCAGCCTTCCTTGACCAGCCACTGCATTGACTTGGACTACGATCCCACTCCACACAGCCATCTGGATGGCATGTGTGTGTTGGACTATGGACATAGAACCAGTGGGTACACCCTGAGCATCACGCAGCCATGACCGACAGCTCATTGTCACTGCACGCACCACTTTTGTCATCACCTTACACACAATCACATGTCACAGTTTGGAATAAATGCACCTCTTACACAAACTGCTGTTTGTGCCCTGTGTTTTATTTGTACGGAATACAACGGCCACCTTGGGCGGAAAGGCACCTGATGCGTGGCATGGCAATGGAATCCGGAGGGCCTGTAGGGACCTAGGGGTGGGAGACAGAACAGGAGCACATTCAATGAGTGTGTCACACACCCATCACACAGTACATGTCAACAACTACAAGCAATGTACACACATCGCACAGAGCAATAGGGCACAATGCCACAGTCACCAACAGTGGCATACTACCCTGGCCATGGAGCGTTGACACACAGCACGTAGTGAACAAACGGCCACCCTGACACAGCACACACACACCTGCACAGATACAGCCACATCAGCCGTCGTACATGGACACTTACCGTCAAGTGAAGTAGCGGGCGATGAGCTGCTGCCGCACATTCCCAGCTTCCTCCTCTCCGCTGTCCTCCTCACTCGAGCTGTCCTGGTCTGCGGGCTGGGGCCCTGGTTGATCTCCGTCATCCACAATGAGGGGGATCTGCTTCCGAATGGCCAGATTGTGCAGCATGCAGCACGCCACCACTATCTGGCACACCTTCTGTGGGGAGTACGCCAGTGCACCCCCGGTGCGGTCCAGGCACCTGAACCTGGACTTGAGGAGGCCAAAGGTACGCTCGACCACACGTCTGGTCCTCCCATGTGCCTCATTGTATCGATCGTCTGCTGGGGTGCGAGGATTCCTCAATGGACTGAGCAGCCATGCCCCATTCGGGTACGCAGAGTCACCTGGGTGTGAGGGACACAGAGAACCGTTGCTATTCCAACTGGACAGGGGACAGCATCGCACAACCAGCACGCTACACCACTCCACATACTCACCGACAATACAGCCACGATCCTGTTGCAGATTGGCCATCAGTCGTGGCAAGATGCTGTTGCGCATTATGTGTGCGTCATGGGCCGAGCCTGGGAACTTTGCACACACGTGGGTGATCACCATGTCCGCAAGGCACACCACTTGCACATTCAGGGAGTGCGTGTGCTTCCTGTTGCGGTACAGGTGCTCAGTGGCCTGTGGTGGAACAAGGCCAACATGTGTGCAGTCAATGGCTCCAACGACGTGTGGGATTCTGCCAAGGGCATAGAATGCACCCTTCACTGCCGCCAATTCACGAGCCCTGGGGAAGCGGATGTACCTGTTTCGGTACAGCATCATGGCTGCCAGTACATCCCTCAGCACCTTGCTGAACATGGGCTGGGACATCCCTCCTCCACTGCCCACTGTGTGCTGGAATGACCCAGTGGCGAAGAAATGCATGGCGGCCATCACCTTAGCCGTGGGGGTGACAGCAGTCGGATACACCCTGCGGGGACGGAGATGGGGTTCTAACATGGCACACAGTCGATGCAGGGTTGGCCTGTCCAGCCGAAACTTCCTAATAACCTCTGTATCGTCCATGTCCGCCAGCAATTGGTATGGGCGGTCAATGTTCGGTCTCCGCCTAGGGAAATTGCAGAGGACACATGTCAAAGCAACACAACACATAGCAATTTCGCATACACATCACTGACATGACTGAGCAAGCACATGAGCCACAGCCCAGCTGTCAAGCTGGGACGGCACGGCCACAATACACTTACACAGGTCTCCCAACAATGGCAATGGCTAGTGAGACATACCACTGCCATGTGCATGCACATGGGGATCTAGGCCCCAATGACTTGCGGGGCGTGCTGATGGGGACTGACTGCATATTCGTCAAGCGGCAACGCCACGGCAACATGAGTGTCTGCTGAGCATGGAACTGCTTCCGAGGCTGGATGAGTATGGCACACGACTGACGACGATGTGGGCACAGGCTGAGCGGCCAAAACAAGTGGGACCTGTGGCACGAGGGGATATGAGACAGTAGTAGGTGTCAGCACTGCACCCTATGTACAGCACTGTACGGATCACACCTCCCGAAACATTGACAGGTGTCCACATTGACAGCCCCATGCCAAGACGGCTGTGTGCTTGCAGTCACACGTCACAGGTGAGAGGTTACATTGCACGTGCCAGGTGGCAGACGTACATAGTGGGAGCTGGCATGTGTGTGCATGTGTCTCCTGTTCAGGATCCACCAGATGGGTGCTGACTCTGTACTGACCATTGGACACAGCATGTTCCGTGGAAGGCTTGTGTGTGTGGGATGGTGGCACTGGATGTGCCTCCGTTGGGTGGGGGCCATGCACAGGGCGGGTACGTCGATGATTGCGCATTGTTGGTCACGGTGGGTGCACCAACTAAGATGTGTTGCCCTGTGTTCAATTCCTATGTCCGCATGATGATGGACTGTGGATGTGGGAAGACTACACATTGGTCGATGTGCTGTCTATATGCATGTGCCTTCACACCAGGCACAGCTGCCCCTGCACATGTGACCCCTGCTGGACTCGCTGCTGGGTCTGTGGAGCTGATGCACCTTCTGTGCGTGGGGCGGACAGCTCTCCTCACTTCCCTCATTGCGCATGTCATGTCTTTGCCGCAGGTGACATGGATCATGGAGGGCCCACATGTACGCGTGGGTAGGCTACACATGATTGTTCACTGGTCGCCACCCCCAGTCAGTGTTTCGAATGGGAAGGTTGTCGTGCTGGTGGTATGTTCGATGTGGCGGATGGGCGGGCCTAGGTGCGGGCTTACATTCCGGACATGGGGGTAGTTGGATTGGCGACTAGTTGCAGTACACACGGGACACGTCTCTTCCTTTCCACATCTGGGTCATCCCTTGTACTAACTGACAGTGATACAGTCATCTTCGCCCCAGCCCTCATGTCCTCCCCTCGCCCCCAATATGCATGCTCACCTGCGAGGCTAGCGCTTGCACAGGCAGCCCCAAGCTCGCACCAGAGAGGGCAAGGAGTGTATGTGTGGGTCCAGTTGCACGAGTGGGCTGTCTCAGGGTATGATGTGTGGCGGGACGCCGTCCACCTGCGTGGTGCCCCAAATGGAGACCCGGCCTGCATGGACTATGCATCACAGTCTTCGCCTTCCGGATCCGCCACCTGCGACACCCAGTGGCTGTGGCTGCCCTTGCGGCCAGGCCGCGTCCGTCTGTGGCTGATGGCCCACACATTCACTCTTTGGCCTCTCTGGGGAGGGCTCGGGGGTGGTGGCGCACGCGCTTGCACTTAGTCGCAATGGCATGTGGCGTGGTTGGTATGATGGGCAATGGATGGGATGGTGCGAGCCACCTCCCGTGACGTCAGTGCTGCTCGTGCTGTGGTGCGTCCCCCTACACTTCCATTTGACTTTTGCCATGCTAGACGTTGAGGTTCTATTGCCTGCGTGATATGACCAGGAGGAGCGCGAGGAGACCTCTCACACACCATGCTCCACTGCCATCCCGTGCCCTGTATCGCCTGTGCGGATTGACTATGTTGGGGTTACACCTGGTCGACTGGGGCTGTGTGTGCCTTGTCAAGGGGCATGGCGGGCGCACAACAGGATCCAGCTTGTCCACAGAGGGTGGGCTGAGGTGCGCCTGGTACCGCTTTGTACGTGTGCCCGGCTGCTGTGCACACACGTGTTCACTCCCCGACAGGTGTCCTCTCACAATGCCCAGGGAAGCGGTGGTGTACTGTTCATGACCCCTCCCAACACGGCGTGCTCCAACTTGGCATGTGCGCATCTACCCGTCACACCCACCCACCTGAGCACTGCGTCCATACGACTTCACACGACACATGTGTGTCTTCCACAGTTGTGCTACTCATTTGCGTTGACATCCAATACCAGTGGACTACATGGTCATGTCACGACTGCCGTGTACTTCACATACTCTCATCCTCTCTCATTCGTACTTGTGAAATGAGTCAGCGGAGACAGTTTTGGTTTCAAACATTATATTGAGTCTTCTGTCCTCTGTGATGCAGTATAGTGGACACTACTGGCAGCGGAATACATGTTGAGGATATACTGAGCATGATTGCAAATGGGATAGGGTGTGGGGTTACATGTGATTGGCTGTTGCATGTGGGATGTGGGCTTCAGAGTGACATCTGCTTGGCCAAGGCTGTGCTAATGTACATTTACGTATAGCTGCGGAGCTGCGGACTTTGACACAGACGGTATACATGTAGCCTACCAGACCGCTTGGCATCATGGGCACAGTCCATCTCAGTTCCATGTGACAGGTTTGCTGCGGTTGTTCCTCATGCACGCGTGCATGTGAGATGACATCAGGGCATGTGCTTGCGTGCATGCAGCGGCGTGCCACTTGTTGTTGCACTGTGGTGGTTACTGGACATGTCACAGTCACTGGGGTCGTGTTGTTGTTGTATGCACTTGACGTCCATGCAAAGGTCCTGGTATGGGATTCCCGGGCGGGGGTGGGAGGGGTGCAGCACCCACAGACTCCAGGCGACCTATTCATGTCCACTGAGCGGTGTGTGTGTCCATGTGCGCTGGATCCATGTCGTGTCCTGGTTGTTCGTGCAGTTCCGTCCATGTGGGTGCGATACACAGAGCCCATGCCACTGCCTCCCACGATGCATGCGGTGTTCCTGGATGTGATGGGGAACAGTGTGCATGTCCCGGTCATATCCGATGTCATGGCGATGTCGTTGATGGTGTGGTTACAGTTGCCGGTCGTTTGGTATGGCTGTTGTGGTGGTGACTGGCCAGTCCGTGCGGAAGCTAAGCATGGGTGCGGGGTTGGACATCATAGGTCACTCGGGAACCTGCGTTGTGGTCCGACGTATTTACAGGTTGTCAGGTATGCGATGCCGTCCAGCAGGGCTTCCATGTCATTGGTGGTGTACATGTTTGCCAGCCAATGTAGCGGATGGTGGCTGTCAAGGTGTTGTTCGTAAGTTGTCCCTTGGAGGACCATGATGGGGCATGCTGGGTGACATTCAATGTAGCTGTTCTCGATGATCCGTCGTGTGGAGGCACAGTGTTCCCATTTCAGTGCGGGTGCGATGTTGGCCACATACGCCATGCCCCCATAGGCAGAGCAGGCCCTGTCGTGTGCGTCCAGAGGGAGGAGTAGTGGTAGCAGGTCCGCCTTCAGACATGCCGGGTTGGAGAGGCATATCTCCACGGGATGCTGGTAGGGACACCTCCGACAGTAGAAGACGGGCATGACGCAGCTGAACAATGTGATGCGGTAAGTCAGTCGGTAACTTACGTTCAGCAGGGACAGGAGATCGCATCCCAATGTATGAAACAGGTTGGTTTTGTACAGCTTGAGCTGTTCGGCGTAGTTGGGTAGGTGTGTTGCGGTTGCCATTTCGCAGCGGTGCGTTGTGGTGGCGTGCTCCGGCTGTGTGTGCAGTCTGCAATGTGCACGCTCCGAGGTTGCTGTGAGCTCTGTGTAGTCGTAGGGAGACAGGACTTGTGTTCTGTTGGCTTGTTTGGAGGACACGGGCCCTCATCCCACATGCTTCTCAGACAGTTCAAGGTCAGTGATGTGTGACTCCTTCCAATTAACTTGCATGTGGCCGACATGGGGGAGTGTTTTCTTCTTTCTTCCCCGTCCGTTGTGTGCTTCTGTGATATGCGCTATCTGCCCTGTGGTCGGTCTCCTCGGCAAGCCTGTGTTGGTCTATTCTTGGACAATGGCTGTATTCACCGGCTTCTGTCGTAGGGCTGTGGTTTCGGAGTTGGAATGGAAGGTCATTCAGTGCTGTCTGCTCTCCCTTGTGTGGGCGGCAGGCTGCCTTTCCGCTCTGCGTTGGGCCTTGTGTGTGAATGTTATTCTTGGGCCACCTGTTGTCGGTCCCCGGGCTCTTTGGTGTTCCGTTTTATATGTCTTGTTCATATGTGCAGGGTGGTATGGGTGTTTCTGTGTGGTCCTGGCGTTCCTCTTCCCGAAGGGGCCCTGCTTCTCCTAGTTGGTGTTGCCGCCGCTGTGTGCTACGCCATGTTTGTTACACTGGGGTGTGTCCTGCTGTTGCGTGTCTTCACTGACATGTGTGCGTCGGTTGTGTGGCGTTGGGTGTTGTCCGTGAATTGGGCGTTGGGGACATGTCTGTGGCAGGCCTGTCACGTGTCATGTGCGTTCGGGGTGGGGCTGATGTGTGTGCTGCTTGGTTGTGTCCCTGTGTCTGTGTGCGACGCATGCATGGCGCTGCGGTTGGCCTCTGCGTTGTGCGCATGTGTGGCGGCGTCATCGGCGCTTTGGGGCCGTGACGGGGTGGTTGGTTCCTAGTCCCAGGTGGTGTGTACACATGTGTTCCGCGATGTTACGATTTGGCCTGTGTGTCATATGTGGATGCAATGGTGGATGTGTAGTGTACACGCGCTGGTGGGGGTTGTCCGCTTTTTCCGCCCTTGCACTGTGTGCGCTGTTTGCGTGCACTTGTTGTGTGTGTGCCTACCTGCGTCTCCGCGGTACGTTGCGTCCTTGGTGGTGCATCAGCAGAAGCATGGGAAGGGCCTGCAGTGCTGGATTCATGCTCGGGGTGCCGCTTCTTCGTTGTCCGTGCTCGGCGTCCGTGTTACCGCTCCGGTTTGTCGTATGGTGTCTCTTAGCCGTGGGAGCCGTTTGTTTGCGGCATCGTAATTTATACGCCGGGCGGGACGTGATTTCGTCGGACGGTGTGTGTCAGTTGAGCTGCGCCGCTACGTGTACGGGCGCACTTTGATGGCGGACGGTGTTGCTGGCTTGCCGGCGGTGTTTGGCCTACTTTTCGCATCGTAATTGGACGGGCGTGTGGACTGCTGCGTGCCGGCGGTAACTGGTGGTTTTTGCATCCGCCAGCACGGCGGTTGTGCTTCCGCCCGCCATCGTAATGAGCCCCTAAGTTTGTTACTCTTAAAGTGGTCTTTCTTGTGGCAATTACTTCAGCTCGTCGGCTGGGGGAATTGGGGGCCTTGATGGCCCGGGAACCTTTTTTGTCCTTTTCTGCGGATGGTGTGGTTCTCCGTTTAGATTCCGCGTTTGTTCCGAAGGTTTCTTCCCAGTTTTATCGTTCCCAGGAGTTGATGTTGCCTGCCTTGGGGTCTGATCGGGACTCCCCGGGGGATCCTCCCTGGTCTTTGTTGGATGTGTGCAGGGCTTTGCGTGTCGACTTGGAACGCACTGCGGAGTTTCGGAAGTCAGACTCCCTTTTTGTTTCTTTTGGGGTTGCTTCTCGTGGGGGGAAAGATTCTTCTGCTTCCATTGGTCGTTGGTTGAAGCAGGTCATTGCTTTGGCTTACTCTCTTTCTGGGTCTCCTCCTCCTGCGGGGGTTCAGGGGAGGTCTACCCTTGGGGTGGCTGCTTCCTGGGCTGAGGTTCGGGGAGTTCCCCTTTCTGAGATCTGTCGAGCGGCCACTTGGGCGCCTTCTAATACCTTTATTCGGCATTATTGCCTTCAGAATTTGTAGGGGGATGATGTTAATTTTGGTTTGGGAGTGCTGCATGCTGTGTGCTCCTGAATTTCTGCTGTTCAATACATCGCTGGATTTTTGCATTTCTGGTGGTTCTGGTGGTTTATTGTGGATGAATGCCGGTTTCTGCTTGGGTATTCTCATATGTTATGAAGGGGACGAGGACTGGAGGGACCTGGGGGTAATGTCCTATTACTTACCGGTAATCTTCATTACTCCTGGTCCCGTTGTCCTCGTCCCCTTCATGGCTTCCCTCCCTCCCTCCCTGCCTTGCCGGCCTTCATCTGGGCTTGGTATTGTCAGGAGGAATGCTGGGACCAGTACGCTTATGTACTCCCAGATGGAGGGGGGAGGGGTAGGTCCAGCATTCCTTCGTTCTTTTTTCTGTCAGCGAGATAGGGTTATCTCATATGTTATGAAGGGGACGAGGACAACGGGACCAGGAGTAATGAAGATTCCCGGTAAGTAATAGGACAATTATCATTACTTAGTCAATAATATAAATTCTTTCATACCACTTTTATGTTGAGTAAGAGATGCCACCCTTAGCTCATTAGGAACGATAGTCCCGATTCTCAGTGCCTTCCTGAGAAGTCTTATTTGAGTGTTTTCTGTTCCTGGAATTTAGGAATTTCCAGTACCTATTATTCTGTGCTTCTAGATTTGTTTCCTCAGCACGTGTAGTATAATTTCTAGGCACGATGGGGAATTAGAGTGCACATCTTCATAGGTTATGCAGCCTTTCCAGAATATGAATTATTTCTCTACCTGGAGCAAGTTTAGGGAATCTACTGAAAATGTTGTGTGTTCTCTTCGCTTTGTAAGACCAGTTTTTAAAAAAAACACAAGAGGAGAGAATTGAGCAAACGAGTCTCAGAGAGCCTAGTATCACAATGAATTACAAACAAAAAATAGCAGTGTGAATCAAATCAAGCAGCATTATTATATATCATTAAATAGTAAATAGCAGTTGTAATGTAATAATCTATTCTTGATTTTTATTCGATAAAACAGATGTGGGTCCTGTCCGAAAATCCATAACATATACAGAGTACACACACGGGATAACAGACAATATAAAATAACACATTCCATCTGGATATAACTTCTGCAAAAATCCTGATATCAAATATTTTCAGCCCCAGATTTAAAGAATTCCGTCTGTGGGTGAAATTTCTCTTAAAAGATACATTGCGGACAGTACTCTGAGAGGAGACGATAGAAACAGTGAGGCCGATAGTGCATTTGGTGCTTCATTTTGGTCCGCTATCCATTCTAAAAAGGGCGCCCAGTAAGAACAGTTTTTATAGCATGAGATTTATTAAAATCATTATAAACATGAAATTAATAAACTACCAATCCAAATTTAACCTAGACATAACATTTCAATTCAATAGCACGATTTCATACATAGCCGATAAATCCTAGAAGGCAAAACAAAAAAGCAGCAATAAGAACCATATTGCTAAAAGCATATTAAAATTTTAAATGTACCTATAGCGATAAGCGCCCAAAAGAACAATTGATGGACAGAATGCAGAACAATGTCGTACATTCACCCCAGTACAGACATCTGGGCCTAAATCCATCGTTTTTTTGCTCCCCATGCCATTCCAGTTTGATCCAGACATATGCAAATCATTCTTGACCCTGCGCCCAATGGGAACAGTCCAACCCGAACTGCAAGGCCAGGTCCTCCATGGACTGGAAACAAGCATCCTAGGACCAGGTTCGGGGTTTCACCCCTCATCAGCCAGGATAGCTTGACTCCAGTGGCATGGAGAGCACAGGACCCACGTCTATGCATACCCGTCCCACTCGGGGTGACATATACAAAAAGTAAAAATTGATGGACAAAATGCAGAACACTGTCATACATTCACCCCAGTACAGAGATCTGGGCCTAAATCCATCTTTTTTTTGCTCCCCATACCCTTCCAGTTTGAACCCAGCCGTATGCAAATCAGTCTTGACCCTGCGCCCAATGGGAACAGTCCAGCCCGAACTGCCAGGCCAGGCCCTCCCTGGACAGGAAACAAGCATCCTACAACTGGTTTCAGGGTTTCACCCCTCATCAGCCAGGATATCTTGACTCCAGTGCCATGGAGAGCACAGGACCCACAACTGGGCATACCTGTCCCACGCGGGGTGACAAATGCAAAAAGAGCAATTGATGGACAGAATGCAGAACAATGTCATACATTCTCCCAAGTGCAGAGATCTGGGCCTAAATCCATCGTTTTTTTGCTCCCCATGCCATTCCAGTGTGAACCAAGCCATATGCAAATCAGTCTTGACCCTGCGCCCAATGGGAACAGTCCAGCCTGAACTGCACAGCCAGGTGCTCCCTGGACTGGAAACAAGCATACTAGGACCGGTTTCAGGTTTCACCCCTCATCAGCCAGGATAGCTTGACTCCAGTGGCATGGAGAGCACTGGACCCACGTCTATGCATACCCGTCACACTCGGGGTGACATATACAAAAAGTAAAAATTGATCGACAGAATGCAGAACAATGTCATACATTCACTCCAGTACAGAGATCTGGGCCTAAATCCATCTTTTTTCACTCCCCATGCCCTTCCAGTTTGAACCCAGCCATATGCAAATCAGTCTTGACCCTGCGCCGAATGGGAACGGTCCAGCCCGAACTGCCAGGCCAGGTCCTCCCTGGACAGGAAACAAGCATCCTACGACTGGTTTCAGGGTTTCACCCCTCATCAGCCAGGATAGCTTGACTCCGGTGTCATGGAGAGCACAGGACCCACAGCTGGGCATACACGTCCCACTCGGGTGACAAATGCAAAAAGAACAATTGATGGACAGAATGCAGAACTATGTAATACATTCTCCCCAATGCAGAGATCTGGGCCTAAATCCATCGGTTTTTTGCCGCCCATGCCATTCCAGTGTGAACCCAGCCATATGCAAATCAGTCTTGACCCTGCGCCCAATGGGAACAGTCCAGCCCGAACTGCCAGCCCAGGTGCTCCCTGTACTGGAAACAAGCATTCTAGGAAAGGTTTCGGGGTGTCACCCCTCATCAGCCAGGATAGCTTGACTCCAGTGGCATGGAGAGCACGGGACCCACATCTGGGCATACCCGTCGCACTCGGGGTGTCATATACAAAAAGAACAATTGATGGACAGAATGCAGAACAATGTCATACATTTCCACCAGTGCTGAGTTCTGGGCCTAAATCCATCGTTTTTTTGCTCCCCATGCCATTCCAGTGTGAACCCAGACATATGCAAATCAGTCTTGACGCTGCGCCCAATGGGAACAGTCCAGCCCGAACTGCCAGGCCAGGTCCTCCGTGGACTGGAAACAAGCAAACTGGGACCGGTTTTGGGGTATCATCCCTTATCAGCCAGGATAGCTTGACTCCAGTGTCATGGAGAGCACAGGACCAACATCTGGGCACACCCGTCCCACTTGGGGTGACAAATGCAAAAAGAACAATTGATGGACAGAATGCAGAACAATGTCATACAGTCACCCCAGTACAGAGATATGGGCCTAAATCCATCGTTTTTTTATTCCCCATGCCATTCCAGTTTGAACACAGCCATATGCAAATCTGTCTTGTCCCTGCGCCCAATGGGAAAAGTCCAGCCCGAACTGCCAGGCCATGTACTCCCTGGACTGGAAACAAGCATCCTACGACCTCATCAGCCAGGACAGCTTCACTCCAGTGGCATGGAGAGCATGGGACCCACGTCTGGGCATACCCGTCCCACTCGGGGTGACAAATGCAAAAAGAACAATTGATGGACAGAATGCAGAACAATGTCATACATTTCCCCCAGTACAGAGATCTGGGCCTAAATCCATTGTTTTTTTGCTCCCCATGCCATTCCAGTATGAACCGAGCCATATGCAAATCAGTCTTGACCCTGCGCCCAATGAGAACAGTCATGTCCGAACTGCCAGGCCAGGTCCTCCCTGGACTGGAAACAAGCATCCTACGAACGATTTCGGGGTTTCACACCTCATCTACAGGATAGCTTGACTCCAGTGGCATGAAGAGCACGGGACCCACGTCTGGGCATACCCGTTCCACTCGGGGTGACAAATGCAAAAAGAACAATTGATGGACAGAATGCAGAACAATGTCATACATTTCCACCAGTACAGAGATCTGGGCCTAAATCCATTGTTTTTTTGCTCCCCATGCCATTCCAGTTTGAACCCAGCCATATGCAAATCAATCCTGACCCTGCGCCCAATGGGAACAGTCCAGGCCGAACTGCCAGGCCTGGTCCTCCCTGGACTGGAAACAAGCATCCTAGCACCGATGTCGGGGTTTCACCCCTCATCAGCCAGGGTAGCTTGACTCCAGTGGCATGGAGAGCACAGGACCCACGTCTATGCATACCCGTCCCACTCGGGGTGTCATATACAAAAAGAACAATTGATGGAAAGAATGCAGAACAATGTCATACATTTCCACCAGTGCCGAGTTCTGGGCCTAAATCAATCGTTTTTTTGGTCCCCATGCCATTCCAGTGAGAACCCAGACATATGCAAATCAGTCTTGACCCTGCGCCCAATGGGAACAGTCCAGCCCGAACTGCCAGACTAGGTGCTCCCTGGACTGGAAACAAGCATCCTAGGACTGGTTTCGTGGTTTCACCCCTCATTTGCCAGGATAGCTTGACTACAGTGGCATTGAGAGCACGGGATCCACATCTGGGCATACCCGACCCACTCGGGGTGACAAATGCAAAAAGAACAATTGATAGACAGAATGCAGAACAATGTCATACTTTCACCCCAGTACAGAGATCTAGGACTAAATCCATCTTTTTTTTGCTCCCCATGCCCTTCCAGTTTGAACCCAGCCATATGCAAATCAGTCTTGACCCTGCGCCCAATAGGAACAGCCCAGCCCGAACTGCCAGGCCAGGTCCTCCCTGGACAGGAAACAAGCATCCTATGACTGGTTTCACGGTTTCACCCCTCATCATCCAGGATAGCTTGTGTTCAGTGGCATGGAGAGCATAGGACCCACAGCTGGCCATACCCGTCCCACTCGTGGTGACAAATGCAAAAAAAACAATTGATGGACAGAATGCAGAACAATGTCATACATTCTCCCCAGTGCAGACATCTGGGCATAAATCCATCGTTTTTTTCCTCCCCATGCCATTCCAGTGTGAACCCAGCCATATGCAAACCAGTCTTGACCCGGCGCAGAATGGGAACAGTCCAGCCCAAACTGCCAGGCCAGGTCCTAAATCCATCGTTTTTTTGCTCCCCATGCCATTCCAGTTTGAACCCACCCATATGCAAATCAATCCTGACCCTGCGCCCAATGGGAACAGTCCAGCCCGAACTGCCAGGCCAGGTCCTCCGTGGACTGGAAACAAGCAAACTGGGACCGGTTTTGGGGTATCATCCCTTATCAGCCAGAACAGCTTCACTCCAGTGGTATGGAGAGCATGGGAGCCACGTCTGGGCATACCCATCCCACTCGGGGTGACAAATGCAAAAAGAACAATTGATGGACAGAATGCAGAACAATGTCATACATTCTCCCCCAATGCAGAGAACTGGGCCTAAATCCATCGTTTTTTTGCCCCCCATGCCATTCCAGTTTGAACCCAGCCTTATGCAAATCAATCCTGACACAGCGCCCAATGGCAACAGTCCAGCCCGAACTGCCAGGCCAGGTCCTCCCTGGACTGGAACCAAGCATCCTTGGACCAGTTTCAGGATTTTACCCCTCATCAGGCAGGATAGCTTGACTCCAGTGGCATGGAGAGCACAGGACCCACGTCTGGGCATACCGGTCCCACTCAGGGTGACAAATGCAAAAAGAAGAATTGATGGACAGAATGCAGTACAATGTCAAACATTCACCCCGGTACAGAGATCGGGCCTAAATCCATCGTTTTTTTGCTCCCCATGCCATTCCAGTTTGATCCAGACATATGCAAATTAGTCTTGACCCTGCGCCCAATTGGAACAGCCCAGCCCGAACTGCCAGGCCAGGTCCTCCCGGGACAGGAAACAAGCATCCTACGACTGGTTTCACCCCTCATCAGCCAGGATAGCTTGTGTTCAGTGGCATGGAGAGCATAGGATCCACAGCTGGCCATACCCGTCCCACTCGTGGTGACAAATGCAAAAAAAAACAATTGATGGACTGAATGCAGAACAATGTCATACATTCTCCCCAGTGCAGACATCTGGGCATAAATCCATTGTTTTTTTCCTCCCCATGCCTTTCCAGTGTGAACCCAGCCAAATGCAAATCAGTCTTGACCCTGCGCACAATGGGAACAGTCCAGCCCAAACTGCCAGGCCAAGTCCTCCCTCGACTGGAAACAAGCATCCTAGGATCGGTTTCGGGGTTTTACCCCTCATGAGCCTGGATAGCTTGACTCCAGTGGCATGGAGAGCACAGGACCCATGTTTATGCATACCCGTCCCACTCCGAATGACATATGCAAAAAGATCAATTGATGGACAGAATGCAGAACAATGTCATACTGTGCCTAAATCCATCGTTTTTTTGCTCCCCATGCCATTCCAGTTTGAACCCGGCCATATGCAAATCAATCCTGACCCTGCGCCCAATGGGAACAGACCAGCCCGAACTGCCAGGCTAGGTGCTCCCTGGACTGGAAACAAGCATCCTAGGACTGGTTTTGTGGTTTCACCCCTCATTTGCCAGGATAGCTTGACTACAGTGGCATGGAGAGCACGGGATCCACATCTGGGGATACCCGACCCACTCGGGGTGACAAATGCAAAAAGAACAATTGATAGACAGAATGCAGAACAATGTCATTCATTCACCCCAGTACAGAGATCTATGACTAAATCCATCTTTTTTTTGCTCCCCATGCCCTTCCAGTTTGAACCCAGCCATATGCAAATCAGCAAATCAGTCTTGACCCTGCGCCCAATAGGAACAGCCCAGCCCGAACTGCCAGGCCAGGTCCTCCCTGGACAGGAAACAAGCATCCTACGACTGGTTTCACGGTTTCACCCCTCATCAGCCAGGATAGCTTGTGTTCAGTGGCATGGAGAGCATAGGACCCACAGCTGGCCATACCCGTCCCACTCGTGGTGACCATACCCGTCCCACTCCGAATGACATATGCAAAAAGATCAATTGATGGACAGAATGCAGAACAATGTCATACATTCTCCCCAGTGCAGAGAAGTGGGCCTAAATCTATCGTTTTTTTGCTCCCCATGCCATTCCAGTTTGAACCCACCCATATGCAAATCAATCCTGACCCTGCGCCCAATGGGAACAGTCCAGCCCGAACTGCCAGGCCAGGTCCTCCGTGGACTGGAAACAAGCAAACTGGAACCGGTTTTGGGGTATCATCACTTATCAGCCAGGTTAGCTTGACTCCAGTGGCATGGAGAGCACAGGACCCACATCTGGGCAGAATGCAGAACAATGTCATACAGTCATTGTTTTTTACTCCCCATGCCATTCCAGTTTGAACACAGCCATATGCAAATCTGTCTTGTCCCTGCGCCCAATGGGAAAAGTCATGCCCGAACTGCCAGGCCATGTCCTCCCTGGACTGGAAACAAGCATCCTACGACCTCATCAGCCAGGACATCTTCACTCCAGTGGCATGGAGAGCATGGGACCCACGTCTGGGCATACCCGTCCCACTCGGGGTGACAAATGCAAAAAGAACA
Organism: Calotriton arnoldi; assembly: GCA_963921515.1. Classification (NCBI taxonomy): domain Eukaryota; kingdom Metazoa; phylum Chordata; class Amphibia; order Caudata; family Salamandridae; genus Calotriton; species Calotriton arnoldi. Next base: position 73,601 of record CAWUFW010011073.1, read on the forward strand.
ATTGATGGACAGAATGCAGAACAATGTCATACATTTACCCCAGTACAGAGATCTGGGCCTAAATCAAATTTTTTTTTTGCTCCCCATGCCATTCTAGTTTGAACCCAACCATAAACAAATCAATCCTGACCCTGCGCCCAATCGGAACAGTCCATCCCGAAATGCCAGGCCAGGTCCTCCCTGGACTGGAAACAAGCATCCTAGGACCGGTTCCTGGGTTTCACCCCTCATCAGCCAGGATAGCTTGACAGTGGCATGGAAAGCACAGGACCCATGTCTGGGCATACCCGTCCTACTCGGGGTGACAAATGCAAAAAAACAATTGATGGACAGAATGCAGTACAATGTCCTACATTCACCCCAGTACAGAGATCTGGGTCTAAATCCATAGTTTTTTTGCTCCCCATGCTATTCCAGTTGGAACCCAGCCATATGCAGATCAATCCTGACCCTGCGCCCAATGAGAACAGTCATGTCCGAACTGCCAGGCCAGGTCCTCCCTGGACTGGAAACAAGCATCCTACAACCGATTTCGGGGTTTCACCCCTCATCTACAGGATAGCTTGACTCCAGTGGCATGAAGAGCACGGGACCCACGTCTGGGCATACCCGTTCCACTCGGGGTGACAAATGCAAAAAGAACAATTGATGGACAGAACGCAGAACAATGTCATACATTCACCCCAGTACAGTGATCTGGGCCTAAATCCATTGTTGTTTGGCTCCCCATGACATTCCAGTTGGAACCCAACCATATGCAAATCAATCCTGACCCTGCGCCCAATGGGAACAGTCCACCCAAACTGCCAGGCCAGGTCCTGCCTGGACTGGAAACAAGCATCCTAGGACCGGTTTCAGGGTTTCAACCCTCATCAGCCAGTATAGCTTGACTCCAGTGGCATGGAGAGCACGGGACCCGCGTCTGGGCATATCCGTCCCACTCGGGGTGACAAATGCAAAAAGAACAATTGATGGACAGAATGTAGAACAATGTCATACAGTCACCCCAATACAGAGATCTGGGCCTAAATCCATCGCTTTTTGCTCCCCATGCCATTCCAGTTTGAACCCAGCCATATGCAAGTCAGTCTTGTCCCTGTGCCCAATGGGAACAGCCCAGTCCGAACTGCCAGGCCAGGTCCTCCCTAGACTGGAAACAAGCACCTTAGGACGGGTTTCGGGGTTTCACACCTCATCAGCCAGGACAGCTTCACTCCAGTGGCATGGAGAGCATGGGACCCACGTCTGGGCATACCCGTCCCACTCGGGGTGACAAATGCAAAAAGAACAATTGATGGACAGAATGCAGAACAATGTCATACATTTACCCCAGTACAGAGATCTGGGCCTAAATCAAATTTTTTTTTTGCTCCCCATGCCATTCTAGTTTGAACCCAACCATAAACAAATCAATCCTGACCCTGCGCCCAATCGGAACAGTCCATCCCGAAATGCCAGGCCAGGTCCTCCCTGGGCTGGAAACAAGCATCCTAGGACCGGTTCCTGGGTTTCACCCCTCATCAGCCAGGATAGCTTGACAGTGGCATGGAAAGCACAGGACCCATGTCTGGGCATACCCGTCCTACTCGGGGTGACAAATGCAAAAAAACAATTGATGGACAGAATGCAGTACAATGTCCTACATTCACCCCAGTACAGAGATCTGGGTCTAAATCCATAGTTTTTGCTCCCCATGCTATTCCAGTTGGAACCCAGCCATATGCAGATCAATCCTGACCCTGCGCCCAATGGGAACCGTCCAGCCCGAACTGCCAGGCCAGGTCCTCCCTGGAATGGAAACAAGCATCCTAGGACCGGTTTCAGGGTTTCAACCCTAATCACCCGGGATAGCTTGACTCCAGTGGCATGGAGAGCACGGGACCCACGTCTGGGCATACCCGTCCCACTCGGGGTGACAAAAGCAAAAAGAAAAATTGATGGGCAGAATGTAGAACAATGTCATACAGTCACCTCAGTACAGAGATCTGGGCCTAAATCCATCGTTTTTTGCTCCCCATGCCATTCCAGATTGAACCCAGCCATATGCCAATCAGTCTTTTCCCTGCGCCCAATGGGAACAGTCCAGTCCGAGCTGCCAGGCCAGGTCCTCCCTTCACTGGAAACAAGCATCCTAGGACAAGTTCCGGGGTTTCACCCCTCTTGAGCCAGGACAGCTTCACTCTAGTGGCATGGAGAGCATGGGAGCCACGTCTGGGCATACCCATCCCACTCGGGGTGACAAATGCAAAAAGAACAATTGATGGACAGAATGCAGAACAATGTCATACATTCTCCACCAGTGCAGAGAACTGGGCCTAAATCCATCGTTTTTTTGCTCCCCATGCCATTCCAGTTTGAACCCAGCCTTATACAAATCAATCCTGACCCAGCGCCCAATGGGAACAGTCCAGCCCGTACTGCCAGGCCAGGTTCTCCGTGGACTGGAAACAAGCAACCTGGGACCAGTTTTGGGGTATCATCCCTTATCAGCCAGGATAGCTTGACTCCAGTGGCATGGAGAGCACAGGACCCACATCTGGGCATACCCGTCCCGCTTGGGGTGACAAATGCAAAAAGAACAATTGATGGACAGAATGCAGAACAATGTCATACAGGCTCCCCAGTACAGGGATCGGGCCTAAATCCATCGTTTTTATGCTCCCCATGCTATTCCAATTTGAACACAGCCATATGCAAATCTGTCTTGTCCCTGCGCACAATGGGAACAGTCCAGCCCGAACTGCCATGCCATGTCCTCCCTGGACTAGAAACAAGCATCCTAGGATCGGTTTCGGGGTTTTACTCCTCATGAGCCAGGATAGCTTGACTCCAGTGGCATGGAGAGCACAGGACCCATGTTTATGCATACCCGTCCCACTCCGAATGACATATGCAAAAAGATCAATTGATGACAGATTGCAGAACAATGTCATACATTCTCCCCAGTGCAGAGAACTGGGCCTAAATCCATCGTTTTTTTGCTCCCCATGCCATTCCAGTTTGAACCCACCCATATGCAAATCAATCCTGACCCTGCGCCCAATGGGAACAGTCCAGCCCGAACTGCCAGGCCAGGTCCTCCGTGGACTGGAAACAAGCAAACTGGAACCTGTTTTGGGGTATCATCCCTTATCAGCCAGGATAGCTTGACTCCAGTGGCATGGAGAGCACAGAACCCACGTCTATGCATACCCGTCCCACTCGGGGTGTCATATACAAAAAGAACAATTGATGGACAGAATGCAGAACAATGTCATACATTTCCACCAGTGCAGAGTTCTGGGCCTAAATCCATCGTTTTTTTGCTCCCCATGCCATTCCAGTGTGAAACCAGCCATATGCAAATCAGTCTTGACCCTGTTTCCAATGGGAACAGTCCAGCCCGAACTGCCAGGCTAGGTGCTCCCTGGACTGGAAACAAGCATCCTAGGACCGGTTTCGTGGTTTCACCCCTCATTTGCCAGGAAAGCTTGACTACAGTGGCATGGAGAGCACGGGATCCACATCCGGGCATACCCGTCCCACTCGGGGTGACAAATGCAAAAATAACAATTGATAGACAGAATGCAGAACAATGTCATACATTCACCCCAATACAGAGATCTAGGACTAAATCCATCTTTTTTTTGCTCCCCATGCCCTTCCAGTTTGAACATAGCCATATGCAAATCAGTCTTGACCCTGCGCCCAATAGGAACAGCCCAGCCCAAACTGCCAGGCCAGGTCCTCCCTGGACAGGAAACAAGCATCCTTCGACTGGTTTCACGGTTTCACCCCTCATCAGCCAGGATAGCTTGTGTTCAGTGGCATGGAGAGCATAGGACCCACAGCTGGCCATACCCGTCCACTCATGGTGACAAATGCAAAAAAAACAATTGATGGACAAAATGCAGAACAATGTCATACATTCTCCCCAGTGCAGACATCTGTGCATAAATCCATCGTTTTTTTCCTCCCCATGCCATTCCAGTGTGAACCCAGCCATATGCAAATCAGTCTTGACCCTGCGCAGAATGGGAGCAGTCCAGCCCGAACTGCCAGGCCAGGTCCTCCCTCGACTGGAAACAAGCATCCTAGGATCGGTTTCGGGTTTTACCCCTCATGAGCCAGGATAGCTTGACTCCAGTGGCATGGAGAGCACAGGACCCATGTTTATGCATACCCGTCCCACTCCGAATGACATATGCAAAAAGATCAATTGATGGACAGAATCCAGAACAATGTCATACATTCTCCCCAGTGCGGAGAACTGGGCCTAAATCCATCGTTTTTTTGCTCCCCATGCCATTGCAGTTTGAACCCACCCATATGCAAATCAATCCTGACCCTGCACAGAATGGGAGCAGTCCAGCCCGAACTGCCAGGCTAGGTGCTCCCTGGACTGGAAACAAGCATCCTAGGACCGGTTTCGTGGTTTCACCCCTCATTTGCCAGGAAAGCTTGACTACAGTGGCATGGAGAGCACGGGATCCACATCCGGGCATACCCGTCAGACTTGGGGTGACAAATGCAAAAATAACAATTGATAGACAGAATGCAGAACAATGTCATACATTCACCCCAATACAGAGATCTAGGACTAAATCCATCTTTTTTTTGCTCCCCATGCCCTTCCAGTTTGAACCCACCCATATGCAAATCAATCCTGACCCTGCGCAGAATGGGAGCAGTCCAGCCCGAACTGCCAGGCCAGGTCCTCCCTCGACTGGAAACAAGCATCCTAGGATCGGTTTAGGGGTTTTACCCTCATGAGCCAGGATAGCTTGACTCCAGTGGCATGAAGAGCACAGGACCCACATCTGGGCATACCCGTCAGACTTGGGGTGACAAATGCAAAAAGAACAATTGATGGACAGATTGCAGAACAATGTCATACAGTCACCCCAGTACAGAGATCTGGGCCTAAATCCATCGTTTTTTTACTCCCCATGCCATTCCAGTTTGAAAACAGCCATATGCAAATCTGTCTTGTCCCTGCGCCCAATGGGAAAAGTCATGCCCGAACTGCCAGGCCTTGTCCTCCCTGCACTGGAAACAAGCATCCTACGACCTCATCAGCCAGGACAGCTTCACTCCAGTGGCATGGAGAGCACAGAACCCACGTCTATGCATACCCGTCCCACTCGGGGTGTCATATACAAAAAGAACAATTGATGGACAGAATGCAGAACAATGTCATACATTTCCACCAGTGCAGAGTTCTGGGCCTAAATCCATCGTTTTTTTGCTCCCCATGCCATTCAAGTGTGAACCCAGCCATATGCAAATCAGTCTTGACCCTGCGCCCAAAGGGAACAGTCCAGCCCGAACTGCCAGGCTAGGTGCTCCCTGGACTTGAAACAAGCATCCTAGGACTGGTTTTGTGGTTTCACCCCTCATTTGCCAGGATAGCTTGACTACAGTGGCATGGAGAGCACGGGATCCACATCTGGGCATACCCGACCCACTCGGGGTGACAAATGCAAAAAAAACAATTGATAGACAGAATGCAGAACAATGTCATACATTCACCCCAGTACAGAGATCTAGGACTAAATCCATCTTTTTTTTGCTCCCCATGCCCCTCCAGTTTGAACCCAGCCATATGCAAATCAGTCTTGACCCTGCGCAGAATGGGAGCAGTCCAGCCCGAACTGCCAGGCCAGGTCCTCCCTCGAATGGAAACAAGCATCCTAGGATCGGTTTCACGGTTTCACCCCTCAGCAGCCAGGATAGCTTGTGTTCAGTGGCATGGAGAGCATAGGACCCACAGCTGGCCATACCCGTCCCACTCGTGGTGACAAATGCAAAAAAAACAATTGATGGACAAAATGCAGAACAATGTCATACATTCTCCCCAGTGCAGACATCTGGGTATAAATCCATCGTTTTTTCCCTCCCCATGCCATTCCAGTGTGAACCCAGCCATATGCAAATCAGTCTTGACCCTGCGCAGAATGGGAGCAGTCCAGCCCGAACTGCCAGGCCAGGTCCTCCCTCGACTGGAAACAAGCATCCTAGGATCGGTTACGCGGTTTTACCCCTCATGAGCCAGGATAGCTTGAGTCCAGTGGCATGGAGAGCACAGGACCCATGTTTATGCATACCCGTCCCACTCCGAATGACATATGCAAAAAGATCAATTGATGGACAGAATGCAGAACAATGTCATACATTCTCCCCAGTGCAGAGAACTGGGCCTAAATCCATCGTTTTTTTGCTCCCCATGCCATTCCAGTTTGAACCCACCCATATGCAAATCAATCCTGACCCTGCGCCAATGGGAAAAGTCATGCCCGAACTGCCAGGCCATGTCCTCCCTGCACTGGAAACAAGCATCCTTCGACCTCATCAGCCAGGACAGCTTCACTCCAGTGGCATGGAGAGCATGGGACCCACGTCTGGGCATACCCGTCCCACTCGGGGTGACAAATGCAAAAAGAACAATTGATGGACAGAATGCAGAACAATGTCATACATTTCCCCCAGTACAGAGATCTGGGCCTAAATCCATTGTTTTTTTGCTCCCCATGCCATTCCAGTATGAACCCAGCCATATGCAAATCAGTCTTGACCCTGCGCCCAATGAGAACAGTCATGTCCGAACTGCCAGGCCAGGTCCTCCCTGGACTGGAAACAAGCATCCTACAACCGATTTCGGGGTTTCACACCTCATCTACAGGATAGCTTGACTCCAGTGGCATGAAGAGCACGGGACCCATGTCTGGGCATACCCGTTCCACTCGGGGTGACAAATGCAAAAAAAACAATTGATGGACAGAACACAGAACAATGTCATACATTCACCCCAGTACAGTGATCTGGGCCTAAATCCATTGTTGTTTTGCTCCCCATGACATTCCAGTTGGAACCCAACCATATGCAAATCAATCCTGACCCTGCGCCTAATGGTAACAGTCCAGCCCAAACTGCCAGGCCAGGTCCTCCCTGGACTGGAAACAAGCATCCTAAGACCGGTTTCAGGGTTTCACCCCTCATCAACCAGTATAGCTTGACTCCAGTGGCATGGAGAGTACGGGACCCGCGTCTGGGCATATCCGTCCCACTCGGGGTGACAAATGCAAAAAGAACAATTGATGGACAGAATGTAGAACAATGTCATACAGTCAACCCAATACAGAGATCTGGGCCTAAATCCATCGCTTTTTGCTCCCCATGCCATTCCAGTTTGAACCCAGCCATATGCAAGTCAGTCTTGTCCCTCCACCCAATGGGAACAGTCCAGTCTGAACTGCCAGGCCAGGTCCTCCCTGGACTGGAAACAAGCACCTTAGGACGGGTTTCGGGGTTTCACACCTCATCAGGCAGGACAGCTTCACTACAGTGGCATGGAGAGCACGGGACCCACGTCTGGGCATACCCGTCCCACTCGGGTGACAAATGCAAAAAGAACAATTGATGGACAGAATGCAGAACAATGTCATACATTTACCCCAGTACAGAGATCTGGGCCTAAATCAAATTTTTTTGCTCCCCATGCCATTCTAGTTTGAACCCAACCATAAACAAATCAATCCTGACCCTGCGCCCAATCGGAACAGTCCATCCCGAAATGCCAGGCCAGGTCCTCCCTGGGCTGGAAACAAGCATCCTAGGACCGGTTCCTGGGTTTCACCCTCATCAGCCAGGATAGCTTGACAGTGGCATGGAAAGCACAGGACCCATGTCTGGGCATACCCGTCCTACTCGGGGTGACAAATGCAAAAAAACAATTGATGGACAGAATGCAGTACAATGTCCTACATTCACCCCAGTACAGAGATCTGGGTCTAAATCCATAGTTTTTTTGCTCCCCATGCTATTCCAGTTGGAACCCAGCCATATGCAGATCAATCCTGACCCTGCGCCCAATGGGAACCGTCCAGCCCGAACTGCCAGGCCAGGTCCTCCCTGGAATGGAAACAAGCATCCTAGGACCGGTTTCAGGGTTTCAACCCTAATCACCCGGGATAGCTTGACTCCAGTGGCATGGAGAGCACGGGACCCACGTCTGGGCATACCCGTCCCACTCGGGGTGACAAAAGCAAAAAGAACAATTGATGGGCAGAATGTAGAACAATGTCATACAGTCACCTCAGTACAGAGATCTGGGCCTAAATCCATCGTTTTTTGCTCCCCATGCCATTCCAGATTGAACCCAGCCATATGCCAATCAGTCTTTTCCCTGCGCCCAATGGGAACAGTCCAGTCCGAGCTGCCAGGCCAGGTCCTCCCTTCACTGGAAACAAGCATCCTAGGACAAGTTCCGGGGTTTCACCCCTCTTGAGCCAGGACAGCTTCACTCCAGTGGCATGGAGAGCATGGGAGCCACGTCTGGGCATACCCATCCCACTCGGGGTGACAAATGCAAAAAGAACAATTGATGGACAGAATGCAGAACAATGTCATACATTCTCCACCAGTGCAGAGAACTGGGCCTAAATCCATCGTTTTTTGCTCCCCATGCCATTCCAGTTTGAACCCAGCCTTATGCAAATCAATCCTGACCCAGCGCCCAATGGGAACAGTCCAGCCCGTACTGCCAGGCCAGGTTCTCCGTGGACTGGATTCAAGCAACCTGGGACCAGTTTTGGGGTATCATCCCTTATCAGCCAGGATAGCTTGACTCCAGTGGCATGGAGAGCACAGGACCCACATCTGGGCATACCCGTCCCTCTTGGGGTGACAAATGCAAAAAGAACAATTGATGGACAGAATGCAGAACAATGTCATACAGTCTCCCCAGTACAGGGATCGGGCCTAAATCCATCGTTTTTATGCTCCCCATGCTATTCCAATTTGAACACAGCCATATGCAAATCTGTCTTGTCCCTGCGCACAATGGGAACAGTCCAGCCCGAACTGCCATGCCATGTCCTCCCTGGACTAGAAACAAGCATCCTAGGATCGGTTTCGGGGTTTTACTCCTCATGAGCCAGGATAGCTTGACTCCAGTGGCAGGGAGAGCACAGGACCCATGTTTATGCATACCCGTCCCACTCCGAATGACATATGCAAAAAGATCAATTGATGGACAGATTGCAGAACAATGTCATACATTCTCCCCAGTGCAGAGAACTGGGCCTAAATCCATCGTTTTTTTGCTCCCCATGCCATTCCAGTTTGAACCCACCCATATGCAAATCAATCCTGACTCTGCGCCCAATGGGAACAGTCCAGCCCGAACTGCCAGGCCAGGTCCTCCGTGGACTGGAAACAAGCAAACTGGAACCTGTTTTGGGGTATCATCCCTTATCAGCCAGGATAGCTTGACTCCAGTGGCATGGAGAGCACAGAACCCACGTCTATGCATACCCGTCCCACTCGGGGTGTCATATACAAAAGAACAATTGATGGACAGAATGCAGAACAATGTCATACATTTCCACCAGTGCAGAGTTCTGGGCCTAAATCCATCGTTTTTTTGCTCCCCATGCCATTCCAGTGTGAAACCAGCCATATGCAAATCAGTCTTGACCCTGTTTCCAATGGGAACAGTCCAGCCCGAACTGCCAGGCTAGGTGCTCCCTGGACTGGAAACAAGCATCCTAGGACCGGTTTCGTGGTTTCACCCTCATTTGCCAGGAAAGCTTGACTACAGTGGCATGGAGAGCACGGGATCCACATCCGGGCATACCCGTCCCACTCGGGGTGACAAATGCAAAAATAACAATTGATAGACAGAATGCAGAACAATGTCATACATTCACCCCAATACAGAGATCTAGGACTAAATCCATCTTTTTTTTGCTCCCCATGCCCTTCCAGTTTGAACATAGCCATATGCAAATCAGTCTTGACCCTGCGCCCAATAGGAACAGCCCAGCCCAAACTGCCAGGCCAGGTCCTCCCTGGACAGGAAACAAGCATCCTTCGACTGGTTTCACGGTTTCACCCCTCATCAGCCAGGATAGCTTGTGTTCAGTGGCATGGAGAGCATAGGACCCACAGCTGGCCATACCCGTCCACTCATGGTGACAAATGCAAAAAAACAATTGATGGACAAAATGCAGAACAATGTCATACATTCTCCCCAGTGCAGACATCTGTGCATAAATCCATCGTTTTTTCCTCCCCATGCCATTCCAGTGTGAACCCAGCCATATGCAAATCAGTCTTGACCCTGCGCAGAATGGGAGCAGTCCAGCCCGAACTGCCAGGCCAGGTCCTCCCTCGACTGGAAACAAGCATCCTAGGATCGGTTTCGGGGTTTTACCCCTCATGAGCCAGGATAGCTTGACTCCAGTGGCATGGAGAGCACAGGACCCATGTTTATGCATACCCGTCCCACTCCGAATGACATATGCAAAAAGATCAATTGATGGACAGAATCCAGAACAATGTCATACATTCTCCCCAGTGCGGAGAACTGGGCCTAAATCCATCGTTTTTTTGCTCCCCATGCCATTGCAGTTTGAACCCACCCATATGCAAATCAATCCTGACCCTGCACAGAATGGGAGCAGTCCAGCCCGAACTGCCAGGCTAGGTGCTCCCTGGACTGGAAACAAGCATCCTAGGACCGGTTTCGTGGTTTCACCCCTCATTTGCCAGGAAAGCTTGACTACAGTGGCATGGAGAGCACGGGATCCACATCCGGGCATACCCGTCAGACTTGGGGTGACAAATGCAAAAATAACAATTGATAGACAGAATGCAGAACAATGTCATACATTCACCCCAATACAGAGATCTAGGACTAAATCCATCTTTTTTTTGCTCCCCATGCCCTTCCAGTTTGAACCCACCCATATGCAAATCAATCCTGACCCTGCGCAGAATGGGAGCAGTCCAGCCCGAACTGCCAGGCCAGGTCCTCCCTCGACTGGAAACAAGCATCCTAGGATCGGTTTAGGGGTTTTACCCCTCATGAGCCAGGATAGCTTGACTCCAGTGGCATGAAGAGCACAGGACCCACATCTGGGCATACCCGTCAGACTTGGGGTGACAAATGCAAAAAGAACAATTGATGGACAGATTGCAGAACAATGTCATACAGTCACCCCAGTACAGAGATCTGGGCCTAAATCCATCGTTTTTTTACTCCCCATGCCATTCCAGTTTGAAAACAGCCATATGCAAATCTGTCTTGTCCCTGCGCCCAATGGGAAAAGTCATGCCCGAACTGCCAGGCCTTGTCCTCCCTGCACTGGAAACAAGCATCCTACGACCTCATCAGCCAGGACAGCTTCACTCCAGTGGCATGGAGAGCACAGAACCCACGTCTATGCATACCCGTCCCACTCGGGGTGTCATATACAAAAAGAACAATTGATGGACAGAATGCAGAACAATGTCATACATTTCCACCAGTGCAGAGTTCTGGGCCTAAATCCATCTTTTTTTTGCTCCCCATGCCCCTCCAGTTTGAACCCAGCCATATGCAAATCAGTCTTGACCCTGCGCAGAATGGGAGCAGTCCAGCCCGAACTGCCAGGCCAGGTCCTCCCTCGAATGGAAACAAGCATCCTAGGATCGGTTTCACGGTTTCACCCCTCAGCAGCCAGGATAGCTTGTGTTCAGTGGCATGGAGAGCATAGGACCCACAGCTGGCCATACCCGTCCCACTCGTGGTGACAAATGCAAAAAAAACAATTGATGGACAAAATGCAGAACAATGTCATACATTCTCCCCAGTGCAGACATCTGGGTATAAATCCATCGTTTTTTCCCTCCCCATGCCATTCCAGTGTGAACCCAGCCATATGCAAATCAGTCTTGACCCTGCGCAGAATGGGAGCAGTCCAGCCCGAACTGCCAGGCCAGGTCCTCCCTCGACTGGAAACAAGCATCCTAGGATCGGTTTCGCGGTTTTACCCCTCATGAGCCAGGATAGCTTGAGTCCAGTGGCATGGAGAGCACAGGACCCATGTTTATGCATACCCGTCCCACTCCGAATGACATATGCAAAAGATCAATTGATGGACAGAATGCAGAACAATGTCATACATTCTCCCCAGTGCAGAGAACTGGGCCTAAATCCATCGTTTTTTGCTCCCCATGCCATTCCAGTTTGAACCCACCCATATGCAAATCAATCCTGACCCTGCGCCAATGGGAAAAGTCATGCCCGAACTGCCAGGCCATGTCCTCCCTGCACTGGAAACAAGCATCCTTCGACCTCATCAGCCAGGACAGCTTCACTCCAGTGGCATGGAGAGCATGGGACCCACGTCTGGGCATACCCGTCCCACTCGGGGTGACAAATGCAAAAAGAACAATTGATGGACAGAATGCAGAACAATGTCATACATTTCCCCCAGTACAGAGATCTGGGCCTAAATCCATTGTTTTTTTGCTCCCCATGCCATTCCAGTATGAACCCAGCCATATGCAAATCAGTCTTGACCCTGCGCCCAATGAGAACAGTCATGTCCGAACTGCCAGGCCAGGTCCTCCCTGGACTGGAAACAAGCATCCTACAACCGATTTCGGAGTTTCACACCTCATCTACAGGATAGCTTGACTCCAGTGGCATGAAGAGCACGGGACCCATGTCTGGGCATACCCGTTCCACTCGGGGTGACAAATGCAAAAAAAACAATTGATGGACAGAACACAGAACATTGTCATACATTCACCCCAGTACAGTGATCTGGGCCTAAATCCATTGTTGTTTTGCTCCCCATGACATTCCAGTTGGAACCCAACCATATGCAAATCAATCCTGACCCTGCGCCTAATGGTAACAGTCCTGCCCAAACTGCCAGGCCAGGTCCTCCCTGGACTGGAAACAAGCATCCTAAGACCGGTTTCAGGGTTTCACCCCTCATCAACCAGTATAGCTTGACTCCAGTGGCATGGAGAGTACGGGACCCGCGTCTGGGCATATCCGTCCCACTCGGGGTGACAAATGCAAAAAGAACAATTGATGGACAGAATGTAGAACAATGTCATACAGTCAACCCAATACAGAGATCTGGGCCTAAATCCATCGCTTTTGCTCCCCATGCCATTCCAGTTTGAACCCAGCCATATGCAAGTCAGTCTTGTCCCTCCACCCAATGGGAACAGTCCAGTCTGAACTGCCAGGCTAGGTCCTCCCTGGACTGGAAACAAGCATCCTTAGGACGGGTTTCGGGGTTTCACACCTCATCAGGCAGGACAGCTTCACTACAGTGGCATGGAGAGCACGGGACCCACGTCTGGGCATACCCGTCCCACTCGGGGTGAAAAATGCAAAAAGAACAATTGATGGACAGAATGCAGAACAATGTCATACATTTACCCCAGTACAGAGATCTGGGCCTAAATCCATTTTTTTTTTTTGCTCCCCATGCCTTTCTAGTTTGAACCCAACCATAAACAAATCAATCCTGACCCTGCGCCCAATCGGAACAGTCCATCCCGAACTGCCAGGCCAGGTCCTCCCTGGACTGGAAACAAGCATCCTAGGACCGGTTCCTGGGTTTCACCCCTCATCAGCCAGGATAGCTTGACAGTGGCATGGAGAGCACAGGACCCATGTCTGGGCATACCCGTCCCACTCGGGGTGACAAATGCAAAAAAACAATTGATGGGCAGAATGTAGAACAATGTCATACAGTCACCTCAGTACAGAGATCTGGGCCTAAATCCATCGTTTTTTGCTCCACATGCCATTCCAGTTTGAACCCAGCCATATGCCAATCAGTCTTTTCCCTGCGCCCAATGGGAACAGTCCAGTCCGAACTGCCAGGCCAGGTCCTCACTTCACTGGAAACAAGCATCCTAGGACCGGTTCCGGGGTTTCACCCCTCTTGAGCCAGGACAGCTTCACTCCAGTGGTATGGAGAGCATGGGAGCCACGTCTGGGCATACCCATCCCACTCGGGGTGACACATGCAAAAAGAACAATTGATGGACAGAATGCAGAACAATGTCATACATTCTCCCCCAGTGCAGAGAACTGGGCCTAAATCCATCGTTTTTTTGCTCCCCACGCCATTCCACTTTGAACCCAGCCTTATGCAAATCAATCCTGTCCCAGCGCCCAATGGGAACAGTCCAGCCCGTACTAGCAGGCCAGGTCCTCCGTGGACTGGAAACAAGCAACCTGGGACCGGTTTTGGGGTATCATCCCTTATCAGCCAGGATAGCTTGACTCCAGTGGCATGGAGAGCACAGGACCCACATCTGGGCATACCCGTCCCTCTTTGGGTGACAAATGCAAAAAGAACATTTGATGGACAGAATGCAGAACAATGTCATACAGTCTCCCCAGTACAGGGATCGGGCCTAAATCCATCGTTCTTTTGCTCCCCATGCTATTCCAATTTGAACACAGCCATATGCAAATCTGTCTTGTCCCTGCGCACAATGGGAACAGTCCAGCCCGAACTGCTGTGCCATGTCCTCCCTGGACTGGAAACAAGCATCCTAGGACCGGTTTCGGGCTTTCACCCCTCATCATCCAGGACAGCTTCACTCCAGTGGCATGGAGAGCATGGGACCCACGTCTGGGCATACACGTCCCACTCAGTGTGACAAATGCAAAAAAAACAATTGATGGATAGAATGCAGAACAATGTCATACATTTCCCCCAGTACAGAGATCTGGGCCTAAATCCATTGTTTTTTTGCTCCCCATGCCATTCTAGTTTGAACCCAGCCATATGCAAATCAGTCTTGACCCTGCGCCCAATGGGAACAGTCCTGTCCGAACTGCCAGGCCAGGTCCTCCCTGGACTGGAAACAAGCACCTTAGGACGAGTTTCGGGGTTTCACACCTCATCAGCCAGGACAGCTTCACTCCAGTGGCATGGAGAGCATGGGACCCACGTCTGGGCATACCCGTCCCACTCGGGGTGACAAATGCAAAAAGAACAATTGATGGACAGAATGCAGAACAATGTCATACATTTACTCCAGTACAGAGATCTGGGCCTAAATCCATCGTTTTTGCTCCCCATGCCATTCTAGTTTGAACCCAATTATAAACAAATCAATCCTGACCCTGCGCCCAATCGGAACAGTCCATCCCGTACTGCCAGGCCAGGTCCTCCTGGACTGGAAACAAGCATCTTAGGACCGGTTCCTGGGTTTCACCCCTCATCAGCCAGGATAGCTTGACAGTGGCATGGAGAGCACAGGACCCATGTCTGGGCATACCCGTCCCACTCGGGGTGACAAATGCAAAAAAACAATTGATGGGCAGAATGTAGAACAATGTCATACAGTCACCTCAGTACAGAGATCTGGGCCTAAATCCATCGTTTTTTGCTCCCCATGTCATTCTAGTTTGAACCCAATTATAAACAAATCAATCCTGACCCTGCGCCCAATCGGAACAGTCCATCCCGTACTGCCAGGCCAGGTCCTCCCTGGACTGGAAACAAGCATCTTAGGACCGGTTCCTGGGTTTCACCCCTCATCAGCCAGGATAGCTTAACAGTGGCATGGAGAGCACAGGACCCATGTCTGGGCATACCCGTCCCACTCGGGGTGACAAATGAAAAAAAACAATTGATGGACAGAATGCAGTACAATGTCATACATTCACCCCAGTACAGAGATCTGGGCCTAAATCCATTGTTTTTTTGCTCCCCATGCCATTCCAGTTGGAACCCAGCCATATGCAGATCAATCCTGACCCTGCGCCCAATGGGAACCGTCCAGCCCGAACTGCCAGGCCCGGTCCTCCCTGGAATGGAAATAAGCATCCTAGGACCGGTTTCAGGGTTTCACCCCTAATCACCCGGGATAGCTTGACTCCAGTGGCATGGAGAGCACGGGACCCATGTCTGGGCATACCCGTCCCACTCGGGGTGACAAAAGCAAAAAGAAAAATTGATGGGCAGAATGTAGAACAATGTCATACAGTCACCCCAGTACAGAGATCTGGGCCTAA
This sequence comes from Calotriton arnoldi, assembly GCA_963921515.1. NCBI lineage: Eukaryota > Metazoa > Chordata > Amphibia > Caudata > Salamandridae > Calotriton > Calotriton arnoldi. The sequence continues at coordinate 89,409 of CAWUFW010011073.1, forward strand.
ATCCATCATTTTTTGCTCCCCATGCCATTACAGTTTGAACCCAGCCATATGCCAATCAGTCTTTTCCCTGCGCCCAATGGGAACAGTCCAGCCCCAATTGCCAGGCCAGGTCCTCCCTGGACTGGAACCAAGCATCCTTGGACCAGTTTCGGGATTTTACCCCTCATCAGGCAGGATAGCTTGACTCCAGTGGCATGGAGAGCACAGGACCCACGTCTGGGCATACCGGTCCCACTCAGGGTGACAAATGCAAAGAGAAGAATTGATGGACAGAATGCAGAACAATGTCAAACATTCACCCCGGTACAGAGATCGGGCCTAAATCCATTGTTTTTTTGCTCCCCATGCCATTCCAGTTGGAACCCAGCCATATGCAGATCAATCCTGACCCTGCGCCCAATGGGAACCGTCCAGCCCGAACTGCCAGGCCAGGTCCTCCCTGGAATGGAAACAAGCATCCTAGGACCGGTTTCAGGGTTTCACCCCTAATCACCCAGGATAGCTTGACTCCAGTGGAATGGAGAGCACGGGACCCATGTCTGGGCATACCCGTCCCACTCGGGGTGACAAAAGCAAAAAGAAAAATTGATGGGCAGAATGTAGAACAATGTCATACAGTCACCGCAGTACAGAGATCTGGGCCTAAATCCATCAATTTTTGCTCCCCATGCCATTCCAGTTTGAACCCAGCCATATGCCAATCAGTCTTTTCCCTGTGCCCAATGGGAACAGTCCAGTCCGAACTGCCAGGCCAGGTCCTCCCTTCACTGGAAACAAGCATCCTAGGACCGGTTCGGTGTTTCACCCCTCTTGAGCCAGGACAGCTTCACTCCAGTGGTATGGAGAGCATGGGACCCACGTCTGGGCATACCCATCCCGCTCGGGGTGACAAATGCAAAAAGAACAATTGATGGACAGAATGCAGAACAATGTCATACATTCTCCCCCAGTGCACAGAACTGGGCCTAAATCCATCATTTTTTTCCTCCCCATGCCATTCCAGTGTGAACCCAGCCATATGCAAATCAGTCTTGACCCTGCGCACAATGGGAACAGTCCAGCCCGAACTGCCAGTTCAGGTCCTCCCTCGACTGGAAACAAGCATCCTAGGATCGGTTTCGGGGTTTTACCCCTCATGAGCCAGGATAGCTTGACTCCGTTGGCATGGAGAGCACAGGACCCATGTTTATGCATACCCATCCCACTCCGAATGACATATGCAAAAAGATCAATTGATGGACAGAATGCAGAACAATGTCATACATTCTCCCCAGTGCAGAGAACTGTGCCTAAATCCTTCGTTTTTTTGCTCCCCATGCCATTCCAGTTTGAACCCAGCCATATGCAAATCAATCCTGACCTTGCACCCAATGGGATCAGTCCAGCCCGAACTGCCAGGCCAGGTCCTCCGTGGACTGGAAACAAGCAAACTGGGACCGGTTTTGGGGTATCATCCCTTATCAGCCAGGATAGCTTGACTCCAGTGTCATGGAGAGCACAGGACCAACATCTGGGCACACCCGTCCCACTTGGGGTGACAAATGCAAAAAGAACAATTGATGGACAGAATGCAGAACAATGTCATACAGTCACCCCAGTACAGAGATCTGGGCCTAAATCCATCGTTTTTTTACTCCCCATGCCATTCCAGTTTGAACACAGCCATATGCAAATCTGTCTTGTCCCTGCGCCCAATGGGAAAAGTCCAGCCCGAACTGCCAGGCCATGTGCTCCCTGGACTGGAAACAAGCATCCTACGACCGATTTCGGGGTTTCACCCCTCATCTACAGGATAGCTTGACTCCAGTCGCATGAAGAGCACGGGACCCAAGTCTGGGCATACCGGTTCCACTCGGGGTGACAAATGCAAAAAGAACAATTGATGGACAGAATGCAGAACAATGTCATACATTCACCCCAGTACAGTGATCTGGGCCTAAATCCATTGTTGTTTTCCAACCCAACCCAACCATATGCAAATCAATCCTGACCCTACGCCCAATGGGAACAGTCCAGCCCAAACTGCCAGGCCTGGTCCTCCCTGGACTGGAAACAAGCATCCTAGGACCGGTTTCAGGGTTTCACCCCTCATCAGCCGGTATAGCTTGACTCCAGTGGCATGGAGAGCACGGGACCCACGTCTGGGCATATCTGTCCCACTCGGGGTGGCAAATGCAAAAAGAACAATTGATGGACAGAATGTAGAACAATGTCATACAGTCACCCCAATAAAGAGATCTGGGCGTAAATCCGTCGCTTTTTGCTCCCCATGCAATTCCAGTTTGAACCCAACCATATGCAAGTCAGTCTTGTCCCTGCGCCCAATGGGAACAGTCCAGTCCGAACTGCCAGGCCAGGTCCTCACTGGACGGGAAACAAGCACCTTAGGACGGGTTTCGGGTTTCACACCTCATCAGCCAGGACAGCTTCACTCCAGTGGCATGGAGAGCATGGGACCCACGTCTGGGCATACCCGTCCCACTCGGGGTGACAAATGCAAAAAGAACAATTGATGGACAGAATGCAGAACAATGTCATACATTTACCCCAGTACAGAGATCTGGGCCTAAATCCATTGTTTTTTTGCTCCCCATGCCATTCCAGTTGGAACCCAGCCATATGCAGATCAATCCTGACCCTGCGCCCAATGGGAACCGTCCAGCCCGAACTACCAGGCCAGGTCCTCCCTGGAATGGAAACAAGAATCCTAGGACTGGTTTCAGGGTTTCACCCCTAATCACCCGGGATAGATTGACTCCAGTGGCATGGAGAGCACGGGACCCACGTCTGGGCATACCCGTCCCACTCGGGGCGACAAAAGCAAAAAGAAAAATTGATGGGCAGAATGTAGAACAATGTCATACAGTCACCCCAGTACAGAGATCTGGGCCTAAATCCATCGTTTTTTGCTCCCCATGCCATTCCAGTTTGAACCCAGCCATATGCCAATCAGTCTTTTCCCTGCGCCCAATGGGAACAGTCCAGCCCGAACTGCCAGGCCAGATCCTCCCTTCACTGGAAACAAGCATCCTAGGACCGGTTCCGGGGTTTCACCCCTCTTAAGCCAGGACAGCTTCACTCCAGTGGTATGGAGAGCATGGGACCCACGTCTGGGCAAACCCATCCCACTCGGGGTGACAAATGCAAAAAGAACAATTGATGGACAGAATGCAGAACAAGGTCATACATTCTCCCCCAGTGCAGAGAACTGGGCCTAAATCCATCGTTTTTTTGCTCCCCATGCCATTCCAGTTTGAACCCAGCCTTATGCAAATCAATCCTGACCCAGCGCCCAATGGGAACAGTCCAGCCCGTACTGCCAGGCCAGGTCCTCCATGGAATGGAAACAAGCAACCTGGGACCGGTTTTGGGGTATCATCCCTTATCAGCCAGGATAGCTTGACTCCAGTGGCATGGAGAGCACAGGACCCACATCTGGGCATACCCGCCCCACTTGGGGTGACAAATGCAAAAAGAACAATTGATGGACAGAATGCAGAACAGTGTCATACAGTCTCCCCAGTACAGGGATCGGGCCTAAATCCATAGTTTTTTTGCTCCCCATGCTATTCCAATTTGAACACAGCCATATGCAAATCTGTCTTGTCCCTGCGCACAATGGGAACAGTCCAGCCCGAACTGCCAGGCCATGTCCTCCTTGGACTGGAAACAAGCATCCTTGCACCAGTTTCGGGTCTTTACCCCTCATCAGGCAGGATAGCTTGACTCCAGTGTCATGGAGAGCACAGGACCACGTCTGGGCATGCCGGTCCCACTCAGGGTGACAAATACAAAAAGAAGAATTGATGGACAGAATGCAGAACAATGTCATACATTCACCCCAGTACATAGATCGGGCCTAAATCCATCGTTTTTTGCTCCCCATGCCATTCAAGTTTGAACCCAGCCATATGCAAGTCAGTCTCTTCCCTGTGCCCAATGGGAACAGTCCAGTCCTCAGTGCCAGGCCAGGTCCTCCCTGGACTGGAAACAAGCATCCTACGAACAATTTTAGGGTTTCACCCCTCATCTACAGGATAGCTTGACTCCAGTGGCATGGAGAGCACGGGACCCACGTCTGGGCATATCCGTCCCACTCGGGGTGAGAAATGCAAAAAGAACAATTGATGGACAGAATGTAGAACAATGTCATACAGTCACCCCAGTACAGAGATCTGGGCCTAAATCCATCGCTTTTTGCTCCCCATGCCATTCCAGTTTGAACCCAACCATATGCAAGTCAGTCTTGTCCCTGCACCCAATGGAAACAGTCCAGTCCGAACTGCCAAGCCAGGTCCTCCCTGGACTGGAAACAAGCAACCTAGGACCGGTTTCTGGGTTTCACCCCTCATCAGCCAGGATAGCTTGACAGTGGCATGGGGAGCACAGGACCCATGTCTGGGCATACCCGTCCCACTCGTGGTGACAAATGCAAAAAAAGAAATTGATGGACAGAATGCAGTACAATGTCATACATTCACCCCAGTACAGAGATCTGGGCCTAAATCCATTGTTTTTTTGCTCCCCATGCCATTCCAGTTGGAACCCAGCCATATGCAAATCAATCCTGACCCTGCGCCCAATGGGAACAGTCCAGCCCGAACTGCCAGGCTAGGTCCTCCCTGGACTGCAACCAAGCATCCTTGGACCAGTTTTGGGATTTTACCCCAAATCAGGCAGGATAGCTTGACTCCAGTGGCATGGAGAGAACAGGACCCACGTCTGGGCATACCAGTCCCACTCAGGTTGACAAATGCAAAAAGAAGAATTGATGGACAGAATGCAGAACAATGTCATACATTCACCCCAGTACAGAGATCGGGCCTAAATCCATCGTTTTTTTGCTCCCCTTGCCATTCCAGTTCGAACCCAGCCATATGCAAATCAGTCTTTACCCTGCGCCCAATTGGAACAGTCCAGCCCGAACTGCCAGGCCAGGTCCTCCCAGTACTGGAAACAAGCATCCTACGACCGATTTTGGGGTTTCACCCCTCATCAACCAGTATAGCTTTACTCCATTGGCATGGAGAGCATGGGACCCACCTCTGGGCATACCCGTTCCACTCGGGGTGACAAATGCAAAAAGAACAATCGATGGACAGAACGCAGAACAATGTCATACATTCACCCCAGTACAGGAATCTCAGCCTAAATCCATTGTTTTCTTGCTCCGCATGACATTCCAGTTGGAACCCAACCATATGCAAATCAATCCCGACTCTGCGCCCAATGGGAACAGTCCAGCCCAAACTGCCAGGCCAGGTCCTCCCTGGACTGGAAACAAGAATCCTAGGACCTCTTTCAGGGTTTCACCCTCATCAGCCAGGATAGCTTGACTCCAGTGTCATGGAGAGCACAGGACCCACGTCTGGGCATACCGGTCCCACTCAGGGTGACAAATACAAAAAGAAGAATTGATGGACAGAATGCAGAACAATGTCATACATTCACCCCAGTACAGAGATCGGGCCTAAATCCATCTTTTTTTGCTCCCCATGCCATTCCAGTTTGAACCCAGCCATATGCAAGTCAGTCTTGTCCCTGTGCCCAATGGGAACAGTCCAGTCCGAGTGCCAGGCCAGGTCCTCCCTGGACTGGAAACAAGCATCCTACGACCGATTTCAGGGTTTCACCCCTCATCTACAGGATAGCTTGACTCCAGTGGCATGGAGTGCACGGGACCCACGTCTGGGCATATCCGTCCCACTCGGGGTGAGAAATGCAAAAAGAACAATTGATGGACAGAATGTAGAACAATGTCATACAGTCACCCCAGTACAGAGATCTGGGCCTAAATCCATCACTTTTTGCTCCCCATGCCATTCTAGTTCGAACCCAGCCATATGCAAGTCAGTCTTGTCCCTGCGCCCAATGGAAACAGTCCAGTCCGAACTGCCAAGCCAGGTCCTCCCTGTACTGGAAACAAGCAACCTAGGACCGGTTTCTGGGTTTAACCCCTCATCAGCCAGGATAGCTTGGCAGTGGCATGGAGAGCACAGGACCCATGTCTGGGCATACCCGTCCCACTCAGGGTGACAAATGCAAAAAATAAATTGATGGACAGAATGCAGTACAATGTCATACATTCACCCCAGTGCAGAGAATTGGGCCTAAATCCATTGTTTTGTTGCTCTCCATGCCATTCCAGTTCGAACCCAGCCATATGCAAGTCAGTCTTGTCCCTGCGCCCAATGGGAACAGTCCAGCCCGAACTGCCAGGCCAGGTCCTCCCTGGAATGGGAACAAGCATCCTAGGACCAATTTCAGGGTTTCACCCCTCATCAGCCAGGACAGCTTCACTCCAGTGGTATGGAGAGCATGGGACCCACGTCTGGGCATACCCATCCCACTCGGGGTGACAAATGCAAAAAGAACAATTGATGGACAGAATGCAGAACAATGTCATACATTCTCCCCAGTGCAGAGAATTGGGCCTAAATCCATTGTTTTGTTGCTCCCCATGTCATTCCAGTTTGAACCCAGCCATATGCAAATCAATCCTGAACCTGCGCCCAATGGGAACAGTCCAGCCCGTACTGCTAGGCCAGGTCCTCCGTGGACTGGAAACAAGCAACCTGGGACCGGTTTTGGGGTATCATCCCTTATCAGCCAGGATAGCATGACTCCAGCGGCATGGAGAGCACAGGACCCACATCTGGGCATACCCGTCCCACTTGGGGTGACAAATGCAAAAAGAACAATTGATGGACAGAATACAGAACAATGTCATTCAGTCACCCCAGTACAGAGATCGAGCCTAAATCCATCGTTTTTTGCTCACCATGCCATTCCAGTTTGAACACAGCCATATGCAAATCTGTCTTCTCCCTGCGCAAAAATGGGAACAGTCCAGCCCGAACTGCCATGCCATGTCTTCCCTGGACTGAAAACAAGCATCCTAGGATCGGTTTCGGGCTTTCACCCCTCATCAGCCAGGACGGCTTCACTCCAGTGGCATGGAGAGCATGGGACCCACGTCTGGGCATACCCGTCCCACTCAGGGTGACAAATGCAAAAAGAACAATTGATGGACAGAATGCAGAACAATGTCATACATTCACCCCAGTACAGAGATCTGGGCCTAAATCCATTGTTTTTTTGCTCCCCATGCCATTCCAGTTGGAACCCAGCCATATGCAAATCAATCCTGACCCTTCGCCCAATGGGAACAGTCCAGCCCGAACTGCCAGGCTAGGTCCTCCCTGGACTGCAACCAAGCATTCTTGGACCAGTTTCGGGATTTTACCCCAAATCAGGCAGGATAGCTTGACTCCAGTGGCATGGAGAGAACAGGACCCACGTCTGGGCATACCAGTCCCACTCAGGTTGACAAATGCAAAAGAAGAATTGATGGACAGAATGCAGAACAATGTCATACATTCACCCCAGTACAGAGATCGGGCCTAAATCCATCGTTTTTTGCTCCCCTTGCCATTCCAGTTCGAACCCAGCCATATGCAAATCAGTCTTTACCCTGCGCCCAATTGGAACAGTCCAGCCCGAACTGCCAGGCCAGGTCCTCCCAGTACTGGAAACAAGCATCCTACGACCGATTTTGGGGTTTCACCCCTCATCAACCAGTATAGCTTTACTCCATTGGCATGGAGAGCATGGGACCCACATCTGGGCATACCCGTTCCACTCGGGGTGACAAATGCAAAAAGAACAATCGATGGACAGAACGCAGAACAATGTCATACATTCACCCCAGTACAGGAATCTCAGCCTAAATCCATTGTTTTCTTGCTCCGCATGACATTCCAGTTGGAACCCAACCATATGCAAATCAATCCCGACTCTGCGCCCAATGGGAACAGTCCAGCCCAAACTGCCAGGCCAGGTCCTCCCTGGACTGGAAACAAGAATCCTAGGACCTCTTTCAGGGTTTCACCCCTCATCAGCCAGGATAGCTTGACTCCAGTGTCATGGAGAGCACAGGACCCACGTCTGGGCATACCGGTCCCACTCAGGGTGACAAATACAAAAAGAAGAATTGATGGACAGAATGCAGAACAATGTCATACATTCACCCCAGTACAGAGATCGGGCCTAAATCCATCTTTTTTTGCTCCCCATGCCATTCCAGTTTGAACCCAGCCATATGCAAGTCAGTCTTGTCCCTGTGCCCAATGGGAACAGTCCAGTCCGAAGTGCCAGGCCAGGTCCTCCCTGGACTGGAAACAAGCATCCTACGACCGATTTCAGGGTTTCACCCCTCATCTACAGGATAGCTTGACTCCAGTGGCATGGAGTGCACGGGACCCACGTCTGGGCATATCCGTCCCACTCGGGGTGAGAAATGCAAAAAGAACAATTGATGGACAGAATGTAGAACAATGTCATACAGTAACCCCAGTACAGAGATCTGGGCCTAAATCCATCACTTTTTGCTCCCCATGCCATTCTAGTTCGAACCCAGCCATATGCAAGTCAGTCTTGTCCCTGCGCCCAATGGAAACAGTCCAGTCCGAACTGCCAAGCCAGGTCCTCCCTGTACTGGAAACAAGCAACCTAGGACCGGTTTCTGGGTTTAACCCCTCATCAGCCAGGATAGCTTGGCAGTGGCATGGAGAGCACAGGACCCATGTCTGGGCATACCCGTCCCACTCAGGGTGACAAATGCAAAAAAATAAATTGATGGACAGAATGCAGTACAATGTCATACATTCACCCCAGTGCAGAGAATTGGGCCTAAATCCATTGTTTTGTTGCTCTCCATGCCATTCCAGTTCGAACCCAGCCATATGCAAGTCAGTCTTGTCCCTGCGCCCAATGGGAACAGTCCAGCCCGAACTGCCAGGCCAGGTCCTCCCTGGAATGGGAACAAGCATCCTAGGACCAATTTCAGGGTTTCACCCCTCATCAGCCAGGACAGCTTCACTCCAGTGGTATGGAGAGCATGGGACCCACGTCTGGGCATACCCATCCCACTCGGGGTGACAAATGCAAAAGAACAATTGATGGACAGAATGCAGAACAATGTCATACATTCTCCCCAGTGCAGAGAATTGGGCCTAAATCCATTGTTTTGTTGCTCCCCATGTCATTCCAGTTTGAACCCAGCCATATGCAAATCAATCCTGAACCTGCGCCCAATGGGAACAGTCCAGCCCGTACTGCTAGGCCAGGTCCTCCGTGGACTGGAAACAAGCAACCTGGGACCGGTTTTGGGGTATCATCCCTTATCAGCCAGGATAGCATGACTCCAGCGGCATGGAGAGCACAGGACCCACATCTGGGCATACCCGTCCCACTTGGGGTGACAAATGCAAAAAGAACAATTGATGGACAGAATACAGAACAATGTCATTCAGTCACCCCAGTACAGAGATCGAGCCTAAATCCATCGTTTTTTTGCTCACCATGCCATTCCAGTTTGAACACAGCCATATGCAAATCTGTCTTCTCCCTGCGCAAAAATGGGAACAGTCCAGCCCGGACTGCCATGCCATGTCTTCCCTGGACTGAAAACAAGCATCCTAGGATCGGTTTCGGGCTTTCACCCCTCATCAGCCAGGACGGCTTCACTCCAGTGGCATGGAGAGCATGGGACCCACGTCTGGGCATACCCGTCCCACTCAGGGTGACAAATGCAAAAAGAACAATTGATGGACAGAATGCAGAACAATGTCATACATTCACCCCAGTACAGGGATCTGGGCCTAAATCCATTGTTTTCTTGCTCCGCATGACATTCCAGTTGGAACCCAACCATATGCAAATCAATCCCGACCCTGCGCCCAATGGGAACAGTCCAGCCCGAACTGCCAGGCCAGGTCCTCCCTGGACTGGAACCAAGCATCCTTGGACCAGTTTCGGGATTGTACCCCTAATCAGGCAGGATAGCTTAACTCCAGTGGCATGGAGAGAACAGGACCCACGTCTGGGCATACCGGTCCCACTCAGGTTGACAAATACAAAAAGAAGAATTAATGGACAGAATGCAGAACAATGTCATACATTCACCCCAGTACAGAGATCGGGCCTAAATCCATCGTTTTTTGCTCCCCTGCCATTCCAGTTTGAACCCAGCCATATGCAAATCAGTCTTGACCCTGCGCCCAATTGGAACAGTCCAGCCCGAACTGCCAGGCCAGGTCCTCCCAGAACTGGAAACAAGCCTCCTACGACCGATTTTGGGGTTTCACCCCTCATCAACCAGTATAGCTTGACTCCATTGGCATGGAGAGCATGGGACCCACGTCTGGGCATACCCGTTCCACTCGGGGTGACAAATGCAAAAAGAACAATTGATGGCCAGAACACAGAACAATGTCATACATTTACCACAGTACAGGGATCTGGGCCTAAATCCATTGTTTTCTTGCTCCTCATGACATTCCAGTTGGAACCCAACCATATGCAAATCAATCCCGACCCTGCGCCCAATGGGAACAGTCCAGCCCAAACTGCCAGGCCAGGTCCTCCCTGGACTGGAAACAAGCAACCTAGGACTACTTTCAGGGTTTCACCCCTCATCAGCCAGGATAGCTTGACTCCAGTGGGATGGAGAGCACGGGACCCACGTCTGGGCAAACCCGTCCCACTCGGGGTGACAAATGCAAAAAGAATAATTGATGGACAGAATGTAGAACAATGTCATACAGTCACCCCAGTACAGAGATCTGGGCCTAAATCCATCGTTTTTTGCTCCCCATGCCATTCCAGTTTGAACACAGCCATTTGCAAGTCAGTCTTGTCCCTGTGCCCAATGGGAACAGTCCAGTCCAAACTGCCAGGCCAGGTCCTCCCTGGACTGGAAACAAGCATCCTGCGACCGATTTCGGGGTTTCACCCCTCATCAACCAGGATAGCTTGACACCAGTGGCATGGAGAGCACGGGACCCACGTCTGGGCATACCTGTTCCACTCGGTGGGGCAAATGCAAAAAGAACATTTGATGGACAGAACGCAGAACAATGTCACACATTCACCCTAGTACAGTGATCTGGGCCTAAATCCATAGTTTTTTTGCTCCCCATGACATTCCAGTTGGAACCCAACCATATGCAAATCAATCCTGACCCTGCGCCCAATGGGAACATTCCAGCCCGAACTGCCAGGCCAGGTCCTCCCTGGACTATAAACAAGCATCCTAGGACCGGTTCCAGGGTTTCACCCCTCATCAGCCAGGATAGCTTGACTCCAGTGGCAAGGAGAGCACAGGACCCACATCTGGGCATACCCGTCCCACTCGGGGTGACAAATGCAAAAAGAACAATTGATGGACAGAATGCAGAACAATATCATACATTTACCTCAGTACAGAGATCTGGGCCTAAATCCATTTTTTTTGCTCCCCATGCCATTACAGTTTAAACCAAGCCATATGCAAATCAATCCTGACCCTGCACCCAATGGGGACAGTCCAGCCCGAACTGCCAGGCCAGGTCCTCCCTGGACTGGAAACAAGCACCCTAGGACCGGTTTCGGGGTTTCACCCCTCATCAGCCAGGATAGCCTGACTCCAGTCGCATGGAGAGCACAGGACCCACGTCTGGGCATACCCGTCCCACTCTGCGTGACAAATGCAAAAAGAACAATTGATGGACAGAATGCAGAACAATATCATACATTTACTCAGTACAGAGATCTGGGCCTAAATCCATTTTTTTTGCTCCCCATGCCATTCTAGTTTGAACCCAAACATACGCAAATCAATCCTGACCCTGCGCCTAATGGGAACAGTCCAGCCGGAACTGCCAGGCCACGTCCTCCCTGGACTGGAAACAAGCATCCGAGGACCGGTTTCGGGGTTTCACCCCTCATCACCAGGATAACTTGACTACAGTGGCATGGAGAGCACGGGACCCACATCTGGGCATAAACGTCCCACTCGGGGTGACAAATGCAAAAAGAACAATTGATGGACAGAATGCAGAACAATGTCATACATTCACCGCAGTACAGAGATCTGGGCCTAAATCCATTGTTTTTTTGCTCCCCATGTCATTCCAGTTGGAACTTAGCCATATGCAAATCAATCCTGACCCTGCGCCCAATGGGAACAGTCCAGCCCGAACTGCCAGGCTAGGTCCTCCCTGGAATGGAAACAAGCGTCCTAGGACCGGTTTCAGGGTTTCACCACTAATCACCCAGGATAGCTTGACTCCAGTGACATGGAGAGCACGGGACCCACGTCTGGGCATACCCGTCCCACTCGGGTTGACAAAAGCAAAAAGAACAATTGATGGACAAAATGTAGAACAATGTCAAATAGTCACCCCAGTACAGAGATCTGGTCCTAAATCTATCGTTTTTTGCTCCCCATGCCAATCCAGTTTGAACCCAGCCATATGCCAATCAGTCTTTTCCCTGCGCCCAATGGGAACAGTCCAGTCCGAACTGCCAGGCCAGGTCCTCCCTTCACTGGAAACAAGCATCCTAGGACCGGTTCCGGGGTTTCACCCCATATCAGCCAGGACAGCTTCACTCCAGTGGTATGGTGAGCATGGGACCCACGTCTGGGCATACCCATCCCACTCGGGGTAACAAATGCAAAAAGAACAATTGATGGACGGAATGCAGAACAATGTCATCCATTTACCCCAGTACAGAGATCAGGGCCTAAAACAATTTTTTTTGCTCCCCATGCCATTCCAGTTTCAACCAAGCCATATGCAAATCAATCCTGACCCTGCACCCAATGGGGACAGTCCAGCCCGAACTGCCAGGCCAGGTCCTCCCTTTACTGGAAACAAGCACCCTAGGACCGGTTTCGGGGTTTCACCCCTCATCAACTAGGATAGCCTGACACCAGTGGCATGGAGAGCACAGGACCCACGTCTGGGCATACCAGTCCCACTCTGCGTGACAAATGCAAAAAGAACAATTGATGGATAGATTGGAGAACAATGTCATACAGTCACCCCAGTACAGAGACCTGTGCCTAAATCCATAATTTTTTTGCTCCCCATGCCATTCCAGTTTCAACCCAGCCATATGCAAATCAGGCTTGTCCCTGCGCCCAATGGGAACAGTCCAGCCGGAACTGCCAGGCCAGGTCCTCCGTGGACTGGAAACAAGCATCCTAGGACTGGTTTCGGGGTTTCACCTCTCATCAGCCAGGACAGCTTCACTCCAGTGCCATGGAGAGCATGGGACCCACATCTGGGCATACCCGTCCCACTCGGGGTGACAAATGCAAAAAGAACAATTGATGGACAGAATGCAGAACAATGTCATACATTCACCACAGTACAGAGATCTGGGCCTAAATCCATTGTTTTTTTGCTCCCCATGCCATTCCAGTTGGAACTTAGCCATATGCAAATCAATCCTACCCCTGCGCCCAATGGGAACAGTCCAGTCCGAACTGCCAGGCCAGGTCCTCCCTGGAATGGAAACAAGCATACTAGGACCGGTTTCAGGGTTTCACCACTAATCACCCAGGATAGCTTGACTCCAGTGACATGGAGAGCACGGGACCCACGTCTGGGCATACCCATCCCACTCGGGTTGACAAAAGCAAAAAGAACAATTGATGGACAGAATGTAGAACAATGTCATACAGTCACCCCAGTACAGAGATCTGGGCCTAAATCTATCGTTTTTTGCTCCCCATGCCATTCCAGTTTGAACCCAGCCATATGCCAATCAGTCTTTTCCCTGCGCCCAATGGGAACAGTCCAGTCCGAACTGCCAGGCCAGGTCCTCCCTTCACTGGAAACAAGCATCCTAGGACCGGTTCCGGGGTTTCACCCCTCATCAGCCAGGACAGCTTCACTCCAGTGGTATGGAGAGCATGGGACCCACGTCTGGGCATACCCATCCCACTCGGGGTAACAAATGCAAAAAGAACAATTGATGGACGGAATGCAGAACAATGTCATCCATTTACCCCAGTACAGAGATCTGGGCCTAAATCCATTTTTTTTGCTCCCCATGCCATTCCAGTTTCCATCAAGCCATATGCAAATCAATCCTGACCCTGCACCCAATGGGGACAGTCCAGCCCGAACTGCCAGGCCAGGTCCTCCCTGGACTGGAAACAGCACCCTAGGATCGGTTTCGGGGTTTCACCCCTCATCAGCCAGGATAGCCTGACACCAGAGGCATGGAGAGCACAGGACCCACGTCTGGGCATACCAGTCCCACTCTGCGTGACAAATGCAAAAAGAACAATTGATGGATAGAATGCAGAACAATGTCATACAGTCACCCCAGTACAGAGATCTGTGCCTAAATCCATTATTTTTTTGCTCCGCATGCCATTCCAGTTTCAACCCAGCCATATGCAAATCAGGCTTGTCCCTGCGGCCAATGGGAACAGTCCAGCCCGAACTGCCAGGCTAGGTCCTCTGTGGACTGGAAACAAGCATCCTAGGACAAGTTTTGGGGTTTCACCCCTCATCAGCCAGGACAGCTTCACTCCAGTGCCATGGAGAGCATGGGACCCACGTCTGGGCATACCCGTCCCACTCGGTATGACAAATGCAAAAAGAACAATTGGTGGACAGAATGCAGAACAATGTCATACATTCACCCCAGTACAGAGATCTGGGCCTAAATCCATCTTTTTTTGCTCCCCATGCCATTCCAATTTGAAGCCAGCCATATGCAAATCAGTCTTGACCCTGCGCCCAATGGGAACAGTCCAGCCCGAACTGCCAGGCCAAATCTTCCCTGAACAGGAAACAAGCAGCCTAGGACCGGTTTTGGGGTTTCACCCCTCATCAGCCAGGATAGCTTGAGTCCAGTGGCATGGAGAGCACAGGACCCATGACTATGCATACCCGTCCCACTTGGGGTGACATATGCAAAAAGAACAATTGATGGAGAGATGCAGAACAATGTCATACATTCACCCCAGTACAGAGATCTGGGCCTAAATCCATCTTTTTTTTCCTCCCCATGCCATTCTAGTTTGAACCCAGCTATATGCAAATCAGTCTTGACCCTGCGCCCAATGGGAACAGTCCAGCCCGAACTGCCAGGGCAAATCCTCCCTGGACAGGGAACAAGCATCCTAGGACCAGTTTTGGGGTTTCACCCCTCATCAACCAGGATAGCTTGACTCCAGAGGCATGGTGAGCACGGGACCCACGTCTGGGCATATCCGTTCCACTCGGGGTGACAAATGCTAAAAGAACAATTGATGGACAGAATGCAGAATAATGTCATACATTCTCCCCAGTGCTGAGAACTGGCCCTAAATCCATCGTTTTTTTGCTCCCCATGCCATTTCAGTTTGAACCCAGCCATAGGCAAATCAGTCTTGACCCTGCGCCCAATGGGAACAGTCCAGCCCGAACTGCCAGTCCAGGTCCTCCCTGGACTGGAAACAAGCATCTGAGGACTGGTTTCAGCCAGGATAGCTTGCCTCCAGTGGCATATAGAGCACTGGACCTACGTCTGGGCATACCCGTCCACTCGGGGTGACAATGCAAGGGGCACAGGGTCAAGACTGACCCTGGGCGGGTAATTCCGCCCTGCCAGCGGAGTTGTACTGGGATGGCGAAGTGAGCTAAAGAACGATGATGGATCTAACCCAGATGTTTGACTGGGGGTGAGTGTCTGAAAAGTTTCAGCGCTCCGTCCATCATCTCCTTGTGTTTCCTATAGCCATAAGCGCCAGGGTATTATTTGAGGAATTGTTTGTGTTCTAACACCTTAAAGTGGAAGAAAAGACAGTTTTGAATTTAAAAAAGTGTAAAAATGTGGCTGTCTAGGACAGTTCTGTAATATTGCCTGCGTTTAAACATATTTCAGCACCTTCCCACACCTTAAAATACCATTATGCAACAAAATTGATTCTAAAAGCTTTTATGTTTCTGCCTTCATCCTTGGACAGGATCATGAAAGATACCATTCTGTGGTTGGTCAGAATGATCATGCCCTCTGGATGGAACTCTCTTATCAGAGATAAGGCAAAAACTAAACTTATCTTTCCGGGCCTATCTCAGTGCTCTAAAATGGACATGCTCCAGATAATTCTTTACTTGTTTCACTGTCTGTGCCTTGTCCCACTTCCACTTCAATTGATGTACAGTGAAGTGGAAGGAATGTTCAAAGATTAACTTGGTTCAACACAAAGCTACAAAGATCTCCCTGGACAAATACAAAAAGACACCGTGTGCAGAAGAGAATTTGAAATACCAAATTCACACAACACATTGACTTTCAACTATGATGAGCACGATTTTATAATGAACATAGAATTCTCCAAGAATTTTATGACAGCAACTGGGAATCGGCCTGAGTCTCACCTTCCCAGCATTTATTTTGTAGCCACTCTTGCACAGAAAGTGCACATGTGAATTTCTGCATGCAGCAGTATTCTGCTACAGTGAATTCGCACTTGCTATTTTTTTCTTTTTTCTGTGTTTTTTTCTGCGGAGAGCATCTTACCTACAAAAGCACCGACTATTGGGTGCATGCCTCTGCTACCAGTTTTCACACAGAAAACTGAGGGGCAGATTTACAAGCCCCTTGCGCCACTTTAGCGCCGCCGTTGCGTCACTTCTGTGACGCAACGGCGGCGTAAAGACAGCGCCATGCTGCGGGGTATTTACAACGTGACGCATCTAGGGAGATGCGTCACGTTGTAAAGCCCTGCGCCACATGAAACCTGCGTCAGGTTTCATGTGGGCGTTCCGGAGCAGGGGGGGGCGTTCCGGCGCAGGAACGCCTCGCAAAAGTGGCTGAGTGAAATCACTGAGTCACTTTTCCGACCCCGGTGCGTCTAAACCTTGCGCCTGCATGAAGCAGGCGTAAGGTGTGACGCACCATGTGCAAGATAGGTCGGGTCGGCACAGTGCTGGAGTTGCGTCGCGCCCGCGACACAACTCCAGCACTGCGCCAACGTTACGACGGCAGATGCGACACGCATCTGCATTTCCTTGCGCCATGATGCGCCGCATTGTAAATGCGGCGCATCAGTGGTAGCGCAAGGATGGTGATGCGTGTCGTAAGTTTCCTGGCGCATCCCTGCTGATTTGCAGGGATGCGCCAGGAATTGTAAATCTGCCCCTGAGTTAGATCTGCTCTTGACGCCAACACATCGCCAAACGTTTCTTGGATATTAACCCACCTACAAATGTTATTAATGCGCAGTGACTCTTGAATAATGTTCAGGTTATCTTCATTTAGTTTGATATAATAATTGCTTTTTATAATGATTAAAAAATATGTCCTTCGCATGGCATTTCTAGATTGGAATGCTGTCGACACATTTGGATGTCAGCCACTATTTCTAATATTAGCCTACATATAAATAGAGGTCAATTGACGATAAAAGAATGTCTTGAAAGCCGACCAGATGTGTCACAGTACGTGGCAGTGTAATTTGATGAAATTCCTGAGCAAATTGAATAGTTGCAAACGAAATATTTCCAGTTTGCAAAAGAGTTTCCAATTTTGAATATTCTGGCTGCAGATTTTAATGCTATTAAGTAAACACATAAACTGGTACAGGTGCGGTTTTCTATTCTGCACCAGCGCCCCTGCGCTTCTTTGTATCATCTGCGTGTTTCTTTTTAGCGTCTTGAGCGCATATATTGAAATATTTCCGAGTTAGTGCATGTTTTGCTGACAGCAGAGGTCAGAGGGTCAGGTCAGTAATTGCCTCACCGAGGGGCATATTTACAAGAGAAGTAGTGGAGTGAGGCGTTATCCTTCCTGGCTTAACGCCTCACTCCGCCACTTCAGAAACGCAGGGCTGCACCATATTTACAAGAATATGGTGCAGCCCTGCGTTTCCCCCTGCGCTGGCACTACACTCAGCAGCCTAGCGCCAACGCAGGCACCCTTGCACTATGTGCAAGGGGTGTCTACGTGCAGGGGACGATTGTTTATGTGCAGGAAGGTCCCCCTTCCTGCACATAAACAATCTTTAAATGCCGTTGTGTAACTTCTATGTGTGCTGCTTAATGCAGCACACACAAAAGTTGCAAAACAGCATTTTTAAAAAATGATTGTTTGTGTGCAGGAAAGGGGACCTTCCTGTACATAAACAATCATTGGCCTTTGCTGTTTTCATGTGTGCTGCACAACGCAGCACACATAAAAACAGCAAAAACGAGGAGAAATGAAACATTTCTCCTTGCAGCGTCAGGGTAAGACCAGGTTTTCCCTGGTCTTAATTCTGGCGCTGCCACCTATTTACGCCTCCCTTGTATATATGGGGCAGCGTCAGAATGAATGCGTGTTGCGGTGGATCGGCCCCAGCAACACCCATTGCCCTCCCCTTTCACACTAAGCATAGCGTGAAAGGAGGCCTTATTTACAAGGCAGCGTTAAACCACATTAAGTGACTTACTACTGCCTTGTAAATAAGGTGAAGCCCCAATCGCCACAGGTACGTCGTAAAAAATGACGTTCCCGTGGCGATAGGGGCTTGTAAATATGCCCCCGAACTTCAGAGCTCAGCTGTCAAAAACATGCATTAACTCGGTGATATGTTCAGTTAATATCTGTGCACAAGACGCTAAGAAGAAGCTTACAGACATTGGCAATGGCGCAAAGCAGAACATGGCCTCATGAGACGGCCCCATGACTGGACCGAGATTACAGCCTAATAAGAGTGGGCCCTTTACAGTGTCTGTGGCAAGGCCAAGCTTTGCTTTTTTCTTCTCACAGAAGCCGTCTTTATACTTTTATGCCTATAAAGATCAATGGTTCACAAAGACTCTTTTCATATCTACTGGTCTATTGTTATCTGTTGGTTTATTGTATTTTGTTAGAATCTCTGTCAGAGGTCCATGAGGAATGCAGGGGCTACTGGGCCCAACCGTGGTACTTGAGGCCTTTCACTCCTGGGCCCGTATTACAGACGGGGTGCACTTTCCATTTTTGCCCTATGGCACATCTTCAAACATGGAAAGTGCACCCTATCAGGGAGAATGAGCTTCCCTCAGGGCAACAGCGAACTCGCGCTGCCCTGGGGGCAGTGCATGCAAGAGAAATACAGAGCAGCTATTTTAAAGCTGCTCCGTGTTTCTCTGTGCAGGCGGCAACTCACCTGCACTTTTAAAAGATCCCCTTGCAGGCGGGTGCAGTGAGTGACTGCACCCGCCTGCAAGAGGATGTCTGGGGGGCTTTATGGGACCCCCTTTCATCCGTTTAGAGCGCTACATTTAGAAGGCCCACTGAACAGGTATCACCTTTTTGTGGCCCAATTTCAATGTGCCTTCTAAATGTCAGTAGTACAGCGCAGGTGCACAAGCAGTGAGATTCCCTATTTTGCATGGGGCCACAGCCCCATGCAAATCAGGGAATGCCCTCTAATGATAGCACTAGTGCTTTATGTGCGCCAGCGCTATCTGCATTACAGAAGGGGTGGCACAAGCATTTGCCGCCCCTTCTGTAATACCAAAGTGCCCTGGGGGAATGCAAAGTGGGCACAAACGCCCGTTGCGCCCTTGGGGTTCCTGTGTAATATGGCCCCAGGTGTCCCTGGGCCTGACCTACTATGTGTCCGGAGCAACTGGGCCAAGTACCCCTTCTGCACTTGACTCTCAATGGTAGCTGTGGACGAGCAGTCAAAGGTTCCCTCGGGGGAGAAGTGTAGATACAGGTAAGTTAACATGGCTCATAACTCAAAGTGCACACAGTACGAACAATACATCAATGTCCAGTCCAATACTTACTTGTATAAAAAAGGAGTATTTTATTTCTGAATATACATATGCAAAAGAATGATGATACGCACAAGCAATATCATAGTTTCCTTGAGGTCAGGGCTCTAGTAGCAATCAGGCAAATCCCTGTCCCACCTTATTCCTTGTAACATGCTCAGGTTATTCCCCATTCACTGGTGGCTGCATCTAGGGAATTCTCACTGATGCGTTTTACTCAATAGTGCTCTTTTGACTCTTCAGGAATTAGGCAAAAGCGTCAATGGTGCCATAGCACTTTTAGCAGCACGTCCCCTGAATCCCAACAAGCCCAGTTCACATTTTACCCTCTTCTGGGTGTCCTCAGTGCAGGCACCGACAAGTTCTGATCCTGCTCAAAGAAGTCAGGTTGCTTATGACCCTTGTGGCAACACCCAGCAGTGCAAGCTCTCCCTCTTGAGCGGCTCAAAAGGCTTCTACTGCTATCGGAGCAGCTTGCAAAGACGCTATTTGTTATCCTTTCTCAGCAAGGGTGGGGTTAGGGAGGGGGGGGAAGTCCTTTCTTCAGCTATGATTAGAGCCTGGCGAGGGTGCGTCATCATCCTCTATGGCATCCCCTGCAGTCCTCTAGGGTCAGTCATGGGTAGTCCTCTCGCTGTGTGGGATTGGCCCATCAAATACAGCCTCAGTTTTTTTGCTGGGTGACGGCCCAATCTTCTTGGCAACATAGGTACTGACAGTCCCTCCTGGCATACAGGGTTGTATGGGCACTTGGTAAATCAGGTGCAGGTTTCTCCGGTATAAACTCCCCACCACAGCACTTAAGAGTCTCAGCACACCTCCAGCAGCAACCTTACTGGTGGAGTCTCATGGCATACGTGGTCACCACAGCAAAGCATTAAGGGCTTAGCAAGACCCACACAGCATTTAACACATGGATCCCTCCACCACTGCCCTCTCCTGGCATACGGGGGTCACAGAACCAACACTGCACATGGGCAACAACTCGATCGGTGCACAGCTATTTCCTCACACCTCACTGGGAGTCCTCTTGGCAGGGCTCTCCACTGGATCTCAGTCCCTCCAATGCTCTCCCCTTCCTCAGAGGGCACACTGGTCTTGGCAATCAGGGAGGTGCTAATGCTCCAGAGCAGGTGGTCTTGGTTTCCCTAGGTGATATCCCCTCACCCAGAATGGAGACTAGCAGACCTTTCCCCAGTCCTGGTCACAGACAGAAGTCTTGCAGAACTCACACAGCCCAATCTACCCTTCTTATAGTCCATTTCCAGACACCAAAATATGATTTAGGGTCTGAGTGTTTGAAGTTTTACTTTAGGGCTCTTCTTCTTTTCAAGTGTACATTTCTTCTTTTCTTCTTTCCTCATTTAAATATGTCTGTGACTGCAGGCATCAGCAGGGGTTGCCTCTAGAGGGCGCCAGGCTGCCGCCCACATCATTTTTCACGTTATGTGGATGGTAATTGCACAGAGAAATTATCATCTACATCATTTTTATTTTTATTAAATGAGGTATTTAAGCCCGTGAGGTGTTGCTTAAGTGCCTGACTGCCTCTCAATGACAGTCAGAGAGCCAGGCACTTGGTGGGACACATGCTCTAGTGAGCATGTGTCCTTCAGCATTTTCATTTTTTTGTTAAATCTCTTTGCAGGCTCAGAGCTAGCCTAGTGTCAGCCTGGGCCTGCAGTATTTGGGGGTCTGAAGAGACCTCCCATTCATGACACCAGCAGCGTGTTATTACAAGCAGTCCCGGGAGTCCAGGGCATAAACCCTGTCTTCCTGACAATCACTTTCAAAGGCTGCAAGCAACACCCTTTCCCAACTCGTCACCTGTGACATGTTAGGAAAGGGTGTTGCTTGCAGCCTGTGAAGGATAGCAGGCATGTGAGTCAAGGTCACAGAGACTCTGTGACCTCGAGCCACATGCATGCTTTTGCATTGGAGGCCGAGAGGGCACACATGGCACTCTCAAGCCTCCCATCCGACTGGAGCAGCAGCAGCACACCCTCTTGCGGGCCATCGTGCTTGTTCCAGAGCAGGAGTCAGCCAGGTAAGTGGGACGGGTGGGTGGGGGCCTTCCATCATGCCTGCCAGACTGTGGTTCGTATTAGCTGTTTTTTAAACAATAAAAACAAACCGCAGGCTGGCCCAGCAGAGCACACATCCGGAACTCATGTATTTAAAAGTGTTCCCTCTGTGTGCTTTTTATCATGTGGGGCGTTTTACTTTAGTGCATCAGGTTAATATCACTAGATTGACAGGCATTTATTAAAACTTTTAGTAAATGCCTCTCAATATTGGGATATAAACTGATGTACTAAGGTGAAACTCTCCCGCATGTTAAAACCATACAAGAGAGCCCTTTTAAAGATCGGAGTTCAGGATGTGTGCATCCTGACGTGACGTATTTAAAAGTGCCCTCGTCTTTTGTATACTTTAAACGTGCAGGAAGGAGCGTTTCACTTAAGCACATCAGTTTATATCACTATATTTATTAATAGTTATATTATTAATAGTTATATTAAATGCATTTATTAATAGTTATATTAAGTGCCTCTGAATATAGTGGTATAGAGTACTAAAGTGCAATACCCCTGCAGGTTAAAAGCATACAAGAGTCTATGGCACTTTTAAATATGTGAGTTGAGGATGTGTCCTGAACTCACATATTTAAAAGTGTCCTGGTCTCTTGTATGCTTTTAATCTGCAGGAGCTGTTTAACTTTAGTGCATCAGTTAATATAACTATTTTGAGAAGCATTTATTGACATTTTGAATAAATGCCTCTCAGTATTGTGATATAAACTGATGTACTAAAGTGAAACGCTCCCACATGTTGAAAGCATATTAGAGGCGGCCCATCCCTTCCAAGTTCCACCAGCCGCCACTGGCAGACATGAGTCCGAAGCTGATCACTGGGGACACTGAGCACATGTGATTTCTCTTGTGTGATTCTGTCTTTCTGTTGATGGACAGCATGTATCCTATCTATAATTCAATTGAATATTGCATCGATGGAGGCTAGCTGATGGTTGTTCCATTATTTATGTCAGTAATTTCTTTGCTCCTGAAGATATTGATGCTTTTTTCCCATCCTCATCATGAACTGCTTGTAGTAATTGAATTGCTACTTTAAAGCTCATTTGATATCAAATGAGTCCCTGGTGAACCATTGCTCTTTATAGTTATAACTACCCAAGCTCCCCTTACCATATGCTCTTGTGCTGTATATTTTATTGTTTTATGGTACATCCACATTTCAGATTTTTAACTTACAATTTTTATTCACATTTGCTTTGGCTTTTTGTTGCATCTTTATTTATCTAAAGTACTCACTACGTTTGTTCCACTCTTTCTACTTAGAACCAAGCAAATACACATTGTAGGTTATATGGTGTAGACTTCCAAGGCCAGCTTGGAAAAAAAGTAGCAAGCATGGATTTGGTGCGTGATCCAGGGTAATAATGAACCAAAGATTGCACATTGTACTCCTGAGACTTGAAATCACATCACTTGATATTCACAGTGTGAATGTGCTCTTGGTTTTGTTCAAATAGGCTAAAAATAGCGCCCTCCACCTCTGCAATCTGTCCATATCTAATGGCTTCAGGTAAAAATGATGCTTCAGATCCCACTATTATATAAAATGACCGTTCTCCACTGAGGTTTAGGAATGTTTTGTGAATGTGCACAAAAGTAATGGGGAATTGACTTCATCAGACAACTAGGGGCATATTAATCTTTGTTGATGCATCGCTGTTGCGCACCCAAGGGGGTGCAAGGGCGACACAACAACAATGTCAGATTTATTAAGCCACGCAAAGCCACCTTGCATGGCCCTGCATGGCTTGATACATTTAGAGTAACGCAATGCTGCGCAAATCACTGCGTTGCGTAACTCTGCCCCAGGGAGGCATTCCATGGGTGGAGCATGGGTGTTCCCACGCATCTACCCATGGATTTTGGCGCATTCCCAGATCTACCATTAGTGGTACACCTGGGAATGCTTTCAAAATGCTACACCTCCTCATGGGAGGCATAACGAGGAGAAATATCTTTATTTCTCCTCATTTTCTTCCTCTTTCTATGTGTCCTGCATTCTACAGCACATATAGAAAGAGGAAGATGCCTCGGAGGTATGGTTTGTGCAGGAAGGTGTCCCTTGCTACACAAAAACAAGCATTGGCATAGCCAATAGGTCTCGCCTTTGGGACCTTATAAGTGTTTAGCCATGCAACAGTTGATGTTGTTGCACCAAGGATATTGTGCTGCATAACTAAATACTTATAAGGTCCCAAAAGCAAGACCTATTGGCTATGCCAATGCTTGTTTAGGATTTGTGCCCTAGGAGCAATTCCTTGATGTACATACAGGCATAAAGTTACAAAGAATGTAATACATGTCTGAAAGATAGAATTTTGTGAAAGTTTGCAGAGAGAGATGGAAAACTGCATTTTCTGAAGAGGAGAAGGTAAGTGTTGTGCAGAGAGGGTATGAAAGTGGTTTTGAGCATGGTATGACAGGTGGACCAGAGATAAGAGAACAGGGATATTTTAAGCCAAACTATGGTTTGGAATGAGAGAGAAGAGGGGCAGAGTCCCAGTAAACTCGGGGTCATTGTGAACAATTTTGCCATAAAAATGAGTTTACAAAAAGTGGGGTCAGAAAGAATTAACCAGGACGACAATAGAGCTGGTTGTGAGTGAGAGTGAGACTCTAAGTTTGGAAGGGTTCAGGAAGGAGAGAGTGGGTTTTAAATGAAGAATCAAACTTAACACAATTCTGTTTCTGAATCTGGCCTCCTCTATTTTTTGGCTGGTGATTGGCTGGGGTAAGTGCTGGCTACAGAAGCAAGTAGAGAGCAAGCTTTGTAACTAAATATGACAATGGATTCAGGTGGTGTTAGTTTTCTACGCCATTAAGTGTATGAGATAAAAATAACAAGCACGCGCGCCTCGCGCTCAAAGTAAAAAAAACAAGTTTGAGGAGCAGGCAGCAGGGGGAGGGGAGAGAGGAGGGGGCCTGCGCCTGTTTCCCTTGCGGGAGCGGGCAGGAACCATCTGTTAATTACAAACAGATGGTTTCAAAGTTCGCTCCCGCAAGGGAATCGCCAAACGTGCACGCGTTGCCATTCAAAGCAATGCAATGCGTGCACGTTTTTGCCTGAAAAACGGAATCGATTTCTAAAGGTCTCCTCCTAAGCAGCGCATGCGCGCTGCGTAGGCGAGACCTAACAATCCTGCTTACAATGCAGGAACCCTTGCACCCTCATGCAAGGGTGCCTGCATTGGCGCTAGGCAGCAAATCGTTCGCCAGCTCAAAGAAAGGACAGGAATGCACTGTATAATGTCAAATAAGGAGAATTCCTGCCCTTTTACGCAGAGCAGAAAGGTGGCTTGCTGCGTTGTGCTGTGTGAAAATTTGGTAAATGTGCGACTTGATTTCCGGAATTTATCAGTCTGTAATAGTTCCATCCACTCCATGCTGAAACCCCAAGTTTTTCCTCTTTCTGCATCTCATTTATGCGCCGTGTACACAGCCATGGCCCTATGTATATGCTGGCTCATATGCTTTGTTTTAAAGAGCATCTTCGGCACACCTTATCGTACACCTGTAGAAAAGATGAGGCCACTGTTCGAAGTCCCTTGTTGGAGTAATGTAAGGTAATGTTGCATGAAAGTAGTGCACAGTTCTATCTGTCTATTAAACTTTACACAATCAGCACACTGAATTACACAAGTAGTTATTACAGACCTGTTTAAAATCCATGCGCAATGTTCAAACGTGCATTTTTTTATTTCAAGGTCCCATGATGAAACTATGTCAACAGTTCGAAATTGTATTAAAACATTTGAGTATTTTAAAATCTACTCTTCAAAAAAAGATTGTAGTACTTTGCAGAGTACCCATCCATAAACCAGAGTACTCATCCATAAATCACACCTACTTTTTTGGGGAATGGCCTTATCTGGGATTTGTCCTGAGCGGACCTTAAATTGCACGTCCCTTTCCATCTATGTTCCCACAGAGGACGAACATCTGTTTTTTTTAGGTCAAGGGTTATTGGAGCCTCAGGGAAGAGGAGTAATGTATGCCAGAAGTGTGCAGGTGAATCACACATAACATAAACACCAGTGTTA
This sequence comes from Calotriton arnoldi, assembly GCA_963921515.1. Lineage (NCBI taxonomy): Eukaryota > Metazoa > Chordata > Amphibia > Caudata > Salamandridae > Calotriton > Calotriton arnoldi. Next base: position 115,122 of record CAWUFW010011073.1, read on the forward strand.
AAAGTTAATATTTCAAAAACAGTAACGCCTGCTATTGGCACTATCGAGCTGTGTGCTTCAGGAATATTTGTCGTTAGCACACACACTTTTACAATATGATACATTGCATTACAAGTTTTGTTCAACACACCCAATACAGTGGTGACCAGGAGCAAGGGGAGAGGGAACGGCCCGACGACCAGCAGGGAGTAACAAACATCGTGAAGCTCAGCGACCACACACTTACTAGGGATGAGGAGTCGGTTCTCTCTAAAGGCCTGGGTTTCGTCCCTGCACCAACCAATGATCCATTCACCCTGAATATAGAACTAGCCCAGTTCTTCAGGAAAATAAAACTCAGGAATCACTTTGGGGACAGCTGAGATGAACAGGACGACAAAACCGACACAGGCCTTAGGAAAAAAATCAACATTTGTACCACCAACCAAACCATCCCATGCCATATACTAGCATTCGAGCAGGCGGTTCTGAAAGAAGTGGAGGAGATCAACTTCCGGAACAAAAAGGGCTTCCAGAATCTGACGAAGGGAGAAAGGACAGCACTTCAAAAACTTAAGAACAATACTGATCTGGTCATTAAACCAGCGGACAAGGGGGAGCCATTGTCCTGATGAACCAGACGATGTACCAAGCAGAATGCAACCGTCTACTCTCTGACACAATAAGTTATGAGATACACCACACTGATCCAATGACTCGCCTTGCAAATAAAATCAGAACCATGGTTGGCGAAGGCCTCAATAATGATTGGATCACCAAAAATGAGGCGGAATTCCTTGTGAACGAGACCCCTAGAACCCCGAGATTTTACATTCTCCCAAAGATCCATAGGGACAGAATGCCCCCTCCTGGGAGGCCGATAGTATCAGGCATTGGGTCCATCCTGGAACCATTATCGCAATTTTGCGATTGGTTCCTAAGACCCATCGTACAGAAATCACCATCCTACCTCAGGGACACAAAGGATGTCCTATGCCTCCTGCGCGACCTGGAGATCAACGCAGCTGAAGAGCTCTTTATCACGATGGATATAGAGGTGCTGTACACCAGCATTCCTCATAGACGCACACTGGCTGTAATGGAACAGATCTACTTGACATTGATTGGGAGTTTACCACCCCTCCACATTTTATCATGGAATGCGCAGAGGTGGCACTGACAGAGAACTTTTTTGAATTTGAGGATGTGATATATCATCAAATCAAAGGCACGTCCATGGGCAGTACTTTTGCCCCAAGCATGGTGTGCCTTTATGTACAACAGTTCGAAGAGGACCACATCTTTAGTCAAAACAACCCATATGCAGCACACATAAAAACCTGGAAGCGCTATATAGATGTCGTTTTCATCATATGGTGTGGGAACGAAGCAGAAGCAACAACATTTGTGCAATGGGTCAACAGTAAGGATGAACACTTAAGGTTCACGCACGCCATTAGCAAAGACCATGCCGTTTTCTTGGACCTTGATATTACTATGACAGTGGAAGGAGTCAGCACCAAGGTTCACAATAAAACCACAGACAGAAATAGCCTGCTTCTATATGAAAGCTATCATCCTAGGGCTCTACGGCAGAATCTTCCCGTGGGTCAATTTCTCCGGGTGCGCAGGAACTGTTCAGATACAGAAACTTACAACGAACAGGCTGAACTGCTTGAGAAAAAGTTACTCGACCACCACTATCCTAAAAAAATGGTGAGGAAGGCTAAGAAGAGGGCCAAAAATAACAACCTGGAGGCACTTCTGGAAAACGCACCTAAAGAAAAACCCAACAGAATCATGTGCGTGACCACATATACGCCAACATCCAACGCCGTTCAGAACATTATCCGAAAAAACTGGCACATTCTGAACGGTGCGAAAAAACAGTGGGAACCACCCCTGTTCACATTAAAAAGAAACACGAGTCTGCGGGACGAGCTGGTACATGCGAAAACACCACCCCAGGAGAGAGAAGAACAACTGATGCTCTGGAACCACCAAAGACCAACAGGACACTACCCGTGTGGAAGCTGTGTCTCTTGCCCACTCACTAACACTACCAAGGAGGTGGACATAGGCACTGGAAACCCATGGAAACTCAGGAGTTTCAGTAATTGTAACACCGAGAATGTGGTTAACCTCCTAACCTGTCCTTGCGGTCTCATGTATGTGGGCATGACCACAAGAAAAATTAAGATCCGGATTAATGAACATCGAAGTACCATCCGATGCAAGAAAACCAATACGAAACTCACCCGCCATTTCCTAGAACAAAACCAGAAGGACACCGACCTGAAATGGGTGATCCTAGAGGTTATGAAGAAACAGAAGACCAACATGACCAAACCCTTACATATCAGGAAACAGAGGTGGGTTTACTGCCTTCGTTCATGGGAAACAGGTCTCAATGATGAGATCCCATGGCTACAGATGGCATGATAATACCCTTATTAATACAGTCTTCGGAATATCAGCCCACCCATTGGCTGACACAACCCCTGCACCTCTTGTCTAGGTTCTCTGGTGCACTGTTAACAGACTACCAGTATACAGTACTTTTACAGGACGTTACCTTAATAACTTCCTTTTATGCTTTGGGTGACCCCCTTATTTACATACAGCACTATGAGTATCTTTTAGACACAGGTCACTCACTTTTTTGCTTGGCAGACCTATCACGAGCATCTCTTTGCAACTCCGCTATGGGCTTTCAATCGTTAAACCTCATTTACATCGTTGTTAGCGGTAAAATCATCCTTTCTTTAATCTCTAGTACACGGAGCGAGTTGCGCTCACGTGACTAGACGTGGCCATAGATTATTGGTTGAGCCGCACGGTCTTACCAATGACGCAGACCTCTGCCTTTCCCGGCCAAGCACAACACACGTGGGTATAACCACGCCCTGGCCTCAGATTGCGGGCTGCTATCCCTGTATACAGGGGGGACGCTGGCCAATCTTCCTCCGCTTAGTGCAACCCACGTGGGGGCGACTTCGCCCCGGCTACAGGTCGCGTCCTGACTGGCTGTCAGGGGACGCACCCACGGTCAAGCTCCTGCCTGCCTCCTTTGAAACCATGCTCGCTCAGACACCGGAAACCTGCATTCCAAACCTGCAACGGCCTATCCATCACGCAGAGAGCAGGTCAGGCTATTTACCACATACTTGTATCGGCGCTTTTTGGGACACCGGATCCCATTACCTGGTAGACACTTATTCAATCACAAAGCCAATTATGCCGATCTGCCCAATTAAGAGCACTTTAAAAACCACGCTCTCCCCACATCCATTTATCGTCGGGGAGGAGAGGAGCACACATATAGGTGCACTTACGGGAGACACACCTTGAGGCAGTAAGATGATGACTGCGGGCATGCTTGAAATGAATGTTTGGAAAGGGAGCACTTTTGGGTTCCTTAACTTTCTGCAAAGAAATTCTAACTCTTGTTACTGTTTGTTCTCTGTTTTTCACCCCTTTAGAGTCTGACTACAGGGGTCTTCCTTTTGCCCTCCTCCCATGGGGCATTTAGGTTCATGTCCTAGGGTAAGACAGTGAGATACTCTCTCACATATAATGTTTCCAGTGTGTGCACAGATGAGTGTCACATGTCACACATATAGCCACTCACCATTAATTAAATGTGCATGTGGTTGAATGAAATATTGACAAAGTGACCCAGGTTCTTTTCATTGTACTTTTGTATTTTTATAGTTTTTCAGGCTTCAAAGTGAGCCCTTCTCGGTGGAGTGTGACATAGGTGACCCCACCTAGTGGCATCTTATCACCACAAGGCTGGTAAGAACGGAGCCCTCCTTTCTTTTAGGTCCTGATGAATGCCACGGACCCAACTGGGTCACACGGCAGAAACATGTCGACCGCACCTACAATGGTGAGCGGACAGTAGTCTCCCCATAGCACCGTTCACTTGTTTTTAATACCATATAGCTGCCTGCCAAATTAAAAATTAATTTGGTAACTATAATGGTTTTTAAATCTCACTCACTCCCCACGGGCCCCCACTTAGCTTAGAAGTGCATCCCTGTCGTCAGGTGTATGCCCGCCCTCTACCAAACCGAGTTTCTAGAGGGCGAGGACTGGTCAATGATGAAGCATGACACCTGGTGGTGTGTGAGACCAGTCCTTCACATTTTATGAGATGCCCACACTCACAATTTAATTTGCACCTAGGTCACTTCTCTGGGAGCGGCCCCATTTTGTGTTGAACATTTTATGTTGGAGGCTGGCCTGCTCCTAGCGCCCCGCGCCTCTAGTTCCCTCCCCCAGGAGCTCCTGGGGATAGTGTGGTTACACATTGCATTACAACACATATACTATAACATGTTAACCTTTACAATGCATATAAAACAACGCATTGGCTTTTACAGTGCATTGTATTACATTGTATTGTTACCACTGAAAACACAATATGTATATGTGTGTGTGTGTGTGTGTGTGTGTATAAATATATATTACCCACTGGCGGTCACCAGTAGGTAGTTATAGTTAGGACCTTGTTTCTATTCAAAAAGTGTTTTTCTTTTGCCAATATCTTTGGTGCCGTTTGACGAATCTTCGCGAACTTTTCAAAACTAATGGTTCGCTCAGGTCAGCTCCTGTCTTGAATGTTTTGGGGTGATTCGTCAAGCGGGGGCCGAGAAAAAAGGGGGTCCCAAAACGCGTTTTCTCCATGTTAATTTCCATAGGAACTTTAGACATGGCTACAGCCCGAACTGCTGAACGGAATTATACCAAATGTGGCAAAAAGGTAGCCCTTGCTTCAGAAAGTGACCTTTTTTTTTAAATGGTGTAAATCCGTTCAGTAGTTGCTGAGAAAGTAAAAAAATAAAAAAATCGATATCTGAGCATCGAGGAGGATTCGCGAACCCTCCCGAGCACGAGCTTCATTCTGATTGGCTGCCAACACTCCAAACCAGAATGTGTTGGCAGCCATCTTGTGACTTGGTACCGAGTCACAAGAAAAAGGTAAAAAAAAAATTACAAATGAAGAAAAGGGGGCAGGGTAGAAACACCCTGACCCCCGAGGCCTACTCAGGGGGTCCCACTAGGACCCTCAGGGCCCAAAAAAGCATTTCGGGTGCGTGAATCTGGCTGATTTAAAAAAAAAAAAAATGAAGCATGGGCACCCGCGCTTTGTTTTCTATAAGCCCCCGGGTGGGCCAGGTCCCAGGGGCAATGCCCAATTAATTAGAGGTGGCCTGCGGGGGCCCCCGCAGCCTTGGGGACCACCACCTCCCCGGGGCTTAGATAATTATATGCGGGGGCACACGGCCCCCCCGCAGCCCCGGGGACCACCACCTCCCCGGGGCTTTTTTAAAAAAATGCATGGGGGGCTCCTGCCCCCCCACACTGACCCAGGGACTGCCACCTCCCCGGGGCTTTACATTATTTTGTGTGGGGGGTGCTTCGAGGGCCCCACAAGCCCCGGGACCACCACCTCCCCGGGGCTACATGATTTAAATGCGGGGGTCATGCGACCCCCCGCAGCCCAGGGGACTGCCACTTGCCCGGGGCTATTTCCAAAACTAAAGTGTGGTGGGGCTTGAGCCCCCCCACACTGCCCTGGGGACCACCACCTCCCGAGGCATTGAATATGTAAATACGGGGGTCCGTAGCGGCCCTCCGGCCCCGGGGACCACCACCTTCCCGGGGCTTCAATCTTACTGGGAGAGGGGCCGTGCGGCCCCCCTCCTGGAGCCCTTCATGACCCTGGGGACCGCCACCCCCCAGGGCCGGCTCCTGCAATGTCCCGGGGTGCCCAACCCCAGGACATTGCCGTTTGCTATGGCAGGGCGCGAGCACGGCTCCCGCCCTGCCATAGCAAACACTGCTTTGCTTCTTGGAAGCGAGAGCAGGAAACCTGCTCTCGCTTCCATAAAGCAGCAGAATTAGCTGAGCAAGGGAGCTGCATGTTAGCAGCTCCCCTGCCCAAAGCAATGCCGGCTCCCGCAGGAGGCGGGGAGCCGGCTGGGACCGTGGGGGCTTTGGGGCTCCCCCCATGGTCCCCAATACTGAGGCCAGGCCCCGGGGGATGGGGTCCCCGGGGCGAGAATTGGCCCAGGAACGGGGGGCCACGCGGCCCCCTCCTGAAAAAAAAAGAAGCATTGGCCATGCCCCGGGAGATGGGGTCCCCGGGGCTAATAATGGCCTCAGGAGGGGGGCCATGCGGTCCCCCTCTTTATAATTTTTTTTTGTTTTTTTTAAAAATTAGATGGCATGCCCCGGGGGATGGGGTCCCCGGGGCCGAATGTGGCCAAGGGAAGGGGGGCCACGCGGCCTTTCTTCCTTATTTATTTATTTTAAAACGAAAGAGTTAAAGTCCAGGGGGATGGGGTCCCCGGGTCGATTTTTGAATATTGGAAGCGGGGTGTTTTTTTTTTTTTTCGAGTTTGGAATCGCGACCCCCAACGCGGCTCACAGCACCGCCCCCGTGTAACGTCACGTCAGATTCGCGGTTCCTCGTTAAATAAATAATTTAGTAGTATATCATTTAGATGGTAGTGTTGCATTTGTGAAGTTGTTTTAAAAAGGGAGTGTGGTTGAAGTTAATGAGAAGATTAAAATTGATAGAGTTACTAAAAATATATAAAATTAAAAATTAAAAGTTAAACTTGTAAAGTGTATTGTGTTGTAGTACATTGAATTCATGCTTTTGTTTTGTGGATTCGCAACTGGTTCGCGAATCCTGAAAATATTAAAAAAGAGTATGTATGTTAAAATAAAATTTGATTCACTGTTGGGTTCATTTTTTGTTTCTTAAAAAAAGCATGTTTCTTATTGGTTAGTAAAAAATGTTTGAAAGGTACAGTAGATAGGATAAGGTCATATTTTGCAAAAGTCAACCACACCTGCTGTTTGCATTTGCAACCTTGTGTGCTGAACTTGAAAATATGGTGAACTTGAGACCTGTCAGTTCAGTTGAATGTTCCATGAACTGTTACTATGGAAACTGGCATTACGCAGAATGGGGGAAGGGTTGAATTTATCTGTGGTTCTAAAATATGGAATTGTAATGTATATATAAGTGATATGTTATTAAAGTAAGATTTCCCAAGTCAGTACTATCTTTAGAAGTGGTGTGTTCTTAAAAAAATAGTGGTATTTTTTTTTTTATATATGTTTTTGAACTTCCATATGGATTCGCGGCTCCATCGCGTTGGTGCACTTTTAGAAGTCAGTTGGGAAGGGTTATTATGTCTAACCAATAGAAATGTGTTTTACAATTTGAAATAATGCAGGAAGCAATGTGATTTGTTACTTACATTTATTTGTGTGGAGAAAGAGAGGGAAAGTTTGCCATTACTGGTTTTACCTTGTTGAGAGTGGTGCATTACATTGATTGTGTGCATAAGAAAATCTTTTATGAGTTTCTGATATTTCATATTCTACAAATCAATTTGGAAGGTGAGTTATAAATTTGTGAGGTGTATTATGTATTAGCTTTATTTTTAAACTTTAAAAATTATTCAAGAACTGTGATGTTTGAAATATATTATTAAATGTAGAGGTGTGTATTGTGGTTTGTTTTATTGTACTTAAATTATGTTTGAAATAGATTCTGTATAGAAATATGTGTATATTGAAAGATCGATTAGTGAGTATGGTAGTTTGTTTTAGTGTGTAGAAATGTACATTTGAAGTATACCGCATAATTTTAGGTGCTGCTTTCAAATTGGAAGTGCAGCCTGTCAAGTTTTAAGGTGTGCATGGACTTGTGTCTGAAGTATGTCTCTACTTGTATATCTATTTTCATATGTCTTACACATTTGAAGGTGTATGATGTATAACAAAGATTTGTTGTTGCTTTTTATGTGGTAGGCTCAAGACTGTGAGTAGTAGTAGAATGGTGAAGATGCAGCACAAAAATGTGGTTTAAAAGATGTTGACATAAGGTATTAGTGATTAGGGTACTTTTTATAAGTCTCTAGAAAGGTACAATTGAAATATGCCGCATCATTTTTGGTGGTTGCTTGAAATTGGCAGTTTGTTCTGTGAATTTTTGAGGTGTGCATATTGTTGTGATAGAAAAATGTCCGTAATAGGAGATATATTCTTATGTGTTATGTATCAGAAGATGTTAGATGTATAAAACACATGTATGCATCTATTTGTATATTTCTTTTATATATATTGGTGCTAGAAAAAAGTACAGAAATATGCATGTATGCTTTCAGGAATATGTTGAGACTTATAGCAGAGACATGTGAAGGGTTCCTGGTTTGTATTTGGCTAGGTGTAACATTATAAGTAGTTGTAGAATGGTAAAGCAGCAGCACAAAAGTGAGGTTTGAGATATGTTTGTAGAGATATTATTTATTAGAGTAATTTGTATGAGTAAATGTAAAGTGCAGTCTGTCAAGTTTTAAGTTTAAGGTCTCCATGGTCTTGTGATTGCTGTATGTCTGTACTTGCACATGTGTTCTCGTGTCTGCTATGCATGTGAAGATACAGGTATACATTTATTTGTATATTAAGATATGAAGATGATTTGAAAAGGTAGAGACGTATGCATGCATGCTTCTAACAATATGGAGAGATTCAGTTGAGTCATGTAATTGACTGCTGTTTTATATTTGGCTAGGTCCAACATTCATGCAGTTAGAAAAACACCCAAGCACTACCCATACAGTCTTCTAATCATCCAGGCACTACCTATGCACTGCTGCAATCACCCAGGCACTACCCTTGCAGTCATGCAATCACGCAGGCACTACTTATGCACTCATGCAATCACCCAGGTATTACCCATGCACTCCTTCAATCACCCAGGCACTACCCATGCACTTATATAATCACTCAGGCACTATCCTTGCAATCCTCCAATCATGCAGGCACTACCCTTGTACTTATGTAATCAGTCAGCCAGTACTCATGCACTTATAAAACCACTCAAGCACTATGTTTGCAGTCCTCCAATCACTCAGGTACTACCTCAGTACTCCGGTAATCACCCAGGCAATACCCATGCACTTATAAAATCACCCAGTCACTTCCTATGTACTCCTGCAATCCCCCAGATATTACCCCTGCACTCATGCAATGACCCAGGCATTACCTATGTACTCCTTTAATCCTCCAGACGTTACTTCTGTACTCATGCAATCACCAATGTATTAGGTATACACTGCTTTAATCACCCAGGCACTACCCTTACAGTCTTTCAATCACGCAGACACTATCCTTGTAATTATGTAATCACTCAGCCAGTACTCATGCACTTATAAAATCACCCAGGCACTACCTTTGCAATCCTCCAATCACTCAGGCACTACCTTAGTACTCCTGTAATCACCAAGGCAGTACCCATGCACTTCTAAAATCACCCAGTCACTTCCTATGTACTCCTGCAATACCCCAGATTTTACACCTGCAGTCATGCAATCACCCAGGCATTACCTATGTACTCCTTCAATCCCGCAGACGTTACCCCTGTACTGATGTAAACACCAATGTATTAGCTATACACTGCTTTAATCATCCAGGCACTACCCTTGCACTCTTCCAATCACCCTGTCAGTATCTATGCACTCCTCCAATCACTCAGCCAGTACCCATGCTGTTATGCAATCAGTCAGGCACTACCTTAGCATTCCTCCAATCACCCAGGCACTACTCTTATTCTCATACAATCACCCAGGCACTATCACTTAGGTTCTACCTGTGTACTTATGCAATCACCAAGGCATTATCCCTGCAATCATGCAATCAGATATGTATTACCAAAGCACTCCTTTAATGTAAGTAAAAAAAATGTTTTAAAAATCATCAGGCAGTACCCATACAGTTATATAATGACCCAGGCACTCTCTTTGCACTCTTCAAATCACCCAGGCACTACCCCTGTACTCTTCCAATCACCCAACCAGTACCCATTCACTTATAAAATATCCCAGGCACTACCTGTGCACTCCTCCAATCACCCAGGCACTACCACTACACTCATACCACCACCTAGACATGTGTCTACACTTATGCAATCATCCAGACATTACTCATGCACTCCTCCAATTACCTACACATTACCTCTGCACTCATGCAACATGCAATCACCTAGGCATTACCCAAGCACTCCTTCAATCACTGAGCCATTACCCATACACTTCTATAATGACCCAGGCACTACCCTTGGACTCCTCCAATCACCCAGGTACCATTTCTGTACTCATGTAATTACCCAGGCAGTACCCATACACTTATAAAATCACCCAGACACTACTTATGTACTACCCCTGCAGTCATCCAATCACACAGGCTCTACCTATGCACTCATGTAATTACCCAGGCACTACCCTTGTAGTTGTAGAATCACCCAGGACCTACTGTTGCACTCATCTATTCACCTAGGCACTACTCAATGACTCATCTATGCCTTCAGGTGCTATTCATACACTTATCCATGTACTCAACGTCTATGTGTGCACTCATGCAATTAGCTACTCACTATCCATCCTCTCCTCCAATTACCCAGCAACTACCCTTGCACTCATACAATCATCCAAGCACTACCCATGGAGTTATGCAATCACTCAGGCAGATCTATTACATGTCTCAGTTGTAGGTTTCACTATATTCCTGAGATATTGTATACATATTTCTTTTAGATATGATGATGATTTGAAAAGGTAGAGACATCGGTATGCATGCTTTTAACAATATGGAGAGACTTACAGTTGAGTCATGTAATAGTCTGCTGCTTTATATTTGGTTAGGCCTGATACTCATGTAGTTATAAAAACACCCTAGTACTACCCATGCAGTCTTCCAATGACTTAGGCACTACATATGCACTGCTGCAATCACCCAGGCATTACTCCTGCACTCATGCAATCACCCAGGCACCCCTTATGCACTCATGCAATCACCTAGGTATTACCCATGCACTCTTTCAATCACCTAGCCACTACCCAGACACTTATATAATCTCTCAGACACTACCCTTGCACTCCGTCATCATGCAGGCACCACCCTTGTACTTATTTAATCACTCAGCTAATACTCATGCACTTATAAAATCACCCAGGCACTACCTTTCCACTTCTCCAATCACTCAGCCACTACCTCAGTACTTCTGCCATCACTCAGGCAGTACACATGCTATTATAAAATCACCCAGGCACTTCCTATGTACTCCTGTATTCCCCCAGATATTACCCGTGCAGTCATGCAATGACCCAGGCATTAACTATATACTCCTTTAATCCCCCAGACCTTACCCCTGTACTCATGCAATCACCAATGCATTAGCTATACACTGCTTCAATCACCCAGCCACTACCCTTGCACTCTTTCAATCATGCAGGCACTACCCTTGCACTTATGTATTCACTCAGCCAGTACTCATGCACTTATAAAATCACCCAGGCACTACCTTTGCACTCCTCCAATCACTCAGGCACTACCTCAGTACTCCTGCAATCACCCAGGCAGTACCCATGCACTTATAAAATCACCCAGTCACTTCCTATGTACTCCTGTAATCCTCCAGATATTACCCCTGCAGTCATGCAATCACCCAGGCATTACCTATGTACTACTTTAATCCCCCAGATGTTACCCCTGTACTGATGCAATCACCAATGTATTAGGTATACACTGCTTGAATCACCCAGGCACTACCCTTGCACTCTTCCAATCACCCTGCCAGTATCTATGCACTCATCCAATCACTCAGCCAGTACCCATGCTCCTATGCAATCAGTCAGGCACTACCCTAGCACTCCTCCAATCACCCAAGCACTACCCTTGTTCTCATACAATTCCCTAGGCACTACCCCTGCAGTAATGCAATCACTTATGTACTACCTGTGCAGTTATGCAATTACCAAGGCATTATCCCTGCAATCATGCAATCAGATGTGTATTACCAAAGCACTCCTTCAATCATCCAGGGACTACCCATGCAGTTATATAATGAACCAGGCACTACCTTTGCACTCTTCAAATCACCCAGGCACTACCCCTGTACTCTTCCAATCACCCAACCAGTACCCACTCACTTATAAAATCACCCAGACACTACCTGTGCACTCCTCCAATCACCCAGGCACTACCACTACACTCATACAACCTTCAGACATTTCTCTACACTTATGCAATCATCCAGACATTACTAATGCACTCCTCTAATCACCCACACATTACCTGTGCACTCATGCAATCACCGAGGCATTACCCAAGCACTCCTTCAATCACTGAGCCATTACCCATACACTTATATAATGACCCAGGCACTACCCTTGCATTCCTCCAATCACCCAGGCACCATTTCTGTACTCATGTAATTACCCAGGCAGTACCCATACACGTATAAAATCACCCAGACACTACTTATGTACTACCCCTGCAGGCATGCAATCACGCAGGCTCTACCTATGCACTCATGTAATTACCCAGGCACTATCCTTGCAGTTGTAGAATCACCCAGGACCTACTGTTCCACTCATCTATTCACCTAGGCACTACTCAATGACTCATCTATGCCTTCAGGTCCTATTCATACACTTATCCATGTACTCAACCTCTATGTGTGCACTCATTCAATTAGCTAGTCACTATCCATCCTCTCCTCCAATTACCCAGCAACTACCCTTGCACTCATACAATCATTCAAGCACTACCCATAGAGTTATGCAATCACTCAGGCAGATCTATTACATGTCTCAGTTGTAGGTTTCACTATATTCCTGAAATATTGTATACATATTTCTTTTAGATATTATGATGATGATTTGAAAAGGTAGAGACATATATACTGTTAATCTGGGCACTTTCCAATCTCTCACTTCAGAGCTGACCAAAGGTGTACCTCAGGGATCTTGCTTGAGTCCCACATTGTTCAACATTTATGTGGCTCCTCTTGCAGATCTTCTTAGGAACCTGGGCTTCATCCCTATTTCTTATGCGGATGACACCCAGCTCCTAATGGCATTTGATAGAAACTCCAGCAATATTTAATCGGCCTTCTCTGAATTTCTGACTGGATGAGAAACAACTTTCTCCAGCTAAATGCCAATAAAACTGACATTATGCTCTTCGGAGAGGCGCCCCTACTCTGGTCCCCAGAATGGTGGCCTAACAACTTAGGCCCCGCTCCTATTCCAAAAGCAGCGGTGAAAAATCTAGGTGTACACTTAGACCAGAAACTCTCTATGAAAGAGCAAGTTACAGCCACCGTGATCTCCTGTTTCCATATATTAAGTCTCCTGAGGAAGGTTTTCCCTTTCCTCCCCATGACAGTCAGGAAAACCCTACTACAGGCTCTTGTAGTTAGCCGCCTTGACTATTGCAATGCCCTCCTAATTTCAGCCAATGAAGCCTCTCTCAACAGACTCCAGGTGGTTCAAAATACCGCCACCCGATTGGCCTCTAATTCTCCAGCTAGGACCGCCTCCTTGCCTCTACTCCAGGGACTACATTGGCTACCTGTTTGCAAGCGGATTCGTTTTAAAATATGCTGTTTAGTACATAAGGCACTCCATGGCAAGGCTCCCAGCTACCTTAGTGACAGACTTATACGGTATCAGCCTTTAAGAACACTCCGATCCGGATCTAAATCACTTCTCGTGGTTCCTCGGATAAAGAAATCCCGTTTAGGGGGGAAAGCCTTTTAACACTTGGCCCCCTCATACTGGAATCAACTTCCTCTTTACCTTTGTGAATGCACTAACTATTTGCAATTCCGTCGGTCTCTCAAAACCGAACTCTTTCAGATTTCCTCGCCGACTTGGTAACTTTTCTTCAGAATCCCTTTACTGACCTGATAGCACTGCCATAGCGCGGAGATACCCCTTTGGGGATGATTCGGGCGCTCTACAAGACAAGTAAATAAAATAAATAAATATATATGCATGCTTTTAACAATATGGAGAGACTTACAGTTGAGTCATGTAATAGTCTGCTGCTTTATATTTGGCTAGGCCCAATACTCATGTAGTTATACAAACACCCTAGTACTACCCATGCAGTCTTCCAATGATCCAGGCACTACATATGCACTGCTGAAATCACCCAGGCATTACCCCTGCACTCATGCAATCACCCAGGTACTACCTATGCACTCATGCAATCACCCAGGTATTACCCATGCACTCTTTCAATCACCTAGCCATTAGCCATGCACTTATATAATCTCTCAGGCACTACCCTTGCACTCCTTCAATCACACAGGCACTACCCTTGTACTTATGTAATCACTCAGCCAGTACTCATGCACTTATAAAATCACCCAGGCACTACCTTTCCACTCCTCCAATCACTCAGCCACTACCTCAGTACTCCTGCCATCACCCAGGCAGTACACATGCACTTATAAAATCACCCAGGTACTTCCTATGTACTCCTGTAATCCCCCAGATATTACCCCTGCAGTCATGCAATCACTCAGGCATTAGCTAAGTACTCCTTTAATCCCCCAGACGTTACCCCTGTACTCATGCAATCACCAATGCAGTAGCTATACACTGCTTCAATCACCCAGGCACTACCCTTGCACTCTTCCGATCACCCAGGCACTAGAACTACACTCATACAACCACCCAGACATTACCCCTGCACTCATGCAATCACCCAGACATTCCTCATGCACTCCTGTAATCACTCACACATTACCTCTGCACTCATGCAATGACCTATGCATTACCCAAGCACTACTTCAATCACCAAGCCATTACCCATACACTTATATAATGACCCAGGCACTACCCTTGCAGTTCTCCAATCACCCAGGCACTATTCCTGTACTCATGCAATTCCCCACGCAGTACCCATACACTTATAAAATCACCCAGACACTTTTTATGTACTACCTCTACAGACTTGCAATCACGCAGGCTCTGCCTATGCACTCATAAAATAACCCAGGCACTACCCGTGTAGTTGTAGACTCACCCAGGCCCTACTGTTGCACTCATCTATTCCCCTAGGCACTACTCAATGACTCATCTATGCCTTCAGGTAGTATTTATACACTTATCCATGCACTCAACCTCTATGTGTGCACTCATGCAATTAGCCAGTCACTATCCATCCTCTCATCCAATTACCCAGCGACTACCCTTGGACTCATACAATCATCCAAGCACTACCCATAGAGTTATGCAATCACTCAGGCAGATCTATTACATGTGTCTGTTGTAGGTTTCACTATATTCCTGAAATATTGTATACATATGTCTGTACCTATTCCTAGCAAATTCATACATAAAAGTAATATACAAATAGATGTATACCTGTGTTTTATATATCTATCAACTTCACATCTATGATATGTATCAAAATGGATATGCAAGTAGAGATATACCTCAGTTACAAGACTATAAAGGGTTTAAAATTTGAGAGATTGCACTTTACATTTCAAACAGACACGTAGATGTATGTGGCATACTTCAAGTGAACTTTTCCACAGATTCTTACAAAGTACCATAATCAGTACTTAGTCACCAAACTTATCTTAAACATCACTTTTCTACTGCTACTGCTTCACTATTCCACTACTAGTTTGGTATTGAGCATAGCTAAGGGCAAAGCAGCAATCTTTGACATGTCTCTGCTGTTAGTCTTACCATCTTCCTCAAACTGTGCATGCATATGTCTGTACCTTTTGGTAGTGCACCATATATAAAAGAAGGATAGAAATAGATATATACTTGTGTTTTACACATGTAGCATCTTCAGATGGATAACACATATCAGAGTATATGAGCAAGTAGAGACATATGTTCGTACACACCTACATTTATGTGGTGTACAAACATATGCATGGATGCTTTCAGGAAGATGGTGACACTTGCAGCATACATATGTGATAGGTTGCTGCTTTATGAAAGGTTTGCATCAAATACACCACATGATTTTAGGTCTCTACTTGAAATGAGAAGTGCAGCTTCTTTAGTTTTAATGTGTGCAGAAAGAAGGAACAGAGGTGCAGAAAGAGGCAACAGGGGTGCAGACAGAGGGGAGAAGGTTTGAAAGAGGCACGAGGGGTGCAGAAAAAAGCAAGAGGGGTGCAAAAAAAGAATTAGAGGTTCAGAAAGGGGCAACAGAGGTGCAAAAAGAAGCAAGAGGGGAGAAGAAAGTGGGAAGAGGGGTGCAGAAAGAGACATATGGGTTTCAGAAAAAAGGGACAGAGGTGCAGAAAGAGGCAAGAGAAGTGCAAAAAGAAGAAACAGAGATGCAGAAAGGGGGAGGAGGGGTGGAGAAAGAGGCAAGAGGGATGCAGAAAGAAGCAAAAGAGGTATAGAAAGGAATAAAAGAAGTGCAGAAAGAAGCAACAGAGGTGGAGAAAGAGGGAAGAGTAGTGCAGAAAGAGGGAAGAGGGGTGCAGAAAGAAGCATGAGGGGTGCAGAAAAAAGGAAGAGAGGTGCTAAAAGAAGCAAGAGAAGTGTATAAAGAAGCAATAGAGATGCAGAAAGGGGGAAGTGGGGTGGAGAAAGAGGAAAGAGGGATACAGAAAGAAACAAGAGAGGTGCAGAAAGAAACAGAAGAAGTGGAGAAGGGGAGAGGATGTAGCCTTACTGCTAGAGCGGTCGACTTCGAAGCTGGGGAACCGGGTTCGAGTCTCGGCAACGACGCTCAACATCCTGTGATTCTGGGCAAATCACTTAATCTCCCCGTGCCTAACAAAAATGAATGTGTCCTTCTGTAACTAAACTGGTCCTCATGTAAAGTACTCTGATACCCAATGTCTCGGGTCTAGTTCGCGCTATATAAAACTCAAAAAAAAAAAAGAAGGAACAGAGGTCTTAGAGATGCAAGAGGGGTACAGAAAGAGGGAAGAGGGGTGTGAAAGAGGCACAAGGGGTGCATGAAGAAGCAACAGGGGTGCATAAATAAGCAAGAGAGGTGTAGAAAGAAACAAAAGAAGTGCAGAAAGAATGAACAGAGGATGACAAAAAGGCAAGACGGGTGCAGAAAAAAACAAAGGAAGTGCAGAAAGAAGCAACAGAGGTGCACAAAGAGGCAAGAGGAGTGCAGAAAGAGGGAAGAGGGGTGCAGAAAGAGGCACAATGGGTGCAGAAAGAAGCAAGAGAGGTGCAGAAAGAAATAAGAGAAGTGCATAAAGAAGCAAAAGAAATGCAGAAAGGGGAAAATGGGGTGGAGAAAGATGCAAGAGGGATACCGAAAGAAACAAGAGAGGTGCTGACAGAAACAAAAGAAGCACAGAAAGAAGGAACAGAGATGCAGAAAGAGGTAAGAGGGGTGCAGAAAGAGGGAAGAGGGGTGTGAAAGAGTCATGATGTTTGCAGAAAGAAGCAAGAGGGGTGCAGAAAGAAGCAAGAGATGTACAGAAGGAAGTAAGAGAAGTGCATAAAGAAGCAACAGAGATGTAGTAAGGGGGAAGAGGGGTGGAGAAAGAAGCAAGAGGGATACAGAAAGAAACAAGAGAGCTGCAGAAAGAGGGAAGAGGGGTGCAGAAAGAGGGAAGAGTGATGTGAAAGAGGCATGAGGGTTGCAGAAAGAAGCAAGAGGAGTGCAGAAAGAAGCAAGAGAGGTTTAGAAAGTATTTACATTTCAAACACACACCTATATTTATGTGCATACTTCAAGTGAACTTTTGTACAGGCTCATACAAAGTAGTGTAATAACTAATCCATCTTCTAACATGCCTTAAACCTCACTTTTGTGCTGCTGCTTCACCATTCTAGTAATGCTCAGGGTGTTGGGCCTAGGCAAATATAAAGCAAAAACCTATAACAAGTGTCAGCTTTAAGTCTCAGTATATTCTGAAATCAAATATGCATATGTCTGTACCATTTAAATTGAATGTATTTTTTATTTATAGATAGGAATATTTGTATATAATTATTTTAATAATATTAAATAATTTTTAGAAAGTTTTTAAACTTTTCATTTTTTTCAGATATTCTCCATAATTATTAAGAAAGATTCAGTATGACAAAAAAGCGCAAAACAAAAGACAAAAAAAAAAAACAGTACTATTTAAAGGAGAGAGAAAAGCAGAAATTAGATGAAGTACAACATGTGACGTTGAAGAAAAAGTCTTCTGGTAAGAGAACTAAAGAATTTGTTAAAAGACTTTGAAAGAATGTAATGCATTTTCAAAATGAGAAAGAAAAGTTGTACAACCAATCAGAAGGAAACGAAAAAAGGACAAATTAATGGAAAATCAGGTTATGGGAAAACAATCTATGTTGAAAGAAGGATGAAATAATATAAAGACATTAGGATGAGAATGTATAAAAGTAGAGTACTACAACATTTATTGAAAGATTGCAAAAAATATAAAAGAAAATCAGCATTTTACAAGAAAAAACAACAGATTGAAAGTGTAGTCGAAAAGGCTTTTGAATTGAAAAGAAGATTATTTATAATAGTATTGAAGAGAATGAAAACATTGAATAAAACAATGCACTTTATGAAGGAGAAAAGTAAAAGAAAAAGACTGGTTAATAGAACTAACTTTTGCAAAAAAATTCAGGAAAATGGGAGCACACTTCTAGTACTGAACCTTTTTTTAATGAAGAAAGCTATTTTCAACAAAATACATTAGTTCATGCAGTTGATACCTGGGGTCGTTGTTATGAGGTTAAAAATGGTTGTCCAATTGAAAAAGAAAAGATGGTTCCTAGAAATGTGGAAGAAGTAATAGCTGAAGAAGTTCAAGGGAGAAGTACACCAGCTCCAGTGTATAAGTGGGATTGTAGTGGTATTTGTAGTATACAACAAGAATCTATTGATATATTATGAAATTTCTTACGAGATTGTGGTAAAAATAGTGTTAGACAGAAGATTAAGATGTTGCAAAGACTAGATCCTTGTAAAGTGAGAATATACTAACTTGCAGGGTCATTCTCTGGCTTGTCTTTCAAGAAAAGTGTGTCGAAGTATTTTTCATCATTTAAGAATGTTAGCAGTACATCACTCACAAATGCGGAAGTTAGTAAGAAGATTGTACTATGTGAAAAGTCCTGCATTATCTTTAAGTGAAATAAACACAGCTCTTTTGCATGGTTCAGTATTGGATGTAAAAAAAGTTTGTGATGATATACAGTTTCATTTCTGTGGACCTCAAGAGGAGTGAACAGAAAGTGGGAGTTGTTGAAGAAGAGGTGGAAGATAGCACTATTGAGAAGTTTGTAGAAGAAATTACAAAGTTTAAGGTACTTTCTTGTGAAAAACCAAACTATGTTTGTATTTGTTGTCGACGTACTCACTATAGAAGTCAAACTAGGAATGTTAATGTGTATTTAAAAAGTGAAAAGGAAAACAATGATAAGTGGGAGCAATTTGGTGCTTATTTGTTGGTGGAAGGTCATTTTGAGTTGGGTAGTGATCACCGTATTTGTAAATATTGTTACAACAAGTTAGAAGAGAACAAACTGCCAGCTAGAGCTGTACATAACAACCTAGAGTTGGTAGCTATTCCTCTGGAACTGGTAGATTTAAATACGTGTGAGTCCATTCTTATTCAATCTGTGCATCCATTTCAGGCTATAGTGCGTATGGAGCCTAAAACAGGTAAGGGGCCTCCAACAGATTTACAAAGAGGTTTAAAAAGAAGAGTTGTGTATTTACCTTTAGAATTTAAGAAAAATATTGAAACTGTTGGTATAGAGACAGAGGAAAGTGAACCTGTAGTTATTCTAGTTAATTGGTGTATCAACAAAGAGTCGGAAAATATGGCAAGAGTTAGTAGATGTTACCAAACTTCAAAAGGCTACATTATATCTTGTACAAAACAATATTTATTATAAAATTGTATATGTGGAAGAACAAGAAATATCTTTAGAAGATGATAGAGAAATTTCAACTGGCCAAATTGAAAAAGTGGACAACTCCAGGAGTGAAGAAATCTATGAACATTACAGTATACATCCTCTACATTCAAAAGAAGTGATAGGAAACACTATTGAATTATTCCAAATGAAGAAAGCGAAGGGAACTCCCATGAGTGTTTGGGAAAAAAGTTTAGAAGCTCGTTGTTTTCCACAGCTCTTCCCCACTGGAAAAGGTGGACGATATGATGAATGACCAGTACAGATTCCAGCTTCAGAATATCGTACCACAAGATTGTACTCAGAAGATTTCGACACTGTATTCCATATTTATGTCATCTTCTGTTTTAAAGTGACTTGTCTGGACTTTCATATGCAGTGAACCACATATTAAAAATAGGAGTTCATCTTACACATGTTTCTGCAAAGGAATTTTTGGACAAAGTTCAACAAAGAGACGATCATTTAGAATCTCAGTTAATTAATATGATGGCGTGTCAACGTGGTACTAATGAGTATTGGTATCATCGTCACGGAGAATTTAAATGTATGTTAAGAAACTTAGGAACCCCTACATGGTTTGTTACGCTTAGCTGTGCTGAATACGCATGGGACGATTTACTTGAATTTCTACGAGAAGCAAATTCAAATGTAAAAAACATTGAATTGAAGACAGCTGGAGAACTGTGTTCGTTGGATCCTGTAAATGTGTGCTGATATTTTAATCATAGGTTTCAAGCTATGATGTCTTTTATCTGCAATAAAAATAATCCACCTCTTGGAGAAGTTATTGATTTCTTTGGGTAGAAAGGAGTACCAAGCCAGGGGTGCTCCTCATATACACATGCTATTTTGGATCAAGAATGCACCTAAATTTGAAACCGATTCTGATGAAACTGTTTTGTCTTTCATTGAAGACTATGTTATCTGTGCCATTACAAATAAAAGGAGGAGAAAACAGCTCAAGACAACAAGTTTTACGGTTTCAAAGTCATCGATGTGGAAAATATTGTCAACGGGAATACACGTCAAAGGGGAAATGTAATACAAAATGTCATTCTGGATACCCACGTTCAGTAATTTCAAAAGGAAGAGTCAACAGTTTCATGTCAGCAGTAAGACATATTATAACTCGAAAATCTCTGAAGAATGCTTACAACATAAAAAGAAGTGAACATTCAAAGTATATTAATGCCTACAATCCAGTAATTTTGATGATGTATAATGCAAATATGGATATCCAGTATGTTGCAGATAATTCGATTGCTGTTGCTCGTTATGTTACATCATATATAACCAAATCTGAAAAGACGGAGTTGAAAGAAATGTTGGAAGAAATTTCACAAGACAAGACTCTTAGTAATAAATTGTACAGCTTTAGTTTTCCCATCGAGAGATTGGTGGATCCTACGAATGTTCGGATCGGTTGACCTCTGCAAGTTTATATTCAAAGTCAAGAGGAATCATTTGGGTAAGTCTAGGTCTTGCTGCAACACGAAATCGAGTTTTGAACTCTCTACAAGAAATTGAATACTTAGCATTGAATGAACCGGAAAGTACAGATATTGTTAAAACAAATATGTTGAATACGTACTATCCCAAAAGGAGTCCACATCTAGAAAACATATGTCTCTATGAAGTACTGCAACATTATAGTTTTAAGAGAAATGTTGCAGAAAATATAAATGAAGAAAAATATGCAGTAATTGGATGTGATGTATGTTTGGAAAAACATGCCAAAGGAAATCTTATTAATCACAGGAAACTCAGTTGTGATACTCCAGATAAAAGGGAATTTTTCTATTTAGCACTTCTGAAACTCTTCAAGCTTTGGCGTAGTGAAATGGAATTACTTGGAGATTTTGAGTGCTATGAAGATTCTTTTAATGCATGCAAAGATAGCATTGAATGCACAATTTTTCCAAATTATCTACAAATGTTAAATGAAGAGATTGAACAAGAAACTACTATTGCAGCTGAAATAGCTAGAGACAGTTCTCAAGATAGTCAAAGTTCTGCTCCACTAAGTCAAAATCCACTAGGACAACTAATTCTTGAAAATGAAGCAGCAATAGCCATGAATGAAGTAGAAACGGCAATGCAACAAGCACAACAGGATATTATTGAGTTGGGAAACTTGGAAGAAGAACTAAATATTGAACAAAAAGAAATATATCAGCAAGTGACACAACAGATACAGCATGGTTTAATGCATGAAAAAAAATGCCAATGCACATCATTTAAACCTATTCGAATGTATATCAGTGGGCAAGCTGGAACAGGAAAAAGTTTCTTAATTAAAGTTTTGACCAGTTATCTACACAAAACCACTGAATCACATTTATCTTGTGTTGTAACTGCTCCAACTGGGTTAGCAGCACATAACATTAAAGGGATTACGTTACATCGATTACTCATGCTACCAGCTGAACATGAAAATAAGTTGGAATATCACAAGCTATCTGGAGAAGCTTGTTATGAAGTTTCAAGAGTACTCAAGAAAATGAAACTTCAAATCATTGATGAGGTGAGCATGGTGTCAAACTTAATGCTTGCCTTTGTACATTTAAGAATGCAACAGATTTTAAAAACAGATTATGATGTTCTATTTGGAAGAAAACATGCAATTGTATTCAGCGACCTACTACAACTTACTTGTAAAAGGGCAACCTGTTTTTAAAACACTTGTCCATGAAGATACTAGGAAATCTTTGGGAAGTATTGGAAATGTCAACATTTGGTCTCATTTTGAATATAAAGAACTTATTAAGAATATGCGACAAGCAAGTGATGAACATTATGGAAACATTCTTCAAGATATAAGAATTGGTGTTTTGACTAACGATGGTAAAGAAGCTTTACAAAGACAGCTTTTAACAAACTTGTTGGCAAATGGAAACATAGCACCTGAAATAATGTACAAAAAAATTGGAGAAAAGAAGTCTATAGTTTGCCTAATTCCTACACTGCAAGAGTGTTCTACGTTCAATCAAGAACGTTTTAAATTGGAAATACAACCAATAGTGAAAATGGAAGCTATTGATAAAATGGAACACGAAGGAGTTACTATTCTTCTCTCTGGAAATTACAGTCAAAATTGGATTCTTTGGAAAAGTCGGTGTCTAAGACTGCAGGTTTAGAAAAGACTTTGGGGCATATTCTCAAGGACTTATCGCCGAGTTAGCGGCACTTTATCGCAGCCAAAGTGGTGATAAATACTTCGCACCATTCACAAGCTGGTGCTAACAGTCGACATCACCAGTATTCCTGCGATAGCAGCCGCAAAAAACATCGCCACGGATGACACCGGCAACTAACGCTAATGAGATGCAGAGTAGGCGTTTCCGTGCAAAAACCCACGGAAACACCACTTCGCAACATTCACAACGACCAGCCAGATCGGCGATAAGACCACAAAACATGCAATAAGGCACGTTAGTAGCAGGGATTTAACACCTGCTCCTACCTGGTGTTAAGTCAGACGACAACCTGCACCACAAAAGGGAGCCCAGCCCACAGCCACACCAGAAGAACAACAGATGCCATGGAGCTACTGACCATGCAGCTCAGAGCCCCAAGAGGGCCACAACACCCACCGCCACCCCCCAGGCCCGCCACCCTCCCCCAGGACCCCCCCGTGGCCCTACACCTGGCACCCCCCCGCCCCGGTCAAAGATATCTCACATCTACCTCATAAATTCATGAACACAACAATTCGCCTGATGTCGCACAAGTACACCAACAAACATCCATGTGTGGTTCGAAAAAGGAAAAACACACATACATCGCAGAATTCCAAAAATAATCAATTTATTCAAAGTCCAATCAACATCAATAATTGGAAGAGTCATGGCGGGTCTTCTCCGGACAAACCGTAAGTCACAGCCTGCAAGACAAAATTGAAGATAAGAAGGTGTGTCATGCGCACAACAAAGGACAGAGAGAGAGAGAAAGAAAGGGAGAGAGAGAGAGAGAGAGTGAAAGAGAGAGAGAGAGAAAGAGAGTGAAAGATAGAGAAAGAGAGGGAAAGAGAGAGAGAGAAAGAGAGAGAAAGATAGAGAAAGAGAGGGAGAGAGAGACAGTGCCGACACTGAGCACCCAGGCAGCTGCACCCCAGCCCCTCCCACCGCCCAGCGCGGATTGCCCGCCCCTGCGCACCCAGGCCTCACTGCACACCTGCTGCCACTGGTGTGTCTCCAACCACGTGCCGGGTCACACTGCAGGCCACCAGGTCCCTCATCTGAAACAGAGTCCACAGCTAATGATGGCAGAGTACATATCATTGCACACGGCAACATCGCATGGCCACCCCTGTGCACCCAGGCCGCTGCACCTCAGCCCCTCAAGCCGTCCAGTGCGGATTGCCCGCCCCTGCACACCCAGGCCTCACTGCTCACCTGCTGCCACTGGTGTGTCTCCAACGACGTGCCGGTCCACACTGCAGGCCACCAGGTCCCTCATCTGAAACAGAGTCCACAGCTAATGATGGCAGAGTACATATAATTGCACACTGCAACATCGCATGGCCGCCCCTGCACACCCAGGCCGCTGCACCCCAGCCCCTCCCGCTGCCCAGCACGGATTGCCCGCCCCTGCACACCCAGGCCTCACTGCTCACCTTCCGCCACCGGCGTGTCTCCAAGAGGGCACACCACATCCTGGTGCAAGTTCCGAGCCCGGGGCCCGCGACCTTGGCAGCCTCCACATCACGCATCCCCGCAGCGCGGGCCACCAGGCGCACACTTCACACTGGGTCTTGATTTTGCAATGGCAGAGATCATATCAGTGCACACGTCATCATCGCAGGCTGCACACCCGCTCAGCTGTCTAGGTGCCACTAACTCTGTGAAACGCGAGGCAACGCCACGTGGCGGTAGGCCGCGCTGCCCGCTGGCTCGGGCCTACATTGCGGTCCACCAGGCGCACACTTGACTCTGGGTCTTGATATAGCAATGGCAGAGACCATATCAGTGCATACGTCATCATCGCAGGCTGCACACCTGCTCAGCTCTCTAGGTGCCACCAACTCTGTGAAACGCGAGGCAACGCCACGTGGCGGTAGGCCCTCGCTGCCCGCTGGCTCAGGCATACATTGCGGTCCACAAGGCACACACTTGACTCTGGGTCTTGATATAGCAATGGCAGAGACCATATCAGTGCGCACGTCATCATCACTTTAGGTGCCCCTACCTCAGTGCACAGTAAGTCACCGTCCCGTGGCGGTAGGCCCGTGCCGGCCGCAGTGCAACCGGTGCCACCGACTCCGTGCAACGCAAGTCATGGACCCTATATGATTGAGCCTCATCGTTGGCCAGGCGGGCGCAGCCATGTCACCTCAGGCAGTGGGGAAGAACTGGGACACGTAGCGTCCTCGTCCGCCCCTTTATACGTACACCGAGTGGGCTGGGTCAGCGTACGCCAGGCCAGCGTAGGGGTGTGAACAAATATCCCTGGCCTCTGGGCGTGGTTCCTATCTGGGCTGCACAGGAAACCAACGGATGCGTGTGTCTCTGTTGCAGTGTCTGCACCACACGGCCCGCAATCAACAATGTTGCATGCAGCCGGAGGGTGTACGCGCACGAAGGGACTGTAAATGGAGCGCAAGGCTGCTCGGGCTCTTGGCTCATACATGGCATCTGGTGTGTGTGTTCATCGCTTGTGGTGCACCATAAGCCCAAGGCCTAGCCTCAATTGCAGCGCGATAGCCACATCACATACCCAGGATACAAGCAGTGGTCTGACTAACATTAGGGATGAAAGCCCCCTTGTCTCAATACAGAAGGCGGAAGGACATCTGCCCCCCCGACCTTGGAAACGCATGCAGCAGGCACCCCCTAAGAGAGATACCATGGCAGATGAAGACGACTCCCACACTACACACGGAGCCAATGAAAGATCAATGTATCCACACGCCACACACAGAAGTCCTTGCCCGAGGTACTCCTGCATGGAACGGCCTTGACACTTACATACAGGACAACCCATACGTACAAACTTTGCACGCTCATACGACTCATTGCTCCGAGCTGTGGCATATCATCCACATAACAGCCGCAGGTCAGAAGAGTGCCGGTTCTACGAGTGCGAACAATGCAATGTCAGAACATCCCAGGCACATGCACAACCCCTGCCACGTGGAACTGTACCGTGACCGAATGCTGCACTTGTTGGGGGCACTGCCACTGGCAGTGTTGCGCATCAGTTAGCGTCTGAGCTTCCGTCTTGCGTATGTCACCTGCGTCCAGCCCTGGTTCCACTGCCGATCATGCATATTCGAGTGGCCCATGGATGTCTGCCTATCCAACACAACGGTAGCTGAACTGGATTATGGCATGTGTGTGCACCCCCTGTTGGACCACGACCAGGAGTGTAACCGTGATACCCGTTCATGGGATGCCTTGGAATTGGGCGTATGTGCTGGCAGTTGGGCATGTGAGATCGCACAATTCCTCGTGTGCAGTGACCACATCGAAGCGCTCCCCTATTGGGCAGTGTTGCGGATTGGTGAAACAGCGTGTACGGAGCACATCTGTCTGGACCAGCTAATGAATTGGCTCGCCACCGTGTTCGTTGAAGTCGAAAACGATGTACTCTTGGAACTGATTGCCCATGAAGCTGCGCTCGCTTTAATGGACGAGTAACTACGTTCCTGCAGCCACAAAAGATTGTAACCCATGGCACAGGTCCCAACACCCTTTTGCATCTTGGGGAAATGGACACATATTCCACCATGACAGTGGACATGTCTGCATTCGCCTGGACTCAGAATGCATGTGCGTGCAGGACTGCGGGTTGACACACACCTGTGCAAGGTGAGTGGACAGTGGCGCCTGGCAACATTCCTCAACCTGACACACCGCTGGAGGGAGAGTACACACATGGCAATGTAGTAATACATGTGACCTTGTTGGACTCCTTCACCTGCTCACTGTCAGCAGAGCAGGCAGTCAGCGCTGTCCGGTGGTACAGGACTATGCAGATCCCATGGGCTGTGAGTGGTGTTCCCTGACACGGTGCAATGAGCATTCGCCAAACACCACATGACTCGTCCAGCAAGGCAAGGTGGGCTGAGACCGTCAGCATCCGTCATGGTTGTTGTTCATTTGTGCCTCCCCATGTCTTGCACCTTTACATGTTCCTTGGCTGCCTGTTAGTGTATGATGCATTGGTATGCCTGTTGTGGCCCTTGTCTTGGCCGTACTGACACGCACATGCTAATAAAGTCTACGCAGCTTCACTAGTGTTCAACTGTGATGAGTGTTGATTTGCATGCCAAATCGTGTGCCCCAATGAGCATTGTATGTACACAGGGAGGGACTGACTGACGGATTTCACTTAGGGGTGAGTCCCTATTGCCAGCTCCACCTCTGTGAGCCAGACATTGTGTTTGGGAGAGTTGGTGGTCGACCTGTGCGCTTACGTGTCTTCAGCAATGTGAGTATGGTGTCCAACTTCTTGCCATGTGGACAGATGTGTTCCATCAAACCAGGCTGTGTCCACACAGTTGAGTATGTGTAGGTATGCGAAGAGATGTTCTGTTGTCACATGTGATGTGGGACACTACTTTAGGCCTCCTACCGACTCTGACATATTTACACACAGCCCTATTTAATACATGGACGTGGGGCTACGTTGGGGGGTAGCGAGATTGTTGTTCATGATCAATGAGGCCACAGCTAGTTCACACCTCCACAGTCATGTAATTGCCCATGTGTGTCACGGTCAAACATGCGCATTGATGTCATTTCCCAGGGTGTACCTTTTTGTGCAGTCAATGTCCCTACAGTCATCCATACTGTCATACTTGATTGGACATAGACATGACACATCTGTGTGATTAGGAATGTTTTATTCACATCCTGTGGAGTGTCGGAGCTGGAGCAGTACATGGCCATGCACACCCCACATTACATGGTTGCCCAGTGGAGGGCCAAACAGAGTCCTTTAGGGGATGACAAGTTATTCGGTAGAGGAAGTGTTGAGTCCGCAGCCTGTTTGCTGTGTCATTGGTAACCAGAGCAGATATGGCAGTCCATGTCGGGGTCCAGGTGGATGTCGCAGAGTGTTTCGGGTGACAGTGGAAGGTGCAGTACCAGGGCATGATGCAGAGGGCTGCACAAAGCAGGAACAGGACATATGGCGGGGGATGAATGCTACAACCTCCTTTTTGACACAGAGTCATTACCGTCCACATCTTCGTCCTCTGATACGTCTTCTGTGTCAGGTGTGCCAGGTGTGTGTGGTGGTGTTATGGCTGCATCACTGTGTGCCACGGACTCATCAGGGGGCGGAGGTGGTATGGCTGCATCACTGTGTGCCACTGACACATCAGGGTGCGGAGATGTGTGTGTCGAAGTTCCTGCAGCAGTCATCTGGGACAGGCTCTGTGGCAGCAATGGCAAGATGAGGATCTGTAGGGCATGGTAGATCCCAGCTACATCTCGCTGGTGTTCAGCCGTGGCAGCCATCCTTCCTGCCTGCATCCGCTCCATGTTCTCCATTGTCCTCCGCATCTGTGCGAACTCTGTGCTGTCGTCGCTGGAGCCTCTCTGCCTAGACAGTTCTTGTATCCGAGTAATGGATCCAGTGAGGTCAGCCAGGGATTGTTGTAGGGCATGGAGCGGACTGTGGGTGTCCGTTAGGGACTGTAAGTGGTACCTGATGGGACTGAGACACCCACGTATGGCATCTAGTTTGGCTGCCATGAGGTCGAAACCCACCTGCACCTGTTCAGCCAGCCCCCACTGGCAGTCTGACACACGGCGTTGGAATGCCATGTGTTCTTCGGTGAGGTGCTGGGAGCCAGCCATGGTGGTGGGTGCTTCCTGCTGTGTGGTCTGTGCAGGGGGTGGTATCACCTCGATGCAGCTGGGCTGCCCTGCTCCTGGAGGTGGGGTGCGGAGGCTGTCCACGAGCCGTTGGAGGGTGTCGGGGCAGATGGCCAGGGGTTCCTCCTCCTCATCACTGAAGAGATGTCTGGTCTGCTCTGCAGGAGTTGTTGATTGTCCCTCTGCAATGTGAAGGGGAGATGCAGGTTAACAGTGTGTTCCATGTATGTGCATGTTTACATACTGACTGCATGACAATGTACATTGTGACTGTTTTGGAGGAGCTGGGTATTTGATGGGGGACAGTGGACATTCCGACTACATGACGGATGTGAGGTTGTACTCGTACATTATCATCTGACAGTTTCCTGCTATGCCTGATGTGATTGGCCATTTTCGACGCACGTGCGGCACCAGTTGTGTC
This sequence comes from Calotriton arnoldi, assembly GCA_963921515.1. Lineage (NCBI taxonomy): Eukaryota > Metazoa > Chordata > Amphibia > Caudata > Salamandridae > Calotriton > Calotriton arnoldi. Next base: position 144,107 of record CAWUFW010011073.1, read on the forward strand.
CTCTGTTCTGTGGTGTACGTGTGGCACTTTGTACCACATTGTGGTCAATGTTGATGTGCTGTGATTGCTATGTGTGTGTGCTGCATTGTGGGAGAGTCGCCCCTGCAGCTCTGATTTAGCGGCCCCTTATCCCTTTGAGGCGGTGTGCCTTTGACTTGTGTGCTTTTACGGTGCTGAGATATTGGCGACTTGGGTAATTTGTGCTCCTGTACGGATTTTGTACTCTCGTGCATTGTTTGTCTGCAAATGTGTTGTTGACGTCAAGGGTTGTATGTGCACGTGGATGTGTCAGAGTGTGACCTGCTCCTTTGGGGATGTTATCCACACTGGGCCACCTCAGTGTTGTGGCGTGCTCCATGTCATGTATTTTTACTTCAGCCATGCTAGTGGTCATGCAGTGTCACTTGCATTGTCAGTGTGGCTCACAGAGCCGCTGCTTTGCTGGGTTCAGCACATGTGCATGGGTAGGTTGTGGGATTGGTGAGTGGGGTGGCATTTGTGCACATAGTGGACGGGGGCCTACTTGGTGTTTCTGTGTGTGCTGCAGTGTGCCAAGGCCATCAGGGACAGGTTCCACAGTCATTGTGGGTGTGCAGTGTGCTATTCTTGATTGTGCATGTGTGCCATTGTGCCCGTCTCCCCCGTCCCACCAGTCCCTGGTGGTTACTCACCCTGTTGCTGTTGGGTCAGGTCATTTTGGGCAGTGTCTGGACCCCCAACTCCTTGCACCTTCTCCGCACTGATGACTGTGGCTACCATTTCCTCCAGCTCATCCAGCTCCTCCTGTGGCGCAGGACTCCCACCTCCAGTGGCCGTTGCTGCCTTCAGGTTGGCAGCGAGTTTCTGCTTGGTTTGGCTTTTGACGTCATGCCAGCGCCTCTTGACCTCCTCCATTTACCTCCTCGACACTCCGACTGCATTCACGTTGTTCACGACGGACTGCCATATTTCCATTTGTGTTGCCGATGACACAGTGGAGGTGACGTACAGTTGTTGTTAGTGTTCGGTCACCTCCGTGACGATGATCCGGTTTTCCTGTGGAGTGAACCCCGTCTTCTTCTTCCTCTTCTCTTTGCCCTTCTCCGGCCCCGGGGTTCCTGGCTGGTCGTCTGTGTGGCTTGTGGGGTTCGCGTTGTCCTCTGCACTGGGTCCGGGTGCGTCCATGGTGGTACGCAGTTGCATTTATTTGTCTTTTTTTTTCTCTGCTTTTATAGTGCATTCTCACGCATGGCGCGTGGGAATCGCCGGCCTGTCGCTGGTTTTCGCTGATTTTTGTATCGCCATTGGGGTCATCGCATCTTTTTTCGCGTTGGGGTTTCGCATTTTTTCGGCGTCGCGTTGATTTTAACACGGGCATTTGTCTCGTTGTCGTGAGGCTATCGCATGGTGCCGCCGGGTTGTGAATACTGCGTTAACACGGTGTTATTTTCCCGCGATGGACTGCGATGTGAGAAGTTGCGTTAAGCGATTTTGGCGATAGTTAACACGCGTTCTTGAGAATATCCCTCACTATATGTATGTGTAAATTGTCAGGTAATTTTACAGCGTAATTTGAATGTAGAAGTAGGTTTACTAAATGGAGCAATGGGGAAAGTTGTCGATTTTGTAAATTTTCAGAACAGAGATGGAAGTGAATTTTTGAAGATTAAATTTGATCAGATTGAAGAGGGAAAACAGATTGGACATTGTGCTGTTCGTTGTTTCCTTGTAAAAGACTTGTATGTTCATAGAAAACAGTTTTCTCTTTCTTTAGCATATGCTGTAACCATTCATAAATCTCAAGGTTTAAGTGTAGACAGTGCTTTGGTAAATATTGGAAGTACAGTGTTTAAAGAGGCCATGGCATACGTTGCATTGTCTCGAGTAAGAACATTATCTGGTTTGTATTTGATTGATTTTGATGAGAAAAAGGTCAGTGCTGATGCAAATTGTGTAAGAGAGTATTATCAGTTAAGAAGACTGTATACTCCTAACTTAGGTGAATATGCCGTATATGAAAAACGTGTAATGTGTCCAAAACGAAAATATGACAAACATTCTAGTGAGGTTCAAAAAAGAAAACAATTCAAGAGAATGATGAAGTTGCAAAGAAAATGAAAATGGACACTGTTGATGATATTGTAGGTTACCAGTTAGAAAATAGATCAGGTATCACCTGCTATGCTAATGTAATTGGGAATGTTGTGTTTTATCTAGAAGATCGTCATCATGAAATCATGGAAAATCGAGAAAAAAGATTCTGTTCTTTATTACATTATATTTTTCAAAAGTTGGTAACTGATAGAACTAAAATCCATACTGCTTCTGGCATACGGCATCTTTTGGATATATGTACTGGTTCTTCGCAATTTACACTTAATGTACAACAAGATGCACAAGAATTTCTTGTGTTTATGCTTGCAGTATTGGAAGATGAAGGAATAGAAATTGAAAATTTGTTTGGACTAAGTTACAGATGGGATCATAAATGTGAAGTGTTCATTTTCTTCTACCACTGAAATAGACACTGAACGATTCATATATTAGATGATACCAGATTGCAAAACAGTGTCTTTTAACAAATTAGTAAAAACAGCTAATCAAGATATGAAATGTTCTTATTGTAAATCAGAAATTTTGTCAACATTATTTATAGAAATATTTGGACAATATGTCATTTTAATGCTACAACGTTGTAGAGCAGATGGAAGAAAATTGGAAACCAAAATTAAAAATGTTGTGGCAAGTCAAGTATCAATTTCAGGAAGAACTTTTAAAGCAGTGGCTATTATTTTCCATGATGGACCTACTACAACATCTGGACACTATACTGTGCACTTAAAGTGTAATAAAGGATGGACACACTGCAATGATGCTCATTTGGAATTCAAATGTAGGCTGCCTTATGAATTACCAAATTCATATCTCATATTTTTGATGCCAAAGTTTTTAAAACATCATTCGGCCTATTGGGAAGATGTGAACACGAATTAACGAGTTTATTTTGGATATTTTCAATGCAAATGGATTTGGAAACATTATTAGGCCTATTGAGAAGATGTGAACAATTAGTGTTTGGATTATTGTTTGTGCTAATTGATATTGCATTTGGAAAATTGTAATTGAAAGAAGTAGTTTATATATTTGATGTTTATATTATTCACAATTTAAATGAGTGTATATTTTACAAAATGTACTTGAGAGAAGTAAAAGATTTAATGTACTTGAAGAATGTAATTTACAAACTGTAGATAGGTAAACAGATAGTTGCACTTGTAAATATTTTCAACGTAGATTTGTTTTTTTTACAATCTCATTGATTGTATTTTTTTCCCCGCTGTTGTATGATGATCTACATTGAAATCACTGTGCATGGTGAAATAAAGTAGAATCGGAGAACAGCAAATAAGGGAAACTGAATATGTTATGTAATTCTAAAATTATGTTGTGTTCTTAAAACTATAATATTATATGCAATAACAGTTTTTCTTCTTTTTTACAGAAGGTAATACTAAAGTTTGAAAAGATTTTAAATTCAGTTTACAACGACACTACTGTAAAATAGTTCCACTGAGTTTTGTATCTTCTTTAATAAAAAAGGTAAGATGAAATAATGTAATAAGCATGATAATATGAACTAATGTTTACAGTTGCTTTTACAGCACTCATCCATTTTTTCAAAAACTACCCATGCACTCATCTATACAGTTAGGCACTATTCCCACACTCCTCCAATCACCCACGCACTATCTATGCACTTCTGCAGTAACTGCCACTGGCCCTTTTTCGTATAGTAACAGCACTAGTAAGTACCCTATGAGGAGCCTTCGTCCTCTATAAATAATGTTCATTATGACATTTAGGATAGTCACATGGCGAGTTCCTTCTCTGACTATAAGGGCTGTTCTCTCTCTCCTTTTTTAGGCTGCTCACTATAGCACTTTGTGGTTGATGCACATTCTTTCTTAGTTCTATTTAACATTCCTCCCATAGTAAATATGGGGAGGAATCTCGGTTAATCTCTGTGGTATATGGAGCACTTCATTCGGTGTTTTGAAAGCTCAGGTGTGTGAATCTTGCCTTTTCACCACTTTTTAAACTTATATGGGAATTATATGTTGCATATTAAGGTCCAATCGATATATTTTGTTCTGTACATGGGCTTTGAATATGTTGTGTTTATACTTTTTAGGTATCCCCTGGGTGTGTCAATATTGGTCTGGTATCTGGCTAAGGTCCTGAGGAAGGTGGTGCTACCATTCTTTAAGCCACTGAAACGCGCGTCGACCAATGCTGTTCAGATCCTGCTATATGCAGTCACTCTAATTGGTCGCGGAGACTGTACAACCTTTTGTCTCCCACCCTCCAGATATATGTATGAGTGAATGTGGTATGAGTTTATATGAGATGGAACGTATGTGAGGTAGCATGTATGAATGTTTTCTTTTGTTTTCTCACTTGGGGGCTATTGATGTAAAGACTATTTTGTATTTAAATGTTATGTAATAATTATGTAATATTGTTTGTATATGTTTAACATATTGGTTTTACTTTTAAAAAAAGCAAAAGAAAGTAAAAAGATGTTTGATAAAACAAAGAATACAAATAAATAATATGAATATTTATATACATGGTTATTTTTTGGATTTTGTTGTTGTTTAGCTTATGTTTAGCTTATGTTTAGCCCATGTTGAATTCAATTTCAGTTTTATAAAAGAAATATAGGTCACGAGGGAGTTTTTCCATATTGTGCTATATATATATAAAACATATTTAAATTTTACAGAAACACAGTCACTGGATGATGTCATCAGTGATGTAATCAGTGATGTCATTTGAGATGTCATCAGTGATGTCACTGACCATGTCATGAGTGATGTAATATGTGACGTCATGAGCAGTGCATTGCGGGGGCGCTCAACTAACTATAACGGCCAAATTTCTCTGGTTTTGTACAAGTGAAATATCCAACTAACTATAACGTCCCTGAAACCTATGTTTTTTCAGTGAATATATATATATATACATACTATTAGGAAAATATCATGTATTAATTTCTATAGAACAGAAACGTACACTACACAAACCTTAGAAATTCAAAAGTTATAACTTTATAGTTATAACATAACGTTATAATTTTTGCTCTGCCCAAAAAATACTACTTACCCACCTCTGTACAGAGTGTTGTCACTCGGAAGCCAGACTAAATTAACCAGTGTCCTCCCCACAGCCTTAGTTGTTTTGCCTTTGTTGCCCTCTTGTTTACGTTGAGGCTATTGTTTTGGTTGGTCTTGTTGACGTTGTAACAAAATAAAACATTCCTGAAAAAATAAAAATAAAAAAGAAGAAAGAAAAGTTATTTTCAGAGCTAAGTAAATATCTCAAAAGATAAAGAGCTTCTACCAATATTAAGCATACTTTTTTCAGGTATCAGAAATACTACATTGTAATTCATATAGAGATAAATGGTGATTGTAAGGTAACTTATGGTGGTTTTATAGTAGATGGTAAGTTAATACTAGACTACTGCAGTGATATCTGACTTGTCTTGATGGCCCAAGGCATTCCTTCTTGGGTCTCTGCCAACTGGGAGTGCTGGTGGCCAGGTGCTTACATCTTTTCTTGGTAGAAGCATCTCCATCCTTCAGTCTGGATGCTCTGGGTTGGTGAGTCACTGGTTACTCTGTCTGAATGTTTATGCTGGGAAGCGTGGGGTAGAGACTCAGTTTGCGCATGCTGGCGGCTTATTCTTGGTTCTCTTGCTGGGTTGTCACCAGGTCATCCTCATTTTCTCTCTGTGGCTTGCTTGTGGAGATGGATGCAGTTTGTCAGCGGTGTAAGTCTTCTTTTGTGCCTTAGAAGCTTGGCCACTCTTGATCTTCCTTGCTCGTCTTGGTTAGTCATCAGGTTTCCCAGTGCGAACCAGCAGGTCACACTTCCTTCTCTCCCTGATGCGTCAACATGCACCTTCTTCGCATTTATGCTGGTGAGACCTCTCAGTGCTCGAGTCTCATCTCCTTCTTTTGGGTGCAGCGGTGTGCACCTTCTCCGGGATGAGCCAACAAGACCTTTTCACTGGTCGACTATCTTTGTAGTCCAGCCACCGGCCTCTGGTGTTGGGCTTCAGCTTGGTGATGGTCAGGGTAATCTTTTGGCACTTTCTTGAGGGTCCTAGTCCATGGTGTTCCCTCTTATGGAATCTTCTTCCATGGGCAGAAGGGAGCTGTATTTCTGCTTTCTTTCTCTGGGTGGCGCAAAACTTGCGCCTTGAGCCATCCCTGCCATCAGGCATGGTTGGTGGGGTGTGGCATGATGCGCCTTGAGGGTGCAGAACCATGTAATCCTGGTGTCTGGAACACATTTGCTGCATTGTGTGCTTTTGTCTACCTTAAGGTCCGGCCTCGCTTTCCTTGGACGTTCTCCTGACTGGGGTTGTGTCCATCCGGCAGGCTTGGACAACTAGTGTGGTGTATCTGGGGTTCTCATTCCCTTTAGTGGGTGGCACTTGTGGATTGCACCTCGTGATCCGGTTGCCTTCGTGGGTAGCCATCACGTCTCCAGCATGTGGAGTCAGCGTTCTTCTCCCTCGTGCTGCTCGGCTCCGCCGATCCACTTTTCATCTTAGAGGGCACTGGGCTTTGGGTCATTCGGTGGCAGGGACAGTGGTCTGTTCTTGACTGGGTGGCATTGCAGACTTTGCTACTCTGATTTACCTGGGTACCTAAGCTGACAGTCAACGGATTGTTAATGTCCTCCCTTGGTAATTTCTCTTATTTGCTCTGTGGCATGCTTGCCTCATTCTTTTTTGTGTTTCTCTGGCAAGCCATGAGATGCTGGTATAGTATGTGTTGGGGTTTGAGTGCTGGTCAGCTCATCAGCGGAGCTCTCAGAGTGGTCAGCAGGGATCAGTGTTCTCAACATCAAGCTCTGTCCTTCAATTTGGTGAGTTACTACTCTTGTTGGGCAGTCCCCACATTACAGCTCTCCTTGCGTGTGGTGCTCTGTCTCCCCTTACATGCCAGCAACTGAAGGCTGTTGCAGCAGAAGGCAAACATTCTTTTCATTTTCCTGGGGTGCCGGCAGGTGACCACCAGGGGCCACACAGTGTGTAGCAGGCCTGGTACAGCTCTTCATATGTGCATGCAATCACAATATGCTTTCACCAGGGGGTGCATGGTGCTCTCATCACCCGTCTTGGCTTTTCTCTCTGAGCTAATTGAGTAGCCGTATTACGTGCAAAGGAGGCAAGGGGCTTCTCCAGTTGCTGCAGGTAACTGGGTTTTGGAGGTGAGTAGAGTGCAGCTCTGTGTTTTTCTTGCCTTGCAGACTTTGGAAGGAAGTGGGGCTTTGAAGGCAGCAAATGGACCGCTGTCATGCTAGTAGGTCTAAGCTTCACACATGGTGCTGTTCCTCCTAGTGCAGCGCTCCTTGCTCTTTGAGTGCTCCTTGCTATTTGAGTGCTCCTTTGCTATTTGATCACGCTGTCCCCTCTTTTGCTGTGGTACTGCTGGAGTAGTGCTGTAGCAGCAGGAAGCAGAATGTTCTCCTCTGCTCTCTGCACAGAGGTGTTGGTCGGCCACCAGGGGGCACACAGTGCTCTCTGCACACATACCAGCTTCTCAATCCCACATGCACTGGGCTCACCTCTTGCCCTGCCGGGCATGTGCTGTTCCTGGCCAGCTACTGCTTCTCTCTCAAGCTGTGACAATTGAGCCTTGGGTCACTCTACCTGTTGGGCTGTGCCTGAAGTGTTGCCCTCCTTGCCGTTGGCATGTTTCTCCCCACGTCTTGGTGGGGAACAAAGACAGGTGCTGCATGGTTGACACAGGAGCCAGCCTTATCTGCTTCCTCTGGCAATGCTTGGTGGCCACCAGGGGGTGCGGGGTGCTCTCTGCAATCCCATCAAGGCCACAATGCCCAGATGCTTCACCCCCGGCTATGACGAGGGAAGCAGGAAGATGGCTGCTCCTGCAGGTTTTTAGGTTGAGTTGGGTGGGGAAAGTGTGGCCCATAATCCTCCTCTTATGGAGACACAAGCAACTTTGGGAGCTGGTGGGGTCCTTGCACACAGCACAGGGCCTCCTCAGGCAGCATCTACTATTTCATCCATTGCTTTTATTTTTTCTTAGTTCTGTATGTAAGGCAAGGGCACCCTATAGAGGCCAGCTGTGGGTGCCACACCTCCTCCTGTCATGTCACAGTTCCAGATCGCTGTGGGCTCCAGAATTGTCCATAGGGGCAGCTGCCTGTCTCTGCCTCCTATAGGCTGTCTTCAACCCAGCGCCACGTCTCGTGCTGGTGCTCTTCATGGGTCCCAACCTTCCACCTTGCTTCAGTGTGCGTCATCTCCACCGGCTACTGCACAGACTGGGTGGACTCTTCAGCCATTGTGGCAGCTTTCACCATTGGCGCGTCTTCAACGTCAGGGCTGCAGTTGCTCTTGGCGTTGTCTTCTCTTGCATGGGGATGACGGCCTCAGGCATGTTGAGCAGTTCCCCTGAAGTCTCCCTCACTAGTAGGGCTGAAATGCTGGTTTCAATAACTTCTCCTCTCGGGGCAGGACGTGGTGTTTTGTCTACACCTCTCACAGTCAGAGGAGACCCGCATGTTTGGGACACTGCGGAAGCTGGGCCCAGTTCGCCTCATTGGCAATGTAGTGTCATGGGGCCATAGGCCCACATGGTGATTAATGAATGGCTACTGATATAGTTAGAGAGCTGGTCCAGGGCAAGTCCACCCAACCCCTTTTACTCACTGGGTCACCAGACTGGTGACACCTGTGATATACATATTTTTTTCAATCAGTACCGTGGTTCTTTCCAGATAGTTTAAGGAAGGCCCACATTACATCATAAACTTTGAAAAAAATATCTAAATCAATAAAAGTACTTTTTCCTATCTCTACAGACTTGGCTAATCTGCCTCACTTCTACCATTGCATTTCAAAAAGAGTAATTTGCTATTTTTCACCTTAAAAACCAGAACAAAGACAAAGTGTGGTCTAAACAGTATAGCTGCCTTTTTATTTTGCACGGGCTTTCATTAACCAGTACTATTTGGCTTTGTAATTGCTATGTACCGCTGTATTCCGTGAAGGTACTGCAGAATACCGGGGGGCCAATATATCACTATGTTTTGTCCCTTATTACTTAAAAACAACTCAAAAAATTCAGATAAAATAACAAAAAGGATCCTTTCCAGACCATAATCTATAATCCTATGGTTAATATTGGTGAATGCGATGTCAATGTACGCCATAATATATGTACACATAGCAATGTCAATACCGGTAAATACGATGTTGCTGTACATCATGACATATGTATGCATAGTAATGAAAATGTCAGTAAACGCGTTATCAATGACCTCCATGTTATATGTACACGTAATAACAAACTTGCATCATTGCTGTTGAATCCAACCAAGATGATCCCCCTATCTACCCTGAGCCAGGGATACGTGGTCAGACAGGCCCTGCAACCCAAACTCAAGCCTACACATTGATAGGTCACAGGTAGGGTTACACTTAGCCCGAAGACAAACCCGCGAACTGGGAAAACCCATATTGATCCCACAGATAGACATCTACAGCACAAAAGGTCCAAGGAGATTGGCCCCAATAAAACATGTTTGGCAAAAGGGGGTGCACAATCCCAAAATACCACAAAGTCAGATGTCACATGTAGTTAGGAACACTCAGCCAATTACAACACAGCATGCACACAACATGCAGCGATCACACGCTCCCCACACTGGACATCTGGACACATACACACTGGCCCACATTGGGTCTCCACAAAGTCGAGAGCTACCTGTGCCCCTTATCAGATGGCTGAATTTATGGTTTATGGCTAGGCCCGGATTTACATGCTCAACAAGAATGTGTAATCGGTTTATTATTCTTCAAATACTGTATATAATGCCAGGAAAAATCTCTGTACATCAAGACAGTCTTCAGACACAACTCTTTTGCTGCTCTCCTGGCCGCTGCATTTAATTAAACCAATTAGTTCCAAATGCCTCTTGTCTTTTCATTTTTTCAAGGTAAATTCATATCCGAGCGACACTATGTTGGAAAATGGCCCTCTCTGAAGGGTCACCCCAAACATTTTGCCTTTCTCCTCCTATTTTTCTGACCTTGTTTTTATTGGCTTTACTACTCTGAGCACTTTACCACTGCTAACCAGTGCTAAAGTACATGTGTTCTCTCCTCTAAACATGGTAATATTGGCTCATACATGATGCAAATGCGTTCCTCCTGGCTAGGAGCAACGTCCCCTACATGCACTCCTCTTAAGGGTCAATCAAAATACAGTGAATTGCGCCTGTTCTTAATACAGCTCTTCAAATGAATGATCAATCTTCACTCTTAGGGCCCAATTATGAGTTTGGCGGTGCGGCGACGGGTCAGCCATGCCGCTGCACCGCCAAACCCGTGGTAAGGCCACCCGCCAGATTACAAGTTTACTCGTGACTGGTGGGCTTTTTTTTGGCATTCCCGCGGCGGTGCTTTTAAAAATAGGCACCGCAATGGGAACGTCAAAAATAGTTCCTGCACGGCATGGACTCGAAACACCATGCCGTGCAGTAACTGATGTTCATGCACACAGGGGGGGTACATGTTGAGCCCCCCTGTGTGCATCTACACGGCAAGGGGCACAAGTGGGCCCTGTAGGGCCCCCTTTGTTTCCTCTCTGCCAGGGTTTATATGGAGGAGGAACTGCCATGTAAATCCTGGTGGAGTGGAAACTTGTAATATGCTTGGCGGGACCAAAGCGGTCCCGCCAAGCTTATTGCAACCTCAGGACCACTGCGACACCTCCAGGGAATGGCAGTTCCCTGTCGTCATCGGCGGTCCCACCACCGAGTCGTAATCGGGCAGTCAGGAGACCGCCACACTACCGAGAGTCTGGCGGTCCTCGGACCGCCAAACTCAGAATCGGGCCCTTACTGTTCTTGATAGGATTTCTTTCATTTTTCTTCATTCAAGGATCTACAATCTTGTATCATCCCATTAGATGATCATGGTATGCTCATGCACTTCCTTTATCCCAATGCATTTCGGACCCTGTCCTTCTTCAGTGGGTATATAATCCTGAGAAATGGTAAAACAGCGAATAACCAACTGATTTTCTGAAATGGATTACACAACAAAAATATCTAAAATCTGGTCTTTACATATGAGGGTGGTGTGTGTACAGTGAAATAAAAAACGATCAGACATGAATGGATATGTCCAACATTCTGAAAATGAACATGCTTATAAGCCAAGTGTGTTGATAAATATAGGCTCAGACTTTTCATGTACAGATTCGAGCTTGAAAACAACCACAGTTACCAGGAGTGGCAGGAGAACGTACTCATATATTGGCGATACATAGACGATATATTCTTAATATGGAGGGGATCCAAAATAGGATTGATCACAGCCATTTAAAAGCTCAACACAACAGACGATCGAATAGGTTTCACTAACACGATCAGTGAGAACAATATCACTTTTCTAGGTGTGGACTTTACTATGAAGGATCATACTTTAGAAACCAACACATGTTAAAATCCACAGACAGGAATAATTTGTTTGTTATACTTCAGCAGTTTCCACCAGAACACGTTAAAGAGGCATCTTCTATATTCTCAGTTGTTAAGAATAAAACCCATCACATCCAACTCTAGCAACAACGCAGGGAAATACATGATGGAAGTCATTGAACGGGTCGACACCAAAGACCAAACACAGCTCCTGACATCAAAAAATTCCTGCAGTCATTCCAAGAGGATGGTATTCGTCTCTAAATATTCCACTAGAGGCACAAGACTCAATGGCAATATACTAAAGTATTGTCTTATGCTTCAGACAGAAAATGAATTTTGGGGAATTTTCAATCTACCTCCACTGTTTGCGCATCAAAGAAAAAAAGAGCATCAAGGAACTTTTAGACAGTAAAGATGACCAAAAGGACAGCACGGCATACAAAGGCACTGCTGCTTGTCTAAATTGTGGTAGTTGTCAAAACATTATAAAAGGCACCACAATCACCCACCTGTCCCAAGGAAGAAAAAGTCAAACTGTATACTACTGCCACATGTGATTCTAAAAATGTTGTTTACATATTGAAATGCCCATGCGGGCTAGCCTACGTAGGCAAGACTGAACGAAAAAAAAAAACCAGACTGACAGAGCACAAAAGTAGCATCCGTACTAGGCCTGGGCGTAGTTCGCAGAGTTCCATGACAAAAAAACTCAGCAGAGTTCCACAAGCAGCGGAGTGCGGTGCGAGGTGCCGTTTGCACTGATCTTCCTGCTGCTTGAGTAGAAATTCTACCCAAGTGGCATCTCATGCTCGCCAACTTACCGCCCGCGAAATACACGGTGGCTTTACATTTTAGCACCCATGGGCATAATGCTAGTCAATTGAGATTCTTAGTTCTGGAGACCGCACCAATCAGATAACAAAAAAAGCTTACTCCGGAGATTGACACAGTCACACTAAAAGGATTAAATGATCAAATGGAATTCAGTTGTTACCTTTAATGACTACAATTACCATAGTTCTGAGAATCATTTTGCATCCATGACAGTGTAATCATTATATGGACTTTTTGCACTGTATTCTGTGGAGCACTATAGTCTTGCATTTATGATAGAATACACACGTTTGATCTTGTGTACCCACTTTACATATGTGCAACACACATTGTGGTATTCGCTTTACCTGTTTCTGATTTAGGAGGCACCTAGCACCACACGCGTTTGAGCTAGGGTAACACAATTGACATGTTTGTTTACCTCATATTACTTTTATGCTTTAGGGCCAGTCTGTTAAGTTATGTGTTGCGTTAAATCTATGTTTGTCTAGTACCAGTGGTACTTTTTAGAGACACAATCCACCTTCTATGTACCAGTGTTGACATGTCAACTTGGATTTGTTCATTCCATTCTAATTGAGTGCGATTCTCTTGTTTTTTAACAACACCAAGACGGTGATCTATGTGAACGCCAATGGAGACCTTATAGGAACCCGCTCATATTTTGGAGAGGTAAGAACTTTTCTCGGTAAATATAGTCACTTTGAATCATCACAGAAAAACGTTATCGGTTTTTGTTGTTAACAGATTTGCACTATGCGATTACGGCCTGTTTTCTGGAACTCGGGTTACTGTCACACTTTAACAGTGTATAGAGCAGGACGCACGATTCATCATTTGAATGTCCCATTTTCCAATGGGGATTACCTCAGTTTTTGAAGCATGTTTTACGTTTTTGCTGAATATTTGCACTTGGTAGGACGCACGATTTGTCATTTAAATGTCACCCCTTCTGTTAAGGTTTGGCATATTTTCCAGATCACACCACATGTTTAAACTTCAAGAAGCATGATTCACCACTTGAACGCTATGCTTGCCCTTGAAGATTGGTTTATGTGGTAAGCAGTAACCAACACTCATCTATTTCACATATAGTGCCAGCATGGGGCACCACAGTTCTCTCGTTTATGGCACCTAAGAGTCTCCAGTTTGAGCCTATATTTATCAGCACACTTGGCTTCTTCGCTATTTTTCCATTTCTCAGGATTGTACATCCCCTGAAGAAGGGCAAGGCTTGGAATGCATTGGGATAAAGGAGGTGCATGAGCATACCATGATCATCTAATGGGATGACACAATATTGTATATTCTTGAATGACGACCCATGCATAATGAAAAAAATTTAAGAAATACTGTCAAGAACACTAAGAGTGAAGATTGACCATTCATTTGAAGAACTGTACTAAGGACGGGCACAATTTACTGTATTATCATTGACCAATCAGAGAAGTGCATCTAGGGACGTTCCTCCCAGCCGGGGGGAACACATTTGCATCATTTCTGACCTACGCCCAAGATCAGGGGTAGAGACCTTCTTGCACACAACCAACTTTGAACAAGAGACCATATCTCAATTATACTTGCTCAACAAAGGAATGCATTTGTCAAATTCCTTGTAATTCAACATTGGCTCATACCCAATTGGCATATTTAGTTTAGTTATAGGTCCCTTGTAAAGTGTACTACATGGGCCCAAGGCCTGTAAGTTAAATGCTACTAGTCAGCCTGAATCACTGATTGTGCCACCAACTTAGGTAGCCCGTTAACCATGTCTCAGGCCTGCCACTGTAGAGCCTGTGTGTGCAGTGTACACTGCCAGGTATACTTGGCATTTAAAACACATTGCCAAGCCTTAAACTTTATTGCATATAAGTCACCCCTAAGGTAGGCCTTGGTAGTCCATAGAGCAGTGTGCTGTGTAATTAAAAGGCAGGACAGGTGCATTTAAGTTTTACATGTCCTGGTAATGAAAACTTCTCAAATTCGTTTTTCACTATTGCGAGGCCTACCCCTCCTATACGTTAACTTTGGGGATTCTTTGTTACATCTAATACGTGTAATTCCCAATTGGAAGGAGGTAGAGCTGTCATATTTAGTACCTATGGAATTGTAATGAAAAATCCTCTTTAATGGTAAAGTCGAATTTATCATTACAATTTCCAAAAACGCCACTTTTAGAAAAATTACGTTTTTCTGCTCTGAGCCCTGTGCACCTCCAACCTGTCTCCTATACATGTCTGGAGTGGGTGACAGCTGAACTTTGTGCATTCCCTCTAGACAGCCACACACAAAGGGAGCTTAGGAGTGACTGAGTTTCCTTCCACACTCTCATGGGCCATCCTCAGCAGGATGGGAGGGAGGAGGTGACACTTACACCTGAATACGCTGTGTCCTGTGCCCACCCAAAGGCTGCATACCCCCGTTAGTTATTATGGAGCCAGAGCTGGGAGGGAGGAACCCTATGCACTTCAAAGCCACTCTTTGAAGTCACCTACACTTCAAAGGCAGAACTGGGTATAAGTACTGGGGGGCAGATTTACAAGCCCCTTGCAACACATTTGCGCAGCCGTTGCGTCACTTCTGTGTCGCAGCGGCGTCGTAGACAATGCGCCACGTTGCGACATATTTACAACGTAACGCATCTAGGGAGATGCGTCACGTTGTAAAGCACTGCGGTACATTATACCTGCGTCAGGTATAATGTATGCAGGGTGGGCGTTCCGTCGCAAGAAAGGCTCGTAAAAGTGACGCAGTGAAATCTACAAGATTTCACTGAGTCACTTTTACGAAGCCGCTGCGTCAAAACCTTATGCCTGCTTGAAGCAGATGTAAGGAGTGACACAGCACAATAAGTATAGGCCGCCCCTGAGCATTGCTGGAGTTGCGTCGTGCTTGCGACACAACTCCAGCAATGCGCTGCCCTTACGGCAAAAGATGCGACACGCATCTGCCTATCCTTACGCCACGGTGCGCCGCATTGTAAATGCGACGGATCCGTGGTGGCGCAAGGGTATTTTTGCATGTCGCATCTTTACTGGCACATCCCTGCTAATATGCAGAGATGCGCCAGTCCTTGTAAATCTGCCCCTGGGTCTCTGACCCCACGAAATCAGACACTACTGGGTCTGGGAGGAACTCTGCCATGAGGAAGGACTGCTGTACTGCTACAATGACTGCCACTCCGCTTCTACCAAAATTAACCCTATTTTTTCACGTTTCAGAAATACTAAAATGTAATTCATATGGAGATAAATGGTAAGTGTAAGATAACTTATGGAGGTTTCATAGTAGATGGCAAGTTAATGATAGACTACTGCAGTGATACCTGACTTACCTTGATGGTTGCAGACATTCCTTTTTTGGGTCTCCGCTAACTGGGAGTGATGGTGGCCAGGTGCTTACATCTTTTCTTGGTGGAGGTATCTTCATCCTTCAGCCTGGATGCTCTGGGTTGGTGCGCTGCTGGTTACTCTGTCTGAATTGGTATTCTGGCCTGGGAAGCATCCAGCAGATAACTCAAATGATGACCAGGCCCCTGCACCCAACCACTGCAGGTGACCAACCTGTTATAATGTGTATGGACTGTGTCTATAGAATATTCTGTGTTAGAATTCCCTTGGCGGAATGCTGGTTGTCGGAAAAGTGTCAACAAGCATTTGACAAGATTAAAGAAAATATAACTAATGCTGAAGTTGTGAAACCATCTGATGCAAATGAGAAAATGATCATCGTTACTGATGCCAGTGCGCATGGGCACGCTGCTGTACTCATGCAATCTGAAAGGGGAATGAGAGGGTGGTGGCCTTTGCATCAAGAACTTTAGGAGGGGCAGAGCAGATTTACTCTGTAGTAGAAAGGGAAGCATTGCCTTGCTGGTGGGGAGTGCAGTACTTCAGGACATATGTCAGGGGTACAATATTTGAGTTGTGTACAGCTCAAACACCTTTGGTAGATTTGTTTTCTACGTGAGGAGCGAGTACAGCAGCACTTTGCATCGCAAAACGGATATGTCGCCTTAAAGAGTATTCCTTTGATATCAGGTATGTGCCTGGAATGAGGAATGTAAACGCTGATTGCTTGTCCCGGCTACCTTTAAAGGCACAGGATGCAGAGGAAGATGATGAATGCATTGTTGCAGACATTAAGGGTTCGTGTAAAGAAGCAATTTCGGAGGAGGAATGGAAACAGGCTGTAAGATGAGTGCATGCAGACTCTCATCAAGGAAATCATAGAAGGAGTTTGTCTAAATCAGAGGTCTTCAATCTGTCAGGGGGTCCGTGGAGTCCTGGGAAGGGGAGCACGCACTCCCCAGCCTCACTTGTGCCAGGAATCCAAAACGTTTGCTTTTGTTTTGTCAAAAGACAACCATCATGGGATAGCTAATGTCAATTGTTAAAATGCTTCAGCTGAAGTTTCATTAATTGAGTCTCCTGTGCTGTGAAAAGCTTTCGTGCCAGGGTGCCTGCTTGCCTGAATGAAATTCGAATGTGGGTTATTAGTTAATCTGCAAGTGTAAATGGTGCTTGGGAGCAAGTTCTGGCTTTAATTGTTTGAATCACTCCAAGCTTTGTGATGACAAAGATTTGTTTTTTGAGTGGTAGTGCAAATAGTTAACAACAGGGCTGTGAAGTGCATGCTTTTAATCAGAGCTGTATTTGCACAGCCCTTAGTTCCCCTAAGGAGGTGTTGAAGGGACAGATATGTAAAAAAAAAACCAATGCATTACATATGCTCTGGTATTACTAAAATCAACATTTTGGAAGCACCATTTTATCGCAAAACTATTTGCACATTTTGTATCAGTCTATCTTATACGGTGTGTAATGCAAGTATAAAATAATGACTTACACATTCACAGTGCTTTCTGTTACAGGCTGTGACCTCGAGCACTAAAAATGCACAAGTCAGTATTCTCCACTGCACCAACCCAAATTTAATTCTGTGGCTCTTTGGTTACACACAGACCTCTGCACTGCTAGAGGTTTTATAATGTACTACAGTGCAATACCCCCTGAGTAACTTTTTATTTATTTTTCATTTAAGCTGCCCATTATTTAATATGTAGCTACCTGATGAACTAAAAACGTACAGAATATTTTGAGGCATATTTATGAGAGGCCTGCACCGCCAGAACATCAATTGTTTTGACGCTCTAATGGGGCAAGCGGCTCAACCGTACCTAAGAGGCGGCGCAAAGGTACCCGTCATGGCTTTGCATGGCCTCATAGATATGGAGTAAGACAAAGCAGTGCAAGTCACGGAGGTTTTCAATGGGTGTTGCGTGGGGGTTCCCATGCAACACCCATGGATTTTGATGCTGCCCCAGATTTACAAATTCACGTAAACCTGGGGCAGTGCCAAAAAACGTACACCTCCCCAGCAGAGGCATAACGAGCATAAATGTATTCATATCTCCTCGTCATTTCCTCTTTCCATGTGTGCTGCATACTGTAGCCCACATAGAAAGAGGAAAAAGCCTCTCTGGATTGTTTTTGTGAAGGAAGGTGCCCCTTCCTGCACAAAAACAATACTGCCTATGTTGGTGCTGGGTAACAATTTGTGCGCCAACGCAAGGGGAAAAGACAGGAATAAACTGTATTTCATAAATACGGTGCTTTCATGCCCTTTCACATTGGCGTAGGACGGTGCAGCAAGAAGACTTGCTGCACTTCCCTATGCCAATTTCTCATAAATGTGGCCCTTTGTTTATTTTTAGCTACACCTTTGACCACGCCCCACACTCACTGACCTTTCGTTTGCTAAAAACTGTTAAATTCCCCACCGTAAAAATGATCTGCTTTGGGAATTGGTGTAGATAGTTGTCGATGATGAGGAGTACCAGGTTCTAGAATTGTTTTTGAGGAGGGATTCCTTACGCCTAAAAATATTTGACAAAGGGGTCTCAGCATCAAAACGTTTGAGGACCTCAGGTCTAAATGATTTCAAACATATTTTGAGTGAGTTGTCTGGAATGGTAAGAAGGGAGGGACGGATTGGTTGTATCTGCAAGCTTGCGCAGCAGGTAGGTGACTTTCTTGCATGAAGGACATGGTGATATTTCAGGTATAAAGAGAAGACGTCAGATGAACATTTGATGGCTTGGTATGGTAGTGTTAGACCTGGCATCCTTGGCATGGGTCTCCCTTCCATTTTGTTCATAATGCCTCCACTGTTGTCGATATGTTTTTGCTGGACTAGATGCTCATGGGCACTTTGCCACTGCTAATCAGTGCCAAAGTGCAAGTGCTCCCTATTGTAAATTGTGATGTGAATTAGTGACTCCATGTTTGGCTTATTTGAATTACTGTCAGACCCTAGTACAGTGCACTGAGTGTGCCAAGGGCTTGTAAATCAAATGCTGCTGGTGGGCTTGCAAAAGAAACAGTTGATGGACGGAATGCTGGACAATGCAAACATTCACCCCCAGTCACAAGGACCTGGGTTTAATCCATCATTCTTTTGCTCACCACACCACCCCAGTTTGGACCCAGCCATATGCAAATCAGTCTTGACCCTGTTCCTTGTGGGAACAGTCCAGCCCGAACTGCCAAGCCAATTGTGATGTGAATTAGTGACTCCATGTTTGGCTTATTTGAATTACTGTCAGACCCTAGTACAGTGCACTGAGTGTACCCAGGGCTTGTAAATCAAATGCTGCTGGTGGGCTTGCAGCACTGGTTGTGCCACCCACAGAAGTAGCTTGTAAAGTGTGTCTCAGGCCTGTGTGCAGTCTGTGACTGCCATGTCGACTTGGTAAGTGCACCCACCTACCAGCCCCCAACCCTTCCCTTTTCTTCATATCAGACACCCCTATGGTAGTCCTACGGGCAGGGTGCATAGTAAGGATAAGGTGGGACATGCCTGGTGTGTGTGGCATGTCCTATAGTGAATTACAGCCATTTTCGTTTTTCACTATAGGCCAGAATGGGCAGTTTGATTATAACATTTTATAATCCTAAACTGACTCAGGAAACTAGGTAGAAATTCGAGTTTAGTATGCCTGAACTCAGAATGATAAAATACATCTTTTAGTGAAGTTGGTTTTAACATCCTGTGTTTGAAAATACCACTTTTAGAAAGTGGGTATTTTCTTGCCTAACTATCCAGCCTGCCTCTGCCAGCTTGTGTATTGTGTGTCTGGTTTGTGCGTGACAGGGGTTGGGGGTGGCCACAGGAGACAGGGTGAGGCAGCCCAGGGCTGAATAGAGAAATCTGCATCCAAAGTGGAGGGAGGAGTTGCATCTGGGTCTGAGTAGGGCTGTGCCTGCCTGCCACAATGCTGGCTCCACCCCCTGCCGGGCGTCTGAGTACCCTGCCCCACATTCTGAAAGGAAAGAAGGAGTCATGTACACAGAGTGCTCCAAAGCTGCACAGAACTGGTTTAAGCTAGGCAAAGGCCTCTCTGCCTCCAGAGAACAAAGAGAATCAGGGTATAAGAGGGGCACCCAGACCCCAGGAAAATTAGATCACTTTTGGGAACAAGAAGAAACCTTTGCTGAGGAGCGGAACCAAGAAGAAACTGAGGAGAGACTATCCCTAAGCCTGAAGTGCTGCTTGGGGGATTGGCCTGCAGTGGTTTGCCTGACTGCCAAAGAGAGGAGAAAGGAACTTTTGCTTTGCTGTGACTTTCATCAACTTGTGAAGGATCTCCAAGGGCTTGGAAGAGAGCTTGCCCCCTGATCGAAGTTATGTTATGTTATGTTAAAAATGGATTTATAAAGCGCACAGCTACTCAATAGAGTATCCCGGTGCTAAGATAGAAAGATACAGAGGCCAGGGGTGAAACATCGGTCCCGAGGCGGAAGGCCATTAAACTGCATGCTGGAACAGCCAGGTTTTCAGTTGTTTCCTGAATGCCATTATACTTGTGGCTTGTCTCAGCGATAGAGGTAGCTTGTTCCAGAATCTAGCCACTTGCACTTGGAATGAGCGACCACCACGGCGGGCTCTGAGACACTTGGGGTTGACAATTAGATGTTGATGTGCTGATCTAAGGGATCGGCCGGGTACGTAGTATGAGACTCTTCTGTGGATATAATGTGCCCCCATGCCATGCAGAGCTTTAAAAGCAAGGACCAGTGCTTTAAAGAGTACTCTGCATCGGACAGGCAGCCAATGCAGATTCTTCAGATGGTGGGAGATCCGGTCTCTAGGTCCAAGTCTCAGGACTGCTCTGGGTGCCGCGTTCTGCACGACTTGCAGTCTATTGAGGATAGACTCTGGAAGGCGCAGATAGAGCACGTTGGCATAGTCCAATCTGGAGGTGACAAGGGCCTGAACGACCGTCTTTCTGTGAGAGGTCGGTAATAGAAAAAGAAACCTACGGAGCATTTTCAAAAACCCGAAGCACGTACCCGCTACCGACTGTACTTGAGGTATCATAGATAAAGTGTCGTCCATTTTCACTCCCAGATTTTTTACGATCTTAACTGCTGACTGGGGGGGAGACATATCCGTGGGCCACCATTGCTTCCAGGCGTCCAGAGGGGGTGTGCCAAAGAAATTAATTTCTGACTTTTCCGGATTACATTTGAGATGGTTATGTCTGAACCAAGCAAAGATTTCTCTCAGACATTTATTAATCTTTTCACCGTTAAACTCTTCCCCCTTCTTGCAAGTGAACAGCAGTTGCGTGTCGTCGGCATAGGATATAATCATAGCCTCCCCTGATTCCGCCAGGGTAGCCAGGGGAGCCATGTACAAATTGAAAAGTACAGGGCTCAAGATAGATCCCGGTGGCACGCCGACCTTCAAGGGCGGCACCCTGGCAGAAAACGGGTGCGACCAGACCTCTTGATTTCTATCCTCCAAAAAGGAAGAGAACCACTTCAACACCGTGCCTTCAAGTCCACATTCCCGTAACCTCTGCAGGAGGAGGCCATGGGGCACGGTGTCGAAAGCCGCAGAGAGGTCTAGAAGTACCAGGACAGCTTTGCCGCCTTTATCCAGGGTCTCCTTGATGGAATCAGAGACCTCCAGCAAGGCCGTCTCTGTGCTAAGGTTCTGCCTAAAACCGGACTGACTTGGGTTGAAAAGATTATTGGCTTCAGCAAAGTCGCTGATCACCAAGTGAACATATTTCTCAATTGTCTTTGCGAAGAAGGACAGTAAGGAGATTGGTCTATAGTTAGTTAAGACCATGGGATCAGCCGTAGATTTTTTCAATAAGGGGATAATTTTTGCACTTTTCCAACTTACTGGGACTTGACCGCTGAGAAGAGACACGTTCAAAACGCTATTCACAGTGGTGTTCAGAACCTCTGCCATTGAAGCCAGGAATTTGGCAGGGCACGGATCCACGGGAGAGCCGGATTTAAGGCCCTTCATTATTGATAAAGACGTCTCAAGGGGCACGGGAGGGAAGATGGAGAGGGTGGCCCTCCCATCCTCATTCGGGGGGGCAGTTATTGAGGAAGCCATCACATCTTTCCCAACTAAACCATCAAAGGAGGATTGAATTGTTATAATCTTCGTATAGAAGAAGTTGGCTAACTTTCCAATCCAGACAGCAGAGGGAGGGGAGAGCCTTGTTGCAGCCCTAGGTGAAGAGAAGCTTTTAACGATACTGAAAATTTCTTTGCTTTTATTTCCTGCGGACTCGATTTTAGATGCAAAGAAGCTTTTCTTTGCTTCCTGTATCTTTTTATGATATTCTCTTAGGGCCTCTTTATAATTCCTTTTATTTTCTTCGTTAAAATCTTTCCTCCATACTCTTTCCTGACGTTTACAGTCCTTTCTACACTGTCGCAAGGTCTCGTTGAACCAGGGGCTGAGCATCTAGTAATTTTAGTAGAGCACGGGGTTACAGGGGCAAGGGACAGAGTTCCATGCGCTATCCAGTTAACGAGGGCCTCAGCATCCTGCTCTATATTGCCACTTATCCTGAGAGGGTGTTGGTCGAGTTCATATTTGAGGGCAGCCAAGGTGATCTTATGAAAGGCTATATGTAAAAGATGGCCGTTTGCTCTGGGTCAGTGAGAGCTTCATTAGCTTAGGAAACTTAAAACCCACCAGATAATGGTCAGACCATACTAGAGGTACAGGAGCCTCTGTCTGGATATAGCAGTTGGCAAATACTTGGTCAAGGGTGTGGCCTTTAACATGCGTGGGGGTAAAGACATATGGGGCAAGATTCAGCGCATCCAGTGATTCCACTAGGGAGACAGTCTCTGGGATGTCCTGATTGTCCATGTGTATATTGAAATCACCCAAGACAAAAAAAGTTTTAAATCTGGAGGCCACTGGCGCGATAGCGTCACTGATAGACTTCAAGAAAGCCCCTGCATGGCCCGGGGGTCTATATATAAGGACTCCGGCTATGCACTGATGGGGGGATAGCGTGGCCTGAAAACAAAGGCACTCAGCCCCTGCGATTTCATTCATGGGGATGCAAGTGATGGCTATGTCCAGATTGCTAATAATAGCAACTCCACCTCCCTTGCTTCCAACGCGGTCCTTCCTAAAAATGGAGTAGCCCGGTGGAATGGCTGTGGCTATAGTCGGATTCGACATATCAGATAGCCAAGTTTCAGTCAAGAACAGGAAGTCCGGCTTGATCTCGCATAACGTATCATATATGTGGAGATCATGTTTGTTTAAACAGCGGCAATTAAGCAACAAAGCATTAATGTGTTCCTGTTTCTTTGACATTAAACTCTGACTCGGGGCAAACTTTCTCTGTGCATTGGGCGCTAATGTTCTATTCAGAGTGTATTTTGTGGTTTCCCAGCTACAATACTGACAGCGTGGTAAGAGATCGTCTTCCCACATGTCAATAACATTTTTACACTTGGGAGAGGAACCCAGCTTTATAAGGGTCTCTCTATCATATGTTACTACCTGACTTGGTTGTAGTACGAGACCGTCAGAGTGTCCAGCCCCGGCCGCCTCCGGGACGCTGACGGGCGCAGACGAGCTTGCCTTTAGCGCGCCTTCGGTGCTCCGCCGGCACGCCCGCTGCGCGCGTCTGCTGCGCGGCCGGACCCCCATCTAGTTTTAAATACCGAGCCCGAACCGGAAATGACGGGATCAGGAGGAGGAGCCACGTCCCTCCACAACAATCGGCCACTAAGAGACCGTGGTGGACCGGGGACTGGCTAAGGGGAAAATGAAGTGTGCAAAACAAGCAAATAGCAGAAGTAAGTACAGATAAAAACAATATACAGGTTTCTAAAATAGTTTTAGTTTAAAAAGAATGCCCTGGCGCTTGGCAGTAAAGCTATTTCATGCGCGCGGGAACCGTCTAGCGTGCTGCTTTCAGTCTCTGCGCGGCCGGACCCCCATCTAGTTTTAAATACCGAGCCCGAACCGGAAATGACGGGATCAGGAGGAGGAGCCACGTCCCTCCACAACATTCGGCCACTAAGAGACCGTGGTGGACCGGGGACTGGCTAAGGGTAAAATGAAGTGTGCAAAACAAGCAAATAGCAGAAGTAAGTACAGATAAAAACAATATACAGGTTTCTAAAATAGTTTTAGTTTAAAAAGAATGCCCTGGCGCTTGGCAGTAAAGCTATTTCATGCGCGCGGGAACCGTATAGCGTGCTGCTTTCAGTCTCTGCGCGGCCGGACCCCCATCTAGTTTTAAATACCGAGCCCGAACCGGAAATGACGGGATCAGGAGGAGGAGCCACATCCCTCCACAACAATCGGCCACTAAGAGACCGTGGTGGACCGGAGACTGGCTAAGGGTAAAATGAAGTGTGCAAAACAAGCAAATAGCAGAAGTAAGTACAGATAAAAACAATATACAGGTTTCTAAAATAGTTTTAGTTTAAAAAGAATGCCCTGGCGCTTGGCAGTAAAGCTATTTCATGCGCGCGGGAACCGTCTAGCGTGCTGCTTTCAGTCTCTGCGCGGCCGGACCCCCATCTAGTTTTAAATACCGAGCCCGAACCGGAAATGAAGTCCCAGGACCATTGGACTTCACCCCCTTTGTGAATTGCTGCTGGGAACTCTGTTTCAGTGGCTACAGAGGTAGGGAGCTGTGACCGACTCTCCCGACCGGCTCGGTGTCCTGTTGGCACCGCATCGAGCAACGCCTGCATCTTGCAATGCACGGCCTTGGTCTCCCCGACTCCGTCAATGAGCCGCTGCCTGCACCGTAACCTGTGAGCACCGCACCTTGCAACGCCTCGCTACACCGAATCCATCTGGTCCGACCGACACGGTCACTGTTGCTGAGTTCGAGTCCTGTGACCGCACCGGAGTTGGGCACCGCCTCGCAAGCTTCGCGACGCACCGCCCGACTCGCACCGCTATCCGGACTGATCGACGCCAGCTCCTGAACCCGGTTCCGTCGCCGCACCGTAATCTGCCAGCACCGCATCGAAGCACCGTCTCGCCCTGCAACGCACGGCCTTGGTCTCACCGACTCCGTCAACGAGCCGCTGCCTGCACCACTTCGAGGGACAACGCGTCCTGCAACGCTTCCATTTTGCATCGCGACCGCGACGTTCAGCCATCCGGCTCGCACGCCCGTGCCTGCTGTTTCAAGTAAAAGATACTGTGACCGAGTCCGTCTACGCTGTGCTGGCCCTAATCGACGCGGTCAGCTGGATTTGATAGACTCTGTTTGTTCTTTACATCGCAGTAGCCGGAGAAGGCTACCGACTCGCACAGAACCTTGATTTAAGCATTTTTAACCAGAACTCTTGATTTTTGACAGTATTGTGGATTATTTTTGTCGTTTATGGTCTTGTGGTAATTCTATATAAAATATTCTTATTTTTATAAATATACAACCTGTGTGGTGTCCATTTGTAGTGTTGTCACTTGATTACTGTATGTGTTCGCAAATGCTTTACACACTGCCTCTGAACTAAGCCTGTCTGCTCGTGCCAAGCTACCAAGAGGGTGAGCAGGGGTTATTTCAGGAGTGTACCTACTTTCCATGACTAGACTCAAGGGTCCCTATTTGGACAAAGGTACCTACCTCTGCCAACTAGAGACCCCCAAATCTAACATTGGTGGGCAGCGGTGAGGATTCTGGACTTGCATTTGTGACTCATGTACAGTAATTGGTGAACACTACTTAGTGAGTGCAGACCAAAACGCAACCACATACTCTTTGATACCATTTTTTCTGGGATTTTCTATTTTTGCAACTGCCAAGTTTAATCACCATGGAGAAACCAGCATCAGTAGCCTCTGTTGAGTGTGATTGGGAAGAGGAGAGCCTAGAAGGCTACACCCTCAAGCAGCTCAAGCATTTCTGCAAAAAGTTTAAAGTGTCCATGACTGGGCTCTCCAGGAAGGAGGACCTCCAAAAGGCGCTGAGGGCCTGGGTCGAATCAAGGAGTGCCCCTGTGGAGGGGGGTGAGAATGCAGAAGGGCAGCTGGAGGGGCTATTGGGTCTAGGGGCTGGAAGACCACATTCCCCAGTAGGTAGCAGTGTTTCTGCCAGAGGTCTGTCTCCAGAAGAGTTGGAGGACAGGAAAGAGAGTAGGATGCACGAAATGGAGCTGACCAAGCTCAAGCTGAATGGGCAGTTAGAATTTGAAATGCAAACTAGGAAATTAGCCCTAGAAGAAAAGAAAATGCAGTTTGAACATGAGAAGGTTTTGAGGGAGTTGGAATTGAAGGCCAAAAGCTTAGAGATTACTCCCTCTGGTGGCAGCACACCGTCCATGCCTGTTGAACCTAGGGTGTATATTCCCAAAGATGTGGTGAAGGAATTTTTTAAGAATGATGATATTGGGCAATGGTTTAGGGCCTATGAGGTAGCCATGACTTCCCACCGGGTCCCTGAGAAGAATTGGGGAGCGGGGTTGTGGGGTTGGTTCCTTAGTGAAGGGCGGGATACCTTGTTGGACTTGCCCTCTGAAGTCTGCAATTCATACAGCCACATGAAGGAAGCATTAATGTCTAGATATGGTTTGACCCCTGAGCTTTATAGGCAAAGGTTCAGGAACTGTAAGAAGATTGAAGGCAGTACCTGGGTTGAATACGTGACTTTTTTTTTGCAGAGCATTGGATGGTTGGGAGAAGGGTAGCAAAGCGACTGATTTTGAGGCGCTCTTTGATTTGATTGCATGGGAGCACTTGTCCAGTAATTGTTTTCCTGAGCTATGCCAGCACCTGATTGATAGTAAGCTGACTAACCCTAGGCAGCTTGCTGAGGAGGCGGACCGCTGGGTGAGTACCCGGGCCCACAAGGGTCACGTGGGAGACTCTGCCAAGGGTGGGCAGGGTCCCCAGCAGAACAGTGGGGGGGACAAGGGTAAACAGAGGGAGTTCCATAAAGGGCCCCAAAGTAGACCCCAAGGGAACCAAGGGAAAGGTTCCCAGCTTCCCCCTGAGAAGAAGCCAGTGGCCCTGGCAGGACCCCCTGTTCACCAGGGACCACTGGTGTGTTACAAGTGTGGCACCCCTGGCCACAAGGCAAACGATCCTCGTTGCCCTTTGCATGGAAAACCAGCACCCACTGGTGCAGTCCCCCGGCAGTTGGCTAGTGTAACCCTGGGGGAGGAGTGGGGTGCCCAAGGTGGGGGGGATCCCACAGTGTTTTCCCTTGTCTCATTAGGAGACTCTGAGATGGTCCCTAGGACCCAGCTGCCTGATAACACTAAAAAATATAGGCAGTGGGTGACCATCAATGGCCATAGGGTGGAGGCTCTGAGAGACACAGGAGCCAGTGTGACAGCTGTCAAGTGTCACCTGGTGTCTAAAGAGCAGGTTGTCCCTGATGCATTCTATCCAGTTGTTGCCGCTGACAACACAGAGAGTCACTGCAAGGTGGCTCAGGTTCCCTTTGAGTGGGGGGTCTCGGGTACTCTTCAAGTAGCTGTGAGGCCAGCCATGCCTGTTGACTGTTTGTTAGGAAACGATTTGGAGAGCTCACCTTGGGCTAAGGTGGAGCGGAGTGCGCATTTAGAAATGTTGGGCTTGCCTGATTGGGCATGTGTGACCACCCGGTCAATGGCAGCCAAAGGTGTTCAAGAGGACCTGGAGCCTGAGAGGGAGGCCCAGGTGCCTGCCGGAGAGAGAGGAGGCAGGGGCGCGGGAAACCGGCCCCCGAAGTTCCCACGGTCCAGGAGGAGGCAGACCCTGAGGGGGATGCCCTGGAGCCTACAGGGGAACAGGTAGCTGAACTGGGGGACCTACCTGAGCTGACCCATTGGCAGCAAGAAGGAGGACCCTCCAGGGAAGAGTTCTGCGAGGAGCAGAACACATGCCCTTCTCTCGTGGGTCTGAGGCAACAGGCCACAGACCAGGCAGCAGGTGATCAGTCTGGATCACATTGGATTTACTGGGAGAATGGTCTCCTGTATTCAGAGCCTAAGGTTGCAGAGCCTGGGTCAGCCCGTGTGCTGGTGGTACCCCAGCGCTTCAGAGCCTTCCTACTGGGGTTGGCTCATGATGTACCGTTAGCAGGGCATCTGGGGCAGGACAAGACCTTTGAAAGGCTTGTCACCCATTTCTATTGGCCCCAGATGCGCAGGAGTGCCACCACTCACTGCAGGACATGCCAGACTTGCCAGGAAAGTGGAAAGAGTGGGAGGAAGCAGAAGGCTCCTCTCCAGCCATTCCCTTTGGTCAGCACTCCCTTTGAACGGGTGGGTATTGACATTGTGGGGCCACTGGACCCCAAGACAGCCATGGGCAACAGGTTTATCCTGGTCTTGGTGGACCATGCCACCCGGTACCCTGAAGCCATCCCTCTGAGGACAGTGATGGCCCCCGTGGTGGGACGGGCACTGATGGAAATTTTCTCACGTGTGGGATTCCCTCAAGAGGTGGTGTCTGACAGAGGTACCAACTTCGTGTCCAAGTACATGAAGTCCCTGTGGCAGGAGTGCAGTGTAACTTACAAGTTCACCACTCCTTACCACCCTCAAGGAAATGGGGTGGTTGAGAGATTCAACCGGACCCTCAAGGGCATGATTATGGGTCTGGAAGAACCAATGAGGCGTAAATGGGATGTCCTCTTACCTTGCCTGTTGTTTGCATACCGGGAGGTGCCACAGAAGTCTCTAGGGTTCACCCCCTTTGAGCTCCTCTATGGACACCCGGTGCGAGGACCTCTGAGTTTGGTCAAGGAAGGCTGGGAGCAATCTCCCAGGAAACCTCCCCAGGATGTATACAGTTACATGCTGGCCTTCAGGAACCCGACTAGGCGTTTCAGAGAGCTTGCTGAGGCAAATCTGGAAGCCAGCCAGGAGGAGATGAAGCGGTGGTACGACCAGAATGCCACTCTGGTCGAGCTTCAGCCTGGTCAGAAAGTGTGGGTCATGGCCCCTGTGGAGCCTTGTGCGCTCCAGGACAGGTGGACCAGCCCTTTCACGGTGGTGGAGCGCAAGAGTCCAGTTACCTACTTGGTGGACTTGCAGTCTCCCAGGAACCCCTTGCGGGTCCTGCATGTGAACCGCCTAAAGCCCCACTTGGAGAGGTCCCAAGTGGGCATGCTCTTAGCTACAGATGATGGGATGGAGGAGGAGACCGAGCCTCTTCCTGACCTCCTGTCAGCCCGAGAGCAAGATGGATCAGTGGAGGGAGTAAACCTCTCTACCTCTCTCACACCTGAGCAGCAGGGTGACTGTCGCCAGCTGTTGGGACAGTTCCCTGACATGTTCTCCCTGGTTCCCAGTGTCACTCATTATTGGTGCGTCCATGATGTGGACACTGGGGACAGTCTTCCTGTGAAGCACAAGGCTTACAGGGTGACTGACAGGGTCAGAGCCTGCATCAAGGAGGAGGTCTCCAAGATGTTTGCGCTAGGGGTGAATGAGTCCTCTAACAGCCCTTGGGCCAGCCCAGTGGTCTTGGTTCCAAAGGCTGCCGCACCTGGTGCCACACCAGAACTCCAGTTCTGTGTGGACTACAGGGGACTCAATTCCGTCACCAGGACTGACGCCCACCCCATCCCCAGAGCTGATGAGCTCATAGATCGGTTAGGGGCTGCGCGGTACCTCAGCACGTTTGACTTAACGTCTGGGTACTGACAGATCGCCTTGACTGATGGGGCAAAGAGAGGTCAGCATTCTCCACACCAGATGGGCACTACCAGTTCCGGGTGATGCCCTTTGGATGAAGAATGCTCCTGCCACCTTTCAGAGGTTGGTCAACCAGGTGTTGGTTGGACTGGAGGATTTCAGTGCCGCTTACCTGGATGACATCGCAGTGTTCAGTGCCAGTTGGGAAGAACATGTGCGCCACCTCTGGGAAGTGTTAATGGCGCTGCGGAGTGCAAGCCTCACAATCAAGGCAAGTAAGTGCCAGATTGGGCAGGGTTCTGTGGTGTACTTGGGACACCAGGTTGGGAGCGGCCAGGTGGCACCGCTCCAACTGAAAATTGATACCATTCTGGCTTGGGAGCCCCCCAAGACCCAGACAGAGGTGAGAGCCTTCCTAGGACTCACCGGGTATTACAGGAGATTCGTCAAGGGGTATGGCAGCATTGTTGCTCCCTTGACAGAGCTGACTTCCAAGAAGCAGCCCAGGAAAGTGATTTGGACTGACCCCTGTCAAAAAGCTTTTGACACCTTGAAGACTGCCATGTGCACGGCGCCTGTGCTCCAGGCACCCAACTTCTCCAATGAGTTCATTGTTCAGATGGACGCTTCAGAGCATGGTGTAGGGGCTGTTCTATCACAGATCAATGAGGAGAGCCTAGATCAACCAGTAGCCTTCATCAGTAGGAGGTTACTTCCCCGGGAACAGAGATGGAGTGCTATTGAGCGTGAGGCATTTGCTGTGGTCTGGGCACTGAAGAAGCTGAGACCATACCTGTTTGGGACTCACTTCCGGGTTCAGACAGACCACAGGCCCCTCAGATGGTTGATGCAGATGAGGGGTGAGAATCCAAAGCTGTTGAGGTGGTCCATTTCCCTACAGGGGATGGACGTTACGGTGGAACACCGCCCTGGTTCAGAACACGCCAATGCTGATGGTCTGTCCAGATTTTTCTGCCTTAGTGATGAGAACTCCCTAGGGGTAGGATAGTTCTCCCCACATTTCAGCTGGAGGGGACACATGTTAGACCTGGCATCCTTGGCATGGGTCTCCCTTCCATTTTTTTCATAATGCCTCCACTGTTGTCGATATGTTTTTGCTGGACTAGATGCTCATGGGCACTTTGCCACTGCTAATCAGTGCCAAAGTGCAAGTGCTCCCTATTGTAAATTGTGATGTGAATTAGTGACTCCATGTTTGGCTTATTTGAATTACTGTCAGACCCTAGTACAGTGCACTGAGTGTACCCAGGGCTTGTAAATCAAATGCTGCTGGTGGGCTTGCAGCACTGGTTGTGCCACCCACAGAAGTAGCTTGTAAAGTGTGTCTCAGGCCTGCCATTGCAGAGCCTGTGTGCAGTCTGTGACTGCCATGTCGACTTGGTAAGTGCACCCACCTACCAGTCCCCAAACCTTCCCTTTTCTTCATATCAGACACCCCTATGGTAGGCCTACGGGCAGGGTGCATAGTAAGGATAAGGTGGGACATGCCTGGTGTGTGTGGCATGTCCTAATAGTGAATTACAGCCATTTTCGTTTTTCACTATTGCAAGGCTACCTGTTCCCCATAGGCCAGAATGGGCAGTTTGATTATAACATCTTATAATCCTAAACTGACTCAGGGAACTAGGTAGAAATTCGAGTTTAGTATGCCTGAACTCAGAATGATAAAATACATCTTTTAGTGAAGTTGGTTTTAACATTCTGTGTTTGAAAATACCACATTTAGAAAGTGGGTATTTTCTTGCCTAACTATCCAGCCTGCCTCTGCCAGCTTGTGTATTGTGTGTCTGGTTTGTGCGTGACAGGGGTTGGGGGTGGCCACAGGAGACAGGGTGAGGCAGCCCAGGGCTGAATAGAGAAATCTGCATCCAAAGTGGAGGGAGGAGTTGCATCTGGGTCTGAATAGGGCTGTGCCTGCCTGCCACAATGCTGGCTCCACCCCCTGCCGGGCGTCTGAGTACCCTGCCCCACATTCTGAAAGGAAAGAAGGAGTCATGTACACAGAGTGCTCCAAAGCTGCACAGAACTGGTTTAAGCTAGGCAAAGGCCTCTCTGCCTCCAGAGAACAAAGAGAATCAGGGTATAAGAGGGGCACCCAGACCCCAGGAAAATTAGATCACTTTTGGGAACAAGAAGAAACCTTTGCTGAGGAGCAGAACCAAGAAGAAACTGAGGAGAGACTATCCCTAAGCCTGAAGTGCTGCTTGGGGGATTGGCCTGCAGTGGTTTGCCTGACTGCCAAAGAAAGGAGAAAGGAACTTTTGCTTTGCTGTGACTTTCATCAACTTGTGAAGGATCTCAAAGGGCTTGGAAGAGAGCTTGCCCCCTGATCGAAGTCCCAGGACCATTGGACTTCACCCCCTTTGTGAATTGCTGCTGGGAACTCTGTTTCAGTGGCTACAGAGGTAGGGAGCTGTGACCGACTCTCCCAACCGGCTCGGTGTCCTGTTGGCACCGCATCGAGCAACGTCTGCATCTTGCAATGCACGGCCTTGGTCTCCCCGACTCCGTCAACGAGCCGCTGCCTGCACCGTAACCTGTGAGCACCGCACCTTGCAACGCCTCGTTACACCGAATCCATCTGGTCCGACCGACACGGTCACTGTTGCTGAGTTCGAGTCCTGTGACCGCACCGGAGTTGGGCACCGCCTCGCAAGCTTCGCGACGCACCGCCCGACTCGCACCGCTGTCCGGACTGATCGACGCCAGCTCCTGAACCCGGTTCCGTCGCCGCACCGTAATCTGCCAGCACCGCATCGAAGCACCGTCTCGCCCTGCAACGCACGGCCTTGGTCTCACCGACTCCGTCAACGAGCCGCTGCCTGCACCGCATCGAGGGACAACGCGTCCTGCAACGCTTCCATTTTGCATCGCGACCGCGACGTTCAGCCATCCGGCTCGCACGCCCGTGCCTGCCGCTTCAAGTAAAAGGTACTGTGACCGAGTCCGTCTACGCTGCGCTGGCCCGTATCGACGCGGTCAGCTGGATTTGATAGACTCTGTTTGTTCTTTACATCGCAATAGCCGGAGAGGCTACCGACTCGCACAGAACCTTGATTTAAGCATTTTTAACCAGAACTCTTGATTTTTGACAGTATTGTGGATTATTTTTGTCGTTTATGGTCTTGTGGTAATTCTATATAAAATATTCTTATTTTTATAAATATACAACCTGTGTGGTGTCCATTTGTAGTGTTGTCACTTGATTACTGTATGTGTTCGCAAATGCTTTACACACTGCCTCTGAACTAAGCCTGTCTGCTCGTGCCAAGCTACCAAGAGGGTGAGCAGGGGTTATTTCAGTAGTGTACCTACTTTCCCTGACTAGACTCAAGGGTCCCTATTTGGACAAAGGTACCTACCTCTGCCAACTAGAGACCCCCAAATCTAACAGGTAGGGAGACAGATTTGCACGTAGTTGTGTAGCTTGTAAGTGTAGTGATAAGTTATATGTTATTAGGGAAAAGCCTTAAGCACATATTGAGTTTCCTGAGAAACCATGGGACAAATTACCCATAGACATATGTTGTCCTTTTGAGTGTCCTGGATTAGATGGAAAAGATGCTCTGGTATTGATTGATTATCATTCAAGGTGGCCGAAAGTAGCCTTTATGAAGGAAGTTAAATCATTTATTATGATATAGTTTTGTGAAGAAATTTTCCAACTTGTGACCGATAATGGGCCCCAATTCATCTCTGATGAATTTGAAGTGTTTTTGAAAGGAGACAGTATTAAACTTAATACCGGTCATTGGACAATACACGCGAGAATGGCCTTGTTGAGCGCTTCATTAGTTAGGTGAATGTGTACACTTGACTGTGCTCCAGGATGTGTGCACTTCCCAGGATGCAGGAATGTTTTCAAATAAGAGGAGCATTCGGGCAAAACGTAAGCAGAGAAATCTAGAAGATTTTGTATGTAATTGAGTATTTACAATGTCACTATTATTTCTTTGGATTATGGTTTTTGTGCTGTATAGCAATAACATGTTTGTTCTTATTGTTTAAGTATTGTAGAGAATGTACCTCTGTTATCTTATATGTTATTAGTAATTTAATACATAGTCTATTGTTATTCTATTTATGTAAGAAGAAAAAATATATTGGGTGTGGGGATGTGTTGTAATAAGCTATAATATGTATGGAATGTTTTATTATTGAATTATCTTGGCGGAATGCTGTTGGGTGGTTTCTGGAAAGCCCACTAGGGAACCTGTAAAGGGTTGTTGAAACTTTGTAACTTTTTGTGAAATTAAAGAAGTTACATATAAAACAACCCTGTGCAGGTCAAGTGGCCGTGCTCGTCGTATTGCACCCAATGGCCTGTAGTCACCCAAACCCCTTGGAGGGAACAGCCTTATTAAGGATTGTGTAGCAGAAAGTCACAGATTAAATCGAATTCAAAATATCTAAAGTAGGTCACTGATAAAGAACTTACTAACGGAGGACATCACTTAAACAAAACAGATTTTTAAGCTATTAGGATGAGGTCACAGTCTTCATATAACTGAGAAGGAGCTCCCACAAATCCCAAAGAGTTTGATTCTGAGCCCTCTATTAGAGGTCCTGGGGTAAAACATTGTGCCCAAACTGCCTTGGGAAAATGGAGATCACATGGTATTAGGTCTGTTCTTGAGCCTTATTACAGCATTTTTCCTGTGCCCTCGGTTATAATGTGTGGTAATGGTCTTTTACTGGTATTAAAACACAGTTTTGCCCTTTATGCCTTGCTTTGGCTTTTCAAATTCCTACAGAAATCATTGGGAGGAATCCTAAGCAGGCAAACATCTGGGGCAAAGCACAATTTGAATGGAAACTATAAAAAATTGGGTTACTAGTGGAGGGGGGTTGAAACCCTTCTCAAGCAGCAACCACAATTCTTGTCAGGGTAAAGTCACTAGCATTCCCTACACTAACCTGTGCTCATACCTTGGGTAGCTTGGCACAGAGTAGTCAGGCTTAACTGAGAGGCGATGTGTAACACTTCAAACAGTAACACAGTGAAAACACACCACAAAAGGATTCCAAACCAGTTTAGACAAATTGAGTACATTTTTATAAATAAAACAAATAAAAAACCACAAACATCCAGTTAGTAAAACTAGAGATATTCAATGTTAAAAATTTCAGTAAAATAGCACCAAAAAGCACAAATCGCCACTGTAGATATCTGCTCGCACCGAACTTGGACAAAGTCACACGATCAGGCCAACTGCGATTGAGTGCGGGCTGGTTGCTTGGATCCAGTTAGGCCCACTGAACAGAGTACTTTAAATCCTGGTTTGAGAAGTGTTGCGAGGATTCACATCTTGGCAGAGTACCCACAGGTCCAGAAGTGTACTGAAGAGTTGGTGTTGGAGGTCTAGTATTCAAAACCAGATATGCCTTTGAAGTGGGGAAAGAAGATTCCAGAGGTTTCTCTTTGAAATCCAGAGGCATTCTGCCTTCTCTGTCCTGGCTCCAGACTAACAACAGGGGGTATGTAGCATTTTGTGTTGGGGCAGGACACAGCCAGAGTAAGTAGGCTGTGCCAAGCTCAGCCCTCCCTATGGGAGAGGTAGACCTTGCAGTAGTGAAAAACGAATTTGAGAGTTTTTTACTGCAAAGACATGTAAAACTTAAAATTGCATGTCCAGCTTTTTAAATACACCCACCTTGCCCTATAAGCTGTCCCGAGCCTACTCTAGGGGTAACTTATATGTATTAAAAATGAAGGTTTGGGCCTGGCAAAAGGTTTATTTACCAGGTCGAATTAGTGATTTAAAAACTGCACACACAGGCTGCAATGGCAAGCCTGAGACATGTTTATAGGAGCTACTTAAGTGGGTGGCACAATTAGTACTACAGGCCCACTAGTAGCATTTAATTTACAGGCCCTAGGAACATTCAGTACCACTTTACTACGGACTTATAAGTGAATCAGATATGCCAATTGGCTATAAGCTGAATGTTACCATTTTATAAGGAGTGAGCACATGCACTTTCCTAAGGACAGCAAAAACAAGATCAGCAAAAATGGAGGAGGAAGGCAAAATGTTTGGGGGAAGACCACCCCAAGGCAGACAAGTCTACCAGAAATCATAATTTGAAATGAGACCACTTAAATTTAAACTGGTTTCTGTGAGGAATACCTGGCTTACCATTTATTGACGGCTTTGCTCACATAAATGTTTGTGATCCAAGTGCAAGAACACCAAAACAACAATGCAGTAAAAATTGAAATCTTAAAATCGGGTTAAATAAAAATCGAACCAAATTGCGTGTAAAATGACACAAGAGTTATGAAAATGAGTTATAAATAATGGGAAAGTGAAAAACAGCGTTCATTAAAGGGGTACAGAAGATCGAAACCTGACTAACTTTCACACTGCTTTCCAGTAGAAAATGGTACCTTTGGTCGTTGAAATTTGCAGGAAGTTGAAAAACTTCAGCAGAGCAAGGCTGGAAGCTGCAGCCAACAAAAGCTGGGTACTCCTGTTGAGTCTGATTTACTTATTTAATTATTTATTTAGCTGAGTTTGTACACACAGTGTGGCCCACAATATTGTGACAACAGAGCACTTCACAATTGATGAAATGATACACTCGCTGTAAGAGGTGAAAGTTAAACTATGCATTTACTTTACAAAATTACATTGCTTAGGAAAACATAAATGATGACAAATTAGATAATCCAGGGATGACTTTGTGTGAAGGAGTCAAAATAAAGTCATGTTTGGTTTCTGTAGTTGGGAAGATGGAGAATTAAATACCAAGTCAATTAGGGCCCCTAAAATTATTTCTCACCACTTATAAAGTTGAGGTTGAGGAAAATGGTAGTCTGCATTTTAGAGTGGGTGTATCAAAGGTTATATTAGGGTGTGAGGAGGTGCATCAGATTATCACGTGGATGATGTCATCAGTGATGTCATCAGTGATGTCATTTGAGATGTCATCAGTGATGTCATCAGTGATGTCACTGACCATGTCATGAATGATGTAATATGTGACGTCATCAGCAGTGCATTGCGGGGGCGCGAGTTATAGTTAGCTCAACTAACTATAACGGCCGAATTTCTATGGTTTTGTACGAGTGAAATGTCCAACTAACTATAACGTCCCTGACACCTATGGTTTTTTCAGTGAATTTCTATGGTTTTTTAAAGGCTAATTTTTAACTATAACGTCCCTGAAACCTATGGTTTGTTCAGTGAATTTCAAAGGTTTTAATTTCTAACTATAACGTCCCTGAAACCTATGGTTTTTTCAGTGAATTTCAAAGGTTTTTCAAATTCTAATTTCTAACTATAACGTCCCTGAAACCTATGTTTTTTTCAGTGAATTTCAAACGTTTTTTAAATGCTAATTTCTAACTATAACGTCCCTGAAACCTGTGGTTTTTTCAGTGAATTTCTAAGGTTTTTTAAAGGCTAATAACTATCTATAACGTCCCTGAAACCTGTGTTTTTTCAGTGAATTTCTAAGTTTTCTTAAATGCTAATTTCTAACTATAACATCCCTGAAACCTGTGGTTTTGTCAGTGACTTTCTAAGGTTTTTTAAATGCTAATTTCTAACTACACCTAGATAGGTAAAACATGTGCAGAAAGAGAAAGAAAGGCGCAGAAAGAAGCAAGAGAAGTGCAGAAAGAAGCAATAGAAGTGCAGAAAAAGGCAAGAAAAGTGCAGAAAAAAGCAAAAGAGTTGCAAAAAAGAGGAAGAAAGGTGCAGAAAGAAGCAGGAGAAGTGATGAACGAGGCAAAAGAGGTACAGAAAGAAGCAAGAGAAGTGCAGAAAGAAGCAAGAGAGGCACAGAAAGAAGCAAGAGAGTTGCAAAAAGAAGAGAGTGAGGTGCAGAAAGAAGAAGAAAGGCGCAGAAAGAGGTAAGTGAGGTGCAGAAAGAGGCAAGAGAGGTACAGAAAGAGACAAGAGAGGTGCAGAAAGAGGCAAGAGAGGTACAGAAAGAGGCAAGAGAGGTCCAGAAAGAGGAAGAAAGGTGCAGATAAAGGCAAGAGAAATGTAGAAAAAAGAAGAAAGAGGAAGAAAGAAGCAAGAGAAGTGCAGAAAGAAGCAAGAGAGGTGCAGAAAGAAGCAAGAGAGGTGCAGATAGAAGTGAGTGAGGTGCAGAAAGAGGCAAGAGAAGTGCAGAAAGAGGCAAGAGAGGTGCAGAAAGAGGCAAGAGTGGAGTAGAAAGCCAAGAGAGGTGCAGATAGAGGCAAGAGAGGTGAAGAAAGAGGCAAGAGAGCTACAGAAAGAGGCAAGAGAGGTGCAGAAAGAGGCAAGATAGGTATAGAAAGAGACAAGACTGGTGCAGAAAGAGGCAAGAGATGTGCAGAAAGAGGCAAGAGAGGTGCATAAAGAGGCAAGAGAGGTGCATAAAGAGGCAAGAGGGGTGCAGAAAGAAGAGAATGAGCTGTAGAAAGAGGGAAGAGAGGTGTAGAAAGAGGCAAGAGAGGTACAGAAAGAAGAGAGTGAGCTGCAGAAAGAGGCAGGAGAGGTGCAGAAAGAGGCAAGAGAGGTGCAGTAAGAGGCAAGAGAGGTGCAGAAAGAGGTAAGAGGTGTAGAAAGAGTCAAGAGAGGTGCAGAAAGAGGAAGAAAGGCACAGAAAGAGGCAAGTGAGCTATAGAAAGAGGCAAGAGAAGAGCAGAAAGAGTCAAGAGAGGTGCATCAAGAGGCAAGAGAGTGCAGAAAGAGGAATAAATGTTCAGAAAGAGGCAAGAGAGGTGCAGAAAGAGGCAGGAGAGGTGCAGAAAGAGGCAAGAGAGGTACAGAAAGAGGCAAGAGAGGTACAGAAAGAAGAGAGTGAGCTGCAGAAAGAGGCAAGAGAGATGCAGAAAGAGGCAAGAGAGGTGCAGAGAGAGGCAAGAGAGGTGCAGAAAGAGACAAGAGAGGTGCAGAAAGAGGCAAGAGAGGTACAGAAAGAAGAGAGTGAGCTGCAGAAAGAGGGAAGAGAGGTGCAGAAAGAGGCAAGAGAGGTGCAGAAAGAAGAGAGTGAGCTGCAGAAAGAGGCAAGAGAAGTGCAGAAAGAGGCAAGAGAGGTGCAGAAAGAAGAGAGTGAGCTGCAGAAAGAAGCAAGAGAAGTACAGACAGAGGCAAGAGAGGTGCAGAAAGATGCAAGAGAGGTGCAGAAAGAGGCAAGAGAGGTATAGAAAGAGGCAAGAGTGGTGCAGAAAGAGGCAAGAGATGTGCAGAAAGAGGCAAGAGAGGTGCAGAAAGAGGCCAGAGAGGTGCAAAAGAGGCAAGAGACGTGCAGAAAGAGACAAGAGAGGTGCAGAAAGAGGAAGAAAGGTGCAGAAAGATGCAAGAGAAGCACAGAAAGAAGCAAGAGGGGTGCAGAAAGAAGCAAGAGGGGTGCATAAAGAAGAGAGTGAGGTGCAGAAAGAGGCAAGAGAGGTTCAGAAAGAGGCAAGAGAAGTGCAGAAAGAGGAAGAAAGGTGCAGAAAGAAGCAAGAGAAGTGCAGAATGAAGTAAAAGAGGTGCAGAAAGAAGCAAGAGAGATGCAGAAAGAAAAGAGTGAGGTGCAGAAAGAGGCAAGAGGGGTGCAGAAAGAGGCACGGAAGTGCAGAAAGAGGCAAGAGAGGTGCAGAAAGAGGCAAGAGAAGTGCAGAAAGAGGCAAGAGAGGTGCAGAAAGATGAGAGTGAGCTGCAGAATGAGGGAAGAGAGGTGCAGAAAGAGGCAAGCGAGGTGCAGAAAGAAGAGAGTGAGCTGCAGAAAGAAGCAAGAGAAGTGCAGGATGAGTCAAGGGAGGTGCAGAAAGAGGCAAGACAAGTGCACAAAGAGGCAAGAGAGGTGCAGAAACAGGAAGAAAGGTACAGAAAGAAACAAGAGAAGTGCAGAAAGAGGCAAGAGAGGTGCAGAAAGAGGCAAGAGTGGTGCAGAAAGATGAGAGTGAGCTGCAGAACGAGGGAAGAGAGGTGCAGAAAGAAGAGAGTGAGCTGCAGAAAGAAGCAAGAGAAGTGCAGGATGAGTCAAGGGAGGTGCAGAAAGAGGCAAGACAAGTGCAGAAAGAGGCAAGAGAGGTGTAGAAAGAGGCAAGATAGGTGCAGAAAGAGGCAAGAGAAGTGCAGAAAGAGGCAAGAGTTGAGTAGAAAGGTAAGAGAGGTGCAGGTAGAGGCAAGGGAGGTGCAGAAAGAGGCAAGATAGGTGCAGAAAGAGGCAAGAGAAGTGCAGAAAGAGGCAAGAGTTGAGTAGAAAGGCAAGATAGGTACAGAAAGAGACAAGAGAGGTGCAGAAAGAGGCAAGAGAGGTACAGAAAGAGGCAAGAGAGGTCCAGAAAGAGGAAGAAAGGTGCAGATAAAGGCAAGAGAAATGTAGAAAAAAGAAGAAAGAGGAAGAAAGAAGCAAGAGAAGCGCAGAAAGAAGCAAGAGAGGTGCAGAAAGAAGCAAGAGAGGTGCAGATAGAAGTGAGTGAGGTGCAGAAAGAGGCAAGAGAAGTGCAGAAAGAGGCAAGAGAGGTGCAGAAAGAGGCAAGAGTGGAGTAGAAAGCCAAGAGAGGTGCAGATAGAGGCAAGAGAGGTGAAGAAAGAGGCAAGAGAGCTACAGAAAGAGGCAAGAGAGGTGCAGAAAGAGGCAAGATAGGTATAGAAAGAGACAAGACTGGTGCAGAAAGAGGCAAGAGATGTGCAGAAAGAGGCAAGAGAGGTGCATAAAGAGGCAAGAGAGGTGCATAAAGAGGCAAGAGGGGTGCAGAAAGAAGAGAATGAGCTGTAGAAAGAGGGAAGAGAGGTGTAGAAAGAGGCAAGAGAGGTACAGAAAGAAGAGAGTGAGCTGCAGAAAGAGGCAGGAGAGGTGCAGAAAGAGGCAAGAGAGGTGCAGTAAGAGGCAAGAGAGGTGCAGAAAGAGGTAAGAGGTGTAGAAAGAGTCAAGAGAGGTGCAGAAAGAGGAAGAAAGGCACAGAAAGAGGCAAGTGAGCTATAGAAAGAGGCAAGAGAAGAGCAAAAAGAGTCAAGAGAGGTGCATCAAGAGGCAAGAGGTGCAGAAAGAGGAATAAATGTTCAGAAAGAGGCAAGAGAGGTGCAGAAAGAGGCAGGAGAGGTGCAGAAAGAGGCAAGAGAGGTACAGAAAGAGGCAAGAGAGGTACAGAAAGAAGAGAGTGAGCTGTAGAAAGAACCAAGAGACATGCAGAAAGAGGCAAAAGAGGTGCAGAAAGAGGCAAGAGAGGTGCAGAAAGAGACAAGAGAGGTGCAGAAAGAGGCAAGAGAGGTACAGAAAGAAGAGAGTGAGCTGCAGAAAGAGGGAAGAGAGGTGCAGAAAGAGGCAAGAGAGGTGCAGAAAGAAGAGAGTGAGCTGCAGAAAGAGGCAAGAGAAGTGCAGAAAGAGGCAAGAGAGGTGCAGAAAGAAGAGAGTGAGCTGCAGAAAGAAGCAAGAGAAGTACAGACAGAGGCAAGAGAGGTGCAGAAAGATGCAAGAGAGGTGCAGAAAGAGGCAAGAGAGGTATAGAAAGAGGCAAGAGTGGTGCAGAAAGAGGCAAGAGATGTGCAGAAAGAGGCAAGAGAGGTGCAGAAAGAGGCCAGAGAGGTGCAGAAAGAGGCAAGAGACGTGCAGAAAGAGGACGAGAGGTGCAGAAAGAGGAAGAAAGATGCAGAAAGAAGCAAGAGAGGTGTAGAAAGAAGCAAGAGAGGTGCATAAAGAAGAGAGTGCGATGCAAAAAGAGGCAAGAGAGGTGTAGAAAGAGGCAAGAGAAGTGCAGAAAGAGGAAGAAAGGTGCAGAAAGAAGCAAGAGAAGTGCAGAATGAAGTAAAAGAGGTGCAGAAAGAAGCAAGAGAGGTGCAGAAAGAAAAGAGTGAGGTGCAGAAAGAGGCAAGAGAGGTGCAGAAAGAGGCAAGAGAAGTGCAGAAAGAGGCAAGAGAGGTGCAGAAAGAGGCAAGAGAAGTGCAGAAAGAGGCAAGAGAGGTGCAGAAAGATGAGAGTGAGCTGCAGAATGAGGGAAGAGAGGTGCAGAAAGAGGCAAGCGAGGTGCAGAAAGAAGAGAGTGAGCTGCAGAAAGAAGCAAGAGAAGTGCAGGATGAGTCAAGGGAGGTGCAGAAAGAGGCAAGACAAGTGCACAAAGAGGCAAGAGAGGTGCAGAAACAGGAAGAAAGGTACAGAAAGAAACAAGAGAAGTGCAGAAAGAGGCAAGAGAGGTGCAGAAAGAGGCAAGAGTGGTGCAGAAAGATGAGCAAGTGAGCTGCAGAACGAGGCAAGAGAGGTGCAGAAAGAAGAGAGTGAGCTGCAGAAAGAAGCAAGAGAAGTGCAGGATGAGTCAAGGGAGGTGCAGAAAGAGGCAAGACAAGTGCAGAAAGAGGCAAGAGAGGTGCAGAAAGAGGCAAGATAGGTGCAGAAAGAGGCAAGAGAAGTGCAGAAAGAGGCAAGAGTTGAGTAGAAAGGTAAGAGAGGTGCAGGTAGAGGCAAGAGAGGTGCAGAAAGAGGCAAGATAGGTGCAGAAAGAGGCAAGAGAAGTGCAGAAAGAGGCAAGAGTTGAGTAGAAGAGGCAAGATAGGTACAGAAAGAGACAAGAGAGGTGCAGAAAGAGGCAAGAGAGGTACAGAAAGAGGCAAGAGAGGTCCAGAAAGAGGAAGAAAGGTGCAGATAAGAGGCAAGAGAAATGCAGAAAAAAGAAGAAAGAGGAAGAAAGAAGCAAGAGAAGCTGCAGAAAGAAGCAAGAGAGGTGCAGAAAGAAGCAAGAGAGGTGCAGATAGAAGTGAGTGAGGTGCAGAAAGAGGCAAGAGAAGTGCAGAAAGAGGCAAGAGAGGTGCAGAAAGAGGCAAGAGTGGAGTAGAAAGCCAAGAGAGGTGCAGATAGAGGCAAGAGAGGTGAAGAAAGAGGCAAGAGAGCTACAGAAAGAGGCAAGAGAGGTGCAGAAAGAGGCAAGATAGGTATAGAAAGAGACAAGACTGGTGCAGAAAGAGGCAAGAGGTGTGTAGAAAGAGGCAAGAGAGGTGCATAAAGAGGCAAGAGAGGTGCATAAAGAGGCAAGAGAGGTGCAGAAAGAAGAGAGTGAGCTGCAGAAAGAGGGAAGAGAGGTGTAGAAAGAGGCAAGAGAGGTGCAGAAAGAAGAGAGTGAGCTGCAGAAAGAGGCAGGAGAGGTGCAGAAAGAGGCAAGAGAGGTGCAGTAAGAGGCAAGAGAGGTGCAGAAAGAGGTAAGAGGTGTAGAAAGAGTCAAGAGAGGTGCAGAAAGAGGAAGAAAGGCACAGAAAGAAGCAAGTGAGCTATAGAAAGAGGCAAGAGAAGAGCAAAAAGAGTCAAGAGAGGTGCATCAAGAGGCAAGAGAGGTGCAGAAAGAGGAAGAAATGTTCAGAAACGGGCAAAAGAGGTGCAGAAAGAGGCAAGAGATATGCAGAAAGAGGCAAGAGAGGTACAGAAAGAGGCAAGAGAGGTACAGAAAGAAGAGAGTGAGCTGCAGAAAGAACCAAGAGACATGCAGAAAGAGGCAAGAGAGGTACAGAAAGAGGCAAGAGAGGTGCAGAAAGAGACAAGAGAGGTGCAGAAAGAGGCAAGAGAGGTACAGAAAGAAGAAGAGTGAGCTGCAGAAAGAGGCAAGAGAGGTGCAGAAAGAGGCAAGAGAGGTGCAGAAAGAAGAGAGTGAGCTGCAGAAAGAGGCAAGAGGTACAGAAAGGGGCAAGAGAGGTGCAGAAAGAAGAGAGTGAGCTGCAGAAAGAAGCAAGAGAAGTACAGAAAGAGGCAAGAGAGGTGCAGAAAGAGGCAAGAGAGGTGCAGAAAGAGGCAAGAGAGGTGCAGAAAGAGGCAAGAGAGGTATAGAAAGAGGCAAGAGTGGTGTAGAAAGAGGCAAGAGATATGCAGAAAGAGGCAAGAGAGGTGCAGAAAGAGGCCAGAGAGGTGCAAAAGAGGCAAGAGAGGTACAGATAGAAGAGAGTGAGCTGCAGAATGAGGGAAGAGAGGTGCAGAAAGAAGAGTGAGCTGCAGAAAGAGGCAAGAGAGGTGCAGAAAGAGGCAAGAGACGTGCAGAAAGAGACAAGAGAGGTGCAGAAAGAGGAAGAAAGGTGCAGAAAGAGGCAAGAGAGGCACAGAAAGAGGCAATAGAAATGCAGAAAGAAGCAATAGGGGTGCAGAAAGAAGAGAGTGAGGTGCAGAAAGAGGCAAGAGAGGTTCAGAAAGAGGCAAGAGAAGTGCAGAAAGAGGAAGAAAGGTGCAGAAAGAAGCAAGAGAAGTGCAGAATGAAGTAAAAGAGGTGCAGAAAGAAGCAAGAGAGGTGCAGAAAGAAAAGAGTGAGGTGCAGAAAGAGGCAAGAGGGGTGCAGAAAGAGGCACGAAAAGTGCAGAAAGAGGCAAGAGAGGTGCAGAAAGAGGCAAGAGAAGTTCAGAAAGAGGCAAGAGAGGTGCAGAAAGATGAGAGTGAGCTGCAGAACGAGGGAAGAGAGGTGCAGAAAGAGGCAAGCGAGGTGCAGAAAGAAGAGAGTGAGCTGCAGAAAGAAGCAAGAGAAGTGCAGGATGAGTCAA
Source organism: Calotriton arnoldi (assembly GCA_963921515.1). NCBI lineage: Eukaryota > Metazoa > Chordata > Amphibia > Caudata > Salamandridae > Calotriton > Calotriton arnoldi. Next base: position 187,824 of record CAWUFW010011073.1, read on the forward strand.
GAGAGGTGCAGAAAGAGGCAAGACAAGTGCAGAAAGAGGGAAGAGAGGTGCAGAAACAGGAAGAAAGGTACAGAAAGAAGCAAGAGAAGTACAGAAAGAGGCAAGAGAGGTGCAGAAAGAGACAAGAGAGGTGCAGAAAGAGGCAAGAGTGGTGCAGAAAGATGAGAGTGAGCTGCAGAACGAGGGAAGAGAGGTGCAGAAAGAAGAGAGTGAGCTGCAGAAAGAAGCAAGAGAAGTGCAGGATGAGTCAAGAGAGGTGCAGAAAGAGGCAAGACAAGTGCAGAAAGAGGCAAGAGAGGTGCAGAAAGAGGCAAGATAGGTGCAGAAAGAGGCAAGAGAAGTGCAGAAAGAGGCAAGAGTTGAGTAGAAAGGCAAGAGAGGTGCAGGTAGAGGCAAGGGAGGTGCAGAAAGAGGCAAGATAGGTGCAGAAAGAGGCAAGAGAAGTGCAGAAAGAGGCAAGAGTTGAGTAGAAAGGCAAGATAGGTGCAGAAAGAGGCAAGAGAGGTGCAGAAAGAAGCAAGAGAGGTATATATATATATATATATATATATATTCAATCTCCTCTCACTCTTACAAGGAAGGAATCAGCACTTGGGTTGTAGTTTGGAAGTATTTAATCTACAAAGGACGCGATCCGCGCGTTTCGGCTAGTCCGAACCTTGATCACGATACAAGACGTCATTGTAGCTTCCTTAATTAAATGTAGAAATGGCTCCAGTTGCCAACATTAACAAAGGACTACATATTACATTAAACCAAAAAGCTGTCAGCCATATTGGCCTGGTCACGATGCGAAAATTCAGGAATTCATACAATAAAGAAAAGAAAACAAGTGTTAATATGCACACAATGTAATTTCAGCATATCTTGCCCCGTGACCGCCGTGCCTGTATGTTCGTCAATGTGACTTGTTCATAATAAACATACTTATGATTGCAAACATCAACATAAACTATGGACTACACATTACTTTAAAGTGAAAGGCTATCGGCCATATTGATCTGGGCACGTTGCATATTATAGAGGTTCTTACACGAAAGAAAATAAATAAAAAGGGGTGTTAATATACACACACTATCCCTAAATAAAGTTCTAGTGATTATAGTTCCATTCCATTCACAGCTCATTTGAGATGTCATGAGTGATGTCATGAGTGATGTCACTGACCATGTCATGAATGATGTAATGTCTGAGGTCATAAGCAGTGCATTGAGGGGGCGTAAGTTATAGTTAGCTCAGGTAACTATAACTGCTGAATTTCAGTGGTTTTGTACGAGTGAAATCTGAATTTAAATATAATGTCCCTGTAATCTTTGTTTTTTCAGAAAATTTCAATTTTTTTTAATGTTAAGTAAGATGCCTATTACAATGGATGGTGTGGGGTTGGAAGCAGGGCCTGGCATTGTGCTGCCCCCACCCAAGCTTGCTGCTCCTGCCTCCCCTCCTCCTTGCCATCCATTGTCCAAGTCCATGCCCCTGCTCCCTCATTACAGCCCTGTGTGGCTGTTGTTCTGCCACTGGCCTTCCTGCCTTGTCTGAACAGTTAGCTTGCTGCCCCATCCACTTTCTACTATCCTCTGTTGTCTGAATCCATGCACTAGCCTCCTCCCTCCTGTCATGCATGGTCTGATGTGCTGCCACTGCCCTCCATTTAGCATGATGTCCCAGTCCACTCCTCCTGCCCATCATTGCCCTCCTGCTTAGCCTCTGTGCTTAGCTTGCTGCCCCTACTCTCCTTCCCCCTGCCCTCCGATGTCTGTGTGCATGCCCCTGATCCATCCTTTTTGCCCACCATGTTCCATGGACCTGCCCCTCCTATCTACTCTGAGTTTTCTGTTGAGCTGCACTCCCCTCCCACCTGCCTAGCATTGTCAGATGACTGTAACCTCTCCCTGCCACCTCCACCCTGCCTGTCCACGTTCCATGCCCCTATCCCCTTCCTCCTGTCCTCCATGGTCCATTTTACTGCCACATCTTTCTGCCCTTCCTGGTCTGTTGTGCTGCAACTGCTCCTCCTGCCTGCCCCACGTGGTCTGTTGTGAGGCTCCTTCCCCTGAACTCTCTTGTCTGTGCCCAGCTCCTACCCCTCCCTTCTAACCTCCATGATCCTTTGTGCATGCCCCCACACCCTCCCTCTTGCATATCATGGCCAAATTGTGCTGCCACTAACCCTCTTGCTTGCCATGCATGGTCTTCTGTGCTGCCACGGCCCCTCCCACCTACCCTGTGTGGTCAGCTAGCTGCCCCTGATCCCCTCCCACCTTCGCTCCATGGTCTGTGTGTATGCCATTGTAGTCTCACTGTTGCCCTCCATGGTGTGTTGTGCTTCTAGTGCCCATCCTTCCTGACCTCCATGGTCAGCTTGCTGCTCCTGCCCTGCCCCCTTGCCCCCTGCCCTCCCTTTTCGTGTGCAGACCCCTATTCCCTCCCTCCTGGCTTGTCTGTTCCATTGTCATGCCCCTGATCCCTCCCTCCTGCCCTTTATTGTCCGTTATGCTGCAGCTTTCTCTCCTGTCTGTCCAGTATGGTCAGCTTGCTGCCATTGCCTCTTTCCCCTCTGTTCTCTGTTGTCCATGTGCATGGTCCTGTCCCCTCCCCATTGCTTTCCATGGTTTGTTGTGCTGCACTGCCATCCCGCATGCCCTGTATGGTGTATTGTGCTGCTGCAAACCCTGATGCCTGCCCTGTAAGGTCAGTTTGGTGCACCTGTCCATGTTCCTCCTGTCCTCTGTTATCTGAGTCCATGTCCCTACCCCAATTCCTCCTGACTTCCATGATCCAATGTACCATACTTGCTAACATTTTGAACTTGGTAAGAGGGAGATTTTGAAAAAAGAAACTGGGGAATTGATTTTTCCCATTGACTTGCATAGAAAAAGAGGAGATTGTAGACAAGAGACAGATCAAATAAAGCCCTTTGGGCTTAAAAACATTGGGCATTTCCTGCCTGAATCGGCTCTGTTGGCATGTATGGTTGTACTACCACTGCCTCTTCCTTCTGCCCTCAATGGTCTATTATATTGCCACAGCCTCTCTTGCCTGTCCTGCATTGTTGGTTTGTTGCCCATGCCCCCTTTTCCACTGCCCTCCATGTTGTGCTGCCACTGCCCTTCCTGCCTGCCCAGTGTGGTCAAATTGTTGCCTCTGCACCCTCCTACCTGCCTTCAATTTTCCGAGTCCATGCCCCTGACCTCTGCCTCCCAACAGTACCTAGTGAACAACTAGATTGCTAACATTCTATATTTATTACAAAAGTGTGGCACGCCTGACCTCATCTTCATGTAATCAAAACTGTACTACCTAAAGCATTTCCTTTAGAAATTATAGAAATGAGAGGGTCTTATTTGCATAGAAATTATGGTTAGTGCTCTAAAAAACTAAAATGAGGACATATTTTCTGAGTTCTCAAATACCGACAAAGCACTTTTAAATTATTTGTTATCTTTATGTTTTTTTATCCAGTTGACCACTTGATTAAATGTTACGCTTACGGGAGAGAATGTGGTGTTACTTCCAGAGCTGCAGACTTTGCAACTGGGGAACCAAGTTGGAGTTTCTGCTTCAGCTCGACATTCTGTGATTCTGGTCAAATCACTTAATCTCCCCATGCCTACAACTAAAATGAGTTTGTCCTTGTATGATGTAACCAATGCTCATGTAAAGCACTCCAATATCTGACCAGCCTGCACTATATAAAACTGCAAAAAAACAAAGGATAAAAAGTGTTTTCCACACTTCTGTCATTGGGCTATATGTGGGCTACATCTGGGTGATATTTGTGCTACATTTGGGCTCCTTTTTCTCTGGTGGCCATCTTGGGAGACTTCAATTAAATTCAATAAACTTTATTCGATCTGATTTAGAAACATAGATCATAAAAGTGTACATAAAAACAGTAAATCCTCTTTCTTAATACAATACAGTGAGAATTAATTAAAACCAGCAGGTAAAAACGGGTGTTACAAAGCCAGGTTCAGAGCAAATTCAGGTTAACAGAATAGTAAAGTTCAATGTTTCGCAAGATCAATCTCATGTACTTCGTGCAAAATACGCAATAAGGGGTCCAAGTAAGATGCAACGCTCCAATACCTGACCAGTCTGCACTATATAAAACTGCAAAAAACAAAAAATTAAAAGTGTTTTGCACACTTCTGTCATTGGGCTATATGTGGGCTACATCTGGGTGATATTTGTGCTACATTTGGGCTCTTTTTTCTCTGGTGGCCATCTTGGGAGACTTATTTGTTATGAAGTTTCCTAATTTCCTCATTTACTGCAGTCTCCTCAGTAGGAAATGCTTTCAGTTTTTTACTTTGATTCCATCAAGAAGGCATTCAGATGTGTCACACATTTGCCATAAATTCAGAATGTTAGAACTCTAGTTGCTCATTAGATCACTGTAGTAAAGCTACTGCTCACCAAGGAGTTAACTGGGAGTCTACTGCTGGTATTGAAAGTGATTGTTTCAGTCTGCATGTCAGAATGTTCTAATGAAATAGAAGAGGATTTGAGATCTCACTTAAAACATGCCCTAAATTTTCTTTCTGCAGCACTAACCATAATTTCTATGACAAAATGAACCCCTCATTTTGTTCCTTTTTAAATTAAATGTTTTAAGTGTTACCAGTTTATTCCAAGTCAAGATGGCTTCAGGTGTGCCATAATTTTGTCATAAGTAAGACTGTTAGCACTCTAGTTGTTCTTTAGAACACTCTGGGAAGCTGCAGTAGAACACAAAGGAATCAACTGACAGGCTGCTCCTGTTGAAGTATGACAGGAAGATATTTGAGATCTCACTTAAAACATGTCCTAATTTTTCTTTCTGCAGCACTAACCATAATTTCTATGACAAAATGAACCCCCTCATTTTGTTCCTTATTAAATTAAATGTTCTAAGTGTCATCAGTTTATTCCAATCAAGATGGCTTCAGGTGTGCCATACTTTTGTCATAAATAAGACTGTTAGCGCTCTAGTTGTTCTTTAGAACACTCTGGGAAGCTGCAGTAGAACACAAAGGAATCAACTGACAGTCTCTGCCCTTGTTGGATGTACATGTTTTACTGAGAATGTCAGACTTCATTCTCACATGACTGAGAAAGATAATGTGAATTTACAGAAAATATGCTCTCATTTTAGCTTCTGGAGCACCTTCCAAACCTCTATGGGACAAGCATGAGAAAATAGTTTTCTCTAAAACATGATTCATGATATCCCAGCAGAAGGTTTTTCACAGGGTAAAATCACCTTAGAACACACCACAATTCCTAAAATTAGTATGGTACCATCAACAAATGAATTCTAATGTAACTAAAGTCTGTTATTGTATTGTATTGTAATTGCATTTATATAGCGCTTACTACCCCTGACGAGGCGTCAAAGCGCTTTTTCGGCAAGTAGCACGCTACTCCGGGACCCATAGAGGATTAGTGTTGAATTAGTATAGTGAATCATGCAAGTAAAATTTAAGTGGTGGATAGGTTATTTGGATTCGGAAGGATAGAAGAGGAAAAAAGTTTGTATTTATATAGCGCTTGTTACCCCTGATGGGGTGATGAAGCACGCTACTCCGGAAACCCATAAAGGATTAGTGGTGAATTAGTATGGTGAAATATGAAAGTAATTTGAGTGGTGGATATTAGTCAGTTATTTGGAGTGAGAAGGATAGCGGAGGGATAGAAGGGGAAGAAAGGTTTGCATTCATATAGCACCTGTTACCCCTGATGGGTGTTGAAGCGCTTTTCTGGCAAGTAGCACGCTACACCGGAACCCATAAAGGATTAGTGTTGAAAATTAGTATGGTGAAATATGAAGTAATTTGAGTGGTGGATATGTTATTCAGTTATTTGGATAGATAAGGGTAGGTGGCGGGATAGAAGAGGGAAAGAGTTTGTATTTATATACCGCTTGCTACCCCTGATGGGGTTTTGAAGCGCTTTTTTGGCGAGTAGCACGCTACTCTGGAACCCATAAGGATTAGTGTTGAATTAGTATGGTGAAACATGAAAGTAATTTGAGTGGTGGATATGTTAGTCAGTTATTTGGATTGAGAAGGGTTGGGGAGGGGTAGAAAAGGGAAAAAGGTTTGCATTTATATAGAGCTTGTAACTCTGATGGGGTGTTGAAACGCTTTATTGGCGAGTAGCACGCTAGTCTGGAACCCATAAAGGATTAGTGGTGAATTAGTATAGTGGAATATGGAATTTGAGAAGTGAACATGTTAGTCTGTTATTTTGATTGAAAAGGATAATGGAGGGATAGAAGAGTGAAGGATTTGGATTTTTTTTTTTAGGTCATAGCAGTAGGATGAGGCTTTTGCATGAGTAAAAGAGGGTTTTGGAGGGGAAGAGTCAGAGGGAAGAGTTTAGAAAGGTTTGTTTTGGGGGATCGGTATAGTAAAAGAGGTGTAAGATGATGCAAGGAGGGGTAGAGTAGGAGAGAGACTAGAAAGGGTTATTTTGGGCATCATAGTAGTGGTATGGGGTTTGGGATAAATGAGAAAGTGGATGTAGAGGATATATTGATAGATGTATAGGGTGAGAGATAGGGTAGTGCATTGGAAAGAGTAGTTGAAAGAAGTTTGAGATGAGTCAGAAAGTTAGGCTAGAAGATATATTGAGAGAAGTATAGGCTGAGAAATAGGGCAGCGCATTGTAAATGCTAAATTAAAAGAAAGTGATAAATATATAGATCCATAAGTACGTTGAAAGTATATAGATGCATAAGGAGGTAAGTATATGTGGATTAAAGATATTGATAGAGGTTCCGGATGAGAAATAGAGTAGTGCATTGGATATGCTTTTTCAGGAGAAAAGTAACAGACACACAGATCCAAGTACATGGAAGGTACATAGACGCACAATGGAAGCAAGTACATGTAGACCAAAGATGAATTTTTTTTTTAACAGAATAATTATTCTACATGTTTATACAAAGCAATACACAAAGATAGGTACATATCTATCGTGAAAATAAATGCTTATATACAGAGGGATATGCTGTAAATTTCTGTTTGCGTATGGTGCTTATGTGGGGAAGAGCCAATTCTTGAGTAGTTTTCTGAAGATAAGGTGGTTGTTGGTGGATCTTATGTTGGGGGTAAAGAGTTCCATAGTTTGGCTGCTTGAACAGAGAAGGATGTGCCACCCATGGTTTTTTTCTTGTATCTTGGTATTTTGAGGCGAGATGCCCCTTTAGAGCAGAGGTTCCTTTGTTGAATGTGTTTGGTGATTTTATTCCTGATGAAGAGTGGTCCCATTCCATGTATTGCTTTGTGGGTGATACAAAGTAGCTTGAACGTGGATCTTCTGGCAACCGGTAACAAATGCAGGGCTTTCAAGGCAGGTGAGATGTGGTCTCGCGGTTTGATATGCAAGAGTAGTCTGGCAGCCGAGTTCTGAATCCGTTGGAGTCTTTTCATGGTTGTTAAAGGTGATCCGTGGTAGAGGCTATTGGCGTAATCGAGTTTGGACAGAACAAGGGAGATGGTAGCTTGGACCTTGTATGGAAATCCCAAATGAGGGAAAATTCGTCGCAGCATTTTTATAGTGACAAAGCTTGATCTTGCTAGTTTGTCCACTTGGGCATTCATCGACAGCTTGGAGTCCATGGTCATTCCGAGGTTTCTTACTTCCTTCGATACTTTAGGCGGTGATCCCAGTCCATCAGGCCAGGCGGCAAGCGGGTCATAATGTTTCCAATCGCCACACGTGAGTATTTCCGTTTTGGAAGCATTCAGTTTGAGATGGTTCCAAGTCATCCACTGATCCAGGGCTCTGAGACAACTGAAAATTGGGGATTTTCCAATGTCTTTTGGGCATTCCTGTTGAGGGAGTATTTGTGTGTCATCTGCATAGTTATAGCACGTGAGGTGAAATTGATTGATCAGTACCGGTAATGACTTCATGTAGATGTTGAAAAGCATGGGCAAGATGATAGAGCCTTGAGAGACCCCTGCTTTTGTGCAGTATGGTTTGGACGAGAAAGGTGGGGTATGGATGACATTAGTTCTGTTTCGAAGGTAGGACGCAATCCAGTCTAGAGCAGTTCCCTCTATGCCGGCATCATAGAGTCTTTGTTTCAGAGTGTCATGGTCAACCATGTCAAAGGCAGCCGGGAGGTCAAGAGGAGTAGTGCAGCAACCCCGTTGCGGTCTACTGTATTCTTCAGGTCATCCCAGATGGCAAGGAGGGCAGATTTAGTGCCTCTTCCCGGACGGAATCCTGATTGGAAGTCTGAAAGTATGTCATTCTCTTCAATGAATTGTGACATCTGGGCGAACGCTGCTCTTTCTATCAGTTTGCCCAGGAAAGGTCCATTTGTATTGGGTCTGTAGTTGTCAGGGATCAGCGGGTACAAGTTTGTTTTCTTCAGTAAAGGGCGTATGTGTGACTTTTTGAGTTCTTCTGGAAATATTCCGGTAGTTAAGGAATCGTTGATGATTCTTCTTACTGCAGTGGCAGCAGAGGTTGTTAAAAGAATTGTCTTGAAAGTTTGTGGTGGACAAGGGTCAGAAGGGCTGCCGGCAGGCCTGCTTGCTTTGACCAGGTCCATAAATTCATCGTGTGAGATGTGTTGGAAGGAACGGAGAGGCTGGGCTAGAGTATTCTTGGATTGTTGTTTTGGAAAAGGGTCAGTGCTGGTGCTTTGTTTCTGTTTTAAGTACGAGTCCAATGTGTCTGCTTTGTCCGTGTAATGATTTGCCAGTTTGTCTCTGAGTTTGTGCCTATTGAGACTAGGAACCTATGGCCTGGAAAGGGCCAGGTCGTAAGCACAAGAGCTGTGTTCACATTGTCAGGCTTCCACTCCATGCATATGTGCACAAGCTGCTCTGACTCTCATGACCTGTGAGGATGGGGCTGCGAATGTCAGCAGACTCCTATCCCAGCTCCCTGTTACCAATGTGAGAGCACTGGCATGAATGGGCGTAAAGGAAACGTACAGGTCTTACATGGAATTATTCTTCTACACCTACTGCTGACAGGAAACATTTCTGTCCCCTGTCTCCATTGGCTTTCCCCTGCAGTCAACCTTTGCTAGGTCACGAATGCCATTGGACCATGAGCTGATGTCAGATCATCGCTCTGTGAATGAGAGATATCCCTGAGGTCTGCACCGGAGATGCATGCTGCCATGGTCCACACGCTGATTCTGAGTAAGGGGCACATGCAATTTACACACATGCCGTGCATTTTGCACATGCACTGATTCGCTTTGTGAATTTGCATACGTGCAAAACGGATCACTGACAGAATATCGAAAGGAGCAGAATATCGAGTTGCCAGAATATCGATGAGAAAATATCGAGTGACAGAATATCGAATTCCTATCTACAAACAGGTAAGTACAAAAATATTGAATCCTAAATATCGTTGTCAATAATATAGGGGTCGATTACGATATCGGGCGGATCGCCACCGCCATAATCGCCCGTCCGCCAACAAATTCCCCCCGCCATATTACCATGGCGGAGGAGAGCCCGGCAGACGGTAAGACCGTCCGCATGTTTTCCGCCCGGCCGAACAGTCGACTGGGCGGAAAGGGTTTAATATGGTGGCGGTGTCTGCAAGACACCGCCATCCATATTATGATGCCGGCGGAGATGAGCCTTTCCATGGTGGCGTCACCGCCATGGAAAGGCTCGCGGTCTTGCTGTTGGGGGCCCGTTGCGGGCCCCCAGGGTGTTGGGGGGTGGGGTTGCACATGGGGGTACCTATGGTACCCCCCTGCATCTGCATGCACAAGGTGGCAGGCACCGCGCGGTGCCTGTCACGTTGTGCATGCAGATGCACAACATGCATTTCCAGCACTGTGGCGGGCGGTGTTGTGAGCACCGCCCGCCACAATGCTGGAAATGGGGATGCGCACCGCCACCGTGGCGGTGGCATCCTAATCACATGTGCGGGACCGCCCCACACATAGCGGGCGGTCCCATTTATCGGGCGATGGCGGGCGGACAAAGTCCGCCCGCCATCATAATCGGCCCCATAGTTTCCTAAAATATCGACTTTTTTAAATGTCTTAAAAGTAATAAAAAATTAACTAAATAATAAATATAATTAAGTAAAACATACTTAAAAATAATTAAAAAGCGTTAAAATTAATAAATAATAAATGTAATGTAAAAAAAACATGCATTTTTATTTTTTATTATATATATTAACTTAATAATATTAAAAATAATTAATATTTTTAATTATAAAATGTAAAAACATAATTTAAAATATAATTGCATATATATATATAAATAAACCTATAATATTAATATTAAAAAAATATATATGATAAGGTTAAAACATTAAAATAAATATTTTTTTTAAATAATATTTTACACTACATTAAATATAACAATACTAAATACGTTACATAGCGTAAAGGATAAAATTACTATTTCCACTCCAACAAGTGGTACAGTAGGGAAAGTGTTGGATAGCGGGAGGGTAAAAATTACTATTCCCACTCCAGTGAGTGCAACAGTAGGGAAAGTGTTGGATAGGGGGTAGGTAAAAATTACCATTCCCACTCCAGTGAATGCAACAGTAGGGAAAGTGTTGGACAGCGGGTGGGTAAAAATTACTTTTCCACTCCAATGAGTGCAACAGTAGGGAAAGTGTTGGATAGCGGGAGGGTGAAAATTACTACTCCAACTCCAGCAAATGCAACAGTAGGGAAAGTGTTGGATAGCGGGTGGGAATTTTTCAAAATTAATTTACCTCCCACCATTTTCCCCTATAAACGCCACCTACAATATTGTAAAATATTAATAAATTAACATATTTAATTAACAATTAATTAATTAACTAACAATTAACAATAAAATTAATAACCATCAAATCTAAATTAATTCACACAATTAACACTATAAAATAACTTTTAATAAATATTATATAAAAAATAATAAAAATTACATTAAAATTAAATTACTTCCCACCCTACTCCCCTATCAACCCTCAACCCGCTCATAAAAAAAGTACACAATTAACATATTTACAAATTAATTATTAATAATTAGTATCTAATTAATTAATAATTAATAAAAACAATTAGCACAACTAACATAATTAATTAATTGTTATTGATCAATTTATAATTAATTAATAATAAATTAGTTAACTTAATTAACAATATAAATTATTAAATTATTAATTAATAAAAATAATTAATTAATTAATTTCAATTAAATTACTTCCCACCCTATTCCCCTATAAACCTACAACCCGCTACAGAATTAAATTACGCAAAAAGTAATTAACATATAATTAATTAATTCTAATTAATTCTTAAAAAATATATTATAATTAAATTACTTCCCACCCTATTCCCCTATAAACCCACAACCCGCTACGGAATTAAATTACTGAAAAAATTAATTAACATAAAATTCATTACTTTAAAAAATTCAAATACACATTACAAAATATATACATACTTTTAACACAAATACTAACATACAAAACACTAAAAAAAAATCGATATTATTAACAACGATATTTTGACAATCGATATTACTAACTTCGATCTTATTAAAATCGATATTTCTTACCTGCATGTCGATATTCTTACCCACTATATTTTTGCAAGTCGATATCCTGTCCACTCGATATTAAAAACTTGATATTTTGTCCATTCGATATTTTTAATTCGATATTATGACTAGTTACAGTGCAAAACGCTATTTTTCCCAATCTGTGGAAGGACAAATAGGGAAAGGCTTTCACAAACAACATTCGGAACTGCTCCTACTTAGCAGTGAGAAGCAAAGAACTTTAGTTTGCCCTCGATGACAGAATTATCAAGTTTCCTATATGTGCAGATGGCACTCGATGCACATAACTTGTATTTGTAAAGCGCTTTTCACCTATAACGGTATCTTGGTGCTGAAATAACAGATGTGTAATGCTACCCAATTCAGTAGTACTCACGTTATCAACTCAGAAGTATGAAAGGCTGCATGGACCCACCAGCATTCGAGCTTGTAACCATGAGGACAAACACAGATCTCTGCAGTGGATGCTCTAGTCCACTGAGCCACCAGACCCAGAATCACCAGAAGATAAAATCAGGGACATCGGTTAAACAATAGATTTTGACTTCTGGGGACCATCATCCCTCTTTGCAACGCAAACTATGGTAAGCTCTGCACGTTCCCACTCTGTACTGTAGATGGAAGCAAACAGCTATTGCTACTTTCCTTCGCTCTTCACCACAATGTTGTCCTGAGTAGCAAAACTACTTAAAATGATTGCATAAGAGCCTATAACAACTGCATTCTAGGCTCGGCCTGCAGCAGCATTAGCCTATGCGCCCGCTTATGGTTTCCATTCAGTCTTAAGCACCAATGTATAATACAATGTATAATATTTTGTATTTATGCACAGAGATGTATTTCAAGCCCACTGTGCCACAGAAACTCAAGCTGATATTCCTAGACTCCCCAGAATTGCATGCTCAAACACCCATGTTTGACACATCATTTTTGCCCAACATTATTTACCGGCCACCTACTTAAGACCTGGTGTAAGCATTTCATCAAGTGACCTATGCACGCTGTTGGATACGTGAACCACCGTAGAAGGGGTCAAAGCAAGAAATTCAGTTCAATCTTGTGTTGTTTTTTTGTTTTGGGTTTGTTTGTTGTTTTGTTTATAGAAAAAACAGTAACACAAGACATTGTCGGAGCTCCCAAGGACAGGAGGCCCCAGTTCACAGAGATTCTGGGGCCGATTTCGATTCCGGCCGGAAATCTCTCCGACCGAGCCGGACCCGGAGAGAATTCCGACCGAATCGGACCCTAGCAGTCCGACCGGACGAATACGATGCATTCGCATGCTATCGGACTCGAGTCGGTCGGACTCCCATTGAAGTCAATGGGAGCCGGGCGTACAACGCGTACGCGGGCTCCCATTGACTCAATGGGTGCGAGGCGGACAAGGGCGCCCCCTACAGCGTGTACGCGTCCATGCGCATCGCGGCATACATGCACAGGTAGAGGGGACCCATGGGTCCCCCTGTGTGCGACTCGCGCGCCTACGCTGCACAGGGGTCCGACGCGGACCCCCAAAGTCCGGCTCCGACAGCTTTTTTTAGCCGGACGGCGCGAGTCGGTCGGACTGCTCGCGGTGCGCATCGTACTTACCCGGCCGGGAAACGTCTCCATAGCGCGGTGCGCAGTCGTGTCCATGCGAGTCGGTCGGAGCGTGTTGAAGCCGCGTTCGAGTCGGTCGGCGATTTCGCGGGTGCTTGCATCGTACTCGCTCGGCCGGACCCGCGTACGATTCGGTCGGGAAACAGGGCTCTGAATCGGATCCGGTGAATCCGAATCCGATTCGGAGCACTACCGGCCGAGATCGGAATCGGCCCCTTTGTCCTTAAAGCCCGACTCATTGGCATACTTACAGAGTCTCCTTGGGGCAGATATACAAGGCCCTTGCGCCACTTTTGCGCCGCCGTTGCGTCACTTCTGTGACGCAGCAGTGGCGTAACGCATTCACCACGTTGCGCCTTATTGACAACGTGACGCATCTAGGGAGATGCGTCACGTTGTAAAGCCCTGCGCCACATGAAACCTGCGTCAGGTCTCATGTGGGCGTTCCGTCGCAGGGTGGGCGTTCCGTCGCAGGAAAGCCTCGTAAAAGTGATGCAGTGAAATCTACAAGATTTCACTGAGTCAGTTTTACGACGACGCTGCGACAAATCCTTACGCCTGCTTGAAGCAGGCATAAGGAGTGGCGCACCACGTTAGGTATGGACGGCCCCTGAGCATTGCTGGAGTTGCGTCGCGCTTGCGACACGACTCCAGCAATGCGCCGCCCTTACGCCATCAGATGCGACACGCATCTGCCTATCCCTGCGCCACGGTGCGCCGCATTGTAAATGCGACGCATCCGTGGTGGTGCAAGGGTAGACTTGCGTGTCGCATCTCTTCTGACGCATCCCTGCTGATTTGCAGGGATGCGCCAGTCGTTGTAAATCTGCCCCCTTGAGTTTCCCCTAAATCAAGTTTAGGTGGAACAAATCAGAAAGTAAAATATCAAAATGGAATGAAAGGCACACAGGTAGCAATGTGTGGCCAGATAAATGCAGTTACCTCACTACATTCTCAAACTATTGAATGGCTTATGCTCCTAACATCCCACTGATATTAGAAGCATATTTCTTCTGTGCAATTTGTTCTTAAATGAGGAGTTCATCAGAAGTCTACCTCCACACACAGAGGATAACACAATATCATCTTGTGATACATCTTGGACATTAAGGTGTAGATTACAAGCGTCCCCTGTGGGGGATGGAACATTGATCACAGCTGTTAAAATACAAAACCCCAGAGTTTGCAATTTAACTGGTGTGAAAATGTCACCTATGAAAAGTTTAACCCTGAAAATGGAGCATTGCAGGTAGGGTTTGGTGCTTTTGTCACCAAAATCTGCATTTTTAGTATTGACAATGCTTTTCCCAACATTAAATTTCAGCTATTGTGATCTTCTGAGGTATATGTAGCGGATGCAAACTTTACTGCACAGCTAATGCCTAGGTGTGGTAAAGTCCGACCCACTTTAATTGTGCACCGCGCAAAAAGTGTCTATTCACCAGCCTTAATTACCGTGGCACTTGTAATCACGGCCTATATATAATAGTTTCTTTCTAAGGAATGACCCAAAAAGGATTTGTCTATTAAAATATGTGTTTGCGTACCTCGAAAAACATAGGAGTAGTTAGTCGCGTCTGCACAAATTTAAAGAAATAGACTGCAACAGAGTAAAGCTACACTCCACTTTGTGTGTGGATTATTGTTTGAATGGGCCATGGTTACGATGGACTGCCCAGCGCAGCACTCCATTTGGTTGTGTTAAGCAGAGGATGTTGTTTTACTCATCTCTGACGCACAAAACAAATTCTACAATGGCCTGCTAAGAAAGCAGCTTAGCTACGAAAAATATGTTCAGATGTTACATAAGAGACATACTACAACTTTTAATGGAAGACTTGTATTCAAAAGATACATTTGCTTAAAACCTTTACAATTAAAATGGTTGCCAGTTGTGTAGTTAACCATTAACACAACAGTGGCTTTGCTTTGTTCTCAAACATCTACATCATGCAAATGATCAAGTCTTTTGACTTTGTTATAAAGATTCAAATGGTCCAAATTAGAACTGCGCTTCTTGGTAAGTGCATAAAACCATATCACAGACTCAGGAGATTTAGATGCATCTTAAAATCAAAGCAATCAAAGCATCAGATGCAATTTCACTTTCTCTATGCTGGCTAGTGCAAGAGGAAGATGACAGGTAAACTCCCAATGTGCAGACACAAAACATGTAGGTTTGGTTTTATGCCACATTATCAGGCCCCAAAATATTGACTTACACACATGTCCTATCCGTGATATTGACAGCAATAGTGTGGTACAACACATTAGATTTCTACCAGTATTAACCGCTCGCAGCATCACAACATAAAGCATAAATGCAGAACAGGTATTGTAGATATTAGACAATGAATCCAAAGGTTGCAATTGCAAGATGTATTTTTCCATAGAGTACTGTATATGCTGGCGTATAGGATCTGACTGTCCAGCTATCGTTCAATCAATCAATCAATCAATCAATCAATCAATCAATCATGTCACTTATAAAGCGCACTACATACCCGCAAGGGTCTCAAGGCGCTGGGGGAAGAGGGGGGTGGTGCTGCTACTGATCGAAGAGCCAGGTCTTGAGGAGTCTTCTGAAGGCCAGTAGGTCTTGGGTCTGTCGGAGGTTGGTGGGGAGGGTGTTCCAGGTCTTGGCGGCGAGGTGGGAGAAGGATCTGCTGCCGGCGGTCGTTTTCCGGATGCGGGGGACTGTGGCGAGGGCGAGGCTGGTCGAGCGGAGCTGGCGGGTGGGGTGTAGAAGCTGAGTCGTCTGTTGAGGTAGGCTGGTCCGGAGTTGTGGAGTGCTTTGTGTGCGTGGGTGAGGAGCTTGAAGGTTATCCTCTTGTTGACAGGGAGCCAGTGCAGGTCTCTCAGGTGGGGTGTGATGTGGCTGCGTCGGGGGATGTCGAGGATAAGACGTGCAGAGGCGTTCTGGATGCGTTGCAGCCGTCTCAGGAGCTTAGCCGTCGTTCCTGCGTAGAGGGCGTTTCCGTAGTCCAGCCTGCTGGTGACGAGGGCCTGGGTGACTGTTTTTCTTGTTTCGGTGGGGATCCACTTGAAGATCCTGCGGAGCATTCGGAGGATGTTGAAGCAGGATGAGGAAACGGCGTTGACCTGCTTAGTCATGGAGAGGGTGGGGTCGAGGATGACCCCTAGGTTGCGTACGTGGTCGGTGGGTGGCGGGGCTGTTCCCAGTGATGTTGGCCACCAGGAGTCGTCCCAGGCTGAAGGGTTGGAACCAAGGATGAGGACCTCCGTCTTGTCCGAGTTCAGCTTCAGGTGGCTGGTCCTCATCCATTCGGCGACGGCCTTCATTCCTTCGTGGAGGTGGGCTTTGGCGGTGTGAGGGTCTTTGGTGAGGGAGAGGATCAGCTGGGTGTCGTCGGCGTAGGAGATGATGTTGAGGTTGTGCTGTCGGGTGACGTGGGCGAGGGGTGCCATGTAGATGTTGAACAGCGTTGGGCTGAGGGAGGAGCCTTGGGGTACACCGCAGATGATCTTGGTGGCCTTGGATCGGAAGGGGCGAGGCGGACGCTTTGTGTTCTGCCGGAAAGGAAGGATGTGGTCCAGTCCAGGGCCTTCTCTTGGATCCCGGCGTCGTGAAGGCGTGTTCGTAGTGTGTGGTGGCAGACCGTGTCAAAGGCGGCTGATAGGTCCAGGAGGATGAGGGCTGCTGTTTCTCCGTTGTCTAGCAGGGTCCTGATGTCATCGGTGGCGGCGATGAGGGCGGTTTCGGTGCTGTGGTTGCTGCGGAAGCCGGACTGGGAAGGGTCCAGGATGTTGTTCTCCTCGAGGTAGCGGGTCAGTTGTTTGTTGACGATTTTCTCGGTGACCTTCGCGGGGAACGGGAGCAGAGAGATGGGTCGGAAGTTCTTGAGGTCCTTGGGGTCTGCCTTGGGTTTCTTGAGTAAGGCGGTGATCTCGGCGTGCTTCCAGCTTTCCGGGAAGGTTGCTGTCTCGAAGGAGATGTTGATTATTCTCCACACTGTTTTCCTAGCACTGTGTGGACGTTATTGGTGTCCTACTTATTTCATTTTATCTTAAGTGTTATCTTTCCATTGACATAAATTCCATACGTCTTTCCCAACATGTCAGAGAGCAAAAATAGCATTATAATAAACAATCATTTGCAAAACCAATAGGTCTCTCCAGGGACAGCTACTGGTTTTGTCAATATTTTGTAGCCATGTTGTACAGCAGCGCATCTTCTGTGTCGCAAGGCTAAAAGTACTAGAAAAAAAAAGACCTATGATGTGGCCAGCACTGGCCGCATCATAATTTTTTTTTTTTATTGCTCCCCCAAGGGAGGGGGCGAGGGCAGGAGACAAGGACGCGGTGGGGAGGAATAAAAAAGCACTGTCATAGCGCTTTATTTCATTGCTCCTCAATGGAACAATGGAGGGCGGTAAGGAGGCAATGCAGAAGGAAGCATCAGGGGGGGCAATGCGGAGGGAGGGAGGCAGGGAGAGATGGTTGGAGGCAACACTGAGGGAGGCCCAGAGGTAACACAGAGAGAGAAAGGAAGGGAGGGAGGGCAGGCGGAATGCAACACGGTGGAAGGGAGGCAAGGCGCATTGGAGTGCACACAAACAACGGAGGGTATGTGGGAGTGGCTGGGGGCAAGCAGACGGACAATAGAGGGTGGGAGGGAGGGGCTGGGGCAAGCAGCTGGACAACGGACGGTTGCAGGGTCAGACTGTGGGCAAGCACACTGACAACAGAGGACGGTGTGGAGGGGCTGGGGGGCAAGCAAATGGACAATGGAGAGTCGGTGGGCGTGAGGGACACGAGGAGGGACACGGAAGGGGGAAAGTAAAAACATACCATCTTGTTAAAAAAGAAGCACCTAAAAAAATGTGCAGTGGAAGGACACAAAAAATGTGTACATGCTCCAGAGGAGGGACAAACACACTAAGAGGAAGGAAGCCTACAGACGCTGACCAACAGGAAGCAAACAAATGAGAGTAACAATGAGTCCAATCAATGGTAATGAAAGTAAGCCTCTAAGACCACTGTAAGATAACAAAAGGTCTCATAAGAGTCAGTGCGTGCACTGTTATAGGCAAGACCTAAGAAAGGGGTCATTTTGTCTGGAGAGATGGGGATTATTTTACTTTTCTTCCAAATAAGTATGTTTGTTTTGTGATTTTTATAGACTATTGTGATTATGCATTTGGTATTCTTATGTGTATGTTTGAATCCAGTTATTAAGATGATGATCACAAACTGTGCACTTTCACTTTGGGACTCTGAGCTCTAAACTCAGCATCCGCTGCCTTCATTCATAAATTCATCCTCCTCTCTCTAGTAAGCTAAACTAAGCAGTTTACTCAGCGACTCAGCTCTGCGTCAGAACAGATTTTCTTGTCAATTTTGCTTTGTGGGGGTTTTCAGCAGGATGCTGCACATAAAGAAACACTAACAATAAACGTGTGAGGGCAGCCTTTTGCCCATCAATCACCACGATAAGCACATTGTGCTCTAAGGCCCGTAGAGCACATCTATTGTAGCAGGGCGGAGGAAGAACAGTAGTCTTTAACCGTGACGTCAGTACTCAAAGCTTGACATACTTTTAAATACTGCAATGGCCGAGAAGGGAATGATTTCACTGAATGGTGAATGCTTGAACTGCACACCACAGAGAATGAACTGACAAGCACCAAGCTTCTGGTCACACAAAGTGGGCAAAACAATGATTTAACTTGACTAATAGTCGCACCATTCATTTAATAAAAATGTATGAAATCCTTTAGTCCAATAAGAGCTGTATGGAAACCCATACATATATGCACCTACATGTACACACACACACACACACACACAACCTTTCTCACAACCTTTCTCACTTCCAGCATCTGTGATGAGGGAGCGCAACACAGGCCCCTGTGGTGTGGGGGGGAGCAACCCTTCAGGAGTCCCCAGTCCCCTAAGAGGGGCCCCATTCCTCCCAACAGCAATGAATACGTGTGGGATATAGGAGATTCAGGGGCACCTCTTCACATTCTGCGGGGGGGCATCATTTTATGTTACACCACTGCTGTGTCGAATCGTGCTGCGCCAACTATGACAATCTTTACATAGCAATCCACTTGCCTCTGACAACTGTTACTTCACTCTCACATTTCTATTGCAATATTCTGCTTAACTGCCGTTCTCAGCGCATGCAACAACTTAGTAACAAAATGACTCCCTACAGACATTGCAATTATCACTTTCAAGCTGCTCGCTCTATCATTCTCATTTTCACCTCACTGGCTCAGCATGTTATCTTATGTTCTTTATGTTTAAGTCACTAACAGGATGGGCTGTATTCCAAAGTGTGCTTCCGGACAAATTAAGAGAAGCCTGGAGCACCTCATAATCACCCCCAAATGTCCTTTACCAGACTCCGAAAGATTTTTCCAGGGAAATATGGAGATGAATGGAGGACCTCAGATGTACACCAATTGTCCTGTACCATATTGAAAAAAGACTTCCCTAGAGAAAGTCTGGATATGTGTGGAGCACCTTAAAATGTACACCAATTGTCTTGTGCCAGATTAGAAAGATTTGCTTCAGAAGAAATTGAGGGATGAAAGGAGCACCTCAGATTTTCACTGAGTTTCTTGTTCCAGATTCAGAAAGAAAGATTGACATCAGAGGAAATTCAAAGAAGTCGGCAGCACAACAGATTTACACCAACTCTCTTGTACCAGATTCAGAAGGATCTGCATGGGGAAAATGTGGAGATGCATGCAGCACCCCAGAATGTGACCCAAACGATGTGTGTCAGATTCAGAAAAAAATCACCGAAAGAGATCTTCAGATGCCTAAAGGATAACAGAATTTGACCCATTTGTCTTCTACCATATTCAGAAAGATTTCCACTGGAGAAAATTGGTAGTTGTCTGTAGTATCCCAGAACCAGCCTCAATTACATTGTACCAGATATAGAGATGGTTGGAGGTCATCTGAATTTGGCCCTACTGTTCTGAACCAGATTCAGAAAGTCTGGCACCGGAAAAAACCTTGAGATGCCAGGAGGACCCAAGAATTTGCCTCAACTGCCTTGTACCAGATTCAGAAAACCTGGCACGGTAGGAGATCTGAAAATGTCTGAAGGGACTAAGAATTTGGCTCTACTGCCTTACAATAGTTGCAGAAAGTTTTGCACTGAAAGAGATCCAAATATGCCTGAAATACCTTTGAGAAGCTTAATGTCAAATGGAATCCACTTGGCTTTGCTGAAGCACGAGTTGAAGGTAGGCAATCATCTCAAACATGCTACAGGTGCTTCCAGATTAGCTCCAGTGCAATCTTTGAGAATATGGTGTAAAACTGCTGGTATAAATCTAGGATGCTTTGGACTTCTTTCACTTATACTTCTGAGCAAATTGGTGCGACTCCTGCCAAGTGACTTCATTTGGATGTTGAACTTGTACATCCTAGAAAGGCCTCTCTAGATTTCCCAAGAGACACTTCACAGGACACAATTCAATTTATCACATTGTTCACCCTGCTGGTGGAAGTCAATTGTAACTCATTTGTTTTGTCTCTCCACAAAAATCTCTCTTTTGACTCATTTTCGATTATTTATCCACAATCATCACTCATTTCTAAACCTTTAATTTCAAGTTCATTTCTCAAGTTTTTCATGCTGCAGTCCTGTTTCTCTCACTATAACCTTTACTCTCTGCCATTCCTTTTTCGTATCTTGGATTCACTCTTTATTTACACTCAAATTATGTTTTTCTTTAAATCTCTGAAGTGACACCCACTTTACTTTATTGCATCAATCTCTATATTATTTCTCCAGTCACACTCCCCCTTTATTTGTTTACTTCAAACTCGACATACATTTTCACACCATTTTCTCTTTAGCCTCACGTGATACTGTTCCTTTGCTCACTATCTGCCCTCACTGTGCTCTTACATTTTCCTCTCACATCTTTATATAATCTCCTGTGTCACTCCGTCGATCACACTTTCTTCTACTTTCCTTTATTTTGCACTTCACTAGGTCACTTTCATTGGCCACTAGTCTGTCCCATTTGTCCCTGTTCTCTTATGAGAGGAACAAGGGAGTATATGCACACTGCACATTTTAATACGGATGAAAAAATCAACAACTACCTCACTGAAGCGTAAAAAGGCCCTCATTCAAAATGATGCATTGTCCAACGTCAATGTTACTAGATACCGGAAAAAAACAAAAAGCGTGATACAAGACTAAAGTGCAACTCAAAATAATGAAAATTGACTTGCGTTCATCAAAACAATAATTCTAATAATCAACACTAGAGCGAGTGTGTGTCTCACTATATCTGAGTAAGCCCCTTTTGAATGTTACTCAGTTTGTGAGGCATGTGCAAGGCACGTGCAAAGCTGTCAACTGGCCGTGCGCCCCGATAGTCCCTCTGAGACCACAACACGAAGCATACAGGGACGCTTAGTTTTCACTTTTTCGTTTATAACTAAGTATGGGTCTGAAAGTGACTCTTGCGGCATGTGACCAGTTGACAAAACACTTGCGTGCCAGTAGTGCCCAAAGTTGCAGGATGTCGTTCCCTAGGGAAAACATGTCAAGAATGCACAAATTCCTGAAGTTTCCAAAAACGTGCAGGTAGTGACAGGACCGTAACAGTGCACGTCACGTGCACAACACCACCAGGCATCAATGAGCACAAATTCAGGAAATACTGACATCCTCCCCTGCGCTAGCTAATCCTGTGATTCGTTGTTGGCATTTGTAGAGCGCCCATTCTGCCACTGGTATGGCCTCATAGCACTATTCTCAACCAGGTGGCCTTTCACATAGATTCTGATATTACCATTGCAAACAGCAGACGGGTTAGTTTTGGGTCGGTGTTCTAAGGGTGTTCTAGTCCTGTCCCCGTTTTGATGGCTATGTGGCATTCACTCAGCTATGGGTATATGTTCTTAGTACACAATGAAACTAACAAAATGAAAGGAAAATGTCAACCAATGCACTTCACTTAATCCATACACAGACCGCAGCACCGGTCTTCCCCCAGATCGCATTACTGAATGCTAAAGTTATTCTAATGGCAATGCAATGCAATGGCATGGTAGTATGCAACCCACGCGCTCCGCTCTTAAGGCTGATCTTAGAAAGGCAGCATTTCTTCTTCAGTGGGAAGCGATGCAGCCACATCTATTCTAGTGGGGTGCCGTTAACGCACCCTTGTCTGTGGATGAGTTTTAAACCAGCTGCATGTTCAGTGCTCGCAGCATGTCCAGAGAGTGGAGAGGGCCTTTTCTTACCTCAGCATGCTGGACCAGCACCCGTCCCCATGCAGGGCATCCCGTGGAAGTCCTCAGAGCATCGCCGCCGGCTCCCTCGAGGCAATCACAGCCCCCGGCCTCCGCGGTCAGTGGCCTCGCGGGGCATGTTTATCCCACTATCCTCGCAAATGTCCAGCAGCAAAGAGTCCCTGAAACCCAGACAGGAGAGAGAGAGAGAAGCCCCTCGCTCGCCACGCGCTCAGCCCAGCCACAATAAAACGAGGAATACTAAAACCGTATGCTCGTTTTTTCAGCATTACTCACGCAGCACAATGTGCTCATTGAAAGCCAAATGGGACGTACATCAAAAGCTGGTGACCCTCAAAACCTTCTATTCACTACAATGTGTTTCAATGGGGTGCTATCAAGTATATTGGTCCCAAGATGGCTGCCAGCAATTCCAGGATGAAGTGCTGACAGCCAATCAGATCTCACGATGAGATATGTGGTTAGGCTCCGCCCAGATATCGATATATATTTTTTTAATTTCTTAGAAACTACTGAACAGATTTACACCATTTAAAAAAAAGGTCGCTTTCTGAACCAAGAGCTACCTTTTTGCCAAATTTGGTGTAATTCCGTTCAGCAGTTCGGGCTGTAGCCTGTTCCAATTTTTCCTATGGAAATTAACATGGGGAAAATGTGTTTTGGGACCCCCTTTTTTCTCTGCCCCCACTTGATGAATCACCCCAAAACGTTTAAGACATGAGCTGACCGGAGCGCCCCATTAGTTTTGACAATTTTGCGAAGATTCGTCAAACGGCGCCAAAGATATTGGCAAAAGAAAAAACGCTTTTTGAATAGAAACGAGGTCTCAACTATAACTACCTACTGGTGACTGCCAGTAGGTAATATATATATATATATATATACATATATATATATATATATATGTATATATACACACATATATATATATTCACTGAAAAAACCATAGGTTTCAGGGACGTTATAGTTAGAAATTAGCATTTAAAAAATCTTTGAAATTCACTGAAACAACCATAGGTTTCAGGGACGTTATAGTTAGAAATTAGCATTTAAAAAATCCTTAGAAAATCACTGACAAAACCACAGGTTTCAGGGACGTTATAGTTAGTTGAACATTTCACTCGTACAAAACCAGAGAATTTCGGCTGTTCTACTTAGTTGAGCTAACTATAACTTGTGCCCCCACAATGCACTGCTGATGACGTCAAATATTACATCATTCATGACATGGTCAGTGACATCACTGATGACATCACTGATGGCATCTCAAATTACATCACTGATGACATCATTCAGCGACTGTGTGTTTCTGTAAAGTTTAAATATGTTTTATATATATATATATGCCAAGGTATATTGAAGAATGAGTGGGTGTATAAGTGTCTGAATGGATGATTTAGTAGGTGCGTGACTGACTGTATAAGTGAGTGATTAAACGTGTCTTACTGAATGCATGGGTTAGTGACTAAACTGTGTGACTGTCTGTATCAGTCTGTCAGTGGTGCGTACGCGGCTGCATGGGTTGGTGAGTAGCTATGTGAGTGTCTATATGAGTTATTGATTGGTTGTCTGAGTATCTGTATGGGTGCCTGAGTGTCTGTGTGGGTGGGGGGTGTGTGACTCTGTGTATAGATGTGTGAGTGGGTGCTTCACTGGGTGTATGGGTTCAAGAGTGCATCTGTTAAAGGCTGTATGGGTGGGTGAGTGTGTGTATGGGTGTGATGGTGAGTGGTACATGTGTGAGTAACTATATATGTGAAAGGCAGTATATGTGAGTGTTGGAGTATATAAATGACTATATGTGAGAGTGAGTTATTGTGAGAGTGGTTGTATGGATAAGTGTGTGCTTGTATCAGTGATTGTATAAGAGAATAAGTATGTGTTAGTATCTGTATGAATAAGTGAGGTGGTGTGTGTATAACTGTATAGGTGAGTAAATGGGAGTGTGATTGATTCTTTGCATGACTGACTTGGTGTGTGAGTAACTTTATGGATGAGTGGCGGTGTGTGTGTCTGTATAGGTATATGAGTGCAAATGACAGTGCTGTATTGATGAGTAACTGCATGTATGAGAGACTGTATGGGTGAATGAGTGGATGTGTAAGTAGACCGAGGAATCAGTGAGTGGGTATGTAGTAACTGGTATTTGTGTGTCTATAGTTTCGAAAATGGTAGTCTGTATTTTAGAGTGGGTGTATCAAAGGTTATATTATGGTGTGAGGAGGTGCATCAGATTATCACGTGGATGATGTCATCAGTGATGTCACTGACCATGTCATGAATGATGTAATATTTGACGTCATCAGCAGTGCATTGCGGGGGCGCGAGTTATAGTTAGCTCAACTAACTATAACAGCCAAATTTCTCTGGTTTTGTACGAGTGAAATGTCCAACTAACTATAACGTCCCTGAAACCTGTGTTTTTTCAGGGAATTTCTAAGGTTTTTTAAATGCTAATTTCTAACTATAACGTCCATGAAACCTATGTTTTTTTTAGTGAATTTCAAAGGTTTTTTAAATGCTAATTTCTAACTATAACGTCCCTGAAACCTATGGTTTTTTCAGTGAATTTCAAAGGTTTTTTAAATACTAATTTTTAACTATGCTTACAGAGGTAGGACATGTGCAGAAAGAGGAAGAAAGGTGCAGAAAGAAGCAAGAGAAATGCAGAAAGAGGCAACAGAAGTCCAGAAAGAGGAAGAAAGGTGCAGAAAGAAGCAAGAGATATGCAGAAAGAACCAACAGAGGTGCAGAAAGAGGCCTTGTTGCAAAGTCACCCTGGGCACCCCCCAACTTTTTGCTGACTGGTACTGGTGGTAACTGACTCTGACTGACCCTGGGCTCTGCCTAACCAGGCCTGGAGCCAGTGCTATGCTGAAAGACAGTTAGAATGCAATGAAAACACCTACATACACTAGGGTACACTATGGGCTGGGGTACCCCTGTGATTGGCCTGACCTCCCCTGTAAGGCCTTAGTACATAATAGGGCAGGGGGATTGAAACTACCTCTAAATCCCTAGCATATAATAGGGCTTGGCAGTTTAGAGGCCAGCAGCCCTTTTCTGCACTTGCATGTGTGCACTGCTGAGACTGAGGTCAGTTTAAAAGTAGCCCTGTGAGTGCAGAAAGAGGCAAGAGTCATGCAGAAAGAGGCAAGAGAGGTGCAGAAAGAGGGAAGAAGGGTGCAGAAAGAGGCAAGAGAGGTACAGAAAGAAGCAACAGAAGTGCAGAAAGAAGCAACAGAGGTGCAGAAAGAGGGAAGATGAGTGCAGAAAGAGACAACAGGGGTGCAGAAAGAAGCAAGAGAGGTGCAGAAAGAGGCAAAAGAAGTGAAGAAAGAAGCAACAGAGGTGCAGAACGAGGCAAGAGAAGTGCAGAAAGAGGCAATAGAGTTGCAGAAACAGGCAAAAGAGGTGCAGAAAGAAGCAAGAGAAGTACAGAAAGAATCAAAAGAGGTACAGAAAGAGGCAAGAGGGGTGCAGAAAGAGGCAAGAGAAGTACAGAAAGAATCAAAAGAGGTGCAGAAAGAGGCAAGAGGGTTGCAGAAAGAGGCAAGAGAGTTGCAGAAACAGGCAAAAGAGGTGCACAAAGAGGGAGCAGGGGTGCACACAGAGGCAAGAGAGGTGCAGAAAGAACCAACAGAGGTGCAGAAAAGGCAAGAAGGGTGCAGAAATGTGCTAGAGAGTAGCAGATAGAAGCCAGAGAAGTGCAGAAAGAACCAACAGAGGTGCAGAAAGAGGCAAGAGGGGTGCAGAAAGCAGCAAGAGCAGTGCAGAAAGAACCAAGAGACGTGCAGGAAAAGGGAAGAAGGATGCAGAAAGAGGCATGAGGGGTGCAGAAAGAAGCAAGAGAGGTGCAGAAAGAAACAAAAGAAGTGAAGAAAGAAGCAACAGAGGTGCTGAAAGAGGCAAGAGGAGTGCAGAAAGAGGGATGAGGGGTGCAGAAAGAGGCATGAAGAGTGCAGAAAGAAGGAAGAGAGATGCAGAAAGAAGCAAGAGAAATGCATAAAAAAGCAACAGAGATGCAGAAAGGGGAAGTGGGGTGGAGAAAGAGGCAAGAGGGATAAAGAAAGAAACAAGAGAGGTGCAGAAAGAAACAAAAGAAGTGCAGAAAGAAGGAACAAAGGTGCAGAAAGAGGCAAGAGGGGTGCAGAAAGAGAGAAGAGGGGTGTGAAAGAGGCACGAAGGGTGCAGAAAGAAGCAAGAGGCATGCAGAAAGAAGCAAGAGAGGTGCACAAAGAGGGAAGAAGGGTGCAGAAAGAGGCAAGTGGGGTGCAGAAAGAAGCAAGAGAGGTGTAGAAAGAAGCAAGAGAAGTGCAGAAAGAAGGACCAGAGGTACAGAAAGAGGCAAGAGGGGTGCAGAAAGAGGGAAGAGGGTGCATAAAGAAGCAATAGAGATGCAAAAAGAGGGAACAGGGGTGGAGAAAGTGGCAAAGGGGTGCAGAAAGAAGCAAGAGAGGTGCAGAAAGAAGCAAGAGAGGTGCAGAAAGAAACAAAAGAAGGAACAGAGGTGCAGAAAGAGGCAAGAGGGGTGCAGCAAGAGGGATGAGGGGTACAGAAAGAAGTATGAGTGGTGCAGAAAGAAGCAAAGAGGTGCAGGAAGAAGCAAGCGTAGGGCATAAAGAAGCAACAGAGGTGTAGAAAGAGGCAAGAGGGGTGCAAAAAGAGAAAAGAGGGGTGCAGAAAGAGGCACGAGGGGTGCAGAAAGAAGCAAGAGATGTACAGAAAGAAACAAAATAAGTACAGAAAGAAGGAACAGAGGTGCAGGAAGAGGCAACAGGGGTGAAGAAAGAGGGAAGAGGGGTGGAGAGAGAGGCAAGGGGGTGCAGAAAGAAGCAAGAGAGGTGCAGAAAGAAACAAAAGAAATGCAGAAAGAAGTACAGAGGTGCAGAAAGAGGCAAGAAAAGTACATAAAGAGGCAAAAGTGGTGCAGAAAGATGGGAGAGGTGCAGAAAGAAACAAAAGAGGTACAGAAAGAACCAACAGAGGTGCGGAAAGAGGCCTTGTTGCAAAGTCATCCTGTGCCCCCAACTTTTTGCTGACTAGTACTAGTGGTAACTGACTCTGACTAACCAGGCCCGGGGCCAGTGCTATGCTGAAAGACACTTAGAATACAGTGAAAACACCTACATACACTATGGGTTTGGGTACCCCTGTGATTGGCATGACCTCGCCTGTAATGCCCTAGTACATATTAGGGGAGGGGGATTAAAACTACCTCTAAGTGAGAGGTGCAGAAAGTGGCAAGAGAAGTGCAGAAAGAAGCAACAGAGGTGCCAACAGAGGCAACAGAGGTGCAGAAAGAAGCAAGAGAGGTACAGAAACAGGCAAGAGAAGTGCAGAAAGAGGCAAGAGAATTGCTGAAAGAAGCAACAGAGGTGAAGAAAGAAGCAAGAGAAGTGCAGAAAGAGGCAAGTGAGGTGCAGAAAGAAGCAAGAGCAGTGCAGAAAGAACCAACAGAGGTGCAAAAAGAGGCAAGAGGGGTGCAGAAAGAGGTAGGAGAGGTCCACAAAGAGGCAAGAGGGGTACAGAAAGAGGCAGGAGGGGTGCAGAAAGAAGGAAGAGGAGTGCAGAAAGAAGCAACAGAGGTGCTAAAAGAGGCACGAAGGGTGCAGAAAGAGGCAAGAGAAGTGCATAAAGAAGCAACAGAGGAACAGAAAGAGGCAAGAGAGGTGCAGAAACAGACAGGAAAGGTGCAGAAAGAGGGAACAGGGGTGCAGAAAGAGGCAAGTGAGGTGCAGAAAGAGGGGAAAGGGGTGCAGAAAGAGGCAAGAGGGCTGCAGAAAGAAGCAACTGAGGTGCAGAAAGAGGCAACAGAGGTACAGAAAGAGGCAAGAGATTTGCTGAAAGAAGCAACAGAGGTGTAGAAAGAAGCAAGAGAAGTGCAGAAAGAGGCAAGTGAGGTGCAGAAAGAGGCAAGAGAGGTGCAGAAAATGGCAAGAGAACTGCAGAAAGAGGCAAGAGGGATGCAAAAAAGGGAAGAATGGTGCATAAAGAAACAAGAGAGGTGCAGAAATAAGCAAGAGAAGTGCAGAAAGAAGCAATAGAGGTAGAGAAAGAGGGAAGATGAGTGCAGAAAGAGACAACAGGAGTGCAGAAAGAAGTGAGAGAGGTGCAGAAACAGGCAAAAGGGGTGCAGAAAGAGGGAACAGGTGTGCAGACAGAGGCAAGAGAGGTGCAGAAAGACGGTAGAGGGGTGCTGAAAGAGGCAAGAGGGATGCATACATTTGCAACAGAGGTGCAGAAAGAAGCAAGAGAGGTACAGAAAGAGGCAAGAGAGGTACAGAAAGAAGCAAGAGAAGTGCAGAAAGAAGCAAAAGAGGTGCAGAAAGAGGTAAGAGAACAGCATAAAAAGGCAAGAGAGATGCAGAAAAAGGAAGGAGAAGTGGAAAAAGAGGCAAGAGGGGTGCAGAAAGAAGCAAGAGAAGTGCAGAAAGAAGCAACAAAGGTGCTGAAAGAGGCAAGTGGGGTGCAGAAAGAGGCAAGAGAAGTACAGAAAGAAGCAAAAGAGATGCAGAAAGAGGTAAGAGAACAGCAGAAAAAGGCAAGAGAGATGCAGAAAAAGGAAGGAGAAGTGCAAAAAGAGGCAAGAGGGGTACAGAAAGAGGCAAGAGGGGTGCAGAAAGAAGCAAGAGAAGTGCAGAAAGAAGCAACAAAGGTGCTGAAAGAGGCAAGTGGGGTGCAGAAAGAGGCAAGAGAAGTGCAGAAAGAAGCAACAGAGGTGCAGAAAGAGGCACGAGAGGTGCAGAAACAGGCAGGAAAGGTGCAGAAAGAGGGAACAGGGGTGCAGAAAGAGGCAAGAGGGATACAGAAATTTGCAAAAGAGGTGCAGAAACAAGGAAGAGCAATGCAGAAAGAACCAACAGTGGTGCAGAAAGAGGCAATAGGGGTACAGAAAGAGGCAAGAGAAGTGCAGAAAGAAGCAAAAGAGGTGGAGAAAGAGGCAAGAGAACTGCAGAAAAAGGTAAGAGAGGTGCAGAAAGAGGAAGGACAGGTGCACAAAAAGGCATCGGGGATACAGAAAGAGACATGAGGGGTGCAGAATGTAGCAAGAGAAGTGCAGAAAGAAGCAACAGAGGTGCTGAAAGAGGCAAGAGGGGTGCAGAAAGAGGCAAGAGAAGTGCAGAAATAAGCAACAGAAGTGCAGAAAGAGGCAAGAGATGTGCAGAAGGAAGAGAGTGAGGTGCAGAAAGAGGCAAGTGAGGTGCAGAAAGAGGCAAGAGTGGTACAGAAAGAGGCAAGGGAAGTGCATAAACAGGCAAGAGAAATGCACAAAGAGGCAAGAGAAGTGCAGAAAGAGGCAAGTGAGGTGCAGAAAGAGGCAGGAGAGGTGCAGAAAGAGGCAAGAGAGGTCCAGAAAGAGGCAAGAGATCTGCAAAAAAGCAACAGAGGTGCTGAAAGAGGCAAGTGAGGTGCAGAAAGGGGCAAGAGAAGTACAGAAAGAGGCGAATGAAGTGCAGAAAGAAGACAGTGAGGTGCAGAAAGAGGAAGAAAGGTGCAGAAAGAAGCAAGAAAAATGCAGAAAGAGGCAAGAGAGGCACAGAAAGAAGAGAGGTTTGTGCACCATTAGTACCAATTTAACACCCACATTTTGCAATAAGTAACACGTGACCATTCCAGCTTTGCAAAGGGCCTTCCACCACACTGTAACACGTGACGCTGCATTTTTGGGAACATTTGAGCCGTTTGAGCTAGAAACAAGGCTTTTTTTGTTCAAATCTGCAGATTAGGCAGCAGATGATGGAATATTTGGCAGATGCGGAAAATGTTTAATTATGTGAAAATTGGTGCAGCCGAACAGTCACATAATTCCAGTGGCCCTGCTCATACCTCCGACTAGGTCCAGAAGTGCTCCTCAGGGGTTCCTTCTTTTTTTGTGTCTCATTGAGTTTATAGTTTAGCTTCTAAGGAAACAAGGAAGACTAAACCTGAGGTTACCACTCCACAACACAGACTACAATACCACATAATTACTCTCCAAAACACATAATCCCACTCCACATAATTCCTATACACTAAATACCACATACTCTCTATTCACATAATTTCACTGCACAACATACCACATAATTCCACTACACACAACATGCATCCACTCTACAACAAAAAACATTAGTAAAAATCTTTTACATTTACAACGCCAATAGCTCTAACTCTCACAAATGCGAGACCTATTACATTACAAATGCTTCTTTAACTGGTATTCGCGTTTGCAGAGTAGTGCAGAAAGGGGGCTGGGCCTCCGACCAGCGATCAGGAATTCCGCTGTGTAGGACTTACAGGAGGTACCAGGAGGGCCTCTTGGCCCCCAAAGTCCCTCAGGAGTAAAGTGGACTTCATCCCCCACCAGTACTGTGCCAGGAGGCGCGTTTGCAGAGTGGTGGAGAAAGGTGGGGCGTGGCCTTCGAAGACCTCTTAGCAATCACACTGTGAGGGACTTAGTGGAGGTAATAGGAGAGGACAACCTTGGGGGCCAACTACCCCTCCTATTACCTCCAGTAAGTCCCACACAGTGGGATTGCTAAGTTGTCGTAGCAGGCCATGCCCCCTTTCCCCACCACTCTGCAAACGCACTCCCTGGCGCGCTCTTGGATGGGGATTAAAGTCCCCTTCACTGCTGGGAGTCCTTAGGGGCCAACTAGCCTACCTGATACCTCCAGTATGCCCCAGATAGTGGGATTGCTGATAGGTGGACACAGGCCACGCCCCCTTTGTCCATCACTCTGCAAACACGCCTCCAGCAGTGAAGGGGGCTTCATCCCCTAACCAAGAGCACACCAGGAGGCACGTTTGCAGAGTGGTGGACAAAGGGGGCTTGGCCTGGTATCACAGCTCAGCAATCGTGCTGTGTGGGACTTACTGGAGGTAACAGGAGGTGTTGTGTAGTTCCTATATAACCTATACATGATCTGCACGTTTGGATAACATAAACTGTGGGATTGGTGGCGGACTGATTCCGTGCACCCCAACCGAATACGTTAGCCTGTCTGTATCAGCTAGCTCACAGTGCCACTATAGTCCCCTCTTACCAAGGAGAGAATAGATTCTGGCAACCTCAGAACATGACAACCCTGATCCCTCAGAATCGTGGAAACAATATACCACCTTTCGCTCAGTCACTCGTGCTCACTTAGTTTGTCTCAGAGAGGTACACAGAATAAACAGGCTGGGCGTTTTCAATAAGTATTTATTGAACAGTTGTTATTCTAGTGTAGAATAGATGAGCTGCAACAACCATTAGACAGTAGCAGAGATATATGATTAGAAGTACTACGAAAGTAAAGGGATGGTAAAGTTCTACCATCTTGCAGTAATCATGAATATATACAAGTACATAAAACACATGATAAAAAGTGCGTACTCCTACAATGCCTTCCTAACTAGATGTACCTAAATGTACTTACCATCTGTGTAGGTGTTATGCCAAGAATCCCTCTAGGATCTAGTCGACCCCATTACCTGAGAATGAGAGAATATGGGATCCCGTCCTGGTCTCGAGTTGGACACCCCGCAAGGGATGTTAGACCACTGTGAGCTGGAGTGTCTGCATGCAGGAACCTCAGCGTCTCTGGTCAGTGTGTCAGCCGGGAAGTCTCGGTCTCCTCTGTTTTTCTAAGCAAGATGTGATGTATATATACCCAGAGGTCTCCCCAGGGGTCCTACCTTGCTGTGTTACTGTGTCGGCCTAAAGGATGACGTCGGGCATGAACTTTATACAGAGATATTATACAGGAGATGTTAGTCCTGCTGTGCTTCCAAGAAGCCTCATGCATAATGTATGAGATTCGAACTAGAAGAAACCCACGTTCTGGTAAAAGGTAAAAGGTCAGTCCCTAAGAACTGTTATGTATGTAATGTAGGGAAGAAAATAGGTCATACAAAAGGGGATGATGGACGGAACGTTTGAGCCAATCAAACACTCACCCCCAGTCAACTGATCTGGGTTTAATCCATCATCATTCTTTAGCTCACTCCACCACCCCAGTTCAGACATGGCCATATGCAAATCAGTCTGACCCTGTGCCTCATGGGAACAGTCCAGCCCGAACTGCCAAGCCATGTCTTCCCTGGACCGGAAACAAGCATCCTAGGACCGGTTTCTGGCATTCCAGCCGCCATCAGCCAGGCTTGCTTGAATCCAGTGGCAAAGTGAGCAAGGGACCCACGTCTGGGCATACCCCCGCCAACTTAGGGCGAACAAAGTGATACAAAGGGGATGATGGACGGAACGTTTGAGCCAATCAAACACTCACCCCCAGTCAACTGATCTGGGTTTAATCCATCATCATTCTTTAGCTCACTCCACCACCCCAGTTCAGACATGGCCATATGCAAATCAGTCTGACCCTGTGCCTCATGGGAACAGTCCAGCCCGAACTGCCAAGCCATGTCTTCCTGGACCGGAAACAAGCATCCTAGGACCGGTTTCTGGCATTCCAGCCATCATCAGCCAGGCTTGCTTGAATCCAGTGGCAAAGTGAGCAAGGGACCCACGTCTGGGCATACCCCCGCCAACTTAGGGCGAACAAAGCGATACAAAAGGGGATGATGGACGAAACGTTTGAGCCAATCAAACACTCACCCCCAGTCAACTGATCTGGGTTTAATCCATCATCATTCTTTAGCTCACTCCACCACTCCAGTTCAGTTCAGACATGGCCATATGCAAATCAGTCTGACCCTGTGCCTCATGGGAACAGTCCAGCCCGAACTGCCAAGCCATGTCTTCCCTGGACCGGAAACAAGCATCCTAGGACCGGTTTCTGGCATTCCAGCCGTCATCAGCCAGGCTTGCTTGAATCCAGTGGCAAAGTGAGCAAGGGACCCACGTCTGGGCATACCCCGCCAACTTAGGGCGAACAAAGCGATACAAAGGGGATGATGGACGGAACGCTTGAGCCAATCAAACACTCACCCCCAGTCAACTGATCTGGGTTTAATCCATCATCATTCTTTAGCTCACTCCACCACCCCAGTTCAGACATGGCCATATGCAAATCAGTCTGACCCTGTGCCTCATGGGAACAGTCCAGCCCGAACTGCCAAGCCATGTCTTCCCTGGACCGGAAACAAGCATCCTAGGACCGGCTTCTGGCATTCCAGCCGTCATCAGCCAGGCTTGCTTGAATCCAGTGGCAAAGTGAGCAAGGGACCCACGTCTGGGCATACCCCGCCAACTTGAGGCGAACAAAGCGATACAAAGGGGATGATGAATGGAATGTTTGAGCCAATCAACACTCACTCCCAGTCAACCGATCTGGGTTTAATCCATCATCAGTCTTTAGCTCACTCCACCACCAGTTCAGACATGGCCATATGCAAATCAGTCTGACTCTGTGCCTCATGGGAACAGTTCAACCCGAACTGCCAAGCCATGTCTTTCTGGACCGGAAACAAGTATCCTAGGACCGGTTTCTGGCATTCCAGCCGTCATCAGCCAGGCTTGCTTGAATCCAGTGGCAAAGTGAGCAAGGGACCCACGTCTGGGCATACCCCGCCAACTCAGGGCGAACAAGCTGATACAAAGGGGATGATGGACGGAACGCTTGAGCCAATCAAACACTCACCCCCAGTCAACTGATCTGGGTTTAATCCATCATCATTCTTTAGCTCACTCCACCACCCCAGTTCAGACATGGCCATATGCAAATCAGTCTGACCCTGTGCCTCATGGGAACAGTCCAGCCCGAACTGCCAAGCCATGTCTTCCTGGACCGAAACAAGCATCCTAGGACCGGTTTCTGGCATTCCAGCCGTCATCAGCCAGGCTTGCTTGAATCCAGTGGCAAAGTGAGCAAGGGACCCACGTCTGGGCATACTCCCGCCAACTTAGGGCGAACAAAGCGATACAAAAGGGGATGATGGACGGAACGCTTGAGCCAATCAAACACTCACCCCAGTCAACTGATCTGGGTTTAATCCATCATCATTCTTTAGCTCACTCCACCACCCCAGTTCAGACATGGCCATATGCAAATCAGTCTGACCCTGTGCCTCATGGGAACAGTCCAGCCCGAACTGCCAAGCCATGTCTTCTCTGGACCGGAAACAAGCATCCTAGGACCGGTTTCTGGCATTTCCAGCCGTCATCAGCCAGGCTTGCTTGAATCCAGTGGCAATGTGAGCAAGGGACCCACGTCTGGGCATACCCCGCCAACTTAGGGGCGAACAAGCGATACAAAAGGGGATGATGGACGGAACGCTTGAGCCAATCAAACACTCACCCCCAGTCAACTGATCTGGGTTTAATCTATCATCATTCTTTAGCTCACTCCACCACCCCAGTTCAGTCATGGCCATATGCAAATCAGTCTGACCCTGTGCCTCATGGGAACAGTCCAGCCCGAACTGCCAAGCCATGTCTTCCCTGGACCGGAAACAAGCATCCTAGGACCGGTTTCTGGCATTCCAGCCGTCATCAGCCAGGCTTGCTTGAATCCAGTGGCAAAGTGAACAAGGGACCCACGTCTGGGCATACCCCCGCCAACTTAGGGCGAACAAAGCGATACAAGGGGATGATGGACGGAACGTTTGAGCCAATCAAACACTCACCCCAGTCAACTGATCTGGGTTTAATCCATCATCATTCTTTAGCTCACTCCACCACCCCAGTTCAGACATGGCCATATGCAAATCAGTCTGACCCTGTGCCTCATGGGAACAGTCCAGCCCGAACTGCCAAGCCATGTCTTCCTGGAACGGAAACAAGCATCCTAGGACCGGTTTCTGGCATTCCAGCCGTCATCAGCCATGCTTGCTTGAATCCAGTGGCAAAGTGAGCAAGCGACCCACGTCTGGGCATACCCCCGCCAACTTAGGCCATGTCTGAACTGGGGTGGTGGAGTGAGCTAAAGAATGATGATGGATTAAACCCAGATCAGTTGACTGGGGTGAGTGTTTGATTGGCTCAAACGTCCGGTCCATCATCCCTTTTGTATCAGCTTGTTCGCCCTAAGTTGGCGGGGGTATGCCCAGACGTGGGTCCCTTGCTCACTTTGCCACTGGATTCAAGCAAGCCTGGCTGATGACGGCTGGAATGCCAGAAACCGGTCCTAGGATGCTTGTTTCCGGTCCAGGGAAGACATGGCTTGGCAGTTCGGGCTGGACTGTTCCCATGAGGCACAGGGTCAGACTGATTTGCATATGGCCATGTCTGAACTGGGGTGGTGGAGTGAGCTAAAGAATGATGATGGATTAAACCCAGATCAGTTGACTGGGGGTGAGTGTTTGATTGGCTCAAACGTTCCGTCCATCATCCCCTTTGTATCGCTTGTTCGCCCTAAGTTGGCGGGGTATGCCCAGACGTGGGTCCCTTGTTCACTTTGCCACTGGATTCAAGCAAGCCTGGCTGATGACGGCTGGAATGCCAGAAACCGGTCCTAGGATGCTTGTTTCCGGTCCAGGAAGACATGGCTTGGCAGTTCGGGCTGGACTGTTCCCATGAGGCACAGGGTCAGACTGATTTGCATATGGCCATGACTGAACTGGGGTGGTGGAGTGAGCTAAAGAATGATGATAGATTAAACCCAGATCAGTTGACTGGGGGTGAGTGTTTGATTGGCTCAAACGCTCCGTCCATCATCCCCTTTGTATCGCTTGTTCGCCCTAAGTTGGCGGGTATGCCCAGACGTGGGTCCCTTGCTCACATTGCCACTGGATTCAAGCAAGCCTGGCTGATGACGGCTGGAATGCCAGAAACCGGTCCTAGGATGCTTGTTTCCGGTCCAGAGAAGACATGGCTTGGCAGTTCGGGCTGGACTGTTCCCATGAGGCACAGGGTCAGACTGATTTGCATATGGCCATGTCTGAACTGGGGTGGTGGAGTGAGCTAAAGAATGATGATGGATTAAACCCAGATCAGTTGACTGGGGGTGAGTGTTTGATTGGCTCAAACGTTCCGTCCATCATCCCCTTTTGTATCACTTTGTTCGCCCTAAGTTGGCGGGGGTATGCCCAGACGTGGGTCCCTTGCTCACTTTGCCACTGGATTCAAGCAAGCCTGGCTGATGACGGCTGGAATGCCAGAAACCGGTCCTAGGATGCTTGTTTCCGGTCCAGGGAAGACATGGCTTGGCAGTTCGGGCTGGACTGTTCCCATGAGGCACAGGGTCAGACTGATTTGCATATGGCCATGTCTGAACTGGGGTGGTGGAGTGAGCTAAAGAATGATGATGGATTAAACCCAGATCAGTTGACTGGGGGTGAGTGTTTGATTGGCTCAAACGTTCCGTCCATCATCCCCTTTGTATCGCTTTGTTCGCCCTAAGCTGGCGGGGGTATGCCCAGACGTGGGTCCCTTGCTCACTTTGCCACTGGATTCAAGCAAGCCTGGCTGATGACGGCTGGAATGCCAGAAACCGGTCCTAGGATGCTTGTTTCCGGTCCAGGGAAGACATGGCTTGGCAGTTCGGGCTGGACTGTTCCCATGAGGCACAGGGTCAGACTGATTTGCATATGGCCATGTCTGAACTGGGGTGGTGGAGTGAGCTAAAGAATGATGATGGATTAAACCCAGATCAGTTGACTGGGGGTGAGTGTTTGATTGGCTCAAACGTTCCGTCCATCATCCCCTTTGTATCGCTTTGTTCGCCCTAAGTTGGCGGGGGTATGCCCAGACGTGGGTCCCTTGCTCACTTTGCCACTGGATTCAAGCAAGCCTGGCTGATGACGGCTGGAATGCCAGAAACCGGTCCTAGGATGCTTGTTTCCGGTCCAGGGAAGACATGGCTTGGCAGTTCGGGCTGACTGTTCCCATGAGGCACAGGGTCAGACTGATTTGCATACGGCCATGTCTGAACTGGGGTGGTGGAGTGAGCTAAAGAATGATGATGGATTAAACCCAGATCAGTTGACTGGGGGTGAGTGTTTGATTGGCTCAAACGTTCCGTCCATCATCCCCTTTTGTATCAGCTTGTTCGCCCTAAGTTGGCGGGGTATGCCCAGACGTGGGTCCCTTGCTCACTTTGCCACTGGATTCAAGCAAGCCTGGCTGATGACGGCTGGAATGCCAGAAACCGGTCCTAGGATGCTTGTTTCCGGTCCAGGGAAGACATGGCTTGGCAGTTCGGGCTGGACTGTTCCCATGAGGCACAGGGTCAGACTGATTTGCATATGGCCATGTCTGAACTGGGGTGGTGGAGTGAGCTAAAGAATGATGATGGATTAAACCCAGATCAGTTGACTGGGGGTGAGTGTTTGATTGGCTCAAACGTTCCGTCCATCATCCCCTTTGTATCGCTTTGTTCGCCCTAAGTTGGCGGGGGTATGCCCAGACGTGCGTCCCTTGCTCACTTTGCCACTGGATTCAAGCAAGCCTGGCTGATGACGGCTGGAATGCCAGAAACCGGTCCTAGGATGCTTGTTTCCGGTCCAGGGAAGACATGGCTTGGCAGTTCGGGCTGGACTGTTCCCATGAGGCACAGGGTCAGACTGATTTGCATATGGCCATGTCTGAACTGGGGTGGTGGAGTGAGCTAAAGAATGATGATGGATTAAACCCAGATCAGTTGACTGGGGGTGAGTGTTTGATTGGCTCAAACGTTCCGTCCATCATCCCCTTTTGTATCGGGAAGAATATAGGTGAAATGTTGCGATGTTACCCGCGCCTATATGGGGTACTTATATGGAATATAACAGAGGGGTAGTTGGCCTGTTACCTCCAGTAAGTCCCACACAGTGAGATTGCTAAGAGGTTTTCGGAGGCCATGCCCCCCTTTCTCCACTACTCTGCAAACACACCTTATGGCGAACTACTGGTTGAGGGCTGAAGTCCACTTTACTCCTGATGGACCTTGGGGGCTAAGAAGCCCTCCTGGTACCGCCTGTAAGTCCTACGCAGCGGAGTTCCTGAGCGCTGGTCGGAGGCCCAGCCCCCTTTCTGCACCACTCTGCAAAAGCGAATACCAGTTAAAGAAGCATTTGTAATGTAATAGGTTCTACGCAGTGGAATTCCTGAGTGCTGGTTCCAGTGACTGTGAGTGTTTTTTAGAAGTTTATAAGTGTTAAATATATATACCAAGGTATATTGGTGAATCAGTGGGTTTATGAGTGACTTTATGGATGACTCAGTGTGTGCGTGACTGACTGTATAAGTGATTGATTAGGTTTCTCAGTGAATGTATGGGTGAGTGACTGGTTGTATGAATGTGTGTATCTATCTGTCAGTTAATGTCTAAGTGGGTGTTGAGTGTGTTAGTGCGTATGTGAATGGCTATATGGGTGACTGATTGGTTGTCTGACTATGTCTATGATTGTCTGGGTGTCTGTCTGTGTGGGTGAGGAGGTGTGTGACTGCCTGTATGGATCAGTGAGTGGGTGAGTCAGTGGCTGTATGGGGTACTGTTATGCGTGTGAAAAGTTGTGAGTGTCTGTATGGCTGTGTCGGTGATTGAGTGCATGTGTCAGTATGGGTGAGTAACTGAGTATGTGAAAGGCAGTGTACATGAGTGACGGGGTATGTGAGTGACTGTATGTATGACTGAGTGAATGTGAGAGTGGCTATATAGATGAGTGCATGCTTCTGTCAGTGTCTGTATAGCTGAGTGTGTATATGTTTCTATTTCTATGAGTAAGCAAGTAGGTGTGTATGTAACTGTTTGGGTGAGTAAGTGGCTGTATGATTGACTGTATGGGTGAGTATCTAGGTGTGTGAGTAGTTTTATGGGTGACTCACTCAGTGTGTCAGCACTTGCATGCCTGTATGAGTGGATATGTCAATGGCTGTATATGTGAGTGAGTGGGTCTATGAGTGGCAGTATGGGTGAGCAAGTAGATGTGTGTATAGATCAATGAATCAGTGAGTGGGTGTGTGAGTACTGGTATGGCTTTGTTAATGGGTTTGTGAATGGTTGTGTGGGAGCGGCAGTAGGTGTATAAAAGATTCTACAGTGGTGTGAGTGGGTGCGTCTTTGGAAACATGGTGAGACTTACAATAGTGACATGGGAAAGGTTGCTGTTTTATATCTGGCTAGGCCCAACATTCTGAGCAGTCAGTGAATAGTGAAGCTGCCAGAGAAAAGTGAGGTTTAAGACATGTTAGGCTACTTCGTATGAGTCTCTGGAAAGGTACACTTGAAGTAGGCTGTATAAATGTAGGTGTCGGCTTGCAATGGGAAGTGCACTTTGTCAAGTTTAAAGGTCTGCGTGCTCTTGTGACTCAGGTATGTGTCTACTTGTACATGTATTCTGACACATGCTGTGCGTCTGAAGACCCTAACTTAAAACACTGGTAGCTTTTCATACAGGTACACAAATCTTCTCAGTTCCGCTCCATCATTCGGTCACTGAGGGAGACATGCCTTACCTATGTAGGTGTCACAGAACCCCTCAAATAGACTGTTGAATACCCAAATGCCCTGTATTATGAGCAGAAAGGAATGCATACACCTTCTTGTACAGAAACTTAGAGAGCATGGGGTCTGAAAAACAGGTATTCTACTATTTCTATGTTTCTTTTTATGTATCATGTCACTAGGAAAAGGCACAGACACACGCTTTGAAGCCTTCGGAAACATGGTGAGACTTGCAACAGTGACATGGGAAGGGTTGCTGTTTTATATTTGGCTAGGCCTAATATTCTGAGCAGTCGGTGAATAGTGAAGCTGCCAGAGAAAAGTGATGTTTAAGACATGTTGGCAGAGGGATTAGGGATTAGGCTACTTCGTATGAGGCTCTGGAACTACCCATGCACTTATGCAATGACTCAGGTACTACCTTTGCACTTATCCATTCACTCAAGCACTACCCATGCACTCATTCAATCACCCAGGTGCTACCTTTGCACTCATGCATTCACTGAGGCACAACCCATGCACTCATCCAATCACTCACGTCCTAGCCTTGCACTCAAACATTCACTCAGGCACTATACATACACTCCTGCATTCTCTCAGGTACTACCCACGCACTTATCCAGTCACCCTGGCACTTCCCATGCACTCATCCAATCACTCAGGCACTACCCATGCACTCATCCAATCATTCCTGTGTATCATGGCAAGGTAGCATCTTGCAGCCCATTTTTATATTTTTAAAAGAAACTATTTACTGCATATATATATATAAATTTTATCAAAATGAATATAAAAACATTAAAATATATTTGAAAAATCTTTTTTGTATATGTATATATATTAACTAAATAAACAGGTTTCAGGGAGGTCATAGTTATCAATTAGTATTTAAAAAACCTTAGAAATTCACTGAAAAAAACACAGGTTTCAGGGACGTTATAGTTAGGAATTAGCATTTAAAAAATCTTAGAAATTCACTGAAAAAAACATAGGTTTCAGGGACGTTATAGTTAGAAATTAGCATTATAAAAACCTTAGATATTCACTGAAAAAACCACAGGTTACAGGAACGTTATAGTTAGGCTGACATTTCACTCGTACAAAACCAGAGAAATTCATCCGTTATATTTAGCTGAGCTAACTATAACTCACGCCCCACAATGCACTGCTGATGTCGTCACATATTACATCACTCATGACATGGTCAGTGACATCACTGATGACATCTCAAATGAAATCACTGATGGACACAGCCAAATGGCCACGCTGTTAAGAGGACACAACACCTCCCCATACCCAGGCCTTTTGTCTCTGCTCTGAAAGCCAGTTCACATATTATAAAGGGGCTATTCAGCTGGCGGATGAAAGTTGGAGCTGGTGCAAATGGGCTTCCAGTAATTTTAGGCAGGGGGGAAAAATGTACTTTTTAAAAGTCCATTCCCCAAATATTTATTAAAATTCCAACTTCACCTGTGAATTGGGCTTTTAATAAATATTTCCAAAAGTCTTTGAATGAAATTTGTAGTTGTTTCCTAGCCGGAGCAACATTATTATTTTGAATGTTGCATTCCCATGCTTTCTACAGTGAAAATTGCTTTCGGGGTTTTTGCGCTATAAGGAAATGCGTAACATTAAAGTTTTACACGCCCTACTTTTAAATATCATGCGACCTGTCTTCTGGCAATAAGGCCAACATAGGGGGTGACATTAGTATTTAAAAGGAAGGTTTTGACCTGTCAAAAGGGGTTATTTTGATAGGTCAAATTTACAGTTTAAAACTGTACAGCCAGACTATAAATGGCAGGCCTGCAGTCATGATTGTCACTCCCAAGGGTCCAGGACTATGGTGGCACCACTTGGCAGAGTAGACTCACAGATGGTGCAGGGGTCGAGGCTGTTGGAGCCCTCTGTCCCTGAGGCTCACGTCAGAAGTGCAGCCAACTAGCCCTTGTAGTGACTCTGGGGTTCAACAGATGCAGGTCCAGTCCTTATAACCCAGGCTGGAGGGCAGCAGCCAGCAGGTCAGCACAGCAGGGCAGCCGTCCTTCAGAGCAGCAGTCCAGCAGAGTGGCATTCCTATTCGGCAGCACAGCAGTACTTCTTCATGGCAGAGTATCCACAGGTTCAGAAGTGTACTGAAGAGTTGGTGTCTGGGGTCCATCATTTTATACCTAGTTTTGTCTTTGAAGTGGGGGAAGCTTCTAGAGGCTTCCCTTTCAAGTGCACAGGTGCCCAGTCTCCCTTCCCTTGCATCAGATTAACTACAGGGGTATGCAGCCCTTTGTGTGGAGGCAGAACACAGCCTATTCAAGCATCACAAGGGCCCAGCTCCTCCCTCCCATCCTGCTAGTGATGATCCATCTTGGCACACCTGAGCTCTCTATTGTGTGCTACATCCAGCCAGAGATAGGTTTCAGGCACCAAATGGCTAAGGCAGGAAACACCAACTTTCTAAAAGTGGCATTTTTAAAATCCTACTTCACCATTAGTTAGGATTTTTCCTTATAATTCCAAAGACACCAAACATGAATGAGTCTCCTGTTCCCATTTGGAAGCGTATTAAATGTTATAAGGTAACTCCAATGTTATCCTCTGGGAGAGATAGGCCTTGCAGTAGTGAAACATGAATTTAAGTGCTTTTCACTACCAGGACATGTAAAACTTAAAAGTACATGTCCAACTTTTGAAATACATTGCACCCTGCCCATTGGGCTTCCCAGGGCCTACCCTAGGGGTGATTTATATGCACTAAAAAGAAAGGTTTGGGCCTGGTAAAAGGGTTTATTTCGCCAGGTAGAAATGGAAGTTTAAAACTGCTCACACAGGCTGCAGAGGCATACTTGAGACATGTTCAAAGTGCTACTTAGAAGTGGGTGGCACAGTCAGTGCTGCAAGCCCACTAGCCTCATTTAATTTACACACCCTGAGCACAAGTAGTGCCTCTTTACTAAGGTCGTATCAGCAAATTAAATGTGCCAATTGGCTATAAGCCAAATCGACCATGTTTTAAGGAGAGAGTACAAGCACGTTAGCACTGGTTAGCAGTGGTAAAGTGCGCAGAGTTCTAAAGCCATCAAAAACAAAGTCAGCAAAAAAGGAGATCTGTAGGCAAACATTTAGGAGGAAGGCCACACCAAGGATACCAGGTATAACAGTGCCTAACTGGGTCCCTGTAGCCAGCCCATGCTGCATCGCAGTAAGCCTGAAATTGTGACTTTGCCCCTGTCCGGCGCAACCAGCTATCCACAGTTGGCGCTTTGTGCCTTTTGGTGCTATTTTTACGGTAATCCTTAAAATTTCATATCCCGGGTTCTACTGATTAGATTTCTGTTGTTTTGGTTATGTTTTATTTGTTAAAATACTCAATTTTTCTAATCAGATGTGGAATCATTTTGTTCTGTGTTTTATCTGTGTTATTGTTTGAAGTGTTGCACAAATACTTAACTCTATGTCTCTGAGTTAAGCCTGACTGCTCTATGGTTGAGCACTGGTTAATTTAGGGTTTGCTTGTGACTTTACCCTGATAATGATTGCGGCTACTGCTTGAGTAGGGTTTCACTCCCCTAAATCAGTAACTACATTTCTTACACTAGCCATATATGTTTCTGCATATACCTTATAAAGCCATCAGGTCTGCAGTTGGAAAACTGCACATCTCCATGTTCCCTTCTAATTATGTGCCCATGTCTACCCCTCCCTAAAGCTCACATGCCCTTGTACTTTCTCCTTCGACGATTCTGTATGGAGAAGCAAGGGGGGAACTCCTGCACATTTTCTCATGTCATCGCATCATAACACTAGCTGCTCTTGTTTAACACAAGCACATGGTTGGCAGGCCAATGTCGCTATTTTATTTTCTCACAAGCATGATTTGTGTGAGGTCAGATGGCCTTGCACCTCTAATCATTATACATAGTTGTTATATCCTGCAACTTTTTAAAGAATGGAAAATATAAGTTCTCTATTTCATGACTAATATCAACTTACAACTCGGAAAATGATGCCTAAAATAATATGGTAATCTTGCACACTCTGTTAGCATTACCTTTCAAATATTAGTTTTCCAGTCCCTAAGCCTAGCACATAGACGCACACAGACTATATAGAGTTAGCGCTCTCATGTTGATATACAATCAAGTGGACAATTGAAAAAACATCAGCAGAACAAGGTTGGAAGCTGTAGCCAACCAGGACCCTAAAAGCTAGGTACTTCTTTTGAGTCATCCCTCTCAACCCTCAAATTACGCTATAAATATCTCTCAGCATTAGCAACTGAGAACTGCTGTAATTGAATCTTTTTCAGATGGGATTGGCACCTTGTCCTGCTCTTTTGAAGATGAGTTAAGAAGTCTCTAACTTTGTTTCCTTTAACTGTAATACTTAAACTCAGTCCACAGGATAATGTTGCATGACGGTGACTTACAACTGAAGTTCATGTCCATATAAAAATGCCTATGGTCTTCTGGTTTCTCGGATTTCACCAGCAGCAACATCAGCTTTATTTATTTATTTATTTATTCAGTTGGATTCTAATATACAGTGCAGGCCACATCATTCTGACAACAGAGCACTTTACAATTGATGAATGGCAAACACTTTCTAAGAAATGACCTTTAAATTATGCAACATTGTAAAGAAAACATAAAGGATGAGAAACTGGATAATCCAAGGATGACATGAGGGAAGGAGGCAAAAAAAAGTCATATTAAGATTTTGTATTTGAAAAGATTGAGCATAGAGCATTCAATAAATTAATAGCCCTTTTTCAAGGAATAGAAATTTTTTCACACCACTTTTAAAGTTGAGGTAAGAGGGGGCCACCCTTGGCTCATTAGGAAGACTATTTCCAAGTCTCAGTGCCTTCCTAGAGAAGTCTTAGTTTTGTGATGTGTTCCTTAAATTTAGGGATTTCCAGTACCAATTATTCTGTGCTTCTAGATTTTTTTCCTTCCCAGCACGTGTAATAACAGTTCTAGGTATGACCAGGCATTAGAGTGTACCTCTTTATAGGTTAAGCATCCTGTCCTGAATAT
The DNA here is from genome assembly GCA_963921515.1 of Calotriton arnoldi. Taxonomy (NCBI): domain Eukaryota; kingdom Metazoa; phylum Chordata; class Amphibia; order Caudata; family Salamandridae; genus Calotriton; species Calotriton arnoldi. The sequence continues at coordinate 232,551 of CAWUFW010011073.1, forward strand.
TCATCACTTTTCTACCCGGAGCGAGTTTATAGAGTCCACTGATGAGTTCTTTTTTCCTTGAAAGTACAGTTTTTATTGTAGAAGAATAATTAAAATCATTGCAAACATGAAATTAAAAAAAGCAGTCCAGGGGGCGTGGCCTAGCGATCCAACATGGTGGACGAGTATTAGGCAAGCTCCGCTCAGCCCATCTTAAATATCCTCCATATATCCTGTTTCGCCTGACATATTTCTCCCTAAAAGCTTCCGTGGCAGTCAGGAATTGAGGTGTGAGCAGTCGGACCCGGAGACTGGCCGAGACCGAGGTGATCGTGGCAGCAGAGGCGACATACGGTCTCGGAAGCCTGGTGCGCGGCGGTGAGGCGGGGCTTCCTTGGTGCCAGCGGGAATGGAGGACGGCGGGCGCAGGCAGCGCTGAACCACCCCGAAGACGGTACATCAAGCAGGGCGGAGACTCAGCCTTCCGGGACTGGTGAGGAGCCCGAGCTGTGGCGGAGGAAGTGTCAGCGTGGCGGTTCGGCCGCCGGTGGAGCTCCGGTGAGTGTCCGTGGGCATCCCCCTCATCCCCCCACCGTTTGTTTCGGGCTTGGTGGCTAGATCGGGCCGTGGGGAGAGAGGGTGCAGCGGGTTCATCGGGGGCTGGCCCTGACTGCGGGACCTGCAGTGATCCGGATGATTAGAAGCGGGACCCCTGGGGCTACGCAGCAGCCGGACTAGAGGCCCTGGAGCCGGGTCGCGTGGCCCTGTCCCTTGGTGGAGGCGGAGCTGGGCTCTGTGGCTCGGGGGGTGCTGCGGGGGCCGCTGGATATCATGTGCTCTGGCAGTCTACTGCTCTGTGAGACACCGTGGGCACACCGATGTAGGAGGACGCAGTGGACTAGACCTGCTGCTGGCTCGCCTCTCAGTGTGGGAAGAGACGCTTACTGAGACTGCTGGAGAGCAGGGTCGACCGTAGGCCCGTGGAGGCGGCGCACCAGGTGCATTGAGTTCTGTGTGGCTGTGAGTGACTCAGTGGGGCCTCGGGTGATACTACTGCTGGTATTACAGTGTGGGGGAGCCTAAACTGACATAATTGGACCCCGTCCTCATCATCGTCCTTCCCCGGGTGTGGGATTGGGCCCGGACACCATAGGCGACGCGGGACTCGGTGTGGCTGGTGAATTGTGCTAACCAGGTATGCGAGACCGGGTGACTGCGAGGATTAGGAGGCACCCATTAGAGGTGGTGGTGGTGCAACGGTCCTCGGAAGCAGCCAGACTAGCGCTTGGTGTGGCTTGTGGGAAAGAAGGTCCCACCTGGGCCTCCTTCTTCAAGAGCCCCCTGCCAAAGGACGATACTGTCAACAGAATCTGAGAAAGGGAAGGGCAATATACCACGGGCTGAACGAACGTTGCTCATGCCGGAGGCCGGTCTGAGGGGCCATTGATCCGCCATCTTGAGAGCTTGGTGATCCGAACCGCACAATGACGAGGGACAAGGTGGTTGGAGGGTCTGCAAGCAGAGTACATTAGATCGCTATACTGCAGCTGGAGACCCGTCAGCGGACCAGGGAGGTGCGCAGGGTGGCCTCCCGGACAATGCCGCCCTTATGGCGGCCATCACTCAGTCGAGAGCCGCTCTGGAAGCGAAGATTGGAGAGGTAGGATCCGACGTTATGCTCCTAAGGCAGGATCTTAGTAATGCAGTTGAGCGCATTACCGAAGCTGAAACCTGGGTCTCAGGTGTGGAGGACTCGGTCACTACCTTGCAAAAAAAGGTTGCGTGCTTGGAAACAATCACCAGGGGCATAGCCTCGCGAGTGGAAGACGCGGAAGGTAGGGCCAGGAGGAACAACCTCCTCTTTGTTGGATTCCCTGAAGGATGTGAAGGGGGGACATGGAACGGTTCCTAACTGGGTGGCTTGCGAGCTGGCTCCCTCCAGATTCGTTGTCCAGCTGCTTCGTAGTGGAAAGGGCGCACAGGGCCCTGATACAGAAGTCGCCCCCTGGAGCCAGACCGCGTCCCGTTATTGCGAAGATATTGAATTACCACAACAGGGACACGATCCTAAAGCAAGCCAGGCTTAAGGAGCCCCTGCTGTTCGAGAATACGCGCAGCCTCATATTCCCGGACTACACAAGACTGGTCCAACAAAAGAGACAGTCGTTTCTGGCAGCCAAGGCCCGCCTGCGCGATTTGAAACTCCCGTACGCACTGCTGTATCCCGCCAAGTTGAGAGTAGTGTGCCAATCCCGGACACTTTTCTTCAAATCGCCTGAAGATGTCTTTCAGTGGACAGATGAAACCGTGAAGATTCGACAACGTACGCCACCTGGGTTGGAGTTGGACTCCTCGTTCAGTGAGGCCGCTCGCAGGCCGCCCAAGATCAAGACTAAAGGAACTAGTAGGTCGAGATCCCACCGCCGCTCGAAGTCCCGCAGTGATCCCAACAGATCTACCTTGGATCCCCGGCAGGGGTCTTCGGCGTCATAGCTGCATCAAGTTTCTCCGCGATGGAGGACAGTTGGAGACATGAAGCTGAACCGACGAAAAGTGAGCAGGGGCTAGTACCTCTGGTTGACTCTTAACAGTTCAGGCGCATGCCTGTTGATGATGGGCAGGTTGGTGGGGAATCATTGGGGGGAGCGGGCCTGGGGCTCCCGTTGGGGCCTCCTAGCCACTCCCACCGTGACAGATATTTTTTAAAAAAAATTCTGTTTATTACTTTCAAAAAGAAGCAAAATCGCAAATTTGCCACGCAGGGCGGGACACTGTCATAGACAACAGGAAAACAACAAACCAAGTGTGATTGATACTTTGATATATCCACATATAGAAGAGAAAGTGCCCAGTGCTGCTTATAAACCACAATACAAAAAACACACATTACAAATGTATATCATTTAGTCATCTGACATGGAGGTACTTAGACTTTTCGCTAACAAATATTGTCGCAATGGTTCCCAAATGTCCTTGGGCTTGGAGGAGGTCGGCAGTTCTTCAGCATATAGTTCAAGAGTTTCCCTACAATATATCATGTCTTTTAGCCAATGGTCGGCCCGAGGGGCCATGGAGCCCTCCCAGGTCAATGCAACCCGCCTCTTTGCTAGTAACAAAGCAATGCGCAAGAACTTCCCCAGGACGCCTTTGAATTGAGGTACAAAACCAAGTAGACAAACTACAGGTGTACATGTCAAGGTTCGATTAGACATAGTCTGTAAACAATTGACGATCTCTGCACAAAATTTCGCGACACGATCACAATGCCATGCCAAATGTAAGAAATCTGCATCTGATTGGCCACACCGTTTGCAGTTGCTTGTGTCTCGGAGGCCTAGTTTGTGCAGACGGGCCGGTGTGTGATACATCTGGTGGATATATTTAAAATGAATTATCCTCAGATTTCCATTGGGGGTTAATCTGCCGGTTAGAGTGCATATGTGTTCCCACTCTGATGAGGTCAATGGAGGATCCAGTGTGCTGTTCCACCTGGCTAAGCTACGGTCCTCCCCCCTCACTACGTCGGCGCGCACCGCCCTGTACAATTTAGTTACCAGTTTACGTTTCGAAGGTACCACCAAAAGGAGCTGTAGTGATTGTAATGGGGGTGGCTCTAGTGGAAATGTCTCGTAGTGTGTTTTGAGGGCCAGTTTCAAACGATGAATAGTAAATTGAAAGAGCAATGTCTGGTTGGTGATGTATTGGAGATCCTCGGGTGTGAGGAATCGCCCTCCTATAAAAAGATCATGCATGTGCCGTATACCAACGGCTTGCAGAGAGCGAAGCGCACCCGAGTCATGTGTAACAGATAGTGAGGCATGATGTGTAATCGGCAGCGCCGGGGCATAGAGCGGGAGTTTGGCCGTCAGTTTACCAATGGTGTGCCAGGCGGCGATGGTAGTGTCTACTGTGTTGATTTCCAACCGGGGGGTGCCCCTATGGGTATGTGTGAGGATCCCAGGCAGGGGGACGGGATGTGCGTCCCCGTCTTCTACCGCAACGTGTGGTGTGAAGGCATGCAGGTTATACCAGTAGTAGGCGTATTGCGCTTGCACACAGAGGTAGTACAAATACAGGTCCGGCGCGCAGAACCCCCCTTGGGCATAATCCAGTGTAAGTGGGTGCCAACTTATCCTCGCTTGCTTGCCATTCCATGTGGTTCGCAAATGAAGAGCACCATGTCGTCCGCATACAGGGATATGTCGACGGGCGATGATTGAAATTAAGCGCCGATTCCCTGTGGCGTTGACGGATTATACAAGCCAACGGTTCGAGCATGAGGGCGAATAAAAGTGGCGAAAGAGGACATCCCTGTCGGGTGCCTCGATTGATGGAGAATGGTTCGGAGGTGAGACCCCCACTCGAACTCTCGCCGACGGGTCAGTGTACAGAAGTTGCACCCATCGTAGATAGACGTACGGGAACCCCATCCGCCGCAAGATGTAGAACATATAGCGCCACTCGATGGAGTCAAACGCTTTAGCTGCGTCTAACATGCCTGCAGCAGCCGGTAGATCTGGGTTGAGAATGTGAAACATGGCAAAAGAGTCCTTAAATTGTGCGAGGTGGAACGCTCCGGTATAAAGCCGGATTGATCGGGCAGCACCAAACAGGGCATCAGTGGTTGGAGCTTGGTGGCTAGTATTTTGGCTAGTATTTTAGCGTCAATATTGATTAGCGACAGGGGGCGATAGGAGTCGCATTGTGATGGGGGTTTATCTTTTTTTGAGCAGGGTAATAATTAGAGCTTGCCGCAGAGATGGTGGCAAAACGCCTGTATCATGAGCTTCCGCGTACATTTCTAATAAGTAGGGCGCTAAAAGATCAGCGTACTCCTTATAAAATTCTGCCTTGAGTCCGTCCGAACCCAGGGCCATTTTATTGGGCAGGGAACTGATTGCAGCCTTAACATCCGTCTCGTCGATGGGTTGGCTAAGGTATTCTCGATCCCCATCCGCCAGCCAGGCGCAAGCAACATCAGAGAGGTAGTCCTCAAGAGCTTCCTCATCCAAGCACCCGCGCGAGGTGTATACCTCCGAATAGCAAGACCTGAACTGTTCCACTATTCCTTGCGGTGTGAAGTGTTCATCCCCCTGTGAGTGTACTATTTTAGTGATGTGGTGATACTCAGATCTTAACTTAAGCTTGTTGGCCAGTTGACGACCGGGTCGTCCTCCCTCGCCAAATGCACGCGCAACATGCCGTTTCGATAAATAGCGGGTTTCAGGGTCTGACAATGCATTGTATTCCATCACCTGAGCTTGAATGCGTGTTAGTGTGGCTGTGCTTGGGTTCATTTCGTGTTCCCGTTCTAGGTCTGCCAGCGTTCCTCTATTTTTGATAGTTGACCTCGTATGTCCCTCAGAATGCCCGCTGTTGTGCTTATGCAAACCCCCGTATTGTGACTTTAAAAGCCTCCCACAAAGAGGCGACACTTTCAACCGAACCCACATACAGTTCGAAATATTGTGCAATTGCCTTCCATATGGTATCATTGTAAATAGGATCTAGCAGCGCTTCAACTCGAAAGCGCCACGTGAACGGTCGGTGTACAGAGGTGGGAATATTGAGACAGAATTTCACAGGGCTGTGGTCCGACAGGGTGCGTGGGAGCAGAGCAACATCTAGAACCCAACCGTTGGATTCCTCGTTAAGAAGCCAGTAATCCTGCCGGGACCAGCTATTATATGCACGTGTGATGTGTGTGCCTCTCCTAACGTCTTCATTGCGCACACCCCAAGCATCCACCAACCCCATTTCCAACATGGCATCACGTATACATTGCGATACTTTTATGGTGCGGATTTGACTTGTCTCTCGCCGGATCTAGATGCGTATTAAAGTCACCCCCCCCCATAATATGGCAGCCTCCGGCCAGGCGCGCACAACATTAAGCATGCGAAGATAGACCTGCGGTTCATCCAGTGTGGGGCCATAAATGTTGATGACAGTGACCATCGACATCCCTAGTTTTCCATGGACCATGGCACAGCGCCCCTCATCGTCAGTGTATGTTTTGAGTGGTGTAAACTGTAGCCCTTTTTTGAACAGAATAAGGACCCCCCTGGCATAGGAAGAGTATGAAGACGCCACCTTGTGAGCAGACCATTTGACAGCAATACGTGCCTCCGAGGACTTGGTGAGATGCGTCTCCTGTAGGAGAGCAATCTGAACCGTGTGTCTGTCGAGATAGGGCAGCACTTGGCGGATTTTCTTGGGAGTGTTAAGCCCTCTGACGTTCCATGTCAGGCAAGTATATCTATCGAATTTTAGGTAACATAAAAGTGTGGAGCTGAAACGAGTATTGAGTCAAAGTGCATATGACAATTTCAGTGTGTATGCAATGTGGCCAGTGTGGAAGTACAATCACAAAAAACAATACCCCATTAAAAACATTAATACCCCCACCCCCACCCACTTCAGCAGCCCAACTTTGCCAAAGCCATAATCCCAGGGCACAATAAGTCCCAACATAGAGAACAAATACAACAATCGTGGTGGGGTATACCCATTGGGGGACACTGTGGCACAACAACTCCCAGATGAACCAGGGAGGTGGCCGCCTCATACAGTAGCACATCCCTTAAAGTAACCATGTGGCATCAGCAATGCCCTTTCAGCAATGTAACTGCGTCTGAACCAACGATATTACACATGACATGCGGCATCAGCAATAGCTACGCACACAGGAGCATCCGGGCGCACGGTAGCGCTGTACATGTGCAGTATTAACAAGACCCACATAAGAGTGAGGTAACCCAGAGTAACAGGAGAGTAATCAACAGTGGATGAACAACATGGCGTGAGCTCCCCAGGCAGACAGCAAGCACTGATATGCCTAATGGAACACAGAATATACAGCATGCTCCCCGCCCGATCATAGCCTAGGTGAAACCCACCCAAAAGTATAACTGGCACCAACTTCAGTCTTCAGTATCTGATAAATCAGGAGGAGCCCGCTTCTGTCGAGACAGAGATTTGGCAAATTCCATGGCCCGTTTCGGGCTGCTGAAAATCCGGGCCTTGTCGTCCGCGCCTATCCGGAGGTGAGCCGGGTACAGCATAGCATATTGGATGTGTTCGTTCATCAGTAGCTTTTTCACATTTTGAAATTCTTTACACGCTGCTTGAACGGTGGCCGTAAAGTCTGGATAAAAAGATAAGGTGTTTCCCTGGTATGAGATGAAAACTTTTTGGCGAGAAATGCGTAGGATTGCGTCGCGGTCTCTGTAATTTAGAAGGCGGGCAATGATCAGCCTGGGTGGGGTTCCTGGAGGTGGACGAGAAGCCAGGGACCGATGAGCCCTCTCCACCACGAGCAGATCAGACAAAGTATCAGCACCACAGATTTCGCGGAACATTTGTTCTACGTAGGTTTCCAATTTGCCCACGTTTGTGGATTCTGGCAGCCCTAGTATGCGCACATTGTTGCGCCGTGAGCACGCTTCAAGATCATAATTTTTTGCTTGGAGGACTGCCAGAACTTTTTCCATGTCCAACACCTTCGAGGTGATCTGATGTAGCCCATCTTCAGTATTGGAAATACGTTTCTCAGCTTCACCAATACGTGCGGCGTGTTTGTCTAATTTAGCGGACGTAGCGTCCATTCGACCATTGAGGGCCTCTATTTTGCCATCGATAGAGTGTAAACTAGCTGAATGGCTACTAGGGTTTTTTCAAGCACCGTTGGCGGCGCACCGGCAGCGTCAAGCTCTGAGTCAGAAGTTGCAGTCTGCGGCTGCCTGCCAGATTTCTGTAGGTCAAATGTGAGGCGCGGCTGGTTTTTGTCTGGCTTACCCATGTTGTATGGTCGAGCCCTGCTGTGAACACGCGTCAGGAAAATGGGCGGCGTGGAGTCCGCAGACACCAGGAATCCGAGTCAGCTGTAGCGGAGTACACGAGTGTGGGCAGTTCTCGCGGGCTAGGGCTGCGGTTTTCACGATTGTGCGCTACCTCTCCGGTTGAATGACCCAGCAGCAGTCCATCAAGCGCACCCGGTCGTCGCCAGAGCCACCAGCGGGCGCAGGGGTGAAATCCACACAATCGCCAATCAGGGCTATCAGCAGCCTGAAGCAATGTAAGGCGCCGCCGCCAATACTGGCAGATATGATGTGAGAGAGGGCCCAGCACCTGGCCTAGATACGCAGATCAGCACTTCACAGGCACGCCAGCGCGAGTAGCAGTTATGGGGAGCCAGATTACCCACTGCACACCACGCTCTCTCAGTGTGCACTACGACCGGATCAAACTGCAGGCGGGTCGGGGCTCACATCGTCATCTGTGGGACTGAAGAGACCGGGCCAGCGAGTGCTCTCCCGCCAGTCGGCGTGCGCAGCTTGCAGGGCTCGCAGCGTGTCTCACCTCAGCAGTTGCCACATGAGCCGCACGGCCGCAGCCGTTATCAGGGATGACAGGTAAGTGGCCAGGCACCGCCACTCGCCAGCAAAGGAGGCCCAGCCAGCTGTCGCGGTCGTTAATTTCGGAGGGGCGGGTCCGGTACTCCTCACCCGATCAGGCTGCGGGCAGAGGCCGCAAGCACCATCCAGGCCGCCGCTCACTCCAGCGCCCGCCGCTCACAAAGGCGAGGAAAGCGCCACAGCGCACAGGTCACCCTCACCGCTTTAGCTGCATGGGGTCCAGCGTCGTGTCCGCTCCGGGCAGGGCGGTATACAGGTCACTTTCAGCTCACGGTCCCCGGCGCCGTCATTCACATCGCCGCCATGTTGCTCCGGAGCCCACGCTCTGGTGACGCCTCGGGGGCTAACAGAGCGATCCGGAGCCCTCCAGAGCCGGCAGTCAGCACCAATACGTTGCTCACAGATGATATTCGTGCTGTTGTGCAAAATAGAGCTCAGATGGCAATCAGAGATCAGGATAATTACAGGATTGTGAAGACGGCTGGCGGAGCTGCACTACAGTGCGGCCATCTTGCCGTGCGCCCTCTAGAGCCCCCCACCGTGACAGATACTTCATTTGTTTTGAGGTATAGGGTTGGGGGAGGGGAGGGGGAAGTTGGGGTGTATATGTTATTTGTTTGCACTGCGTCACTGCTATACACTGACACGACTTGCACACTGGTCCATAGCTGTCCCATATGTTGCTTCCCGGAGACCATTAGATGGCAGTCCCCACAGATAGGGCGCGGCCCCAGGCCGGGATCTTCGGATAGTGAGCTGGAATGTCAGGGGAGCCTTAGCTAAAATTAAACGAGGGGCCCTACTCCAACAGGCCAAACGGTACCGAGCAGGCATCCTGCTCCTTCAGGAGACCCATTTAATGCGCGCTAAGGCCCTGTGTCTCCTCCACTATGGTTATATTCAAGCGTTCCACTCAGGCTTTACTAGGGGATCCAGAGGGGTTGCGATCTTGCTCCACCGCAGAGTCCCCTACAACCATATCAAGACATGGACCGATACTCAGGGGAGATATGTTTTTATTCAGGGCACCGTATATGAGGAACAGGTGGTTTTGGGCTGTGTGTATGCTCCCCGCCGCTGCAATGGGCATTAGTAGAGCACCTTACGTCCTTGTGGGCAGATATCCCTGAGGGGCTAGCGATTGTAGGGGCGAATGGAATGATGTAATGAATCTGACCATGGATAGATGGAGAGCGGGAGGCTATCCCGCTGTTTCACACGGTACCAGATTACACGCTTTGGTGACGGGACTGGAATGGGTGGATACATGGAGGCGACTGCATCGCAAGGAACTAGGCTATACGTACCTCTCGACAACGAATGATTCATATGCCCGCCTTGATTATATATTCATACCGATGGGTGCCGTAGGACGGGTGAGGGCGGTGGAGATTCTCCCAATGGGTTTGTCCGATCACTCCCCAGTGCTCTCGACGGTGCAGCTGGGCCCTCAGAAGCAGCCCTTTCGTTGGCGCTTATCCCCCTGGCATTTGCAGGATGAACAGTATCAGGAACACATGGAGCAGGCAATTGAGCACTACCTAGATACGAATCTGGGAACTGTAGCTGAGGCAGCAACCTTATGGGAGGCCAAGAAGACCACCCTGCGGGGAGTGGACATTTCGTACTGCGCAGCGGCCCGTCGAGCCCGGCGGGAATCGCTCCTACGGTCGGAGCCCCACTTATTGGACTTGGAACAGAGAAGCAGAGGGGAGGGGGGGCGCTTGGTGCGCTGACAGCTGGCGTTAGAGCGACAATCCCATGCTGACACCCTGTTGGATGAGGCCCGACTCGCGTGGCTAGCATCCCGCAGCAGAATTTACCAATGGGGTGACAAGTCTGGTAAATTATTGCATAGATTGTGTCAAGGGGCCTTGCAACCACAGGTTCTTCCAAACATACCGGGGCCTGATGGTCGGATGATGAGTGATCCATCTCTTATTGCAGAGAGTTTTGCGCATTACTATGCAGAGCTATATACTCCTAGGGAGCTCCTGCAGGACACTGTGGTGCAGCGCTTTCTATCCGACCTACTGCCGTGCGCTCTCTCAGACGAGGCGACCGCGGACCTTGACCTTCCAGTTACAAACGAGGAGATAAGTGCTGCGCTGGGAGACCTGAACTCCGGCAAGGCGCCTGGCCCAAATGGGTTCCCGTGTGAATTCTTTAAGAGATACTCCTCCACACGTACGCCACCTGGGTTGGAGTTGGACTCCTCGTTCAGTGAGGCCGCTCGCAGGCCGCCCAAGATCAAGACTAAAGGAACTAGTAGGTCGAGATCCCACCGCCGCTCGAAGTCCCGCAGTGATCCCAACAGATCTACCTTGGATCCCCGGCAGGGGTCTTCGGCGTCATAGCTGCATCAAGTTTCTCCGCGATGGAGGACAGTTGGAGACATGAAGCTGAACCGACGAAAAGTGAGCAGGGGCTAGTACCTCTGGTTGACTCTTAACAGTTCAGGCGCATGCCTGTTGATGATGGGCAGGTTGGTGGGGAATCATTGGGGAGCGGGCCTGGGGCTCCGTTGGGGCCTCCTAGCCACTCCCACCGTGACAGATACTTTTTAAAAAAATTCTGTTTATTACTTTCAAAAAGAAGCAAAATCGCAAATTTGCCACGCAGGGCGGGACACTGTCATAGACAACAGGAAAACAACAAACCAAGTGTGATTGATACTTTGATATATCCACATATAGAAGAGAAAGTGCCCAGTGCTGCTTATAAACCACAATACAAAAACACACATTACAAATGTATATCATTTAGTCATCTGACATGGAGGTACTTAGACTTTTCGCTAACAAATATTGTCGCAATGGTTCCCAAATGTCCTTGGGCTTGGAGGAGGTCGGCAGTTCTTCAGCATATAGTTCAAGAGTTTCCCTACAATATATCATGTCTTTTAGCCAATGGTCGGCCCGAGGGGCCATGGAGCCCTCCCAGGTCAATGCAACCCGCCTCTTTGCTAGTAACAAAGCAATGCGCAAGAACTTCCCCAGGACGCCTTTGAATTGAGGTACAAAACCAAGTAGACAAACTACAGGTGTACATGTCAAGGTTCGATTAGACATAGTCTGTAAACAATTGACGATCTCTGCACAAAATTTCGCGACACGATCACAATGCCATGCCAAATGTAAGAAATCTGCATCTGATTGGCCACACCGTTTGCAGTTGCTTGTGTCTCGGAGGCCTAGTTTGTGCAGACGGGCCGGTGTGTGATACATCTGGTGGATATATTTAAAATGAATTATCCTCAGATTTCCATTGGGGGTTAATCTGCCGGTTAGAGTGCATATGTGTTCCCACTCTGATGAGGTCAATGGAGGATCCAGTGTGCTGTTCCACCTGGCTAAGCTACGGTCCTCCCCCTCACTACGTCGGCGCGCACCGCCCTGTACAATTTAGTTACCAGTTTACGTTTCGAAGGTACCACCAAAAGGAGCTGTAGTGATTGTAATGGGGGTGGCTCTAGTGGAAATGTCTCGTAGTGTGTTTTGAGGGCCAGTTTCAAACGATGAATAGTAAATTGAAAGAGCAATGTCTGGTTGGTGATGTATTGGAGATCCTCGGGTGTGAGGAATCGCCCTCCTATAAAAGATCATGCATGTGCCGTATACCAACGGCTTGCAGAGAGCGAAGCGCACCCGAGTCATGTGTAACAGATAGTGAGGCATGATGTGTAATCGGCAGCGCCCGGGCATAGAGCGGGAGTTTGGCCGTCAGTTTACCAATGGTGTGCCAGGCGGCGATGGTAGTGTCTACTGTGTTGATTTCCAACCGGGGGTGCCCCTATGGGTATGTGTGAGGATCCCAGGCAGGGGACGGGATGTGCGTCCCCGTCTTCTACCGCAACGTGTGGTGTGAAGGCATGCAGGTTATACCAGTAGTAGGCGTATTGCGCTTGCACACAGAGGTAGTACAAATACAGGTCCGGCGCGCAGAACCCCCTTGGGCATAATCCAGTGTAAGTGGGTGCCAACTTATCCTCGCTTGCTTGCCATTCCATGTGGTTCGCAAATGAAGAGCACCATGTCGTCCGCATACAGGGATATGTCGACGGGCGATGATTGAAATTAAGCGCCGATTCCCTGTGGCGTTGACGGATTATACAAGCCAACGGTTCGAGCATGAGGGCGAATAAAAGTGGCGAAAGAGGACATCCCTGTCGGGTGCCTCGATTGATGGAGAATGGTTCGGAGGTGAGACCCCCACTCGAACTCTCGCCGACGGGTCAGTGTACAGAAGTTGCACCCATCGTAGATAGACGTACGGGAACCCCATCCGCCGCAAGATGTAGAACATATAGCGCCACTCGATGGAGTCAAACGCTTTAGCTGCGTCTAACATGCCTGCAGCAGCCGGTAGATCTGGGTTGAGAATGTGAAACATGGCAAAAAGAGTCCTTAAATTGTGCGAGGTGGAACGCTCCGGTATAAAGCCGGATTGATCGGGCAGCACCAAACAGGGCATCAGTGGTTGGAGCTTGGTGGCTAGTATTTTGGCTAGTATTTTAGCGTCAATATTGATTAGCGACAGGGGGCGATAGGAGTCGCATTGTGATGGGGGTTTATCTTTTTTGAGCAGGGTAATAATTAGAGCTTGCCGCAGAGATGGTGGCAAAACGCCTGTATCATGAGCTTCCGCGTACATTTCTAATAAGTAGGGCGCTAAAAGATCAGCGTACTCCTTATAAAATTCTGCCTTGAGTCCGTCCGAACCCAGGGCCATTTTATTGGGCAGGGAACTGATTGCAGCCTTAACATCCGTCTCGTCGATGGGTTGGCTAAGGTATTCTCGATCCCCATCCGCCAGCCAGGCGCAAGCAACATCAGAGAGGTAGTCCTCAAGAGCTTCCTCATCCAAGCACCCGCGCGAGGTGTATACCTCCGAATAGCAAGACCTGAACTGTTCCACTATTCCTTGCGGTGTGAAGTGTTCATCCCCCTGTGAGTGTACTATTTTAGTGATGTGGTGATACTCAGATCTTAACTTAAGCTTGTTGGCCAGTTGACGACCGGGTCGTCCTCCCTCGCCAAATGCACGCGCAACATGCCGTTTCGATAAATAGCGGGTTTCAGGGTCTGACAATGCATTGTATTCCATCACCTGAGCTTGAATGCGTGTTAGTGTGGCTGTGCTTGGGTTCATTTCGTGTTCCCGTTCTAGGTCTGCCAGCGTTCCTCTATTTTTGATAGTTGACCTCGTATGTCCCTCAGAATGCCCGCTGTTGTGCTTATGCAAACCCCCCGTATTGTGACTTTAAAAGCCTCCCACAAAGAGGCGACACTTTCAACCGAACCCACATACAGTTCGAAATATTGTGCAATTGCCTTCCATATGGTATCATTGTAAATAGGATCTAGCAGCGCTTCAACTCGAAAGCGCCACGTGAACGGTCGGTGTACAGAGGTGGGAATATTGAGACAGAATTTCACAGGGCTGTGGTCCGACAGGGTGCGTGGGAGCAGAGCAACATCTAGAACCCAACCGTTGGATTCCTCGTTAAGAAGCCAGTAATCCTGCCGGGACCAGCTATTATATGCACGTGTGATGTGTGTGCCTCTCCTAACGTCTTCATTGCGCACACCCCAAGCATCCACCAACCCCATTTCCAACATGGCATCACGTATACATTGCGATACTTTTATGGTGCGGATTTGACTTGTCTCTCGCCGGATCTAGATGCGTATTAAAGTCACCCCCCATAATATGGCAGCCTCCGGCCAAGCGCGCACAACATTAAGCATGCGAAGATAGACCTGCGGTTCATCCAGTGTGGGGCCATAAATGTTGATGACAGTGACCATCGACATCCCTAGTTTTCCATGGACCATGGCACAGCGCCCCTCATCGTCAGTGTATGTTTTGAGTGGTGTAAACTGTAGCCCTTTTTTGAACAGAATAAGGACCCCCTGGCATAGGAAGAGTATGAAGACGCCACCTTGTGAGCAGACCATTTGACAGCAATACGTGCCTCCGAGGACTTGGTGAGATGCGTCTCCTGTAGGAGAGCAATCTGAACCGTGTGTCTGTCGAGATAGGGCAGCACTTGGCGGATTTTCTTGGGAGTGTTAAGCCCTCTGACGTTCCATGTCAGGCAAGTATATCTATCGAATTTTAGGTAACATAAAAGTGTGGAGCTGAAACGAGTATTGAGTCAAAGTGCATATGACAATTTCAGTGTGTATGCAATGTGGCCAGTGTGGAAGTACAATCACAAAAAACAATACCCCATTAAAAACATTAATACCCCCACCCCCACCCACTTCAGCAGCCCAACTTTGCCAAAGCCATAATCCCAGGGCACAATAAGTCCCAACATAGAGAACAAATACAACAATCGTGGTGGGGTATACCCATTGGGGGACACTGTGGCACAACAACTCCCAGATGAACCAGGGAGGTGGCCGCCTCATACAGTAGCACATCCCTTAAAGTAACCATGTGGCATCAGCAATGCCCTTTCAGCAATGTAACTGCGTCTGAACCAACGATATTACACATGACATGCGGCATCAGCAATAGCTACGCACACAGGAGCATCCGGGCGCACGGTAGCGCTGTACATGTGCAGTATTAACAAGACCCACATAAGAGTGAGGTAACCCAGAGTAACAGGAGAGTAATCAACAGTGGATGAACAACATGGCGTGAGCTCCCAGGCAGACAGCAAGCACTGATATGCCTAATGGAACACAGAATATACAGCATGCTCCCCGCCCGATCATAGCCTAGGTGAAACCCACCCAAAAGTATAACTGGCACCAACTTCAGTCTTCAGTATCTGATAAATCAGGAGGAGCCCGCTTCTGTCGAGACAGAGATTTGGCAAATTCCATGGCCCGTTTCGGGCTGCTGAAAATCCGGGCCTTGTCGTCCGCGCCTATCCGGAGGTGAGCCGGGTACAGCATAGCATATTGGATGTGTTCGTTCATCAGTAGCTTTTTCACATTTTGAAATTCTTTACACGCTGCTTGAACGGTGGCCGTAAAGTCTGGATAAAAAGATAAGGTGTTTCCCTGGTATGAGATGAAAACTTTTTGGCGAGAAATGCGTAGGATTGCGTCGCGGTCTCTGTAATTTAGAAGGCGGGCAATGATCAGCCTGGGTGGGGTTCCTGGAGGTGGACGAGAAGCCAGGGACCGATGAGCCCTCTCCACCACGAGCAGATCAGACAAAGTATCAGCACCACAGATTTCGCGGAACATTTGTTCTACGTAGGTTTCCAATTTGCCCACGTTTGTGGATTCTGGCAGCCCTAGTATGCGCACATTGTTGCGCCGTGAGCACGCTTCAAGATCATAATTTTTTGCTTGGAGGACTGCCAGAACTTTTTCCATGTCCAACACCTTCGAGGTGATCTGATGTAGCCCATCTTCAGTATTGGAAATACGTTTCTCAGCTTCACCAATACGTGCGGCGTGTTTGTCTAATTTAGCGGACGTAGCGTCCATTCGACCATTGAGGGCCTCTATTTTGCCATCGATAGAGTGTAAACTAGCTGAATGGCTACTAGGGTTTTTCAAGCACCGTTGGCGGCGCACCGGCAGCGTCAAGCTCTGAGTCAGAAGTTGCAGTCTGCGGCTGCCTGCCAGATTTCTGTAGGTCAAATGTGAGGCGCGGCTGGTTTTTGTCTGGCTTACCCATGTTGTATGGTCGAGCCCTGCTGTGAACACGCGTCAGGAAAATGGGCGGCGTGGAGTCCGCAGACACCAGGAATCCGAGTCAGCTGTAGCGGAGTACACGAGTGTGGGCAGTTCTCGCGGGCTAGGGCTGCGGTTTTCACGATTGTGCGCTACCTCTCCGGTTGAATGACCCAGCAGCAGTCCATCAAGCGCACCCGGTCGTCGCCAGAGCCACCAGCGGGCGCAGGGGTGAAATCCACACAATCGCCAATCAGGGCTATCAGCAGCCTGAAGCAATGTAAGGCGCCGCCGCCAATACTGGCAGATATGATGTGAGAGAGGGCCCAGCACCTGGCCTAGATACGCAGATCAGCACTTCACAGGCACGCCAGCGCGAGTAGCAGTTATGGGGAGCCAGATTACCCACTGCACACCACGCTCTCTCCAGTGTGCACTACGACCGGATCAAACTGCAGGCGGGTCGGGGCTCACATCGTCATCTGTGGGACTGAAGAGACCGGGCCAGCGAGTGCTCTCCCGCCAGTCGGCGTGCGCAGCTTGCAGGGCTCGCAGCGTGTCTCACCTCAGCAGTTGCCACATGAGCCGCACGGCCGCAGCCGTTATCAGGGATGACAGGTAAGTGGCCAGGCACCGCCACTCGCCAGCAAAGGAGGCCCAGCCAGCTGTCGCGGTCGTTAATTTCGGAGGGGCGGGTCCGGTACTCCTCACCCGATCAGGCAGCGGGCAGAGGCCGCAAGCACCATCCAGGCCGCCGCTCACTCCAGCGCCCGCCGCTCACAAAGGCGAGGAAAGCGCCACAGCGCACAGGTCACCCTCACCGCTTTAGCTGCATGGGGTCCAGCGTCGTGTCCGCTCCGGGCAGGGCGGTATACAGGTCACTTTCAGCTCACGGTCCCCGGCGCCGTCATTCACATCGCCGCCATGTTGCTCCGGAGCCCACGCTCTGGTGACGCCTCGGGGCTAACAGAGCGATCCGGAGCCCTCCAGAGCCGGCAGTCAGCACCAATACGTTGCTCACAGATGATATTCGTGCTGTTGTGCAAAATAGAGCTCAGATGGCAATCAGAGATCAGGATAATTACAGGATTGTGAAGACGGCTGGCGGAGCTGCACTACAGTGCGGCCATCTTGCCGTGCGCCCTCTAGAGCCCCCCACCGTGACAGATACTTCATTTGTTTTGAGGTATAGGGTTGGGGGAGGGGAGGGGGAAGTTGGGGTGTATATGTTATTTGTTTGCACTGCGTCACTGCTATACACTGACACGACTTGCACACTGGTCCATAGCTGTCCCATATGTTGCTTCCCGGAGACCATTAGATGGCAGTCCCCACAGATAGGGCGCGGCCCCAGGCCGGGATCTTCGGATAGTGAGCTGGAATGTCAGGGGAGCCTTAGCTAAAATTAAACGAGGGGCCCTACTCCAACAGGCCAAACGGTACCGAGCAGGCATCCTGCTCCTTCAGGAGACCCATTTAATGCGCGCTAAGGCCCTGTGTCTCCTCCACTATGGTTATATTCAAGCGTTCCACTCAGGCTTTACTAGGGGATCCAGAGGGGTTGCGATCTTGCTCCACCGCAGAGTCCCCTACAACCATATCAAGACATGGACCGATACTCAGGGGAGATATGTTTTTATTCAGGGCACCGTATATGAGGAACAGGTGGTTTTGGGCTGTGTGTATGCTCCCCCGCCGCTGCAATGGGCATTAGTAGAGCACCTTACGTCCTTGTGGGCAGATATCCCTGAGGGGCTAGCGATTGTAGGGGGCGAATGGAATGATGTAATGAATCTGACCATGGATAGATGGAGAGCGGGAGGCTATCCCGCTGTTTCACACGGTACCAGATTACACGCTTTGGTGACGGGACTGGAATGGGTGGATACATGGAGGCGACTGCATCGCAAGGAACTAGGCTATACGTACCTCTCGACAACGAATGATTCATATGCCCGCCTTGATTATATATTCATACCGATGGGTGCCGTAGGACGGGTGAGGGCGGTGGAGATTCTCCCAATGGGTTTGTCCGATCACTCCCCAGTGCTCTCGACGGTGCAGCTGGGCCCTCAGAAGCAGCCCTTTCGTTGGCGCTTATCCCCCTGGCATTTGCAGGATGAACAGTATCAGGAACACATGGAGCAGGCAATTGAGCACTACCTAGATACGAATCTGGGAACTGTAGCTGAGGCAGCAACCTTATGGGAGGCCAAGAAGACCACCCTGCGGGAGTGGACATTTCGTACTGCGCAGCGGCCCGTCGAGCCCGGGCGGGAATCGCTCCTACGGTCGGAGCCCCACTTATTGGACTTGGAACAGAGAAGCAGAGGGGAGGGGGGGCGCTTGGTGCGCTGACAGCTGGCGTTAGAGCGACAATCTCATGCTGACACCCTGTTGGATGAGGCCCGACTCGCGTGGCTAGCATCCCGCAGCAGAATTTACCAATGGGGTGACAAGTCTGGTAAATTATTGCATAGATTGTGTCAAGGGGCCTTGCAACCACAGGTTCTTCCAAACATACCGGGGCCTGATGGTCGGATGATGAGTGATCCATCTCTTATTGCAGAGAGTTTTGCGCATTACTATGCAGAGCTATATACTCCTAGGGAGCTCCTGCAGGACACTGTGGTGCAGCGCTTTCTATCCGACCTACTGCCGTGCGCTCTCTCAGACGAGGCGACTGCGGACCTTGACCTTCCAGTTACAAACGAGGAGATAAGTGCTGCGCTGGGAGACCTGAACTCCGGCAAGGCGCCTGGCCCAAATGGGTTCCCGTGTGAATTCTTTAAGAGATACTCCTCCAAATTGGGGCCCCATTATCTCCAAGTCGTTGAGGAAGCCAGGGACCAGGGGTACCTACCACAAGACTGGAGGCATGCGGAAGTGGTGGTGTTCCATAAGCCAGGCCGACCCCCTGACCAGCATGCATCGTATCGCCCCATATCCTTACTAAACGTTGAAGCCAAAATTCTGGCAAAAGCGTTGGCCAATCGCCTCCAATCTCACATAACTTATCTGATCCATCCCGACCAGGCAGGATTCATGCCTCAGAGGCCTACTCGTCACAATATCAGATGGGCACACACGGCCATAGCCACTGTTCAGGGAAGGGGTGTGCGGGCTGCCATCATGTTGGCAGATATGGATAGGGCATTTGACATTTGATTCCCTTAGCTGGGTCTATTTGTTTGCATTATTGGACCGACTGAACATAGGTCCTCGCTTTTTGTCATACTTGAAACTGCTGTATACGGACCTTACAGCGTCAGTACGGGTTGCTGGGTCCATCTCCTTTACGTTCTCAATTGGCAAGGGGCACCCGCCAGGGGTGTCCGTTGTCACCATACCTCTTTGCTTTAGCTATGGAGCCCCTAGCGGCATGGGCATGAATGGATGCGCAAGTGGCGGGCTTTGAATGGGGCCGGGGGCTCTCTGACCGCATCGCTTTATATGCGGACGATGTCCTATTCTTCCTGACGGACATAGATAGGACGGGACCGCGGCTGTTGCGCATTATGCAAATATTTGGGGAGACGTCTGGTCTATTCATGAACCCACGTAAACCCACACTATGGACACTCGGCAGTCCAGGTTACGTCGGAGGGCGTGAAGTACCTGGGAGTCTTCCTATCAGAATCACTGAAAGTGGCGTGGGATAGCAATGTAGCATCAGTATGGGTACGGGTGCGCGAGGAGATGAAAAATTGGTCACACATGCCCCTCTCCATATATGGCAGATCGACTATCTTTAAGATGGTATCGCTACCGCGTCTGCTCTATCAGTTGCAGAACCATCCATATCCAGTATCTCCCTTGTTGTTCCGACAAGTTAACGCGGCATTAGGGCAATTCCTGTAGACAGGGGGGGCGTCCAGGGTGGCGTTGCGGACCTGCTTCCAGTCCACGTATTGTGGGAGGCTACCTACGTCAGATGTCCAATCATACTACTTGGCTTCACATCTCCTGGTGCTGAATGAATGGTAGTATGGGGATAGGAAGGATCCCGCTTATGCAGTGGAATGACGTTGTATGGGGGAATCCACTCTACATACCATTTTGTACTCGGCATCATTGCGTAACTCACTCCCGCCGGCTACCAGAGTGGTCTTCCAGGTATGGAGCCACTCTCTTCGCCAAATAGGGTGGTGGAATAAGCTGACCAGGAAAACCCCGCTATGGCACAATGGTCGTCTTCCGCAGTTGGCTGCGTTATCCGGGTTCCGTGGGTGGGATAATATCGGCATTTCGACTTTAGGAGATGTAATGCATGGTGTGACGTTGAAGTCATTTCAAGATCTGCAACACGAGTGTCAGATGCCGAGAACTCAGTTTTATAAATACCTCCAATTTCGGCATGCCCTCCACCCTAGTGTCTTGGGACTAGAAGCGCTCCCTGAATTCAGTCTGGTAGAGGCCAAGGTCTTCATGGGTGATTTGCAGGACCGCAAAATATCAAAGATTTATCAGTCCCTGGTGACGCATAGTTCTAATTCTTTAGATAAACTCAGAAAAGCATGGGCTGGGGACATTGGCCAACTTGACGGGGATGACTGGACGGAAGCACTGGCTT
This sequence comes from Calotriton arnoldi, assembly GCA_963921515.1. Classification (NCBI taxonomy): domain Eukaryota; kingdom Metazoa; phylum Chordata; class Amphibia; order Caudata; family Salamandridae; genus Calotriton; species Calotriton arnoldi. The sequence goes on from CAWUFW010011073.1 coordinate 253,166, forward strand.
CTCCCAGAGAGGCAGCAATAGCGATGCGATTGCTCGCATTCAATTCAAATACCTTCACCGGGTTTACTATACCCGGCTCAGGCTTTGGAGGGCGGGCCTTGTAACGTCCCTGATGCACACTATCTGGCACTGTACAGCACTCACGAAATTTTGGAGGGGGGTTATGGCCTGTCTGGCGGAAGTGTTGGGGTGGGAGCTCACTTTCTCCCCCAGACTGGTTATCCTACACATTATGGAGGGTATAGGAGGCAATATCTACAAGAGACACCTGTTGCTATTGGGGCTGACCTTGGCGAAAAGGGATATAGCAATGAGGTGGAAGGCAACGATTCTGCCCTCTCTCTCTCTCTCGGTATGGAAGAATGGGCTAAACTTCTGCATGGGGCTTGAGATCCCAATATTTAAGGCCAGGGGTTGCCCACAAAAGCATCCTAAAATTTGGAAGAGATGGGCGGACTATCGAGGCCTAGATCTGGATCCAGTGCCCCCGGTAGACTCATCAGATTCGATTGTGTTGCGTGGGCCCTTGGGGTAGGTGATTTGGGGGGCAGTGAGGGACTGTATGTGTGGGATTGGGGAATGCAGTGGCAAATAGGACGCAGTGGCGAGTTAATTAATGCCATGGGGGGGTTGTTGTGTTTATATTCTTTTGTTTTATCACAGCGATGATAAAGAAAATGTGTACATCAAACGTCCATGGAAATGATTCGCAATCTTTACTATGGCAGATGTTTCCTGGGTTAAGGAGCTCTGCGATGTATGTGACTTTTGACACAATAAAAAATTTGTTTTAAAAAAAAAAAAGCAGTCCAGGAATATGATTTGGACAGAGGCATGCCAAAAAGCATTTGACTCCCTAAAGCAGGCGATGAGCACAGCCCCTGTGCTCAAGGTCCTTGACTTTTCCAGTGAATTCATCTTGCAGGATGATGCCTCAGAGCTTGGCATAGCTGCAGTTCTATCAAAGTTGAATAAGGAGGGCCTAGACCAACTTTCAGATTTCATCTCTAGGAGGTTACTTCCCAGGGAACAGAGGTGGAGTGCTATGGAGAGGGAAGCCTTTGCTGCTGTCTAGGCACTGAAGAAGTTGAGGCCATATCTGCTTGGGAATCACTTCCGGATTCAGACAGACCACAGGCCCCTCAGGTGCCTCATGCAATTGAGGGATGAGATTTCAAAATTGTTTAGGTGGTCCATCTCCCTACAGGGAATGGACTTTACAGTGGAATACCGACCTGGGGTAGGCCACGCCAATGCTGATGGTCTCTCCATGTTCTTCCGAGTTTGTGATGAGAACTCCCAAGAGGTTGAGTAGCTCTCCCCACTTTCAGCTGGGGGGGAAACATGTTAGACCTGACTGCCTTAGGGTAGTCTTCCCCAAACTGTATGCCTGCTTGCCTCATATTTCTACATATTCTTTTTGTTGGCCTTAGTACTCTGAGCACTTTACCACTGCTAACCAGTTATAAAGTGCATGTGCTCTCTCCCTGTTCAACTGATGTATCCATAATTGGCACATTTAATTTACTGATAAGACCCTAGTAAAGTGCACTACATGTGCCCATGGCCTGTAAATTAAATGCTACTAGTGGGATTGTGACACAGCTTATGCCACCCACTCAAGTAGCCTTAAAGCTGTCTCAAGCCTGCCACTGCCGGGGCTGTGTGTGCAGTTTACACAGCCATGTTGACATGGCATTTAAAACCCCTTGCCAAGCCACAAACTCCCCTTTTATTACATATATGCCATCCATAAGGTAGGCCCTTTGTAGCACATTGGGCACGGTGCTACTTAACTAAAAAGTAGGACATGTACTTTTAAATTATGCATGTCCTGGTAGTGAAAAACTCCCAAATTAATTTTTTACTATTGAGAGGCCTACCTCTCTCATAGGTTAACATTGGGGATTCCTTATAAGATGTAATACGCTGCCATTCCTAATTGAGAGAAGTTAGATATGTCATGTTTAGTACCTATGGAATGCTAATGATAAATCCTATTTAATGGTAAAGTTGTATTTGTTATTACTGTTCTGAAAATGTGACTTTTAGAAAGTCAGGCATGTTTCTACTCTTAGCCATTTAGTGTCTGCCTCCTGTCTCTGATCACTGGCTTGGCTGGGTGACAGCTGGACTTTGTGTGTTCCCTCTAGACAGTCACACACAAAGGGAACCTGAGTGTGACTTCATGCATTTTCCTGTGAGGATGGGAGGGAGGAGCTGGGCACAGTCTCATACTTCCACCTGAATAGGCTGTGTCCTCTCTACACATAAAGGGCTGCATACCCCCCCTGGAACCAGGGTAGGAAGAAAGGACCTCTGTGCACTTCAAAGACCCTTCTTTGAAGTCACCCCCACTTCAAAGGCACAACTGGGTATAAGTTCAGGACTCAGTACACTTCTCGACCTGTACCCACTCTGCCAGGAAAAAGAACTGCTGTGCTTAAGGACTGACACTGTGCTGTACTGCTGCAATGGAAGACAGCTGCCTTGCTGTGGGGCCCTGATGCCTGCTGCTCTCTCTGGCTGGGTAAAAACTGGACTGCCATCAATAAACCCAGAGTGACTCAAAGGGCTAGCTGACGAGCCTCCTGTTCTAAGACTCAGGTACATCAAAGTCTTCCACCCTGCTCCTGTGCCTGGCCCATTAGAAGTAAACCCAGGTGCTTGCTCCAGTGGAACCGATGCATCCTCTGCTGCGAGAGCAGAATCGATGCATCTCCGCTGTGGCGGGAACAGAACTGGTGCAAAGCACTTGGAACCAGTGGATCAACATCAGAACCACTGCATCTCCACCACTCCAGAGAGATGATCGATGCAGCCCCTCGACTGTGTGGAGAAACCCAGCACATCAGCTTCGGAACCATCGCATCACCTCAATTGCGGAATTGACACTGACGCATCACTCGATTGAGCCCCGCATCTTCGTGTTGTGACAAGAATCAAGGTACATTTGTTCAGCGGGCCTTGCGTGGTCGCAGAATCCGACCCACGCTCTATCACGATCGGCCTGAACTTTTGACTTTGACCCAGTCCAGCATGACCAAATTTCCCTCATACGCGTTTATTGCTTGTAAGTGCTATTTTTACATGTATTCTTTAAAAATTCATATCTCTACTTCTACTCATTGGATTTTTGTCAATTTGGTCTTGTTTTATTTACTAAAATAAGAGCTATTTTCCTAACTTGGTGTTGACTCTTTTTGTTTGGTGTTTTCACTGTTTTACTGTTTGATTTCTTGCATCTTAAGTTAAGCCTGACTGCTCAGTGCCAAGCTATTAGAGGGTGAACACAGGTTAATTTAGGGTGTGTTTGTGACTTACGCTGCCAAGGATTGTGGTTCCTGCTTGGACAGGGTACATACCTCTGCCAACCAGAAACCCAATTTTTAATACTAAGGGGCTCATTACGATGTCGGGCAGAAAGCTTCCGCCTGACAGTCGGAATGTCCTAGACTGCGTCGGAACCCTTCCGACTGACTCGGTCGGTTTACAATACGCCCGACCGATTACGATGTTCGTGGTCAGATTGTAAACCTCGTGGTCCTTCCAAATTGGTTCTGACTGGCTCTCGGAGATGTCGTGTTGGTCGGACCCGCCTCGTGCAGCTCTACTGACCGCATTTCTGACCGACCGATTAGTATGTCTATTTCCAACAGCCTTTCCGAGTCAGCCTGTCTGACACGAAAAGGCTGTCAGAAAGTAACTTTGGGGGGCCCTAGCAGGGCCCCCTTCATCCTGCAGCCTCCAGTTGGGGGCCGAGGGGGTACCTAAGGGACCACCCTGTAAAACCCTGCACTGTGTGGCTGGCAATGTGGGGTGCCTGCCACAGGGTGCAGGGTTTTACACACAAACCCCATTTCCCCATAAGAGTTTTTGTTGTAGGTCGGAACACGGGCTCCCATAGGGAACAATGGGACTCCAACCGAACAGTGTTCGGTTGCATCATAATCGGTCGGGCGGAACCGCCGACCTCGAGTCGGTCGGTTCCCGATTCCGAGACGGTGTCGGGTGGAAACGTTCCACCCAACATCGTAATGAGGCCCTAAGTGTATGCTGAACCTTGACATAAAATGTCAAGTGAATGACACTTTTGTATACATAGCTGATTAATCTCAGAAGCCCAAACAAAAAACAACGTATATTTAAAAAAAAAAAAAAAAAGAAAAACAATGAGAACAATTTTTCTAAAAGCATATTTATCTATTGAAACATTTAAATGACCTAAGGTGTTAAGTGCCAGGGTATTATGTGAGGGTTTGTTCAAGTGTGCTAACACCTAAAGTGGAATAAGGGCATTTTTTTAAATAAAAAAAGAATGTTTAGGAATTTGCTGATCAGACACCTCTGTAATATTCTCTATGTTCAAACAATATTTCAGCGCTTCAGAGCACCTTAACATTTTATGTAAGAAAATTGGCTTCAAACCTTTGGTCTTTCTGTCTTTTCCCTTGACAGCAGCAAAAAGATGCAATTTTGATTGGTGAGAATGATTATGCCCTTCTGATCTGAACTTTCTTATGGGTATTCTGATGATCCTGTCTTTGCATGGATTGTTTAGTGATTCTTTAAGTAGAATTTGCTTTGTGATTGAGTTGCAGCAGCCACTTATCAGAGCAAACTGTCTAAATTGCATATATTCAGCCAAGCCTGCAGCACGAGAAGAGAGCAACAGCTGAGTTGTAATAGTTGACTTTAGGACAGCTATTGATGGATTGTTTCCACAGATGGTCTTCAAATCCAAATCTCCAATTGCAAAGTCCAAATACTTGACCCCAGGATTGTGGGTTCCATAGCATTCTTGAAAGATTGCTTCTAGGAGAAATTTCAGAGAGTCTTTATTTGCATTTCGGAAGTTATGACACTATTTTAGCAAGGCTTCTTTATGGGCTAGATCTTGTTTGTGTAGTCCAAATTCAAGGTTAATCAGAAATGTGTATTGCACTGTGAGAGGTCCAGAACAGACAGGAGATGCGTGCCGGAAGGACAGGCTCCGATCCGCTGAAACGGTGCTAATTGCGTTAGGGGCAATTTTAAACGGGGGAAAACAAGAATTGCTATTTTAATTTGAATGTGCACCTGAATTTGTACTTGTTTCAACGCACACCGCACTTTAGGTCATACGGTCCCCGGTCCACCACAGTCTCTTGAGCCGATTGAGTGGAGGGACTTAGCTCCTCCCCCTGTCAGCATCATTTCCGGGGGGAAGCGGCATTTAAGACAGATGGTCTGCCGGCCGCGCAGAGACAGTAGCTGCGTGCTGGAAGGACAGGCTCCGATCTGCTGAAACGGTGCTAATTGCGTTAGGGGCAATTTTAAACGGGGGAAAACAAGAATTGCTATTTTAATTTGAATGTGTACCTGAATTTGTACTTGTTTGAACGCACACCGCACTTTAGGTCATACGGTCCCCGGTCCACCACGGTCTCTTGAGCCGATTAGGTGGAGGGACTTAGCTCCTCCCCCTGTCAGCATCATTTCCGGGGGGAAGCGGCATTTAAGATAGATGGTCTGCCGGCCGCGCAGCGGACGGGCGCGCCGCTGGCGCGCCGAAGGCGTGCCAAAGGCAAGCCCGTCTGCGCCCGTCCGCGCCTGGCCGCCGCCAGACGCCAGACACTCTGCCCAGACCGTCAATGATATATGCCATTATTCACTTGCTGAGCTTCTGTCCTACAACATTAGTTGTGCTTCTTGCATAAAATATTCCGGGTCCCCACCGGCTGGCTCCTTTAAATGCAAAGAATGTCTATTTCAATTCAGGACACATGGGATGGACATACCTCTCTCTAACTCCACAAAATTCAGGTTTCTTAGTCTGAACTGTCGGTCGCTGACAAAGCATCATGCCGAGATATTCGACCTATTAAATGAAGAGTCTCCGGACGGATTATTCCTGACCGAGACCTGGCTAACGCAGGACTCCGTTGCAGAGTCCTGGCTTGCACTCCCCCAAGGCTACATCATGAAACAACTTAACAGAACCGTAAATAGAGGTGGAGGAATTGCATTAATCCATAGGGAGATATATTCCTGTAGCCTTATTAGGGAGAATATCTCAGAGTGCGAAAGCGCAATCTTTAAAATCACCCTTAACCCTAATTTGACGATTTGTGGACTTCTTATTTATCGATCACCAGGGCCATCTAAAGTCTTTAGGGAAGAATTAGTAAATAAAGCCATTCTGCTTGCCAATAAGGCAGCAAATTTTACTATCTTAGGAGATCTCAACTTGCATCTAGAAGATAGTGGCAAGACAGGCATTGCTAATTTCCTAGCTGACTTAGAGGCATGTCAGTTAACACAACAGGTCTCTAATGTTACACATGTAGCAGGTCATCTGCTAGATCCTATTTTTTCTAATTTAGGCTCCTTGATAACTGAGCCTCCAATCCCTATGGTTTGGACGGACCATTTTCTTGTCCCTTTTTTCTTTTACTGGCAAAGCAAGCCAGCGCTGAACCGTCCCTCATTGATATCTACACGATCCTGGCATAAATTAGAGGCGGATAAATTCTCTGATGTACTGGCTAACCACTCCCCACAGCTGTCGTCAAACATTGAGCTAGCGAACACATGTTTCCAGGATTGGCTGGCTCAAGCTCTGGATAGCTGTATTCCTGCAAAAATGTGTCTGAAACAAAAAGAGGACAGTCGAACCCCTGGTTCGATGAATCCCTGACTAACGCGAAGAAAAATGTAAACAACTTGAGCGGGCTTGGAGGCGTTCGTACGATACTGAAACCAAAAACATATACCGCGAATCTATTAAAGCTTATCATAAGCTGATCCGGAAAGCTAGAGCGGAGTATATCGCTGGTAAAATCTCGGATAGCAATAATTCTCCTAAAATGATTTTCTCTCTCCTTAAAGTCATGAAATGTGCAAATTCGAAAGCAGACTCACCTGTCACCTCCAATAAGCAGTGCGACGAATTGGCCAGTTACTTTATTAATAAGGTGGAACAAATTTATAAGAGCTTTCCACCAGTCACTATCAACATTGATCAGAGGGAAGGGTATAAGGACAGGGGACTCACTTTGGATAATATACTGTGTTCCTTTCCCCAAATATCCCTCACGGAGACTGAACATCTCTGCCTGAAAATTAAATCAGGCTCTCCAGCTGATCTCTTGAGACCTGCCCAATTCTGCCAATTCTGTAACTCCATTCTCCCAGTGGCCAGGGAACTGATTAATTTATCGTTGACATCAGCGTGCCTACCATCAGCTTGGAAGCACGCGAAAGTAATACCTCTCTTGAAGAAAGCATCATTAGATCCATCTGAACCGGGTAACTATCGCCCCATTTCTCAGCTCCCTTTTTTAGCCAAGATCACTGAATCCCATGTCATTACGATTCTGACAAAGTTTATAGAGGAACATACCATCTTGGATTCCTCGCAAATTTGGCTTTAGAGCCCGCTATAGTACAGAATCGGCTCTGTTGGCAGTGACGGAGGAAATTCGTAATAGCTTAGATGACGGAAAGTCTGCGGCCTTAATTCTGTTAGATTTAAGTGTCGCTTTCGACACTGTCTCGCACGAGATATTACTGTGTAAGCTACAGGAGATAGGGATTGAGGGTTTGGCCTTGGCCTGGTTTCGCTCCTTCTTAGAGGGCAGAACTTTCCAGGTCATAGTGCCACCATATCACTCCCAGGAAGTGGTGATCAGACACGGGGTTCCACAAGGATCGATACTGAGCCCCGTGCTCTTTAACATCTATGTACGTTGGCAAAAAGCAGAGGGTTATCGTTGGTTTCTTATGCCGACGACACCCAACTGGTCATAGCCTTTTCCAAGAATTGCCAAAACAACCTTATTAAATTTAAGGAGGACTTGATGGCAGTCGCCAATTGGTTGACAACAAACTGTTTACAGCTAAACGCCAGTAAGTCGGAAATTTTGCTGTTTGGAAGAGACAGTGATATGTGGTCAGAACAATGGTGGCCAGACCAACTAAAACCAGCACCAACACCAAAGGAGGCGGTTAAGAACTTGGGATTTTGGATTGATAGAGGGCTCTCTTTTGACGTCCAATCCAAAGTAGTTGCAGGAACTTGCTTTGGGCTCCTAAGAGGACTAAAACCCCTTCCTGGCTTCTTTGAGCCTAAAGTCCGGCAGATTATAATACAGGCCACAATCCTATCTAGAATGGACTATGGCAATTCCCTTTACTTAGGTGCCAACAAATCCTGTATTCAGCGTCTGCAGAGAATACAAAACGCAGCAGAAGGCACTCTATTGGCGCTCCCGAAAACATGCTCTGTGTCCAGGTCTCTACCTAAACTACATTGGTTACCGGTAGAGAAAAGAATCCAGTTCAAGACGCTATGCGTCGCCCATAAAATCCTGACTCTACAAGCCCCCCCGGTTTTATCTGACCTGTTAACACCGTATGTTCCGAGTCGCTGCCTGCGGTCAGCTGTTCAAGGGCTGGCATACACCCCCAGAGCTCTAAGAGCCAGGGCTGGTGGCCGTTCCTTCAAAGTCCTGGCTGCCAGACTCTGGAACTCGCTTCCGACTGCCATTAGAGGGCTTGAAGATCACCTGGCCTTTTGGAAAGCCATAAAGACCTGGTATAACTGTCTTCCCTTCTCCCGAGCTGTTATTACTCATGGGCATTGTAGGGGTAGCGCTGGGATGCCCCGTTGCTGGGGCAGCTATGCGCTGTATAAATCTGCTAATAATAATAATAATAATAAAATTGGCTGAAAAGAAGTGCTGGCCATAGGTTAACATCTACATAAGTTTTGCTTTTAAGACTTTTAGATGTGCTTCGGCAGAAAGACTATAAAATTATGGGGCAGATTCACAAGCCCCTTGCGCCCCCTTGCGCTGCCATTGCATCACTTTTTTTGATGCAACTGTGGTGCAAACAATGCGGCCAATTTACAACGTGACGCATGTATGGAGATGCGTCACGTTGTAAAGCCCTGCGAATGCAGGGTAAGCGTAACCACGCAAAAAGCCACGTAGAATTGATGCAGTGTAATTTACATTTCATTGCATCAGAATCCCTACGCCTGTTCAGACCAGGCGTAAGGAATGACGCAGGGCTTTTTGAATGGGACTCACCTATCTGTTGTGGCGCATTGCTGGAGTTGCGTCACTTTCGTGAGCAACTCCAGCAATGCGTCATTTTTGGGCCAACAGATGCGTCAGAATTTCTGACGTATCTGTTAATAATTGTGCCATGGAGCACTGTATTGTAAATACAGTACATCCATGGTGGTGTAAGGACATTTGGCGCTGGGGCAAGGAAACTGACGCATCTATGCAGATGCATCACTTCCTTGTAAATCTGCCCTATGTGTTAAGTCTGCATAGTGAAAGAGTTAGGGTAGCAGCTTTGCTTTTCAAGTTAGATAGGTGGAATCTTGGAGAGCATCTATCTGTTACTCCAACTCCTAGATAATTATATGAGGGTTTAACTCAAAATCGAGAAGCCAGGATGCCAAATCTTCTTTGCCTTATTTTAAAAGCTGCAAAAAATCATTAGGAAAGCCCGTCTTGACCTCGCTGCCTGCCGTCAGTTGCCACCAAGGGGGAGAGGGGACCAGGACTATCAGTCCCAGCCTCCCACGCGGCAGCTGCCGCCAACGTCACTCTCCTGCGCCCGGAGGCGCCTTAAATCTCTTCGCGGGCTCCCGCAGCACGGGAAGCTCATCTTGACCTCGCTGCCTTCTGCCAGTTGCCACCAAGGGGGAGAGGGGGACCAGGACTATCAGTCCCAGCCTCCCACGCGGCCGCTGCGGCCAACGTCACTTTCATGCGCCCAGAGGCACCTTAAATCTCTTCGCGGGTGATGGGGCGAGGTAAATGAAAAAATGTTGGAACCCCCTAATATTCAAGATAATAAATTAATGTTATTAATTGTTTGACCGACTAATCAACATTTTACATCTTTTTGTAAACATTTTACATAAGTGGTAACTGCAATTTATGTGCAAAGTTAACCTATTTACATTTGTCAACGTGAAATAACACTAATATAATGGTTTGCGTACTAATTAGAGTGATATTGCATGTTTTGTGCTATGTAGTAAAATTGTAGTGTGGCAAAAGAATGTGGATGATAAGTAAACATGGCTTTACATGTCGCTTTTGCTAGGTAACACCTAATTTGGGTACTTAGAATGACGGGTGGGAAACACAAAGGCTTATTTTCTCTATTTTAATTATGATTGTGTTTGTTTTCATGATAGTTCTTTCGGGCCTGTTAGGCAGTGCTGTAAAAATGGCTGCCGAGGCAGATGGGCTTAATGCGCAGATGCAAAGATGGCTTCCAAGCGGAAGAAAGCCGCAGAGACATGTCACGTGGGTATGAGTCAAGCCCAGAGTGAGAAGTGTCAAGGACGGGCTAACTTGACATGAAGTGGATGCCAAGAAAGACTCAGCGTGAATCCGTGAGAGCAGGGGACGAGCAACAGTGAATTAACAATGGACTGTTTTGAAAGTTGCGAAGAAGAAGAAACATTAAATGAACTGTCAATCAGATTGCTATTACCCAAAGACGTGTGAAAGGACAAAATCATAAACAATTTCAGAACCGGTTTGAACAAGGAGGGCTTTGGGATGATTCTTGCCACCCCTCCAATGGACCAATTAGCGTGATTCTCGCCCCCAAAGATTGTAACTTTATGTTTAGTAAGCTAGTAATAGGGTATAAGAGGACCTGCTCTTAAGTAGGAGGAGCGCTATCCATGCATAATTTTTGAGCACTGAGCGTTGATGCTGGCGAACTGCTGCTATTTTCTATAGGCCATCTTCTTAATAGAAATATTCATTTTTAAACTTTAACTTGACTGGGAAGGAACGAGACCGATGCAGGAAATCTGTATAGGAGGTCCGTCGAGGAGGCCTGTTTAGCGGGACAGACAGTCAGTTTTGGGATTCCATGCTGTGATCTACAATTTATCTGCTTTGGTGAACTTTTATTTCTTCATCTAAAAAGGGTATGCATAAAATTCTTTCTAAAGCTTATTTCTTATAATGATATTGAAATGTATTAAACGATTAATAAAATTGAATCTTATTCATGCATTTAAAGAAGGTAGATAAAATCTATTATGATTAAAACTACGAGTCTGTGGTTCTTTAGCTCAATAATAAGTGTAATGTTTTAATAAGTTTTAATGTGATTGAGCTGGTCTTAATCACCATCAACTTATTCTACTAGTTGGTCCATCGACCAAAGAGCGGAATACCTTGATGTCTTAGAACTGACAGGATTAAAACTGATTATGTATAATGTTTGAGAAATTATCTTGTCAATTTTAATAAGGTATCCCGTTCCTCCAGCAACCACATTCTTCTCTTTGGTAGTAGTGGATGTGACCCAGGGAAACGATGGAGAGAGTGAGCGTTTATCCGGTGTTATGGGCCCCACCGTCATATGGTATAGTTGTTAAAGAGTGATTTACCTGGATGTCATGTCCAAAGGAGAAGAATTTAGATTTCTTGGTAGCAGAGTTATGGTTACTATAGATTAGTTTGGTGATTATTGATTATCGATTATTGATTATTTTATGTTTAACACTTCATGTCGAATTGTACTATGTTATATGTAAGTCGGAAATTTTGAAGCTTCCGGGAAGTAGGAAGTGGACACGTGTGGCAAGAGAAGTCACATGGACTAGTGCATTGTCTGATTTTTAAATTGGTGATAACACAAGTTGTGTTATGATAGGGACATTTTCTGTATAAAACGTGTATGAATGAAATAGCAACCGGTTTTCTTGTGAAACTCTGGCCTTAATTCTCAGGAGCAGTGTAGCCTCCACATGTGTTTTATCCCCAGAGAAACGGGTTTACCCCTTGCTTGAAAGAAGGGTAAGGTAGAGGGAAGTGCTACACTTATCGAATGAAACAGTATTCTTGTAAGATAGAGTAAACTATCACTTTTGTTTAGCGAAAACAGGCAATGGAAATGTGTTTTATGTCGTAACTAATAAAATATAGTCGAGAACAAACTGCCGATAAATTTTGTAAAGGAGGGGTCAGGAGTAGAACTGACGTTGACAAAAGACCGTGCTAGGATTGGACAGTGCATTGGAAACACGGAAAACACCCTGATTGGTGCGTTAGTGTGAGACGCGCTGTGATAGGTCTGAAGAGCAGTGACGTAGAGGCTTCGGATTGGTGCGTTGGTGTGAGACGCGCTGGGATAGGTCCGAATAGCGTATAGTAAACAGAACCGAGTTGTGAGTTTGTCAGAAGAGAGGAATCGTGAAATATGGCTTATTATGAGTATTGCAGAGAGAAACCGTCATGGATGGCGAAAATTAAGAACTTCTTTAAGAAAGACAAAAAGGTAGTGACTAGAGAGGGACAGGTAATTCCTCCACCGAAAACGCCAGCTTCCCATATGATGCTGAAATATGGTTATCATACTTGCATTTGGTTAGAAAATTGGACAAAATATACTCATAATGATGGAGTATTGGATTTTCCAGAGAATGGTTCATTTAGCATAGCTGTACTTCGAAATTTGAGAGAGAAAATGATGAAACTTGAGCCAAGACCTAGACCGACACAGTTTGAAGCGTTAGGTGAATGGGAAGACGAGATGTATGAACGAGAAAGATACAGAGTTGCAAAGAATCATAGTTTAGTTCCTGGAAGATTATGGGGAGTGAATCATGAGGACAGGATGAAGCGTTGGAGATATGCTAACATGATAGAGGGTTTGTTTCCAGCCCTAACAGTTGAAGAGGGTACAGGAAGGAAGCGTACAGAGAAAAAGAAACATACAGTTACAGAGAGGTACGGGTATGGAGGTAGCGAGACAGAGGATGAATTGCTGGAAGATATTTTAAACAGAAACCCACCTCCATATCAACAGAATTCTGCGGTGGTGACACCCAATGCACCGCCAATGGAAACTGGGAGGAATAAAAGTCCAGAACGAAGATACGATATAAACAGGTCAAATGAACAGCTAAAGACCCCACAAAGTGAAAAGTCTGATAGTGACAATGCAGCTGAATTAGCAAAAACCACAAGAGAATTAACTGAGAAAATAAGAGAGTTAACAATGAACATGGAAGTGTGACTGTGCCAGTGACAATAGGACCAGTAATACCAGTTTTTGAGAACCAGAGAATAGATGAGCATTCCTTAGTCATCCCAATGAATTCAAATTTGCAAAGAATGAGAGAAGGGATGGACATAGAAACTGAAGGGGCAAGAAATTTGGTCAGCTCATATAGACCGAGCCCACCTACTAACCTAACAGTAAATGAGAGTGAGATAAAAAGGATTCCTATGGGAACTGAGTCTGCATCTGAAACGCCAGAGAGGAATAGAAACTGGATAGAAATAAATCGTACACCTGTAGGTCCAACTCCTGAAGAATTAAATGAATGGATGAGAAATCTGCAAAAGAAAGAGACAGAACCGAAATCATTGGATGTTATCAGGCTAAAAATAGATATGGAAGAGTTGATTTTAGGGACTATTGGTACAGAAAAATTGAAAACATACCAGGACGATGAGATAATGTTCCTGTGTAAAAGTATTACCTGGAGAGCTAGAAATTTACATGACGAATTGGAAGAGACAGCAAATGAACTAGGAGTAGAATTTGTAAAAGTCAGGAGTTTGCAGAAACCATATAGAGTAGATTTTTGTTAGAAAGATATAGAGAGAATTTGAATACATCAGGACGTTTAACCCAGATAAAAGAACTGATCGTTTTGTTGAGAAAATGGGGTGATGTGGACAGATGGAGAAGCAGGTGGACTAAAAGAAATGAGAAAACAACCGATAAAGCGTCTTTAGCATTTGCACTAACAGATAAGGAAGCAGTCGTACGGGAGTATCCGATGAGAGAAACTCCAGGAGGTAGTTATGTACATGTCCCATGGTCCAGACAAGATATACTGTCATTTACAAATGACTTTCCAAAATTGAAAGAAAAACCTGTAGAATGGTACAGACAAGTGGAAAGGTTTATCAAAGTTTCGAAGGTGCTGTGGGTAGATTTGGATGGACTGTTTGACATTGTAGTACCAGCCGATTTATGGACAGAATGTAAGATTACCATTGATTGGCCGACAGTAGAATACCCAAGAGACGCAAAAACAGGAGCGCCAGGACCAGAAGTAATGAGGAAGTACGATCAGGTTATTACCTTTTTGAAAAACAAAATTCCACCCAAAGAAACTGATTGGGTAAAGATTGACAGAACCACACAAGAGAGTAAGGAGTCTGTACACGCCTACTATGAAAGGCTACTTTTGGTTTTCAAACAGTATAGCGGTTATGAGACTCTGAATGAGAAGGACATGAGTCATTTTGTATACAGGTTTGTTTATGGGTTGAAACCAGAAATAAGCGAGATGATTAAGCAGGACATGACATGTTGGCAGAACAGCACAGTGGACGAGGTGTTGAGGTATGCTAAGTATTGTAGTGATGACATTGAATGCAGACAGAGTAAATTAAAAGAGAAAGCGATGTGGGCACAAGTGAAGGTTGCAGAAAAACAAGAAGCTCAATTGAATAATAAGGTTAATGAGGCAGGACAAACTAAATCCAAACCGAATATAGGTAAAGGCAAAGGTCAGATGAGTATCGAAGAGGCAAAGAAGAAGTGGCCATGCCACAACTGCGGAAAATTAGGGCATTGGAGAAACGAGTGTAAATTTCCTCCAAAAGCTAATACGGAAAATCAATCATTAAATCCACAGGTGCAGAGTGAGGTGAGTTACCAACAGCTGCAGCAACCGCAGGTAGTTACTCAACAGAGTCAGGTGCCACAACCACCACTTCCCAAGAGTGTAAACCCTCAGAGATACAGTGCAGAGACAGGATTCTACGGAGGAGAGCAGGTAACACAATTGCCGCGTGCAGCTACGATATCGCAGTATTGGTTACGACAGGATGGGAATGAATCGGATGAAAGCTCATGACGGTGCCTAGGAGAGGAGGAAGAGTGCGTACTTGGCGCAACTCTAGAGGTAGATCAGACAGGTCCATTTGTGGATGGAGAAGTGAATGGTGCAAATGTGACATTCCTTGTGGACACTGGAGCTACCCGTTGTACTGTTAGATCAGTGGAAATTCCAAACCTTCCTCTCTCAGGTGAACATATCCAAGTAATAGGTGTTTCGAACCAACAGAAAAAGGCGCCTCTTACCAAATTAGTAGAGGTGAAAGTTGGACCATTCAGAGAAATGCACCGATTTGTGGTGTGTGATTGCAGTCCTGTAAACTTACTAGGACGCGATCTACTTTGTAAAATGAATTGTACCATTTATTGTACCCCCGATGGGATTGCATTCCAGACACCAGAAGAAGATGTACTGTATAAAATGACAATGGCGGAACTAGAGCCAGGAGTGAATGACATGTTTCCTGTGTTCGATGTAGAGAAAGTCCCAAATGAGTTAAAAGAGACAGTCAGACCTGAGGTATGGGATTTTACAGGCGAAGACATAGGGTTAATGAGAGGAGTAGACCCTGTAAAAATTACTGTAAGAGAAGGAACAAATTACCCAAATACTCCACAATATAAATTAACGCCAGAAATTATCGAAGGAATAACACCTGTAATCGATAAAATGATTGAACAGGGAATTTTGAAAGAAATAATGAGCAGTCCATGTAATTCACCTATAATGGGACTGAAAAAGCCAAATGGGACATATAGGATAGTGCAAGATTTACGAAAGGTCAATAAAATTGTTATTCCTTGTTGTCCACTTGTACCAAACCCTGCTGTAATACTGTATCAGATTCCACGTGATGCAGAATGGTACACAGACATTGATTTGTGCCATGCACTTTTCTCTATTCCATTACATCCCGATAGCCAGCCATTATTTGCGTTCCGGTTCAGACAGCGTATTTTGGCATGGTGCCGAATTCCTCAAGGGTATACAGAAAGCCCCTCAATCTTTAATCAGATCTTAAAGAAATCATTGGAAGATTTAAAAATGCCTGAAAAATCTGTGATGGTTCAGTACATTGATGACCTATTAGTGGCATCAAAAACCAAAGAAGCATGTGTTACCGACACAATTGCTTTACTGAACCATTTAGCCGAAGGAGGACATAAGGTGTCCCCGTCTAAATTACAGTTTTGTCAACAAGAGGTTCAATACCTAGAGGTCACAAGATTGAAAAGGGAATGCGAAAGATAACGACAGAAAGAATAAAGATTATCCGAGGAATGAGAGCTCCAATGACACAAAGAGAGGTGAGAATGTTTCTTGGAATGGTTGGGTATTGTCGACAGTGGATAAGTGGATTTTCATTAATTGCAAAACCTTTACAGCGATTGACGAAAAAGGATGTTAAAGATCTGTTTGAATTGAATGACGAAGAAATGAAAGCATTCAAAGAACTAAAAACAAAACTGTGTGAAGCACCGGGACTGGGAATGCCTGCTTATGAAAAAGAATTTGAGCTGTATTGTAGTGAGAGAGATGGGTGTGCACTTTCAGTTTTAGTGCAAAGACATGGAAAAATTAAAAGACCTATTGCATATTTTTCAGCTGTTTTAGACCCGGTAGCAAAAGCGTTGCCTGGATGTCTGAAAGCAGTAGCTGCTACTTGTGTAAGTCTGGAACAAAGTGAAGGCATTGTGATGGGATATCCACTGAGAGTGTATGTTCCACACTCTGTTGAAATTCTCTTGACAAGAACCAAAACTCAATTCATGAGTCATGACACATAGTCGATTGACTAGGTATGAAAAAGTGATTTTGAGTGCAGACAATGTAACCATTGACAGATGCACAAGCGTGAATCCTTCAACATCATTGCCGGATGAAGGGAGTGTGGTAGACAAAGATGAAGTTGATCATAATTGCTTGGATGTACTTGAATATTGTACGAAACCAAGGCCTGACATTAAGGACGAGCCTTTAAAAGAATCAGATTATGTGATGTTTGTGGATGGTTCATGCCTGAGGATGAATGAAGGAGTTTTGAGTGCGGCGTATGCTGTGTGTACAGAAGCAACAATAATGGAAGCATCTTGTTTGAGAGGGATACGTTCAGCCCAAGTAGCTGAGCTGATTGCTCTGATTCAAGCGTGCAAATTGGGAAAGAATGTCCGAATTACGGTGATCACAGATAGCCAGTATGGCTTCGGAGTGGTCCACGATTTTGGACAGATCTGGTCCCAGAGAGGTTTTTTGACGTCTGCAGGAACTCCAATTAGAAATGGAGTTTGTGAAGAAATTGCTTGAGGTGAATACAGCTGCCTAAACAGATTGCGGTGGTGAAGTGTGCTGCGCCCAAAAATGAGGCGGATTACATAACAGTGGGCAATAAGTATGCCGACGAGATAGCCCAATATTGTGCTAAAAATGTAGTCTCGTTGAATCGAAGAAGAGAAAGAGAGCATGTTCCATGTCCCTTGCTGTTTACTAACATTGTTGAAACATGGAATGAAGTAAGACAATTACAGGAAGCAGCAAATGAGGAGGAAAAAGATTGTTGGATAAAAGCAGGATGCAGAAAAAGGGAGGAAGATGACATTTGGGTTTATAAAGATGATAGACCAGTTATGCCTGATAGCATGATTTCTAACATGGCACGGATGTACCATGGACAAGCTCATATTGGAAGGGATGCCATGATCCGACTTTTCAGACAAACCTGGTATAACCCAAAATTCAGAGCTATAGCTGAAAGTCTTTGTCAAAGATGTCTTATTTGCCAACAGATAAATCCAGGAAGGAAAACAGTAGTGAGTCTAGGAACAATAGGGTGAGAGGGAGGTCCTTTTACCAGAATGCAACTTGATTTTATTGAAATGCCCCCAAGCAATAGACTGAGGTACGTTCTTGTGGTCGTTTGTTTGTTTTCTCGTTGGGTGGAAGCCTATCCGACAAGAAGGAATGATGGAGTTACTGTAGCCAAACTCCTGCTGAGAGAATTCATTCCAAGGTATGGTTTTCCAGTAACGATTGAAACAGATAGAGGAACACATTTTCAAAATGAGCTGATCCAACTGATATGTGAAGCTCTTGACATTCAACAGAAATTGCACTGTGCATACAGACCAGAGGCTTCTGGAGTAGTAGAACAGGTGAATGGAACAATAAAGAATAGGTTGGGGAAAATGTGTCAAGCCACAGGACTCAAATGGCCCGATGCCCTACCATTGGTGCTAATGACTATCAGAAGTATACCTGACAGAAAAACAGGTCTGAGTCCCCACGAAATAATCATGGGACGAGCAATGAGACAAGCACATGTACCTGTCAACAAACTGCTGACTATAACTGATGATCTCGTGTTGGATTATTGCAAAGGGTTGGCTGTTGTGGTACATTCTGTGTTTCA
The DNA here is from genome assembly GCA_963921515.1 of Calotriton arnoldi. NCBI lineage: Eukaryota > Metazoa > Chordata > Amphibia > Caudata > Salamandridae > Calotriton > Calotriton arnoldi. The sequence continues at coordinate 271,471 of CAWUFW010011073.1, forward strand.
TCAGGTTGGACCAGATGCGACCACTCTCGAAAGAAAACCAGCTCATGATTTGAGTCCAGGAGACTGGGTCCACATAAAAGTCCACAGAAGAAGAAACTGTTTGGTTCCTCGCTGGGATAAACTACGACAAGTGATCCTGGTGACAACAACTGCCATCAAATGAGCAGGAGTGAAAAACTGGGTGCATGCCAGCCACACTATTAGAGTTCCAGATCCTGAAGATCGACCTGTAAGTCGACATCTGGAGATATCTGATACCAGTTCAGCATCCGATACAGAAGTCGAAACGAACAGGGTTCCAGAACTTGAAGATCGACCTGTAAGTCGACATCTGGAAGACCCAGGTACAAACTTGGCAACAGAAGAACTTGAAGTAACGAAGGTTCTAGAACTTGAAGATCGACCTGTAAGTCGACATCTGGAAATATCAGATACTAGTTCAGCATCTGAAACAGACCAATCAGATTGTGATGAAAAGCTAAAGAACAAATGGAAAACTGACATCATAAACGAAGAAACTGAACAGTGACAATGATCAGCCAAGCACAAGCTATGATAGATTTCCTTCAAAGATTGTCGAACTAGACGAGGGAGGGATAGATTTGGATAGAGAGATAGAAGAAAAATCGGAAAAACCCCGAGGAGCAATAGGGACAGATCAGCAAATAAAAGGACAGGGAAATTTAGAAATAGACAGAGAGACCAACGAGAATCCGGAAGAAACTCGAGGAGGGATAGAAACAAGTGACCAAACAGAAAAGACACAGGAAGGTTCAGATTTAGATAAAGAAGGTGAAATCATAAAGTTCAAAATAAGAGGAAGTGAAATAAGGTCTGAAATAGAATCAGAAGAAAGTGAAGAAGAAAGAAAACAGAGACTAGGACCAAGAAAGAGAACTTGGAGAGCTGAACGAGAGGAAAAGGAAAGTGAACCGAAAAGGCTGAGAAAAGGAGATAATTGGCCCCACGAAGTCAAAAGATTGAGATACAAAATTATAAAATTAAACAGAGATAATGCAGAACAGGTAAATGAGATAACAAGTCAAAAGGAACAAGGAAGACAAGGTGGAAAACAATTGCAGAAAACAAAGAGAGAGAAGAAACCTAATTTGAAATATAAGTCACCTGAGTGGCTATACATCGCATTGACTGACATCAAAGAAGAAGATAACACTCACGAGAACCCAGAAGAAAGCTGCAAACCAGTGGGTGAAAGTGAAGTGCAACAAGGTTGAAAGAGAAAAACCGGACTGGACACCCAAACCTGAACAAGACAAGGAAGAGTTCTGAGAAGAACTAAGGAAAGTACCAAACGAGACAAAGTGAGAGGGTAGAGTGGCTGAAACGTCATTCTGAGGTGTGGTGACACATTATATATATATATATATATATCTAGGTTATAGAACAGAATGGTAGACACAGAGAATAGAAGATGTAGATGTGATTTCTTACGTAGATGGTGTAGAATGTGTTTTTACTGTACCGGATTAATAATGTTTGTCTGGCTTATTTTAGCAATCACCATTCCAATTAGACTAGCTGTAGAAGAAACGTCCATAAGGGAAAATAACACGAAAAAGGATTAAGAAGCTAACATACAGAACACAGTAAGATTAATAGATGGTGCCGAGTTGCATAAGGATAGATCCATAACTGATTTTTCAAAGAACGTTTTCACAAAATTATTATATGAATATGTAGAAACAATGGATGTGAGAGACTGTTATGTTTGTATGCAATTACCTGCGTCTGTTTCAAAAGGTGTGACCTATCATCACCTTCCTTTGACGTATGGGATAACATGTAGTGTTTTAGCTAGTTTGTTTTATAAAACAGGTAGATTAGAATATTATTATACTGACATAAATAAGATTTTTGCAAAGGTTCCTATAATACCTGAATTGAACAAAGTGAAAGAAGCAAGGATGTTTGGTGACTTTTTCCTAGAAAATGAAGATTTAACATTAGAAAATATAGTTAAACACAACCTTACCTGTGAGTTAAAGAAAGAAGGAAAAGTATTTTTAGAAATGGTAGAAAGCAGAAGAGTCAAGTTTCAGAGAAAGGTAATAGAAGAAGAGACAAAAACACCCCTTTCGGCATTTGAAGGAGAAAGTAATGATAAGAAAAAGACAAATGCAGCTATGGCTTTAGATTGGCCCCAACAGGGAAAGTTGTGCATTAGTAGAAATAGAACTAGATATGATAACTATTTCGTGGGTTCCAGTGACTGCCGAGACAATTACAACATTTTAGGAGGATGGGGATTCAAAGGAGGAAAAGATCCGATATTTCCAGGGATCTATTATATTTGTGGAAACAGGGCTTATTACAGGTTGCCGGACCATTGGTATGGGTCGTGCTATTTAGGCATGGTCTTTCCAAAGATTTTTCATGTGGAGAGAGGAGAAAAAGGAACACACGAAATGGGGAAACATTCACACGTAGAAAAAGGGAAAGTTTTTCAGAAATAGTTGGTGACATTTTTGGAGCAATGATACCAGCAGTGGGTATATCTTTGAATGCATTTAAAATTCGGAAATTGTCCACAGTAGTAGATTGTTTATCAACGAATACTGCTGGAGGGTTCTTGATGGTAAATACCGAGATGGTTGACATGAGAGCTATGGTGATGCAAAATCGACTTGCCCTTGACATTCTTTTGGCAAAAGAGGGCGGAGTCTGTGGAATGCTGAAAGTCCAACATTGTTGCACTTACATTCCAGATAAAAGTGAAAATATACAGAAGTATATAAAGAATATTACTGATTTGCACAAAGAACTTGCTCCACTGGAGGTTGAAAATGCCTGGGAGAAACTTGGTAAGAGTTTTTCCGCAATACCAAAATGGTTCACTGAAATAGGTAGCTCTGTTGTAGGGAAAGTTTTGATATCAGCAACAGTAGTAATATTAGTGGTGTTATTAGTGAAATTTGTTATTATATGTATTAAAAGGAGAAAAAGACAAAATAAAATAAAAAGAGAGAATAAGATAAATAAAGAAAGAAAATGAGAATTGGGTGAAATAGAACTTGAAGAACTAAAAGAAAATATGTATGAAAGAACAAAAAGACAAAATGAAAGGGATACTGATGTGTGAAACTAACAAAAGCAAGTGGACAAGAAACATTCTATCTGAAAAATTGTGTAACATGGGTTTTGTGGTGATATTAAAAATCACCAAAGGGGGAGTTGATGGAGCGAGGTAAATGAAAAAAGTTTTGGAACCCCTAATATTCAAGATAATAAATTAATGTTGTTAATTGTTTGATCGACCAATCAACATTTTACATCTTTTTGTAAACATTTTACATAAGTGGTAACTGCAATTTATGTGCAAAGTTAACCTATTTACATTTGTCAACGTGAAATAACACTAATATAATGGTTTGCGTACTGATTAGAGTGATATTGCATGTTTTGTGCTATGTAGTAAAATTGTAGTGTGGCAAAAGAATGCGGATGGTAAGTAAACATGGCTTTACATGTCGCTTTTGCTAGGTAACACCTAATTGGGGTACTTAGAATGACGGGTGGGAAACACAAAGGCTTATTTTCTCTATTTTAATTATGATTGTGTTTGTTTTCATGATAGTTCTTTCGGGCCTGTTAGGCCGTGCTGTAAAAATGGCTGCCGAGGCAGATGGGCTTAATGCGCAGATGCAAAGATGGCTTCCAAGCGGAAGAAAGCCGCAGAGACATGTCACGTGGGTATGAGTCGAGCCCAGAGTGAGAAGTGTCAAGGACGGGCTAACTTGACATGAAGTGGATGCCAAGAAAGACTCAGCGTGAATCCGTGAGAACAGGGGACGAGCAACAGTGAATTAACAATGGACTGTTTTGAAAGTTGCGAAGAAGAAGAAACATTAAATGAACTGTCAATCAGATTGCTATTACCCAAAGACGTGTGAAAGGATAAAATCATAAACAATTTCAGAACCGGTTTGAACAAGGAGGGCAATGGGATGATTCTTGCCACCCCTCCAATGGACCAATTAGCGTGATTCTCGCCCCCAAAGATTGTAACTTTATGTTTAGTAAGCTAGTAGTAGGGTATAAGAGGACCTGCTCTTAAGTAGGAGGAGCGCTATCCATGCATAATTTTTGAGCACTGAGCGTTGATGCTGGAGAACTGCTGCTATTTTCTATAGGCCATCTTCTTAATAGAAATATTCATTTTTAAACTTTAACTTGACTGGGAAGGAACGAGACCGATGCGGGAAATCTGTATAGGAGGTCCGTCGAGGAGGCCTGTTTAGCGGGACAGACAGTCAGTTTTGGGATTCCATGCTGTGATCTACAATTTATCTGCTTTGGTGAACTTTTATTTCTTCATCTAAAAGGGTATGCATAAAATTCTTTCTAAAGCTTATTTCTTATAATGATATTGAAATGTATTAAACGATTAATAAAATTTAATCTTATTCATGCATGTAAAGAAGGTAGATAAAATCTATTATAATTAAAACTACGAGTCTGTGGTTCTTTAGCTCAATAATAAGTGTAATGTTTTAATAAGTTTTAATGTGATTGAGCTGGTCTTAATCACCATCAACTTATTCTACTAGTTGGTCCATTCCATCGACCAAAGAGCGGAATACCTTGATGTCTTAGAACTGACAGGATTAAAACTGATTATGTATAATGTTTGAGAAATTATCTTGTCAATTTTAATAAGGTATCCCGTTCCTCCAGCAACCACATTCTTCTCTTTGGTAGTAGTGGATGTGACCCAGGGAAACGATTGAGAGAGTGAGTGTTTATGCAGTGTTATGGGCCCCACCGTCATATGGTATAGTTGTTAAAGAGTGATTTACCTGGATGTCATGTCCAAAGGAGAAGAATTTAGATTTCTTGGTAGCAGAGTTATGGTTACTATAGATTAGTTTGGTGATTATTGATTATCGATTATTGATTATTTCATGTTTAACACTTCATGTCGAATTGGAACGGAAGCAAATGGGCGATAAAGAGGGTACTCCAAGGTCTCTCCAAACCCCACACTGGACTGTTTTTTGACGCGTGCTGCTAGAGCCCTGGACAAAGAAATTCTAGGGGTAGAACTCGATTGTCCATGGAGGGAGGTTTGCTACCTGCCCCGAACTTAGATCAAATCCTGAATAGAATGCCAGGGGAAATAGAAAAGGAAATACAGGCTAGCATAATGTCAGAAGACGATCATGTAATCTCTGCAGACCACTTATCTCCACCAATTTCAACCTCACCTTTGAAAAAAGAACTGCCTGCTAAGAGGAAGAGGAAAACAAAAAATCAGGAACCTCCGTTAAGAACTAGTACTAGAGCAAAAAGCAAAACTAAGGGTCTGCCGCATGAGGGGAATATGGACAATCAAAATACAACTATGTTAGGACCCAATTCTACGTTGTCAGTCTCTAAAGCCCTAACTGAACAAGATATAGAGATACTAATCATGCACGTTGATGACTTACTTGTAAAAATCTGGCACCAATTTTGGCGAGGATGGACAAACTAGAAAAAAGTGTGGGTGTTATTGAAAAAATGTAAACAATCTGTTGGGTGGGACTGGATCAGCAGAATCTAGAAGTTCTGATTACCCTGTTATGGAGGGGTGTTCTGAACCTGTTAGACAGTCTAATGTGGTAACAGGACACTGTTGTAAAACTACTCAACCTCCCTCGGTAAATACTACTGGGGCAAATGCAAATGTTGTCATGGAGGGCACATCCCAAGGCACGCCTGTGAGGCAAACAAAACATCAAACAGGGGGAGCAAATCTTGAAAGTTGTCCTAAAACACCGCTGGTTACATATAGTGCCAATGATTCTTTATGTAATGGTCAGCCAAATGTGGTATTGTATGAAGCACCAATTCTGGTTTCACCTTGACCTGACAGGAAATTGGATCTCCCACCAGAATGCTGTCCTTATGTCGCGATATTAACAAATGTCCCCCTACTACAGAGAAATACAAAAGAAACTACGAGCAAATTGAAAACTAAGGTCTGCCATTGGCTATCCTTTAACTCTGACTTCACTAATACTAACTATGGTAATATCTTGTTCGTTAGAAGAGTGAGTTGGATTGGTGCTCTGTGTAAGTCTATCAGTGGAGATTGTGTAGTAATAAACTGTAGGTCACCTGCCTTGCTGGGAAACTGATTAGAGGTTGGACAGGAAAACCTGGGAGGGAACATACCCAAAGGATTGGCATTATGCCCTTAGGTTTCTTTTACAGGCACCTTAAACCCAATGGTAAGTCCAGTAGCATGAATATGAACGCATCCTCCTTCCCGCGGTCATCTAGGGATTATTTCTCCATTGAAACTAGAAATAGATACCAGGCTCTCTCTAGGCTGGATAACCCCGATTGACTAAAGCCAAGCTGTAGAAGTCAACTGCCACACAATGAAGCGGTTATCGCTGATAGCCCAAGAAGGTATATAAACATAAATAACCCTGGTATTAGAGAGAATGGGAACCCAGTCCTACCTAAGGGCCAGTGTGCACTTCATTGCGGATGCATAGGAGAAAAACTTACAGAAGGTCCACAGACGTATGCAAGAGCTTTTAAGGGCCAGTACCTAAATATTATCTCATGGAATATCGCAGGGTTAAAATCAAAATTAAATGATGCAGAATGGGGCAGTTTTGTGGACATTAGTCATATATGTCTTCTGCAAGAGACCTGGGCAACCGAGAAGTATTATAGGGTGGGGTACACCACTTTTAGCATTGAAGCTCGACACTGAATAGCTGGCAGACCTGCAGGAGGATTGTTAATTTGGGTTAAGACAACATTGAGTTGTAAAATAAAACGGCTAAACATTGAATCACAGGAAATGTTAGGCATTGATTTTATTTCAGTAAAAGGGAATACGCACTTGAGGTTAATAAATTTTTATAACCGGTTCAGTAGTCCCCATAAGGACTCGGACACTATATCAAAACTGACTGAATTTCTTGATAGTTCATGTAAAGGATATTATCTTATTGTAGCCGGTGATTTTAACACGACCCATGAACCTATTGACTATATTCAAGATCTGGTACATCGAGGAAGAGCAAGCCAGAGGTATTAAAAAGCTTCAAATACCGGCACTGAAAATAATCTCAAAGGTTGGTCACAAGTATTGTCTTTTACATCTACCAACAGGGTTCGCGCCTGTAATGGGTGGACATCCTCAGATGTAGAGGCTAAAACTACGTTTAAAAGGGGCAGCGTTACGAGCAGAATTGATTTTATCATGGTAGATCTCAATATATGGTCTAATATTCACGATATGACTGTCATGGACAGAGAAGACAGTGATCACAATGCATTGTTCTTGGAGCTATCAAGTATTATCCTTCCGCAACACCAAATAAGCCTAGTAGCAGCCCCTATTATTACATCTAATAATAAAAGGAGAATAAAATGGCCACAGATAATTTCTGATGAGACCCTCCTACCGAAAATTTACAAAGAGGTAGCTGAGGCCCTAGTTGTATTGGGAAATCAGGACCCAAACGAAGACATCACTTTGTCTACTTTTTTGCACCTATCCTCTAATATAAAGGCTATTCTTAGTAGACAGTGTAATACTAAAATATCCACTGTTAAAGTTGCTCCATGGTATAATGAAGTTTGCAAACGAAACAAATTAGCTCTATCCAGGGCAGTCATGAAAGGAATAAGGATTGACATAATTAATTCAAGAAGATCCTATAAGAGAACACAGGGTGAGGCCAAAAGGGCACGGGAGGAAGAAAATTGGCGCATTTTGGTAGAGGCGTCAAGAAAGAAGGACTCCCAGACATTTTGGCATTTACTATCCAAAGGCCTCAAACAGCCAGTTAGCTAAACGGATTTGTACATACAACCTGAAGTGTGGGAAGAGCATTTTCAGAGCTTGTTCTTAGGGGAAGTGCCCTTGTTGGAGGATGATACAGTTGCGACTAATAGGGATCCCCTCATAGTGCACTGTGTGGAAGAAGCTCACTTTTCACTAGAGGAGACAGTTAATGCGATTTCTTCTCTACAGTCAGGGAAGGCACCAGGGCTAGATAGGCTACCTGGCAACTTATATCGCTCAGAACCTAGTATATGGGGCCCTTTACTCCATTCAGTATATTCAGCTATCACACGTGGTGGGGATATCCCTGACTCATGGAAAGGCGCTGAAATTCTTCCCATACTTAACAAGCATTTGCAATGCAATAGGTCTCGCATTTACAAGAGTTTGAGCTATTAGCATTGTAATTGACAATGCCAATAGCTTAAACTCTCGCAAAAGCGAGACCTATTGCATAGCAAATGCAATTTTAGAAAGCGCCCCATGCCGCGCTTTTACGTTAATGTTGGCCATGCCCCTTTCTTCAGACGAGCCGCGTCAAAAGATAGGGGCACGGCCGCCATTAAAGTAAGAGCGCGGTATGGGGCGCTTTTACAATAAAAAAGCATCTGTGTGCCAAGTTGACAAACAAATGTTTTTTTTTGTAAAAGTGCTCCATGCTGCGGTTTCACTTTAATAGCGGCCGTGCCCATTTCTTTAGACGCGGCTTGTCTAAAGAAAGGGGCGTGGCCGACATTAAAGTGAAAGCGCTGTATGGGGCGCTTTTACAGAAAAATATTTGAAATGCAGTAGGTCTCCTCAAACTCTCGTAAATGCGAGACCTATTTCATTGCAAAGAAGCGGCCACGATTGTTCCGGGCTGCTTTGAAAGTGAAAGTGCGCATGGAGCGCTGAAAGTTGCAGGAAAGCATGTCGGTACCTGCAGTAGGAGAAACTCATTAAAGACAATAGTGGTTACAGATTAAATAAGACATACCGTGTAACAGAAGTAAAAGGGTAAGTCCTCATGGGAGGTTACAAATGAAGACAAGGCGGTTCTAAGGAGGGATCAACAAGCGTAATTATGAATCAGAAGCCAGCCTTAACAAAGGACAATAACACAGGCCAATGAAAATATGGGCGGAGAGTGGGCGGAGCTTCAAGTCCATACTCAAATACAGCATGCGTCGCAGAGCAGCACATGAACTGCCCAGGCTCTACCTAAAAAGGAGGACACAGCAGTATTAGCCAGCAGAACTAAATAAAGCCCCTCATCGAACAAAGTCCACGTTTTTTCAGTCTGGCTTCACATCGCACCTGTTGCCAGAATTTATGTGATCAACAGAACAAGAGATTTCAGAAGTAGACTTATTATTGAAAGAGGGGCTTTGGATCCATCTACATGTTGACTTCTTGGAGCACAGCATTTGACTGGGCAGAAGCTGTGCACTGCCACTTAAAGGGAGAATGCTTGGATTTCACTTTTTGCTTTGTGAGAAAGCTTATGCTCAATGCACAGGGTAACGTTGATCTGTTTATTATGCTAAAGGTAGTAGGCCCGGCATACTCACTGTGAAAAGCATATGTTACGTCAATAGACATTTAATGTTGGAATATATTAAAGCCTGGAAACTCAAAGATAACCGTACTTGCAGAGAGTTTTGGTGTTGGTTACACCCTCTGTTAAACATGGGAATCAAAGATTCCACTGCGTACACTCAGCAATGCTACCAAGTGTATTTATTCACACAATAGTTTCAAGCACTCATCTATATATATATTTTAATTATTTGTGGAAGAATCCACCCAAACGCCCCCCCCTTATCTAATTATTATTGTTTTCTCTCTCCACTACCCTTTTACATTTACCCTTTAAAACCCCTAATGCTTACCCATCCCTACACCTTAAATCCCTTAGAACGGAGGTCTATAATCTGTGGGGTGCGACCCCCAGGGGGCCGTGGAGCTATAGAAAGGGGGTCGCGCATTCCCGGTCGCACTTCTGCCTGGAACTGCCTTGATCTGTAATCCAAAACCCTCCTTTATTTTCACCCCCACCCTTTTCCCACTGCTGTCTTTGGGATGTCTCTGCTCTGCCTCTGCTGTTATCTGTTGCTGCACTCCTAATTCTGTGCTGGATTGAGGAAAGCCTACATAGGTTATCCCGGGCTCAGGCGGGGTGGGAGGGGGGGGGGATTGGGGTATTTGTGGCCCAGTGGAAGGCAAGGAGAGAAGTGTGGAGGGAGCCAGAGGTGAGAGCCGGGATGCAGGTGTGAGAGGGGACTGGAGAGAAGGGGTGATGATGTGAGTGAAGTGAGGAGAAGCAAGGTGAGAGACGTGGAAGAGTGGGAGGAGGTGAGAGGTGAGGAAAAAGAGAGGGTGACAGGAGACGGGATGAGAGAAGACAGCTGAGAGAGGTGAGGAGGGTGGCAAGGGAGTGAGAGAATTTGATTTAGGAGGTCAGGGATGAGGAGAAATGCAAAGTGGCAAAGGAAGTGCAGAAACACAAGAGGAGAGGCGAGTGTGAGAGAAAGATGAGGCCAGAGAGGAGGGCTACTGTTAAAGGGGGAGAGAAGATAGCTTAGAGGTGATCTGTGAGATAAAAAGAGAATTTGATGCAACATGGGCGAGGGACAACAGGAATGGAGGAAGAGAGGAAGTACTGGGTGGGTGCTGAGGTGACACGGGAGAGGGACGTTGGTTCAAGAAGGTGTGGAAGAACAAAGGGGAGATGTGAACGATGAATGGGGGTACTGGAGAGGTGTAAGATACAAATAGATGAGGTGAATGAGAAATGTTGAGGGGTGAGAGAGGTGACGGGGCCAGAGAGGCCATGAGATAAATGTGGGAGACTGTTAGGGATGTGGGGAGTGAAAAGACAGAATGGCAAGAGGTGATTAAAAGGGAAGTGAGAGGTTGAATGGGGAGAGTTCACAAGTTGTAAACACGCGTTTAAGCTATTGGCATTTTAAATGACAATGCCTATTATTTAAGTGTTTTTAAAAGCAACACATATATAAAAGACATTGTTATTTCTAATGCCAATAGGTCAAACTCTGGCAAATGCGAGACCACTTTAATGGTCTCATTACATTTCATCGAAGACAGTGCTCTGCTGCCCATCACCCCGGAGATCTATGCGACTCCACTTTAAAGGGCACTCCCTACAGAAGCACACTTCATCTGAGATGTTTGCAAGTACAACAGCAGCACACTGACCCTCAGAGAATTTCACTAGCTATCAGCTATCAGCTCTGTCACTGCACCAAAGCTGATTGCCACCTTCAAGACCTCCAGTGGAGTGTGCACACCCTGAAGCAGCATTACAGGATTGAGAAGAGGGAAATGATGGAAAGAGAAGACAAGATGCTAGGCATTCTCCTCCTGGACTCACAGTATCTCGAATGCCATTCCAGTGCATATCTGCCAGAGTTCACCCTATCTCAACGTAAACAAGTAGATGATAAATCATGTCTTTAGACAACACTCCCCAGGGTAGCCACCTAGACGCCAGCATAGCCCAGGGCAGTTCCTAGTGCTGCTCTATTCCACCTCACCAGTTACGTTACACAAGGACACGTTCATTGGTAGTCACGGGAGATTAAGTGATTTGCCCAGAATCACAGGATGCTGAGCTGATGCCGAGGCTCAAACTGGTTCCCAGCGCCAGAGTCTGCAGCTCCTCTCCCCAGGACAACATCTCCATGTGAGTCTCTTCTCAGGACAATCTCTGTCTTCACTGTGAACCCCTACTTTAGATGTTACCTCCACCGACCCGCCTGCATCTGAACCACCTGGTATAAAAATACCATCGCGTGCACCGGAGCATTGCTTTGTAGCGAGGTCCCAGCATTAGCATAACTTAAAGCGAGAGAAACACAGTGAAAGGAATGAAATGTGAAATTCATTAAACAGAGAGAAAGGCATAGGGATTGCGAGAGAGAGAGGGAGAGAGCAAAGATAAAGAGAGAAAGAGACAGTTACTCGTATGAGATACCGAGATGAGAACGAGATACCGAGATGAGAACGAGGTAGCGAGTGAGCATGACAGGTACAACAATGCACAGGAGATGTCATGAAAGAGAGAGAGACAGAGCGCGGTGTTCCTGAAGCAGGCGCCATGCTCAATATTATAGTTATAAAAACATTTTAAATGAAACTGAGCGCGGTTTCCCTAAAGCGGGCGCCACGCTCAGCGTGCAATTTTATTTTATTTTTAAATAAAAGCTGTGAAAAAGCGCGGTGTCACCGAAGCGGACACGGCATTCATCTAAAAAGAATAAGCATCACCATTGAGTAACTTTTAACATTTAGAGCGCCATAGCGCTCGATGTGAAAGGCGGCCGCCATTGTCCTGTGGTGGCATGCTGCAAATGCAAGAAGCAGTCGCCATTGTCCCCATTAGTTAGTTAAATGAGCTAACACAAGCAGACCCGCTCCCCAAGTAAAGGCACTGCCTTTCTCCTTCGGAAGACGCTCCTTCGGGCGGGAAACAATAAGTTCGGCGGTTCTGTTTTCCTTCCTTCACATTAACACTGATTCAGGTATACAAAAACGCAGCCTGGTGGACGTTGCTCCGGTTCCTGGCACTCGACCCTCTTCTTCTCTGCCCCGAACAGCCCCGTTTAGGCTTTGAAATTAATCCCCTGCTCGCCCGGAGCCGATACTATTGGAACGAGCGTTGGTGACCGACCGTAGAGCTTGCGAGGAGCAGGAAAATAAACCAGTTGTGCGCCGCACCACAGAGGAGCGGGGGGAGTTAGCACTGCATCAAGGCGAACGCGCGCTGCTGCGCGTGCTAGACACCGGTGGGAATGGGCGGGGCAAGGCGGGACATGCGCCCGCCTTTGCCCAATTGCTTGCTGTATTTTATTTAAATAAAAACGCTAAATCCAATGGCAGCCGGCGAAAGCAAAACCACACGCACGAGCGTGTGGTCAGCTTTCAGAACCCCTACATGAGGTCTCACGCTGCGCGAGCAGCGCTGTGCACTGCAACGCTAGGCGCGAGACCTAAAAAGGGCAACAAGGGAGACCCGGGAAACTATAGGCCTATCAGCCTTATAGATGTATCTCAAAACATTTTCAGCAAAATGATTCTAACGCACCTCCAAGGCTGGATGGAGGACTCCTGTATGCTTTCTCATCTGCAGGCGGATTTTAGATCCTCTACGAGTACCCTAGATCAGGTGTTTCAGTTTTTATTATTAATTTGGAAGGAGGTAACTATTATGAAGGGTCATTTGTACGTCGTATTCGTTGATTTGAAAACGGCGTTTGACTCAATAGATCGCTCTAAGTTATGGGTTGCCTTAAGTGATCTTGGTCTCCCGGGGGGGGAGGGGGCTGCTCCAACTCCTGGTCCGGTTGCACACTGGAAATTATGCCAAAGTCAGGTGGAACACAGGCGGTAGCCTAACAAAAAATATCCTGGTTTCAAAAGGGGTACGCCAAGACTGTGTCTTGGCGCCAACCTTGTTCACTTTATATATGAATGGGCTTATTAAAGATCTTCACGACTGCGGAGGGGACCCACCAAAATTAGCGGGCAAACAAATCCCCTGCCTTTTATTTGCAGACAATATGCTGCTTATTTCTAAAACCCCTATGGGGATTCAGAAAGTACTAACCAAGTTTGCAACAGCCTGCAAAGAAAGGGGATTAGAAATAAACTGCTCAAAGACTAAGTTCATGGTCTTAAACCTGTATAAGTCAACAAAGAAACAGGTAGATTAGAATATTATTATACTGACATAAATAAGATTTTTGCAAAGGTTCCTATAATACCTGAATTGAACAAAGTGAAAGAAGCAAGGATGTTTGGTGACTTTTTCCTAGAAAATGAAGATTTAACATTAGAAAATATAGTTAAACACAACCTTACCTGTGAGTTAAAGAAAGAAGGAAAAGTATTTTTAGAAATGGTAGAAAGCAGAAGAGTCAAGTTTCAGAGAAAGGTAATAGAAGAAGAGACAAAAACACCCCTTTCGGCATTTGAAGGAGAAAGTAATGATAAGAAAAAGACAAATGCAGCTATGGCTTTAGATTGGCCCCAACAGGGAAAGTTGTGCATTAGTAGAAATAGAACTAGATATGATAACTATTTCGTGGGTTCCAGTGACTGCCGAGACAATTACAACATTTTAGGAGGATGGGGATTCAAAGGAGGAAAAGATCCGATATTTCCAGGGATCTATTATATTTGTGGAAACAGGGCTTATTACAGGTTGCCGGACCATTGGTATGGGTCGTGCTATTTAGGCATGGTCTTTCCAAAGATTTTTCATGTGGAGAGAGGAGAAAAAGGAACACACGAAATGGGGAAACATTCACACGTAGAAAAAGGGAAAGTTTTTCAGAAATAGTTGGTGACATTTTTGGAGCAATGATACCAGCAGTGGGTATATCTTTGAATGCATTTAAAATTCGGAAATTGTCCACAGTAGTAGATTGTTTATCAACGAATACTGCTGGAGGGTTCTTGATGGTAAATACCGAGATGGTTGACATGAGAGCTATGGTGATGCAAAATCGACTTGCCCTTGACATTCTTTTGGCAAAAGAGGGCGGAGTCTGTGGAATGCTGAAAGTCCAACATTGTTGCACTTACATTCCAGATAAAAGTGAAAATATACAGAAGTATATAAAGAATATTACTGATTTGCACAAAGAACTTGCTCCACTGGAGGTTGAAAATGCCTGGGAGAAACTTGGTAAGAGTTTTTCCGCAATACCAAAATGGTTCACTGAAATAGGTAGCTCTGTTGTAGGGAAAGTTTTGATATCAGCAACAGTAGTAATATTAGTGGTGTTATTAGTGAAATTTGTTATTATATGTATTAAAAGGAGAAAAAGACAAAATAAAATAAAAAGAGAGAATAAGATAAATAAAGAAAGAAAATGAGAATTGGGTGAAATAGAACTTGAAGAACTAAAAGAAAATATGTATGAAAGAACAAAAAGACAAAATGAAAGGGATACTGATGTGTGAAACTAACAAAAGCAAGTGGACAAGAAACATTCTATCTGAAAAATTGTGTAACATGGGTTTTGTGGTGATATTAAAAATCACCAAAGGGGGAGTTGATGGAGCGAGGTAAATGAAAAAAGTTTTGGAACCCCTAATATTCAAGATAATAAATTAATGTTGTTAATTGTTTGATCGACCAATCAACATTTTACATCTTTTTGTAAACATTTTACATAAGTGGTAACTGCAATTTATGTGCAAAGTTAACCTATTTACATTTGTCAACGTGAAATAACACTAATATAATGGTTTGCGTACTGATTAGAGTGATATTGCATGTTTTGTGCTATGTAGTAAAATTGTAGTGTGGCAAAAGAATGCGGATGGTAAGTAAACATGGCTTTACATGTCGCTTTTGCTAGGTAACACCTAATTGGGGTACTTAGAATGACGGGTGGGAAACACAAAGGCTTATTTTCTCTATTTTAATTATGATTGTGTTTGTTTTCATGATAGTTCTTTCGGGCCTGTTAGGCCGTGCTGTAAAAATGGCTGCCGAGGCAGATGGGCTTAATGCGCAGATGCAAAGATGGCTTCCAAGCGGAAGAAAGCCGCAGAGACATGTCACGTGGGTATGAGTCGAGCCCAGAGCGAGAAGTGTCAAGGACGGGCTAACTTGACATGAAGTGGATGCCAAGAAAGACTCAGCGTGAATCCGTGAGAACAGGGGACGAGCAACAGTGAATTAACAATGGACTGTTTTGAAAGTTGCGAAGAAGAAGAAACATTAAATGAACTGTCAATCAGATTGCTATTACCCAAAGACATGTGAAAGGATAAAATCATAAACAATTTCAGAACCGGTTTGAACAAGGAGGGCAATGGGATGATTCTTGCCACCCCTCCAATGGACCAATTAGCGTGATTCTCGCCTCCAAAGATTGTAACTTTATGTTTAGTAAGCTAGTAGTAGGGTATAAGAGGACCTGCTCTTAAGTAGGAGGAGCGCTATCCATGCATAATTTTTGAGCACTGAGCGTTGATGCTGGAGAACTGCTGCTATTTTCTATAGGCCATCTTCTTAATAGAAATATTCATTTTTAAACTTTAACTTGACTGGGAAGGAACGAGACCGATGCGGGAAATCTGTATAGGAGGTCCGTCGAGGAGGCCTGTTTAGCGGGACAGACAGTCAGTTTTGGGATTCCATGCTGTGATCTACAATTTATCTGCTTTGGTGAACTTTTATTTCTTCATCTAAAAAGGGTATGCATAAAATTCTTTCTAAAGCTTATTTCTTATAATGATATTGAAATGTATTAAACGATTAATAAAATTTAATCTTATTCATGCATGTAAAGAAGGTAGATAAAATCTATTATAATTAAAACTACGAGTCTGTGGTTCTTTAGCTCAATAATAAGTGTAATGTTTTAATAAGTTTTAATGTGATTGAGCTGGTCTTAATCACCATCAACTTATTCTACTAGTTGGTCCATTCCATCGACCAAAGAGCGGAATACCTTGATGTCTTAGAACTGACAGGATTAAAACTGATTATGTATAATGTTTGAGAAATTATCTTGTCAATTTTAATAAGGTATCCCGTTCCTCCAGCAACCACATTCTTCTCTTTGGTAGTAGTGGATGTGACCCAGGGAAACGATTGAGAGAGTGAGTGTTTATGCGGTGTTATGGGCCCCACCGTCATATGGTATAGTTGTTAAAGAGTGATTTACCTGGATGTCATGTCCAAAGGAGAAGAATTTAGATTTCTTGGTAGCAGAGTTATGGTTACTATAGATTAGTTTGGTGATTATTGATTATCGATTATTGATTATTTCATGTTTAACACTTCATGTCGAATTGGAACGGAAGCAAATGGGCGATAAAGAGGGTACTCCAAGGTCTCTCCAAAACCCCACACTGGACTGTTTTTTGACGCGTGCTGCTAGAGCCCTGGACAAAGAAATTCTAGGGGTAGAACTTCGATTGTCCATGGAGGGAGGTTTGCTACCTGCCCCGAACTTAGATCAAATCCTGAATAGAATGCCAGGGGAAATAGAAAAGGAAATACAGGCTAGCATAATGTCAGAAGACGATCATGTAATCTCTGCAGACCACTTATCTCCACCAATTTCAACCTCACCTTTGAAAAAAGAACTGCCTGCTAAGAGGAAGAGGAAAACAAAAATCAGGAACCTCCGTTAAGAACTAGTACTAGAGCAAAAGCAAAACTAAGGGTCTGCCGCATGAGGGGAATATGGACAATCAAAATACAACTATGTTAGGACCCAATTCTACGTTGTCAGTCTCTAAAGCCCTAACTGAACAAGATATAGAGATACTAATCATGCACGTTGATGACTTACTTGTAAAAAATCTGGCACCAATTTTGGCGAGGATGGACAAACTAGAAAAAAGTGTGGGTGTTATTGAAAAAAATGTAAACAATCTGTTGGGTGGGACTGGATCAGCAGAATCTAGAAGTTCTGATTACCCTGTTATGGAGGGGTGTTCTGAACCTGTTATGACAGTCTAATGTGGTAACAGGACACTGTTGTAAAACTACTCAACCTCCCTCGGTAAATACTACTGGGGCAAATGCAAATGTTGTCATGGAGGGCACATCCCAAGGCACGCCTGTGAGGCAAACAAAACATCAAACAGGGGGAGCAAATCTTGAAAGTTGTCCTAAAACACCGCTGGTTACATATAGTGCCAATGATTCTTTAAGCCATTAAAGTAAGAGCGCGGTATGGGCGCTTTTACAATAAAAAAGCATCTGTGTGCCAAGTTGACAAACAAATGTTTTTTTTTGTAAAAGTGCTCCATGCTGCGGTTTCACTTTAATAGCGGCCGTGCCCATTTCTTTAGACGCGGCTTGTCTAAAGAAAGGGGCGTGGCCGACATGATAAAGTGAAAGCGCTGTATGGAGCGCTTTACAGAAAAATATTTGAAATGCAGTAGGTCTCCTCAAACTCTCGTAAATGCGAGACCTATTTCATTGCAAAGAAGCGGCCACGATTGTTCCGGGCTGCTTTGAAAGTGAAAGTGCGCATGGAGCGCTGAAAGTTGCAGGAAAGCATGTCGGTACCTGCAGTAGGAGAAACTCATTAAAGACAATAGTGGTTACAGATTAAATAAGACATACCGTGTAACAGAAGTAAAGGGTAAGTCCTCATGGGAGGTTACAAATGAAGACAAGGCGGTTCTAAGGAGGGATCAACAAGCGTAATTATGAATCAGAAGCCAGCCTTAACAAAGGACAATAACACAGGCCAATGAAAATATGGGCGGAGAGTGGGCGGAGCTTCAAGTCCATACTCAAATACAGCATGCGTCGCAGAGCAGCACATGAACTGCCCAGGCTCTACCTAAAAAAGGAGGACACAGCAGTATTAGCCAGCAGAACTAAATAAAGCCCCTCATCGAACAAAGTCCACGTTTTTTTCAGTCTGGCTTCACATCGCACCTGTTGCCAGAATTTATGTGATCAACAGAACAAGAGATTTCAGAAGTAGACTTATTATTGAAAGAGGGGCTTTGGATCCATCTACATGTTGACTTCTTGGAGCACAGCATTTGACTGGGCAGAAGCTGTGCACTGCCACTTAAAGGGAGAATGCTTGGATTTCACTTTTTGCTTTGTGAGAAAGCTTATGCTCAATGCACAGGGTAACGTTGATCTGTTTATTATGCTAAAGGTAGTAGGCCCGGCATACTCACTGTGAAAAGCATATGTTACGTCAATAGACATTTAATGTTGGAATATATTAAAGCCTGGAAACTCAAAGATAACCGTACTTGCAGAGAGTTTTGGTGTTGGTTACACCCTCTGTTAAACATGGGAATCAAAGATTCCACTGCGTACACTCAGCAATGCTACCAAGTGTATTTATTCACACAATAGTTTCAAGCACTCATCTATATATATATTTTAATTATTTGTGGAAGAATCCACCCAAACGCCCCCCTTATCTAATTATTATTGTTTTCTCTCTCCACTACCCTTTTACATTTACCCTTTAAAACCCCTAATGCTTACCCATCCCTACACCTTAAATCCCTTAGAACGGAGGTCTATAATCTGTGGGGTGCGACCCCAGGGGGCCGTGGAGCTATAGAAAGGGGTCGCGCATTCCCGGTCGCACTTCTGCCTGGAACTGCCTTGATCTGTAATCCAAAACCCTCCTTTATTTTCACCCCCACCCTTTTCCCACTGCTGTCTTTGGGATGTCTCTGCTCTGCCTCTGCTGTTATCTGTTGCTGCACTCCTAATTCTGTGCTGGATTGAGGAAAGCCTACATAGGTTATCCCGGGCTCAGGCGGGGTGGGAGGGGGGGATTGGGGTATTTGTGGCCCAGTGGAAGGCAAGGAGAGAAGTGTGGAGGGAGCCAGAGGTGAGAGCCGGGATGCAGGTGTGAGAGGGGACTGGAGAGAAGGGGTGATGATGTGAGTGAAGTGAGGAGAAGCAAGGTGAGAGACGTGGAAGAGTGGGAGGAGGTGAGAGGTGAGGAAAAGAGAGGGTGACAGGAGACGGGATGAGAGAAGACAGCTGAGAGAGGTGAGGAGGGTGGCAAGGGAGTGAGAGAATTTGATTTAGGAGGTCAGGGATGAGGAGAAATGCAAAGTGGCAAAGGAAGTGCAGAAACACAAGAGGAGAGGCGAGTGTGAGAGAAAGATGAGGCCAGAGAGGAGGGCTACTGTTAAAGGGGGAGAGAAGATAGCTTAGAGGTGATCTGTGAGATAAAAAGAGAATTTGATGCAACATGGGCGAGGACAACAGGAATGGAGGAAGAGAGGAAGTACTGGGTGGGTGCTGAGGTGACACGGGAGAGGGACGTTGGTTCAAGAAGGTGTGGAAGAACAAAGGGGAGATGTGAACGATGAATGGGGGTACTGGAGAGGTGTAAGATACAAATAGATGAGGTGAATGAGAAATGTTGAGGGGTGAGAGAGGTGACGGGGCCAGAGAGGCCATGAGATAAATGTGGGAGACTGTTAGGGATGTGGGGAGTGAAAAGACAGAATGGCAAGAGGTGATTAAAAGGGAAGTGAGAGGTTGAATGGGGAGAGTTCACAAGTTGTAAACACGCGTTTAAGCTATTGGCATTTTAAATGACAATGCCTATTATTTAAGTGTTTTTAAAAGCAACACATATATAAAAGACATTGTTATTTCTAATGCCAATAGGTCAAACTCTGGCAAATGCGAGACCACTTTAATGGTCTCATTACATTTCATCGAAGACAGTGCTCTGCTGCCCATCACCCCGGAGATCTATGCGACTCCACTTTAAAGGGCACTCCCTACAGAAGCACACTTCATCTGAGATGTTTGCAAGTACAACAGCAGCACACTGACCCTCAGAGAATTTCACTAGCTATCAGCTATCAGCTCTGTCACTGCACCAAAGCTGATTGCCACCTTCAAGACCTCCAGTGGAGTGTGCACACCCTGAAGCAGCATTACAGGATTGAGAAGAGGGAAATGATGGAAAGAGAAGACAAGATGCTAGGCATTCTCCTCCTGGACTCACAGTATCTCGAATGCCATTCCAGTGCATATCTGCCAGAGTTCACCCTATCTCAACGTAAACAAGTAGATGATAAATCATGTCTTTAGACAACACTCCCCAGGGTAGCCACCTAGACGCCAGCATAGCCCAGGGCAGTTCCTAGTGCTGCTCTATTCCACCTCACCAGTTACGTTACACAAGGACACGTTCATTGGTAGTCACGGGAGATTAAGTGATTTGCCCAGAATCACAGGATGCTGAGCTGATGCCGAGGCTCAAACTGGTTCCCAGCGCCAGAGTCTGCAGCTCCTCTCCCCAGGACAACATCTCCATGTGAGTCTCTTCTCAGGACAATCTCTGTCTTCACTGTGAACCCCTACTTTAGATGTTACCTCCACCGACCCGCCTGCATCTGAACCACCTGGTATAAAAATACCATCGCGTGCACCGGAGCATTGCTTTGTAGCGAGGTCCCAGCATTAGCATAACTTAAAGCGAGAGAAACACAGTGAAAGGAATGAAATGTGAAATTCATTAAACAGAGAGAAAGGCATAGGGATTGCGAGAGAGAGAGGGAGAGAGCAAAGATAAAGAGAGAAAGAGACAGTTACTCGTATGAGATACCGAGATGAGAACGAGATACCGAGATGAGAACGAGGTAGGCGAGTGAGCATGACAGGTACAACAATGCACAGGAGATGTCATGAAAGAGAGAGAGACAGAGCGCGGTGTTCCTGAAGCAGGCGCCATGCTCAATATTATAGTTATAAAAACATTTTAAATGAAACTGAGCGCGGTTTCCCTAAAGCGGGCGCCACGCTCAGCGTGCAATTTTATTTTATTTTTAAATAAAAGCTGTGAAAAAGCGCGGTGTCACCGAAGCGGACACGGCATTCATCTAAAAAGAATAAGCATCACCATTGAGTAACTTTTAACATTTAGAGCGCCATAGCGCTCGATGTGAAAGGCGGCCGCCATTGTCCTGTGGTGGCATGCTGCAAATGCAAGAAGCAGTCGCCATTGTCCCCATTAGTTAGTTAAATGAGCTAACACAAGCAGACCCGCTCCCCAAGTAAAGGCACTGCCTTTCTCCTTCGGAAGACGCTCCTTCGGGCGGGAAACAATAAGTTCGGCGGTTCTGTTTTCCTTCCTTCACATTAACACTGATTCAGGTATACAAAAACGCAGCCTGGTGGACGTTGCTCCGGTTCCTGGCACTCGACCCTCTTCTTCTCTGCCCCCGAACAGCCCCGTTTAGGCTTTGAAATTAATCCCCTGCTCGCCCGGAGCCGATACTATTGGAACGAGCGTTGGTGACCGACCGTAGAGCTTGCGAGGAGCAGGAAAATAAACCAGTTGTGCGCCGCACCACAGAGGAGCGGGGGGGGGAGGGAGCACTGCATCAAGGCGAACGCGCGCTGCTGCGCGTGCTAGACACCGGTGGGAATGGGCGGGGCAAAGGCGGGACATGCGCCCGCCTTTGCCCAATTGCTTGCTGTATTTTATTTAAATAAAAACGCTAAATCCAATGGCAGCCGGCGAAAGCAAAACCACACGCACGAGCGTGTGGTCAGCTTTCAGAACCCCCTACATGAGGTCTCACGCTGCGCGAGCAGCGCTGTGCACTGCAACGCTAGGCGCGAGACCTAAAAAGGGCAACAAGGGAGACCCGGGAAACTATAGGCCTATCAGCCTTATAGATGTATCTCAAAACATTTTCAGCAAAATGATTCTAACGCACCTCCAAGGCTGGATGGAGGACTCCTGTATGCTTTCTCATCTGCAGGCGGATTTTAGATCCTCTCACGAGTACCCTAGATCAGGTGTTTCAGTTTTTATTATTAATTTGGAAGGAGGTAACTATTATGAAGGGTCATTTGTACGTCGTATTCGTTGATTTGAAAACGGCGTTTGACTCAATAGATCGCTCTAAGTTATGGGTTGCCTTAAGTGATCTTGGTCTCCCGGGGGGGGAGGGGGCTGCTCCAACTCCTGGTCCGGTTGCACACTGGAAATTATGCCAAAGTCAGGTGGAACACAGGCGGTAGCCTAACAAAAATATCCTGGTTTCAAGGGGTACGCCAAGACTGTGTCTTGGCGCCAACCTTGTTCACTTTATATATGAATGGGCTTATTAAAGATCTTCACGACTGCGGAGGGGACCCACCAAAATTAGCGGGCAAACAAATCCCCTGCCTTTTATTTGCAGACAATATGCTGCTTATTTCTAAAACCCTATGGGGATTCAGAAAGTACTAACCAAGTTTGCAACAGCCTGCAAAGAAAGGGGATTAGAAATAAACTGCTCAAAGACTAAGTTCATGGTCTTAAACCTGTATAAGTCAACAAAGAATAAATTGAGGTTAGACACTCAAAGGTTAGACCAGGTCAAGGTTTTTGACTATTTGGGGGTTAGAGTAAGTGAGAACCTGTCTTGGATTCCCCAAATACAGAAGAGCGTACTCTCTCTGCAACATGTAGACTATGCTATAATTAAGAAAGCCAAAAGCTCCCCTTTCCGTCCAATTCCTCCAATTCTAGAAATACATCGGGCAAAGGGATAGGGCACAGCTTTATACGGGGCAGAACTGTGGGGGATGGAACAATTGAATCAATTAGAAGTATCAGAAAACAATTTTTTACGAGCCGCTTTAAACCTACCAAGGAATACGCCATTAATACCCCTCCGCTTAGACCTTGGTCTAAGGTCTATTGTCCATTCTGCCTTCCTGAAGGTGCTTATGTTCTGGATTAGACTCTGGACCAGTAAGACTCAGATCCCTGTTAAGGAGGCAACGGAGGAGCTTCTAACCTACTATAGTCAAACTGGGCGCCTGGTATCGTTTAAAAAAGTAAAGGTATGGCTCTTCAATTTGGGACTGGGTTTTATGTGGGAAGATCCGAAATCTATTACTAAAAAAATGGGGACTCTTTTAAAAAAGAGATTTTGGGAGTTTATTGATTCCTCATGTATCGAAGTTAGGAGTACCGGTTCCATAACATCCTGTTTTCTAGATATCAAAAGCTGTTTTAAGTTTGAATTTTATATGGATGAAATTGAACCCCCTCAAGCACGTGCACTTTACATACAGTTCAGAACCGGGGCTCTTCCACTAAACGTGTTGAGAAGTAATTGGAAGAATGCATCTGTAATCTCGCTATGCCCCCTATGTAATGTTAGCCCTGAAACACTAGAGCACTTTATATTTTTCTGTCCCTTCTATGCAAAGCTCAGGAAAACCTGGATTATTCCGGCATGCCGCGTGCTTCTTTTTCACGCCCCAAAGAAGTACTGCCTGTCTTTACATCAGATACAACTAGGTGGCTTGTCTTCACGCTATCTAGATACTTGCTTTATGCATGGTGGAGAAGATCTAGATTCGGATAGAGCAAGTGTCATGAAAGCGGGGCTATTACTGGGGAAATAAGAACCTAGGCCCCACTGCTGATTAGAAATAAATGTTGTGCCCCGTGATCATACGTGATAGCATGGTGCTTTTCCACCTCCTCTTTCTCTTTTTACCGTATCAAATTTATATCATAGGTTTTAAAGAACTGATAGATTTTTATCATATTTTTATTTTTACTTGTCACAGAGAATTGATTGATGTCCTTTTTTAATCGTATGTTTTAAGCTTAAATTGAACTCGTTATACATATAAGTAACAAGATGTCGTTTTATTCCTTTTAACTGTTTGTGATGCGTGTTTATGAATTTGCACGTTTAATGAGATGTTTTTTATGAATGATCATGCTATTGATCGAAATAAACTACTATCATTAGGTTTGGACACATTGGCCTGCAACATATTCATTTGGTTACTAGAATGGATAAGAAAGACTGGGTCATTCTGGTATTGTAACATTTGTGTCTTTTGTGGATTCATTTTAGAGGGGAATGACCAGACCCTCGAAGGAGCAGAGCTAATTGATGTCAGCCATGTACAGTTTGAATAATAATGGAACAGAACACACCTTTGTTTAAGCCCTCTTTTCGAACTCATTTTTATCGAAAACTGTGGATCCATGATCAGCCTTGACTCTTACCCAAATGTCTAAGTCACGTGAGATAATGCCATTCAGCAAAATATCTGACAAACCCTAGTTTGATAGCTTCATCTCCGATCCCTCGATCCCTCGATCTGAGCCTCGCAGGTCCTGCGGGTCCAGTTACCCGGCCGGTACTGGCACCAGCATTTCAGTCCAGTCATTCTTTCCAGCTTTTGGCTCAGGTAAGTGCAGCTGCCGACAGACGGCAGCTGCGGTGCGTGTGCCCCAGGTGGCCCGCAGGTGGCCCGCGGAGGCGGCACGGGTCATCCCGGGTGCAGCCTGCAGGCTCTCCTGATCAGCCCCACTCGCCTTCCACAAATCTGAGCCTCACAAGGGAGTGAGAGACAGAAAGCCTCTGGGAGCCGCTCCTGGGATCCGCCTGATGTCATCTTCACCAGTCCTGTGGCCTGTGCACGGGCCTGCTGAAATTTGTTGTTTTCTTGCTGTTGGCTGCGTCTCCGGCCTTGGTGGCGGGTTCGCCCCTGCTCTGCGCCTGCTGGTCGGCACCCAGCAGGTTTGTGGTAGACGGTCCAGGGGGCCAGAGCGTGTTTGTCGGCCAGGCCGGCCTCTTGCCTCTTGCTCTGGTCGTGTGGCTGCTCGGCTGTGGCGGGGGCAACCCTCCTGTGGACATGTGGCTGTGTTCCTGTTGACAGGGCGGGCCTGTTTACCTGCTGCACCCTGTCGCTGCTCTGCTCCTAGCGTGGAGGCCACTCATGTGCTTTTGGGTGTACTGGAGTGGCAAGGACAAAGGACAAAGGAAAAAGGTGGGTGCTAGTTACTTTTAATATAGTGAATTTTATATTACTATTACTCGCTCAAATGGGACAGGCACGATAAAACCTAAGCGCTCAGCCATGCATTCTGAAAAAGCGAAAACAGGCACGACACAGCAAAGGACTAAGCCAGCAAAAAGAACCAGACAAACAATATAAAGCAAGAATCAGTAATATGTCTGGACGATATTATAGAGCTGGATATATCAACAACTACTACAACTATCCCATCAAAAAAGGGAAATTTGCTCTATGCACAGGAAAAAAAGGGGACAAAATAACAGATTATTTAACATCGCAACCAAAGGATGTTATAATCTCCAGAAGTCCTGACACAAATCAATGCATGGTAAATAAAACAGTGCATGAGCAGTCTAACATGAGTGATATAAGTGGTGGGTGTCAAGGTCAAGTACCACAGCAAGATGGGCATCCAGAAAATGTACGAATAATACAAGTAGACATCCATAACAATAACTTAATAGATTCCTTCTCAACCCTCAATCTCAGTAACTGGGAAAACCTAAACGACATACGGGTGGACCAACAGGATCAACAGGAGCACCAAGTAGGACTAGTGACCGGTGAACAATCATTAATTGAACTTTCAGAAATGGCACATTCAATGAATAAAGCAAATACAGCACAGACAGCAAGCAATGTGTGGCAGAATGGGTCAGTGGGTCATTGCTTCAACTAGCTTGAGCCCCAGCTGGGGCTCTTTTATTGCACGAAGTAGCAGCTCCCCGATACAAATCAAACTTAATGATGGAAAAATCAATAAGGAATCATTGGGCAAAGAAGACATTGGGGGTTCCTGGGGTGCCCTCTTCTCTATGGATGCCATGACAACGGCAATACATCGTCAGGCAGATAAGCAAGAACTGCAGATGGACCTTTTAATCATCTTGGCAGTTCACGTCACGGGCATAGATAAGAAGTTGCAAGCCCTAAATGACCTTATTCAAAGAGCACAAAATCATAATTATACACAGCAAGCTACATATCAATGTGCAATCTTAGGGGATAAGCCACAAGTGCTGTCCTCAATTCTTACTGAAAAACTGGCAGAGGTAAGATCGCAGTCGGGAAAGGTACGTGCAACAAAGCATACAATAAATTCAACATATCAGTTTCATTCAGAACAACTAAACAATTTGGCAATTGAGCCAGTATTGAGCGATGGGGAGACCAGTTCCTCTAAACAAGTAATCAAGGCAAAAGATGACAAGAGCCAATCAGTTGAAAGCCATGAAAAAACAAAAATAGAGCAAGGCTTTACAAAAGGGAGAAAAAAGGCAAAGGAAAGCACAAAAAAGGGAAAATAGTCCGACAAAAATCCATAGTGCAATTGTTCTCGAAAAATAATAAATCAGAGTCGGACCCCAAGAAATGTAATGGAAGTAGATCCTGAAGAACCGGAATAACCCACTCACTGGGTCTCGGCGGCGGGGGAATTGCCCAAGTCTTCCATACCCTTCATACATAGTAAAAGGAGACACAGGAGCCTTCGTCTGCAGGAGGAACCCAGATTTATTCAAATAGCCCGGGCTATGGAACAGAGTCCCAAGCTCGTTAGAAACAAGACAGAGGAGGCTGCTGCTTTACTCCGCAGCTTACAAGCCTTTTATACTTTTTCATTCCAGTCTTTTGGCTGTTAGTCCATTGTTCAATCAGGGCAGTGTTTGCAGTTGATAACCAGATCCAGACGGTGTTTGTAGTTGGTGACCTGATCAAGGCTTGGTACTCAAATTATTGTTCACTCAGCTTGATCAAAGCACGGTCATTCAGGTCATTGTTCGATCAGCTTGATCAAAGCTCGGTCATTCAAACCATTGTCCAATCACCCTGATCAAGGCCCAGCAGTCAGACCATTGTCCAGATAACCTGATCACGGTGTCAAGGATGTTTACCAGGCAGGGAGCAGGAGATGGGAAACAAATCATTTACACAGGGCGTGAGTGTCTCATGGTTTTCTATCGAACTGCAAAGAACAGGGGGTTGGGTGTGCGACAGTTCCTGGGCAGAAATGCAGGCTGCAAGATGGTTTTTGTCGTGTTAGTTAGAATTTCCTCAGGCATCAGCAGAAACGACCAGGTGGGTCGTGTGGAAGTGTTTGACACGAAATGGCAATGAAAAAACAATGGAGTCCTGGTACAAATGATACCGATCAGAAGAACACTTTTCCTCAGACCCTCCTTTTGCCATTGAGTGGCAAATACTTTAAGAAATGTCAATGTTCATAAGGCCATCGGTTTCTTGTTGGAGCATCATCATCATATTGGTGTTGTGAATGTTGGAGGGTGGAGGCTGGATGGTCTGGACACACATTGTACAGAGCACTGGAAGGCACTGAAAGCACAAACAGCAGGAGACCAGGACAGTTATTCCCAAGGCAAGGAAGATGAGGACCCTCCACCCCCACTGGGAAAGGAGGCCCCAGATCCAGCCTGTGAGGGACCAGTTGCCTTTATCCAGATGAATTTCGGAAGAAAGGCGATGCAGACGTTGGATGGCATAGTACACTGAAGGTGCGTTGTCTGGGATGTACACGCAGCAGCTGGAGCCGATCAATTTACACACACCACCACGATCAGCAAGGAGGACGTCTAGGACCATGCGGTTCTGCAGTGTTATAAGGCGGTCCGCCTGTAGTTCTCCAGTGATGTTGGAGAGGGCACCAGCTGTTACTGTGATGGTGGCTTCAAGGACCCTGGTCAGTCCTCGTACAGCCCGACTGTTTGCCATGGGGCCCCAGAATGGAAGGAAACCTTTAAGGAAGTCCCGGTTTCCTGGCCTGCTGTATCCTCGGCTGATATGACGCCCCTACGTGAGCGACGCAGAGCGCCCTTCATCAACAGGTGGTAACTCCCATGGGTAGAATACGTTGGCGGAAGGAGGAAGGCCAGATAGCAGGTACCAGACCAGTTACGGGGGAGCCAAGTGTAGGCGGCAGTGCCACAGATAAAATAGGTGTTGGGGGATGCCACCAGCTTCGGAGGAGATGTAGAGTT
Organism: Calotriton arnoldi; assembly: GCA_963921515.1. Lineage (NCBI taxonomy): Eukaryota > Metazoa > Chordata > Amphibia > Caudata > Salamandridae > Calotriton > Calotriton arnoldi. The sequence continues at coordinate 299,591 of CAWUFW010011073.1, forward strand.
TAAAGATTTTGTGATATTACAAGTACTGGTACCAACTTTCTTAGTCCCTAGGCCATGGATGCAGACACGGCCTTGCACATTTATGACATTCACAGTGTCTCGTTCATCGGGCAGTATCCTTCTTGTGCGGAATCTGGAAAATGTTCGTCGAGTGGTTGAGTTGAATACTACCATCTCACCGAGTTCATCTGGTGATAGCAGCGATGTGGATGAGCTGGTCAGGCAAAAGGAGCATTGGCATGGCCAGATCTGTTCCGCCAGAAGTCATCCTGAAATGTTCCAAGGGCAGAATTGGCAGTACCATTGACAGTGTAGGCCTCCTGTATCAACATCCACCATGAAAGACAAGACCCAGAGATGTAAAAGGGGTAGAGAAAGAATGGGACAGGGTGTATCATGGAATGCGGCATCAGTCCGCAAACCCAGCAGTTGGAAATGTTCATGATCAGCTGATGATGATGCAACATTTGGATGAAGGTGTTATTGAAGAATTCTGCACGGCGGGGTAACTCGTGGGCTGGTAGCGTGTAATACTGGTGCTCTGCAGGAGTTGGGGTAGGGGTTGGTGAGGTAACAGGATGGTAGATTAGTAACAGCCAACCAAGAATAGACAGGATGAGGGAGACAAACAGCGTCACCACGGTGGCCATGAAGCATTTACTATGTCGGAGACTGACATATTGTTTCTGGATTCGAGTGTTTTGGACGGCAGCCATTGTGCTAAGCCAGGGACCTCTAGTGGCTGTCTGTGATTGGTGGTTGCTTCTCTGGGCGCAGGTGCCAAGAGCCCTATGGCGTACCTTAGTCTGACACACCAGCACTACTCTCGGCCGGGGAGATCACAGCCCTACAGCCTATAGGCACTTGGCGAAGTCAAAGGCAAGCCTTCCCTCGGGGGCGCAAGTTATATCGGTCGGAAGTAGGGTCAGTATGGTCGGGAAACAATTGTTCTGGACGTTGAGCAGAGTTAAGGGAGGGTTCCACCCTTCCTTTCAGTATGCTGTCACTCTCTGCTTCCGTAGATGTAAAATGCAGTCTGGCATCGCTAAATGGGACAAACGTCGGGACTGTTTCTGAGTCTCCTTGTCCTTCCCTCACCCACTGATCATAGGGGAGGGGCAGAGGCACACGCCTACAGTGGGACGAATGCACCCAATTCTTCCGACCTTCTACTTTCACGGCGGTGCGGGTGGCCAGCAACACCTGACGGGGCTGTGTCCAGCGGGGTTCGAGGCTCTTAGTCCGTTGAAAATTTCTTACTAAGACCCAATCACCAGGTTGGATAACGTGTCCTGGGCCCTCGCTTTTGTCAGGTATGGCCTCATGCACCTGGTGATAAAGAGTACGAAAGGTATTAGTTAGACTGTACAGATAATCAGTTAATACAGGGTATTCAACATCAGACAGTTTCTTAGGCCGCGGGACACCCCATACATTGGCAGGCCTCCCGAACACAATCTCATGGGGGATAGCCCTATCCTGGTGTGGGCTGTTGTTCTTGTAGACAATAGGGCCAAGGGCAGAGCATCAACCCAAGTGACACCTGTCTCGGCTACTATTTTGGCCATTTTAGTTTTTAGGATGCCATTGTACACCTCCACTAGACCTGCTGAGTGGGGGTGGTTAGCTGCATGAAATTTTTGTTTTATACCCAATGCTGTACAGATATATTCCATAATTTGAGCCGTAAAGTGTGTCCCGTTGTCACTCCAGACCAAGCGGGGCAAACCGAATCGTGGGAGGTACTCTTTTAATAGCATTTTGGCGGTAGTGATAGCGGTGCAGTCTTTGACGGGGTAGGCCTCCACCCATCGGCTGAAGGTACAGACCACCACTAGGACATATTTTAAATTGTTACATCGGTCCATCTGGATGTAATCTATTTGGAGGACTTCAAAAGGGAAGGTAGGAGGAGAGAATCCTCCCTTAGGAGTAACTGTGCCTTTTCCTGGGTTATACATTAGGCAAATCATGCATGTTTTAACCAGCTTTTCAGCATATGTTGTATCTTAGAGTTGTACCATGTAGGTTCCAACAGTTTACATATCCCTTTTGCACTAATGTGAGCAGGACCATGGGCCATCGTAACTACTGGTAGCACATGACTGTCAGGTAACATCCATTGTCTTTCCATAGTCGTGCGGACCCAGCAACCATCAATTCCCTCCTTTGCTAATTGCTCCTTCCACACCCGTAGTTCCTCAGGAGTAGTATGGGACTGAATATCGATCACACTCTGTACTGTGTTTTCAACCATGCCCTCGTCTGCCACCCACCTAGCGGGACCTCCTACATACATTCCTTCCCTTTTTCTAAGAGCTGTTTGTCTGGCCGTCTGGTCAGCCAGGGCATGCCTTTCCCAACATCATCTGTCACTTTCTTATGGGCCTTACATTTTATAATGGCCACCTTTCTGGGGAGTGTCAGGGAGTCTAACAATCGGTGAATTAGGGGGCCATGTTGAATCTTGGTCCCATGGGAAGTAAGGAAATTCCTTTCTTTCCATAACCTCCCGAAGTTGTGGGCCACCCCGAAGGAATATTGGCTGTCAGTATAAATATTTACCGTCATCCCTTTGCTTAACTCACAGGCTCTAGTGAGGGCCACTAATTCTGCTGCTTGAGCAGAGCACTGCGGAATCTGAGCTGTTTCTACTACTTGTCCTAATGTCGTGAGGGCATAGGCGGCTGAGGTGTTACCATCTGGCCCTCTGAGACATGATCCGTCCACATATAGTGTACCTTCTGGTTCTGCTATCGGGGTATCCTGTAAGTCAACACGTCCCTTCGTCTCCTCCTCTGTCCTTAATATGCAGTCATGTGGGTCTAAGCGGGCATCCTGAGTATCCAGTGGGAGTAATGTTGCGGGGTTCAGTACAGTGCATCTCTTGATGTTAATGTGGCTGGAAAAGAGTGTCAGTTCATATCCTGTGAGTCGTGCGCTAGTGAGGTACTCTGTCTTGGTGTTATTAAGGAGGGTATCTACAGAATGGGGACCATCAGAGTCAGGGGAGTTCATGACGATCCCCGCACTCTGACGGACCATGAGGGGCGGCCGCAGCGGTCGCCCGTAGGCATCCTGGGAGAGCCCTTGCAACAGGATCTAAGGTGGCTGAAAAATAGGCACATGGCCGATGGTGACCTCTGAACATCTGGGTCAAGACAGCGCATGCACAGCCGTCTGTCTCATGTACAAAAAGAAAAAATTGCTTGCTATAATCAGGAGTACCGAGGACTGGAGCAGTACACAGAGCCCTCTTTAAATCTTGGAAGGCCTGCGCATGCTCTCTAGTCCATGGAAAGGAACTGTCTGATATGTCTTTAGTGGTGAGGGCAAGAAGAGGTTTGACCATGGCTGAAAAGTTGGAAATCCACTGTCTACAGTATGAGGTTAGGCCTATGAAGGCTCGCACCTGCTTTTGTGTTCGTGGGGCCGTCATAGCATTGATAATGGCTACACGATCAGCGGTGAGCTGCCTTCCGTCCTTCGAGAGGAGTTGACCTAAATAGGTCACCTTCTCTTGACAAAACTGAAGCTTTTAAAGAGACTTTGTGATTATGGAGGGCAAGGTGGCGTAACAAACAGAGAGTAGCTTCTTTACATGATGGGGCAGAATTTGCAGCAATGAGGAGGTCATCTACATATTGTAATAGTGTGGAGTTATCAGGGAGTTCCAAGGAATCTTGTTGACTTTTGAGGGCTTGACTATAGATACTGGGGCTCTCGGTGAAACCTTGAGGGCGCGGCAGAATCTAAAGCTTCGCCCACCAAGGGAGAAACCAAAAAAATGTCTGCTGTCAGGATGTATAGGAATGCTGAAAAAGCGTTCTTCAGGTCTATGACAGAAAAGTGCGTTGCGTCAGAAGGGACCATCGTTAAGAGGGCTGTAATGTCGGGGACAACAGGATATTGGGAGATTGTTATTTTGTTAAGGGCTCTCAGGTCAATTACGAATCTGTATATTTTAGGGGAGAGAGCATCTCCATTGGTCTTTTTAAGAACGGGAATAATGGGACTGTTACAGATATTGACACGTGTTTCATCCACTACGCCCTTGTCCATTAATTCAGATATTATTGTTAAAAGGGCCATTTCTCCTTCCGTGGGTAGTCGATACTGCCGGAGGCGGGGAGAAGTGCACCTGGCTGGATGCGTACCACATGAGGGGATATGTTGAGACACCCTACATCAGTGTCTGATGATGCCCAGAGGAGGAAGGTAAAAACTGCAATTCTGGTGGGAGGGGACCAGACAGATATATATAGGAAGCTGCGGTGGGAGAAATTGTTAGGGATACACCTTGGGGACTACATGATATGGTCGCATACAGAGCTTTCAGTAAATCCATGCCTAACTAGTTTTCACTGCAACCTTTAGTAAGGACCAAGGGAGCGTCAACATGTGCAGGGCCAATATCGAGAGGGAGGGGTTCAGAGACAGGGCTCGTCACAGGTGTTCCTGCAAAACCCACGGAGACATTTATTTTGCCAGAAAGGGGTGCCTCCGGGACTGACAGACGTGCAATAGAAGACCTGGTGGCCCCAGTATCCAAAAGAAAATTCTGATCGTTCCCCACAACTGACATTTGAACATACGGGCCCCTTTGATCCACTGGAATTTGCACTCTGGTAATACCCCTTTCCTGGCTGTCCCTATGCTTGGTAGGACCCTATCTCATCAACTTCGTCATAATCATCATTGTAATAAGTGCGTGTTGCTTCGTACCCATCAAACCTATTGGCCGGGCGCGGCCGGACAGGAACGTGATCCCTGGGCCTACGTTCTTTATCCTGTGGATGGGGCGGGCCATGGTCCCTAGTTGGCCTTCCCTCCCTGGGAGCGCGAGGCCGAGTCTTCCCTGTTCGGATGTTTTCAGCTAACACGGGACACTCGTCTATCCAATGGCTGTACCCCTTACAATAAGCACACTGATCTGTTTGGAGGGCTCCCGTATGTTGAGGGCTGGAGGGGCTAGACTGGCGAGCCCTCGGAGGGTGTTGGGGTTGAGGTCTGAAATTCCCGCGGGCATCGGGACCTCGGGGAGGGTAAGCCTGCTGCAGAAGTGCCTTAGTCTTAAGATCCCTAACCTTCTTACTTTCCTTGTCTCTATCTTCATTCTCCCTATTCTCATGATATTGTGCCATAGCCAAGATACCAGTCATAGTTTGGGCAGACCACGTACTTTCAACTTTCTTAAGCCTGGTGGAAATCTCAGGAAGCAAGTTGCTGACAAACTTATCGACAAACACTGGGCCAGAACCTGGGGTCCGGGGATCCAAACCACTATGTCCCTTGTATTCTGTCTCAAAACGGGTAAAGAAGTCAGCCACATTCTCATATTTTTCGCTGCCTACAGGCGTTTATTTTATCCCAGTTAATGACAGTTTCCGGCAAAAGTGTTTTCATAAACGTTATTATTTTACCGGGCAAAGTCAGGATGGCAGCTTCTGGTTTAGTCCCTCCTACCCTTGCTTCTTCCATAGCCTCTAGGTCAGCCCATTTACCTCCCAACGCCACTTCATGATCAGTATGTTGAATCTTGTCCCAAATTTCAGTGGGGACAACCGTACCAAAAGTAAATCTATATCCTCAAGAACGAGAGTACCTGCAGATATAATCTGACCTAATTCTCTGTAAAAGGCAGCCGGATTCTTCCGGGGATCTGGTAATTGTTCTTTTAACTGCATTACTTCTGACCTTTTCCAAGGAACATGAACCCAAAGCCTGCGCCAGTGTGCCTCAACAGCCCCTCGGCCATTATTTTGGGCATCGGTAAGTGCGTTAACAAAGACAGGGGCCGCCTCTCTCATTGGCATAGCTGTCTCTAGAGGGGTGTTGGAAAAAGCGGTCATATCACGGTAAGCCATTAAAGCAGACACAGCACCAAACATCCCCTCTCCCTGAACATCGCCTCTTCTTATTTGTGACCTAAGGTCCATTAATCCAGTGGGTATCTGCATAAGCACATTCTCAAATTTTTGCATGACCAGCGTACACATGTATTCAGCCCAGGTGGTCTGTTCCATAATCGTCCACTGGGAAAAGGTGGACCATATGTCTTTAAAGGCATAAATATTCCCGTTCTTTATCCAACATTCACACTGTTGCTTCTGTAGGTCATTTTCTTGAAGGGACGAAAAGCTGACTGCAGAGCGCAAGGAGGCCAGTCAGGGGGAATTGAACATTTTATATAAATCCTGCTTAACTGTAGACCACGGGGAAGTAGGAAAAGGGCGGGTAGGGGTAAAGCCGCAGGGGTTGGGCGGATGGAGACTTGTTGTCATTCCCGCAGTGAGGACAGGGTTAGCGGACGTGGTCGGTGTCATAGGAAAAATCGGGAGGGTTGGTGTGACAGGAAGAACAGTAGGAGGGGCAGTGGGGGCAGGAGTGGGCGGTTGCGGGGGGACATGTGGGGTGTGAGGCGTCAGGGCAGGGTACATTGGGGCATATGCAGGAGGGCTTTCTAGCATGGTATCAAGCAAGGAATCACCTTCTTCTCCCCCATCCATATGGCCCTTTCTTTTCTCCTCACGAGCTGGATAGCATTTTTGTACCCGGGCCCCATGCTCCCTGTTGGCTATTTCTACCGATTTTGTCATTTGATTTTGTAAATTTACTCTGGCGTGGTCGGCCATTGACATGCGTTCCTGTTTTCTTTCTTGAGCCTTCTGCTTTCTACCTCTCTGCTCTATCTCTTTCCTCCAAAATCAGACAGATTCAAACATAGACGGGCGCGTTTTTCTTTTCATTAATTGTTCCTCTAAGTTGGCGAGAACTTGGGAATTAAAGGAGCCATAAAGTGGCCACTGTAATTCCGCGTTACTTTGTTTCGTATATTTTACCCAGAATGAGGAAAACATTATGGCAGAAGGGCCATGTTTAACATACATCGTATGGCCAGGGGTCCCTTCTGGAGGAAGCGGACAAGCCGCCTCCAGCTGGGAGTCCTGCGTACACATACAACAACATAATTTCTTGAACTTACTACTGACTGGCATGCTTGTAAATAGGTAACAGACACCGGCGGGTTTTAAAATTCACCTCGCCTGCTTGGCTTTTGCAAAGGTCAATAACAGCAGAATCATACAGACTTGGTGGGTGATCAGTCCACCCTTACCTTACAGGGGTAGTTCTCTTCTGCAGACGTAGGGCTGTGTCCTGCTCCAGAAATTATTTGCTAGGGGACTCCAGCGAGGACGTGGTCATGTGGCCCAGACCGGGTGGGGAGGAACAGCGGGCGAGTCGTTCGGCTTACCGGATTGCAAGAATCCCTCGGGTGAGGGCTCCTCCGTCGGAGTCTCTCCGTGCACCTCCTCACATCCACCGGGCCTGACCTTCGTACTCGTGGAGTCCCTGTTCGGGCGCCATTTGAAGAACCGGAATAACCCACTCACTGGGTCTCGGCGGCGGGGAATTGCCCAAGTCTTCCATACCCTTCATACGTAGTAAAAGGAGACACAGGAGCCTTCGTCTGCAGGAGGAACCCAGATTTATTCAAATAGCCCGGGCTATGGAACAGAGTCCCAAGCTCGTTAGAAACAAGACAGAGGAGGCTGCTGCTTTACTCCGCAGCTTACAAGCCTTTTATACTTTTTTATTCCAGTCTTTTGGCTGTTAGTCCATTGTTCAATCAGGGCAGTGTTTGCAGTTGATAATCAGATCCAGACGGTGTTTGTAGTTGGTGACCTGATCAAGGCTTGGTACTCAAATTATTGTTCACTCAGCTTGATCAAAGCACGGTCATTCAGGTCATTGTTCGATCAGCTTGATCAAAGCTCGGTCATTCAAACCATTGTCCAATCACCCTGATCAAGGCCCAGCAGTCAGACCATTGTCCAGATAACCTGATCACGGTGTCAAGGATGTTTACCAGGCAGGGAGCAGGAGATGGGAAACAAATCATTTGCACAGGGCGTGAGTGTCTCATGGTTTTCTGTCGAACTGCAAAGAACAGGGGGGTTGGGTGTGCGACAGTTCCTGGGCAGAAATGCAGGCTGCAAGATGGTTTTTGTCGTGTTAGTTAGAATTTCCTCAGGCATCAGCAGAAACGACCAGGTGGGTCGTGTGGAAGTGTTTGACACGAAATGGCAATGAAAAAACAATGGAGTCCTGGTACAAATGATACCGATCAGAAGAACACTTTTCCTCAATCCTAAGGGTGTAATGACAGAAATTACAAACAACACTAACCAAGGGAATCTGGGGCTTAAACAGATTCAGAGCAAGCAATCAGATGCCTCACTGGCATGGCAATGGGAGCCTCAGCAGGAACTTATGCAGGAACAAACAAAATTCAAAAAATTAAAATTGCCTCCTCAAGCTAAGGGGAAAGAAAACCAAGAAACATCTAAGGTGCTAGACCAACTGGCAAAAAAGAGGGCATTTTTGTAGGAATAAACCGGGATAAAAATTGAGATTAACTGAATGAAATAAAATCTATATGGAAGGAGCAGGAAATCCTGAAGACGAGATCATTTTTGACTCCTCAGTGGGAGAATTACAACAACGGATTGTTTTCCTTGAAAATAATATAACAGTACCTCAATATCAGCATGATCTCCAATAAACCAAGACTATTCATTTTAAAGAGGACAGGAGGAAAATGATGTCCGTACGCAAAGAGGAGCATGACACTCAGGGAAATAAAGTACTGCTCATCCCTAACTATAATTCGAAGGGGGCTTTCGACATTCTAAATAGAGGAACCATTATAAAACTTATAAACAAAATTGAAGAGTTAGCACACATTACCTCTTTAGATTTGTTTTCAGTGGAATTTGGACCACATCCACGTAGAAGTGACAGAGAGGCGACCCGTACAACTTGGGCAATGACAGCTATAATAGAACAAATAATGGAAAAGCAAAACATCTTTAACTCATGGGGCATTGAGTTACGAAAATATGAACCTCTGCGATATCCTGGACCACTCCTAACTGCTAAAACAAGAGGTGGATCGCTCTCAATAAAAGGCACAGTGCTAAGGGAAGCAGTGGGATCAGGAAATAAAACAAGATCGTTTGAAAATTTAACCATTGTGAAGGCTCTGATTAAGAGTTCCCAAAACATCATGGAATACAGAGAGAAAGCCCATACGACCATTTAAAGCCAGAGGGGGGAAAGGCAACACATGGATGTAATTCTTAGTCGATCCTGACAATAATACCCGAAATGTCGGATTACAGCTACCCCTTCTGAATATCTGTTCATGGAATGTACACTGTCTGAGTAACATCTTACAAGAGGAAGATGCAAGATCTTTTTTGCAGAATTACGACCTCATTCTGTTGCAGGAACCATGATGCCTGGAGGCATTGCACATAGTGGGTTATGTAGGGTTTCATTGTCCAGCGGAAAAATCTCAGAAATTTGGTCATCCGAACGGGGGTCTTATTACCTATTGCTCAATCAAAAACAACTAGGTTACAGAGCATTTTGATATAGGACTTAATTGGCTTCAAGTTATCAAACTGACCCCTAAGGCGACAAATAGGACTTGTAAGGTTCTGTTGCTTATAAATGTTTATCTACACCCAAATAAAGTATTATATAATCAGCCGTGGAATTTGGAACTGCCAACACTCTCTTTAAAAACGTATTTTCTTGAATTTGTAAAGAGGCAGTGTTTGCTCTCCCCATATAGGTGCCCCGTAACAAGCACCCTTAACAAACTTAGTTCTGTACAAAGTAAGTATTTCCCTTATAGGTTTATTTCCCATTTTGGCAGAGAATCTAAAACACCCTCAGTACTTCTCAGAAATGTCATATTACAAGATTCAATGTGTGTGTTCCAGGTACCTTTGCTATTAAAAAGAAGCCCTAAATATGAAAAAGTTGGGACTCTACTAATAGCTACTCCACCCACATGGTGTTGTCTATGCTTCAGCCTATTGAACCCGCATGTCATAGTAAATGTTTTGGTCAGATTTAGCTGAAGATTTTTTTTCGGACATGTACAGTACTAGTATGTTGAATGCCATTCCTGTAACAGTGCCACATATGTCAAAAGGTGTGTCTTGTGATGGCAGTACATACCACACAACTCAATCAGAGGTATTATGATATCCATTTAAATAGTCCACATGTCCACACATCCCCAGAGAGAAAGCTCTCACTGACAGACATGCCAGCCCTTTCAATGTGACCTTAGTCTTAGTATATTGTCAATACTATGGTACCAAACTCTATGGGCCATATGCATAAAGTCAATGAGCCTGGCTGTAAATGTGTCTGTACAGTCATGCACAAGTAGTTTAGTCTTCAGAAAGTCTCAATGGTGTGTTGTGTGTTATAGTAGCTCACATCACAGTACATGTAGGATGGCCCTGGGCTGAATGATGTTAGTGGACTGTCTTAGTCAGTGTAGGTCATGACTAGGGTTGAGGACAGTTAGCAGATGACAACAAAAGTGTGTATTCATGATTTTGTAGTGCTTTATCACTTTGATATTTACACTTATAGTGTGTTGAGTATTGTTTAATGCTTGTGTTAGGTGTACACAAAATGTGTATAAACCAAACAGATATCCAAAAACTTGCAGTTTTGATCTGTTCCTTCATATATTGCATCCATACAGTACAACATCCATCAGAAGAAAACCATTTGAAGAGCCGTCGCCCGGAAGGTGCGGACCCTGGTGGTCTTTAACTGGTGCAGCGTCCATTGCAAGAAGAGGTTGGAGGACCTGAGGTTCAGGACCAGGAAGTATGTGGAGGTCCAGTGGGGGAAGTCCTCCCAACGTGTACGGGGCATGCACCAGACCCTGACCCCCCCTAATTGCCCACATACTGGAAGTGACCTACTTGAGTACTTGGAGCTTGCTGGGCTGTTGAGAGCCCAGCAGTAGCTACAAGGAGGTGAGTCCTGGCGGAGTCATACGTGTTACATTGCCAACTTTTTGAGTTACAGGCAGGCATTTCCCCATCAATATTGGGGGTGGTCCATCTGCGACGCACAAGAAGAGTCAATGTTTGTGCAGGGCTGGTAGTAGGTGCATGCTGATGTGCTGTGCCTATGACCAGGAACATAGCAGAGTCCAGTCCACTACTAATTTGCTGTCTTGAGCAGACACCTAGCTGAGTGAACTGATAAATCATCTCATGTTCTTTGTTGTTCTGGGTGACAATTGTACCACACAGTGCACCTGTCTTCATTGTGTAGGAAGTGATGTTCCCTCACTACTATTTCTCATGTGATGTGGCCCTATTACATGTGACAGTGACATAGAGTGCACAGTTTATGCAGTGACTGTACAACACTTCCCATTGGTAAGTTATGATTCAACAGTGACATGAGTATGCAAACATCAATGGTGCCATCAGAATTAGTGCCTATATGTTTCCCACTGTACATTTCCCTGTTGTTAGTTCATCTGCAATAGTGTTTCAAAATTAATTCACTCACTGATGATATGCATCAGGGAGTGATTTGTGATACTTTAGAGATCATATGTGAGTTTCTACAGAGTTTGCTATACCAAAGAGTGCTGTGTTGTGCCATCCCTTTAGGACACTAGTGATCCCACATCTTCATGTCATAGATATTCACTGACACCCAACAACCTTCAAAGGTGTATTGGCTTGTAGGAATGCACTCTATGAAGTGTGTTATCACCTGTACCAAGCAGGATTGGGGATGTTCATATGGCTATTTGAAGTCTTGTGCCGTGCGATTTTGGAGTATCTATCTCCAAACCTTTGGCTCTCAATGTTTCATGCCATACTTTCTATGCTACATGTGATACACAGCCAAACTACTTCAGTGCAGCTTTCATTAGACTTTTCAGTTAGTGAACATATGATGAAGTTTGAAGTCAAAAGTGTCACCAGTGTGCAATGAGCATTGCATGTGACATGTTTCTGCCACAGCACATATTGATAGTACATTGGTCTTTAACTTGACCTTCATGACATCATGATGTGTTATGAAGAAAATGACAATTCTTTGAAATCTGGGCCTTGTTTGAACATTGTGTAGATGTAAAAACTTGTATCCATCCTATTTGGTAACATCGTTTTACTATGGTATACTACATGTGCCAAAGTATGCAAGGTGATCCACCATTCTAGTACGGGCATAAGGATGGAGTGTAGGCAAGTCCAGCAATGCATTTGAAGCTGTCTGTGGTTATGACATAAGCAGAGCCAACTGTTTGCAGGTTATGTAGCATGCATTCATGTGCTCATGCTAATTTTGAAGACAATATAGTCAGCCATGAAGCTGGTGTGATATGTGCACTTAATAAATATTTTCTGCTGACATGTGATGGGCAGGTGTGGAAGCGCAGTTGCAATAAACCGATTTTACCTGTCATTTCAGATTCATCCAGGGCAAGCAAAGGAGAAGGGGCCAATGTTGTTGGGGACACAGCTGGTCACAGTGGTTCCGGACACGACAGCACAGACACGGTGGGACCCAGTAACCAGGATGGTGTGCTACAGAGGACACAAACTCAAGTTCATCATCATCCAAGTCATCCTCCGGTGGACACTCCAGAGTGGTGGCAGACCCCACAGAATTAGTTCCAGCTATATCCTTGTTCGCATCCCCAGTTCCATCGCCACCCTCACTGTTGTGCTGGGGCTGCACTCCTAAGAGGGGAGCCGTCTCCTTTGCTGCATACACCTCAGCCCGTGCCCCTGTTCCCCCCACTGCCCTGAGTGAGGAGGCTATTGACCTACTGAGGAACATCTCTGTGGGCCAGGCTGCACTCCTGAATGCCATCCAGGTGCAAGGCAGCCAGCTGACACAGATGGTGGCCTACCTGGAAGGGATCCACTGTCAATGTCTGGCCTGCAGAGGTCTTTTCAGGCTCTGTCCTCCTCCCTCACAGCAGCCGTCCACCCACCCCAACTTTCCACCCCACCTCCTGCCCCTTTCTCATCCAAATTCCCTATTCCATACAAGTCTCAGGCACACACACACATCCAGATACACATGCTTCATCAGAACCAAACACAACACACAAACAAAAAACACATAAATAAATGCTGGCATGCAACCACTCATCCAACAATCACCCCCCTCTCTACCACCACCACCCAACATACCTCCAGACACCACACCAACACCCACAGACCACTCCATAACCATCAGCATTTCTGCAGACACCAATACCCTCAGACCCCTCCCCAATACCCAGCATTCCCGCAGACACCACATCACCACCCACAGACCCCTACACAACACCCAGCATGTCCACATCACACACACCAAAAAAATGCAAAGCCCCCCATATAACATGCACTTACAGAACATACAGTTGATTAAGCACGCACACCTCTCACTTCCACTCCATCTGCCTCCCAAACCCAACTCTCTCCCGAACATCCTCTTCGTTTTCCCTGTGAAAGTGTCTTGTTTGCCCTTGCCCTTAATCCTCTGCAATCTGACCTACCCCTCCCAAATTAAAAGAAAAACTCTCCCAAAGCCCAACCCATCCCTTCCACATTCCACTCCACCCCTGAAAAACCTGATTCCCACCCCACTAAACCCATTCATACCCCTAAGAAATACAAGAAACCCTCTCCCAAAACCAAGCCCACCCCTCCCTAAACTGCCCCTCCCCCCATGTACAATCTTCGATATGCCTGCTATGCCTACTGGATGCCCCTTTGTGAGGAGGTTCCCTGGCAGTGTCAGTAAGGGCAAGTTTGGTGGCACAGCATTGTGGTGTGACACTGGGTTTCCGTAATGGGGTGGCCAATGGCCTTTGTTTTACCTGATGTTTTTCATCCATTCATTAGAAATTTTCATAGTTTGAAAGACATTAGTCCTGCCATTACTTTTCTAATTATTTGATGTTATTGGATAATGAGTGATGTGTGACTACAATTGTGTTTGTTTCATTCCTGATCGCTGATCCAGTTGAAGAGGTTAGTATGATCTGATCTTGGACCCAGTGCTGGAGTTACAAAGGACAAGGGGAAATGTTGAATGGATTTCTATGTGGGATGACAACCAATTGGGTCTGACATTGAATTGGATGTTATAATATATGATAAGTATTTCAGCTTGGCCCGGCCAATATCAACATCATTTAGGTTCCATTTCTCCCTGTGATGTATGTTGGATATGTGTTTGATGTGTTCAAGTTAGATATTTGTTTACACACACATGGAGGGTGTTATATTGTCATACCTTTGTGGACATATGTCCATTTTCATGTGTGTACCTTATACTTACTTTAGCTAAATGTGTGACAAATGCTGTTAGTGCTGTGTTTGCTTTCATGACTTGCACTTACACATGCATGGCACTTGGTTATGCTATTGGTTGTCCCTGATATACTTCAATTCAACAGGTCCTGTGCACATAGAGGTATTAAGGCATGTGCAAAATGGACTGTGGGTGAGGCCCTCAGATTTTCAGGGTTCCCCCTGATAGAGGCATACCTATTCTGCAGAGAGAGTTTACATTGTGCCCTTTCAATGCTTCTCACAGTGGTTATTTGTAATCCCATTTACTGACATTACCTTTTAACGTGGGTGATGTGTGAGAGTCAAATACAGAGTTGTAGCAGAGAGAAGGTGTGTTTGAGTTTCACAATACATCCATACAAATGTATCTTTGATCTCACAACAGGACCTAGGATGTGTTCAATGTGAGGGTGTCACAGAGATTGATAGGTGTGATATTGATGAGGAGGTGATGTTGTGTGACACAATTTAATGAACACATCACTATCACTTATTATATGATTTAAACATATGCCTATTTGTGTAGAGTGTGCCTGTGCAGAGTCAGTGACCTGGCCAAGGACGGCATCATAGAGTGGTATTCGGGTTATACATTGAAAACAAGGTCCCACAAAATTTGTTTGGCCCAGAGACCCCAACCCCCTTGCCAGGTCCATGGCAGGGCATCGATTTGCTGAGGATTCTATGGAAACAGGTAAGAGTATAACTTTTCGTTGGCAGGGCATTGATTTGCTGAGGAGTCTATGGAAACAGGTAAGAGTATAACTTATTGTTGGTTGCATCCACGACGGTGTCAGTTTTGGATGTCATCAAGCAGGTATAGCAGTGCCAGGATATGTACGATCGGCTCCATGGCGGTGCAAGACATGTGGAGGTGAGTACAGGTGAGTTTAAGCCTTATATCTCTGAACTCAGATGTGGTGTTTGGACTGCCACATTCATGCCGGCTATAAGGCATCTTGTAATTGGGTTGGTGGTAACACTGGCAGTCCACTCTCCGACAAACGCTTTGGCCTATCCTGTCACAGCAGCGGTCGGGATTTCCTATCATTGGCAGCGGGACCGCAGCTGTCTTTCATCTATGTAACTGCGTGCCTTGTAATACGGATGTCAGACCACCAGCAGCACAACGGTTAATCCGACAACAACGCCACGGCGGTTCTAAGACCGCCAATCTCGTAATCAGGCCCTCAATCATTACTCAATTCTCTTTTCTATATCAAATGTAAAAAAGTATGAAAATTATTTTTTAGTTACTGAAGCATCACCAATTCATCAGTATTAGCAAACCCTGAACACATTAAATGCTGGAAAGTATTCATCTGATCTAATGTATCTGACCATTGAATTTTCCAACTTTCAGTTCTCCAAACAGATCTTATGAGTTTAGTTTTATTGTATGTCACAAAACCTTTCGCAGTATATTTATCTAATAAATCAAATTAATAAATCACCTTGTGCCTAGAAATAAACATATGAATGAAATCTGTTCATTCTGATTGTAAAAATATGTTTCAGCATCATTTTGAAATGGGAATTTCACTTCAAATTCAGGCTTTTACCCCACAACTCAAACTGGGCAATGGTCCATCTGTTGGTTTTGAAATATTGATTTAGTTGCATTTAATATATAAATACACTCATTTTAACATACTGACTATAGCAGAATATTTGCTTTTGAATTTACATAGTGAGATAAAGATCAGTGATGTACATACATTTTCCACACAATATGTCTGCTCCATTCATCAGATAAATGACTTGGAGGCAAGATTTCATCAAGATGAAATGTGTATGACACTTAGGTAGTGTCTGCTGCTCCTAGAACTTGATATTCTGAAACTTTCCAATAAACACCATCTTGTGGTGGGATGGCTTATACTTCCACAAGAGAATTCCCTGGTGATTCTGTGTACTTCATTTGTTTGTTTAACATTTTAATTGTTGTAATTAGATTTCCTAGCTCTGGAACATATTCTCCTTACACCACCCTCATAAAGAATGCCACCATTATCATCCAAATTAGCAGTGACATTATTGAGTCAAACATAAGCCCAAGGGGTTCCACATATTCATCTGTAATGCTTTTGAATTTCATCCATTTAATTTGCAACAATGATTCTTTGGAAATAAGTCTCACTTTACTAGTTAAATGTTATAATAGTTTTTCATTTAATGGGATAATGTAATGTTCTGGCAATTCTGTAAGTCTGGAACATTAAACACTGTCAACTGACCCAGTTCTAATGGTAGTGCAGCTGTCAATGTTACATTATCAACAGTTTTTCACTGCTTACCTTTTATTTATCTGTGCTAAGGACTAATTAATCCACAGTTTTCTGAGGAGTGTCTAACTGGGACACACTCTGCGACATGGGCATCAGGTGAACAGACAACAGTGCTTTTGATAATTGCACTGGTCTGCTGTATGGGCTGGGCCACATGATAGGGCTTTCTTGTGTCCACAAACACTAATTGCATTCTTTTTCTCTGAGTAACTGTGGTACAGTGACCGTCTTGTTCATTTCATCCCCAGCACCTGCACAGCATCCTAAAAGGCAGGACAGAGCTCTTCTTCTATCCGAATCCCTCTACCATGAGGTCACCAATCTCCGGCAGCCAGCCAGTCACCGGATATAATGTTGGAGCTGTGGACTGGCTTAGGCCATCCTGGGTATGCTGGGATGCACCAGAGTAAGACATAATTGACCATGAAGATTCATCCAGTCTGAAAATTTGGCACATACTTATTAACACCAAACAGAATTTCATAAAGAGTATGGTTCAATAGCATATGTCATATTAGTTAAAGGTTTCTTTGTACTATGTAGGTCACAGGACCAAGATGCACCATTATCTAGAGCCCTCGCAATCAAGACTTACTGTTCACTCTATTGACTACTTCATTTGGACAGAGCCTAAAGTTGTGTGAGAATTGGACACTTACTCCCACTTCAGCAAGCGCCTCTGCTAGTACTCCAAAAGGAAAAGCTAGCTCTTGATTTGAGCAAAATGTATGAACTCCATCTATTGCTGCTAAATTTAACAAGCCTTTTGCGTGAGCCGAGACCTAATGCTGTGGCCATAACCACATAAAACATGTACATGAATTAACAACTGCCAGTATATATTTTCATTTTTCTGCTGAATAAAATGAACCAACATGGTCCAGGTGTCTGATGTGGAAAGGATATGCTGCTTTTTCCTTTAGAGCCTGGGTGGAGTGGCTGGGTGGGTCTCTCTATTGTAAAATGTTTCATTTTTTAACAAATTTTACATTGTACCACATATTATTTTGTTTGGTTAGGAATTAATGACCACCAGTAATGCTCCTTTAGGATGTGTGATACTGCAGATACCCTCACATGTGCAGAGCATATTCCTTCATATGCGGCTTTTATTAGGTTTATCTGCTAGACTTATTTGGTATGGAATTTTCTCTTGCTTTAGGAATACAGACAGCAGTCAGTGCATTTCATCCCAGGATCAAGTTCTACTTCTCCGGATGTCTGGAACTGGACTTTTTTGCTATTGCTCATTCAATTTCCCCTTCAATCTGAATGTGGACTTTGCAATCTAAATCCGGTTCATTGGAATGTCCATTAGGTATTTCAATTTGTTTATCATCATCAATCTCTTCACAATCAGGTGGGGTTTGATATACTGGTAGACTATATACATTTCCACTGCACTGTCTAGTACGTCCACTGCTCATGCCCCATTCTTCACTAGAACTTTCTTTCTATGAGGCATTGTGCTTCTTTGCAGCAGCTATTCTTTTCTTCTTATAAGGCTGCTTTAATGGTTCTGATCCTTGGCTATCCCTTCTCCCATGCTGATAAGATTATCCCTTGTCAGGTTGTGGGAAAGAATGGGCACCTTTGCTTGATTTCAATTTCTTTTCTCCATGGTCCTGTGAAGAATAAGAGTAATGCTCATCAGAGGACTTTCCATCCTGCACAGACAATGATGCCCAGACTCCAATAATAACGGACACTTTCGACATGCCCTAGGCTATGGCACCCCACGCTGATGTGATAGAGCAGTGCTCTGGAGAGGAACACCGAACGTGGCGGCTGAGCCCCGCTGAGGGAACCCGACTCAAAATGGCAGTGGTACGGTGAGGAGCTCGAGAGACGGAGAGATGGGAGAGGAGGCCTTGACTCGGGCGGCTGCAGTTGCTGGACACCCTGCAGACCCCTGTCGCTGCCCCAAAGAGAGAAGATGAGCGCAACCAGGGGGGAACACCGGGGCCAGGAGGCCTAGGCCACCGGATCGGACAAGGGGGATGAGTGGAGCGACTGGCCCTGGTGGAGCGAAAAGCCACTGAGAAACGTGCAATCGTACTGAGAAGCGGGCATGTTCATTACTGGCTGACGGGCCGTGATGCCGAGGGGAGTGCGCTGGCATCCCTGCTTTGAAGGAGAGGCCTGCCCTGCTGTGAGCTCGAGTTCCTGAGGCTTGAGCGAGAGTACAGTGCTGATTAGAGGGATGAGACACCTGAGCCCACACCTGAGAGGTGTGACATTGCTGGCCCGGTCAAGGAGACCCTTACTCAAACTCCCTCGTGGCGCGACCTATGCAGAGAGGCCCAAGAGGGCTGTAATGACTCAGCCAGCTGTGAGTCGATGGACTGAGGCTTGCCGGCGTCCATAGCAAGGGGGACTGTACAGCTTGAAAGGGTGGACCACTGATTAGCATGGTGGAGCCCACGAGGCCTGTTGAAGAGGGCCGCAATTAATCAGCGCTGCCCTGAACGGAGCCACAGTCTGGAGGGCTGAGGAGACTGGAACCGGGTGAAGCAGACTGAGAGGAGGAGGCGCTGGCATCGACCTGAACCTGTTTGAAAACCGGAGTGCTGGCCATTAACAGGTGGTGCCGGAGAGGAACACTGGGCCTAGAGATAGGGGATGGACTGGCACCGTGCTGAAGGGGAGGCTTACTGACTTCGGGGCCTGATGCAGCCCGACTGGAACATTTGTGCTGGGATACTCCCCTGGCGGCGGAGGCAAACGTAGGGATCTACATTCTGTGCCCTGGATATGGGCCATCATAGACCCATAGACAGCCTTGCAGAACCTGTGATGCCTAAGAGAGATACCTGCGACCTCCTGGAGGGAGGCCGCTACATAAGAAGAGCAGGCCTGACATGAGAAGTGCTCGTCCATGATGGTAAATATGTCGCACAAGCGTGACCAAGTGCTGGCCCTGGGCTGGACAGGCCAGCCTGGCTGGGTTGCCGGAGACCCCCCTGATCCCACACTGCAAGATATCCTGCAGGCCATCACGGCCTCCAGTGAGCAACTGGAAACGAAGATTGACTACGTAGGTACCAATATAGGGATCCTGTGAGACAACCACCAACGCCTGGCTGAAAGAGTGACTGCAAATGAACGCCAACTAACGGAATCCACTCCTGCTTTGTCTATCCTGAGGGATCGCCTGACGGCAGTTAAAGCGAAGGTACACATGTTGGAGCTCCAGGCGGAGGATGCCGAAAATCACTCCTGCAGGAACAATATTAGAATGGTGGGTGTACCGGAGAAGGTGGAGGTGTCAACATGGTGGACTACTGGTGGACTACTTGGAACGGTGCTTATGCGTGGAGGTGGCGCCAGTGGGGCCGTCGACTGTCTTTGCACTGTAGCAAGCGCATCGGGTGCCATCGAGGCCACCTCTGCCAGGGGCCCACCCCAACCTGTGATAGTGCGACTACTACTCTGTAGGGATAGAAATCATATTTTGGCACAGGCAAGGAGAAGAGGTGACCTCTGGGTCGATAATTCCCTGACTTTTCTAAAGAAGTACAGAGTTAGAGGGCTCTCTTCCAAGAGGCCAAGAAGGACTTGATCTCAAATGTGCAATGATATTTCCAGCACGGCTGAAAGTGATGACCCCGGAGGGGACAGAGTTCTTTCGCTACCCGCAGGAGACTTGGAAATGGCTGGAGGCTCGGCATGGTGCGGATCCTTGCTGGAGCCCTCGGTGACGGCGGTCACGATGGAATGGTGCCTGTAGTGAAAGGAGGGGATGAGACACAATAGTCCCTACCCAAGAGGAGGTACAGATGGGGGGCCAGAGTGCAATAGAGGTGGATGCAGTGGTTAGTCGCAACCTTATGCGGCGTACAATGAGAACCCCAATGCCTGACTTACTTGGGGGTCAAGATCTATCATGATAAAGACGATCTCTTGGAGGGCAATGTAGGGCAAGCAATTGGTTCCCTGAGAGCCTCCATGACTTTCTGGGGGACGCTTCCACTGTCGGTGATTGGGAGAATAGCTCTCCTAAAGATGGAGGCCCTTCCTCGACTTCTTTATTTTTTCTCCACGCTGCTCTTATGGATTTCGGGGACATGGTTGAGGGAACTGAAAACCAAGAGTACTAAGTTCATCTGGGGATCGGGACGGCGAAGGGTGGCATTGACCACAATACAGCACCTGTTGGAAGAGAGAGGGCTGGCAGTCCCCGATTTCAAGCTCTATTGCATTGCTGCTCACCTACATTGGCTGATCCAGGGCATTGCGCACAGGTGCAACCCAGATCGAACCCCTGACTCCTTTGTTCCACTACGTTCCAAGCTTCATGGGGTCCTCATTAGAGTGCGATGCCCTAACAAGAGTTACTTGCATGAGCTGTGCATAATGACAAAGTGCTGGAACAGAGGCTTGCAAAGAATGCGCATTTGGACCCCATACTCGTAGGAACTGCCCATGGACTTCCTGCATGTACTCCTACATGGGGGAAATTGGTGGGGCCTGGACCAATGGGTGGAAGCAGGAGCAACGAGGGTGGGAAACCTATATAGGAATTCGGAGATGCTCTCGTTCGAGGACTTCAGAGCGGAATATGACTAAGTGCAGGGGCACTTCCTGCTTCATAGGGCACATATGTCGGCGATTAGGAAGCACTGGGTAAGGGGATCCTTGGAACCTGCGCCGTCTCAGAGCTGTAAATATTTAGCGCTCTCGGCAGTTGTTATACGGACGGTCTCATGTCTTTTTAGGGTACAGCAGCCGGATCAACAACTACCTCTGGACACACTGAGGACTAGGTGGGAGGAGGACATTGATACCCCTATCGTACAGAATGACTGGGACAAGATTTTAGAGCGAACATCAAAAGTCTCCAGAAATGCACGTTTTACACTTATCAATTATTACATAATACACCAGGCGTACTTAACACCTGTGTGCATAGGCAGATACTTTCATATTATTATGCAGCATGTCCCAGATGTGGCGCTGACAGAGCCCATATGTTACACATGTTCTGGGCATGCCCCACACTACACCCTTTTTTGGAGGGAGTAACACAAACGATCGAGGAGTGCATTGGAAGGGAGATCCCACGAACCCCGGGGCACTGTCTGCTGAGCTGGGTCCCTCACCCTGCAAAGACCAAGTTAACGGGGAGGTTTCAGGACCCAGCATATATCATTGCCAAACACGATATAGCTCAAAATTGGAAGGCAACGGGAGGGCCCAACTGACAATATGGAAGAGGGAGCTGATAAAATGGGCTGGCTGCGAGGGAAGGATACTCCTGAGGGAAGCACAAAGGGAAATAGGGAACATGGATGGAGCCCAAGCCTAGGGTGCACTGGTGGATGATCTGATCAAACCAAGGCCGTACTCACCGACGGGCTCCCCTGTGGAGTCACCGAGATGACTTACACGTTCCAAAGTTGATGGCCCATTGCACGATACCTGCCTTTATAGCCCAAAATGCACACTAGCGTTGTCCGCAGAATAGGGCGCCCCCCTCTGGCCCGAAGAATACTGCTACGGTGCCTTTTCTTTTCCTTGTCCTATATGCCAACCTATATACTAATTGAGAGGTAATGTACTGACCCATGGGAGGCGAGGGAGGGGGACTGTTTGATTGCTGTTTTTGATTCATAATGACAGATTTTGTTGTTCATTATACCAAAGTTTCCCATATTGTAATAATGCATGACAGTTGTGCTAAATATCTTGCTTGCCTCTACAAACTCAATAAAATCTGATAAAAAAAATTCTGATGCAAAATATTTTTGTAGGATTAGTGCCTAATGGTGGAGATCAGCATATTATTGGATATCCATGCATTCCTACATTCCCTATTAGTCTAGTCCTCACCGAAAATCTACATATGTGTTTGGAGCCTCATGGTTGTTATGCCGGTTATTAGAACTCCCTAATTATTTGTATGCCAAGCCTTGTAAGTATACCTGCATACCTTACAAGCTCTTGCATCTGCAGGCAGATATGAGCACTTCAGAAGTTTTCCTTCACATTCAGTCCCCATGTCTGCCCCTAAAAATGCTCACATTCCTTTTTACTTTCTTCCACAGTGATTCTCAATGGAGAAGGGAGGGGGAACTCCTCTGCAGCTTCTCATATCATTGCTCCAGAATACTAGCAGCATTTTTGAAACAGAACCACACACAAAAGGCAGGCAAATATTGGCATTTTATTTCCTTGCAAGCCTGTTTTGTGCAAATATTGCATGTAGTCCTGCAGATTGTTGGAGAATGGAACAATTGAGTTCTTTATTTTGTTAAACAACTAATGGCAACTGATAGCTCTGAAAATAATCTCTGAAAATTATATGGTTATTGTTCATATATAGTTAACATTACCATTCAAAATATTACCTTTCTAAGTAGTAAGCCTCACACACACACAAGCTATAAAGAATTAGTGCTTTTAGTGCTCTCATGTTGGCATACAGTTAGGCCTGCTTTGTATGTAACATGTATATATTGACACAAATAAATCACAAGAGATGTTGGGTGGGCCTTGATCTCAATAGGGTCTAATTATATTTAAAATTATGACTGGTGGCTGATAAAGAATTGCTAAAAGTTACCAACAAATTTGAATGATAAAACATACCTCTCCTTGCTGCCCCTCCTATGAAAATAGCTCAACTATAACCTTTGATAAACAAAGATGATGGGTCCTTCTAAAGGCTGGCCCCAACCACCTGAGGCTACTTAATGCCAGCTGCTGTGCAGCATAAATGAACCTGTGTCGCATGACCCGCTCTCCTGAGTGACCTTCCTGGGAGCTTCTTCAGACTCCAGCAGAGACCTCAGTGGATCACACTCCGATCTCTTGCTGCACAGCTCAAAGTGCATCCTGTTGCCTAGCAACCAGCCGGCCACCATCTTCTCTTGGCCACGGCGCCAGCATATCACTGGCCCTGCCCACCTGACCCACACACCCCCAGGCTACTTAATGCTGGCCATTGCACTGCATAAGTGATTTTTTCTTGCATGACCCACTCTTGTGCATGACCTTCCTATGAGCTTCTTCATACTCCAGCAGACACCTCACAATATTGGACCCCCGATCCCTTGCTGCACAGCTCACAGTGCATTCGGTTGCCTAGCAACCAACCAGCCGCCATCTTCTCCGAGCCATGACACCAGTACGTCGCTGGCCCCACCCATCTGTGGCTACATAATGTCGGTCATGCCGGCAGCTTGCCGAAGGTGCTCCAAAGGCAAGCCCGTCTGCACCCGTCCGTGCCCGTCTGTGCACCGACTGCACCCAGCGCTAAAACTCTTGGCCAACCGACCATTCACGGTTACACCAGCTCCACCAACCAAGGATTGGACCCAGGAAGCCACATCACCCACTCACCCATGGACACCAAAGGAGCATCCGACTGCCGCCACTGACGCTTTACCTACATCCCTTCAGAACCCTTAGAACCACAACCCCCCACAAATGCCACCAACCGTCAGCCTAAACTTCGATGCATGCTACTCAATGTCCGCTCCCTTACAAAACATGCCATCAAACTCAGGGACACCATCACCTCCACCAGCCTGGTGTAGCATTCCTCACAGAGACCTGACTCAAGGACTGCTTGCATGAAAGTGCCCCTTTTTGCATGCCTGACACATGATGCACTTTGGCTTGGCGTGCCCTGGGTTCCTGCCAATCAGGCTCCCAGGGCCTGTGTTCTTTACCGAAGCTGTACCTTTGTACCTCCCAATTGGCATCTCCCCCTCAGGTGGGAGAGGCGAGGTGAAGCACACAACTCAGTCCCTCTCCATCTTGGAGGTGAGGGGACCCAGCCAGTTACGAAGAGGATCATGCCCCCCCGCCCACTGGAGGGTGGCATAATAGGAGGTGCACTCACCCAAGGAAGAGAACCATTAGTTCCGACTTGCACACCCCTGTAACGCCCCTAAATTTGGTATTTAGAGGCAACCCTGAACCTTGCCTCCTGAGATTCGAGGAAGAAAGAAGAAGGACCAAAGAGCTGTGCTGACCCAGGAAGAAGATGACACTTGCTGCTTTGGCCCAAACCCTACAATCCTGTCCTGACTCCAACCTGGCCACAGCGAAGAACCCAGCATGTCCAGCAGCCCCCCAGAGCCTGGAGGGCCTTACAGACTCTGTCTCCTGTGAGCACTGGATTTGCTCAAACAAAGACTTATCCACAGAATCCAGATCCAGGCGGCTCTGCAATTTTGCACCACTCTGCAGCCGACGCCCACATGCTGAGTTCAAGTGGCCATCACCACGAGGAGGTCCCCCCAGTGATCCTGACCTGGGATCTGGTGGTCTCCCTCAAGCATCAAGACGATGCTTGCAGCCCCAACCTGAAGGGTCCCCCTGACTGTGAGCTGAGCTTGTGAGACGCACCCAATGCCAAAAGACACCCCTGCACCTGACGCCCTGCGACCTTGGGTGGCCCAACTGATGGTGTCCAGGCATTCCCCAAGAAGACAACCTACCTCTCAAGCAGATGGTCGCCTACAGGAAATCTCCCTGCCAAACCAGCAGTCTCTTTGCCAAACTGAAAGTCCCCATTGGAATTCACAGGGTCCCCTAAGTCTCCTTGGCACCTTGCACCCTGCCACCCCAGTAACGCTGGTGGTGCAGCTCCTGTGCTGATTGTTGGCCCCTACAGTGTTGACCTTAACCCCAGGAGCTTTGCTCCCACACCCGAGTGGCCTGCTCGAAAGCAGTCACTGACCAAAGGCCCCCTTAGCCTTGGCTAAGCTAGAATTGGGCCCTTGCACTCTGCACCGGGCTGCCCCAGTGCCGCTGGTGGTGCAATTTGAGTGTCTACCTGGACCTTGGGGAACCTTGGTCCTAACCCCTAAAAGACATACCTGTAAGTTGAGTACTTACCTCTAAAACCGATAACCATTTTTTTCCCATAGGAACTTATGTTACAAATTTTTGTTCCAAAACTGTTTTAAGTGTTGAACTTCTGTTTTGTATGGGAAAAAAGTAACTGTGCTTTAAACTTATAACTGTCATACTTTCCTGTAAGTGACAAATTCTAGGGTGTGATATCTAGGCATACCACTCCGAGTAGTCGATTAATCTAAAAGTAACGAGAAAGTAATCCAAAGTAATTACTGTGTAATTTAAACTGCTTTTGGAACCAATACAAATCTGTAACAATTGCAAATCCATTCCCAATTGCACTTCTTGAAATGTTCTATGATTTAAAGTATATTTTACCTACCTGTACCAAGATCTGCTTGGTTCTAGAAAAGAAAACTTAAGTACAACTTTTTTATACTTACCCAATTGGTCTGGATTCAGTCTCTGACAGTGTGCCTTCAGACTTGATTGAGTGAATACAATAAATGCTTAACACACCATCTGGATAAGCCTAACTGCTTGCCCACACTACCACAAAGAGAGCTGTTAGAACTTACCTAATTTAGCCTCTGCTATGCCTCTGGGAACTCGCTGGACTCTGTGCACACTATGGGGCAGATTTACATGCCCCTTGCGACACAATTGCGCCGCTGTTGCATCACTTCTGTGACCAGCGGCGCAGTAAACAATGCACCACGTTGCGACATATTTACAACGTGACGCATCTAGGGAGATGCGTCACGTTGGAAAGCCCTGCGCTACATTATACCTGCGTCAGGTATAATGTATGCAGGGTGGGCGTTCCATCGCAAGAAAGCCTCGTAAAAGTGACGCAGTGAAATCTACAATATTTCACTGAGTCACTTTTACGATGCCGCTGCGTTAAATCCTTAAACCTGCTTGAAGCAGGCGTAAGGAGTGACGCAGCACAATAAGTATAGGCCGCCCGAGCACTGCTGGAGTTGCGTCGCGCTTGCGACACGACTCCAGCAATGCGCTGCCCTTACGACAAAAGATGCGACACGCATCTGTCTATCGTTGCGCCACGGTGCGCCGCATTGTAAATGCGATGCATCCGTGGTGGCGCAAGGGTATTTTTGCGTGTCGCATCTTTACTGGCGCATCCCTGCTAATATGCAGAGATGCGCCAGTCCTTGTAAATCTGCCCCTATATACCTTACTTTGGTATAATATATACAGTGCCAGCTTCCGACTTAGCCACCACCACTCAGACCACCACTCAGACCGGCTACAAGATAACCCACAAGGACCGGACAATCTGACCAGGAAGAGGAATTGCCATCATTCACAAGGACACCATCAGGCTTACCACCTCCGACGAGCCCCCCGCACCCGACATTGAGCACCTAAACTTCCACCTCCAAGCCAACGCCCACTCAACCATCTGAAGTACGCTCGCCTACAGACCACCAGGACCCGACTCCCTTTCTCCAACTCAATGCCAGAAATTATCACCCCTCGCCTTGGAATCTAGACACTATTTCTTCCTCTGCAAACTCAACTTCCACCTCGATGACCTATCAGACACCAACTGGACCACCCTGGTAGACTCCATGGACAACCTGGGCCTCAAACAGATCGTCACCAACCCTACGCACACCGCCAGCCACACCTTTGACCCCATCTTCAGGTCCAGTGACAAAATCCAGTTCAGCCACACAACCAAGCTCACCCGGACAGACCACAGCATCGTCCACTTCACCATCGCGGTCAACCGACAGACCACCCCCCGCCCGCCCCAACTGGAACACCATCACAGAATACCAATGAACAAAGGCCCTCAACATTACCACCCTCCACACATCCGACAAGTTCAATCAAGCTGCCGCCCACCTATCGGAATGGATCACCACCAGCGCCGATTCCATGGCACCCATCAAAACCCTCCGCAACAGAAGAACAAACAAACACGTCAACTGGTTCACTCCTGAACTCAAAGCAGAGAAACACAAATGCAAACCTTTGGAGAAATGCTGGTGCACCAGCAAAGACCCAGGAGACCGCACAGCCTTCAAGACGGCCCTCAAATCCTACTACCACACCCTCAAAGAAACAAAGAAAGCTCCACTCGCCACCCGCCCCAGTCCACCAACTGCACCAAAGAACTATTACACATTGTAAGAATTTGCCTCCCCAGATTCTGTCGAAAACACCATCCAGCCCCACCAGTCCCTCTACAACTCACTCGCTGACTTCTTCCACATCAGGATTGCCAACATCTACAAGAACTTCGAACACCAGCCACAACCGGACCTCCCCGCTCCTCCCACCATCCTCCTGCCCCACTACCTGACTGACTGGACACCCCTTGACACCAAAACCACAACCTCCATCATGTCCATCATCCATTCTGGAGCCCCGACTGACCCCTGGCCTCACCACGCCTTCAAACTTGGACGCAAAGAAATCGGACCCCCGCTCACCAGCTTCATCAACTCAGCATTCAGATATGCCACATTCCTGAAAACATGGAAGCATGCCAAAGTCAAACCACTTCTGAAGAAACCCACAGCAGACCCATCCAACCTCAAGAACTACTGGCCCATCTCACTCCTCCCCTTCCCAACCAAGGTACTTAAGAAAGCCATCAACTGCGAACTCACGGACTACCTGGAATTCAGCCACATGCTCGACCCCTCCCAATCTGGTTTCATCTCCAACCACAGCACAGAAGCAGCCCTCATAGACGCCACAGACGATAAGAGCCATTATGGACTGCTCTGAGTCAGAAGCCCTGATCTTCCTCGACCTGTCAGTGGCCTTCGATTCAGTCTCCCACCACTTCTTCATCCAAAGACTCCACCACATCGGCATCTACGGCAGTGCCCTCAACCTACTATTCTCTTTTCTCACTGTCACAGGCAAAGAATCTGCCTCCCGCCATACATCTCTAAACCCAAGAGCATCATCTCTGGCGTACCCCAGGCCTCCTCATTTAGACCCTCACTGTTCAACATCTACATGACTCCACTGGCATCGATCACACACAGCCACGGGTTTAACATCCTCTACTATGATGGCGACACACAACTCCTCTTCTCCCTCACTGAAGACACAGACACCACCAGAGCAAACTTCCGGAACAACATGGCAGACGTCTCTGACTGGATGAGAGCCAACTGCCTCAAACTCAAAACTGACAAAACTGAAGTCTTCCTCTTCGGAAGACCCCAATCATCGTGTGACGACTCCTGGTGGCTTTTCTCCATCGGACCATCACCCACCCCCACTACCCATGCCAGCAACGCTCGGCAGTGAACTCGCCATGAGACGACAGGTCAACTCGGTCACCTCCACCTGCTTCAACACCCTCAGAATGATCCATAAAGTCTTCAAATGGATCCCTACCAACACCAGAAGACCCGTGACACAAACCCTTATCACCCGTAGACTCGACTACAGGAACACCTTCTACACCGGAACCACCACCCTTCTCCTCAAGCGACTCCAAACAATCCAGAAGCAGCAGCAAGAATCATCCTGGACCTACCCAAATGATCCCAGATCACCCCACCTCCGTAGCCTGCAATGGCTCCCCGTCAAGAAGAGATGTCACTTCAAGCTACACATGCACGCCTACAAAGCCCTCATCAACACGGGACCAGAATTCCTGAACAACCGCCTGAGCTTCCACAAGCCCACCAAACACTTGCGGTCCACCTCCCTGGCCCTCGCATCTGTCCCCTGCAGGACAGTCCTTCTCCTACCTCACCGCCAAAGCCTGGAACGACCTCCCCATCCACCTCTGAACCTCCACCTCCTTCGCTGAATTCAGGAGCGGCCTCAAGACCTGTCTGTTCGAATAGCCCCACCCACGCAGTGCCTTCGGGGTGATTAGTGAGCTCTACAAATACAGATTGACTTATGACACTTAGGGCCTGATTGCGACTTTGGCCACCCCGGGCTGCCAAAAACAGTTCCCGCATGGCATGGACTGAAAAGTCCATGCCGTGCAGGAACTGGGGGACATGATCACAGGGGGACACATGTTGTCCCCCTTCATGCCCCCAGGGTGCAGAGGCACAAGGGGGGCCTATAGGTCCCCCTTTGTTTCCTCTCCCCCAGGATTTTCATGGAGGAAGAACTGCCATGAAAACCATGGCGAAGAGGAAGCTCCTAATATGCTTGGCAGAACCGCAGTGGTCCAGACAAGCATATTGATGCCTCCTGACTTCCGCAACACTGCCAGGGAACGGCGGTTCCCTGACGGCTGAGGCAGGGCAATGGTGGTCCAACTGCCTTAATCAAAATAGGGCAGCCGGGAGACTGCCACCGCCACGCCCCCATGAGTCTGGCATGCCGTGAATCACCAGACTTGTAATTAAGCCCTTAGTAGTGCAGCAATACACTACAGTGACGTGGTGGAGTATATTCTTTACCCCTGCTGATGCACAAAGCCACTACCACATGCAGGATCACACTGTGTCCCTCTAATCAGAACCCTATATGTTGAGAAATGAAAATTGGTTTAACAAGGCTGAACAACCACCCACCTACCACCATTGAGTGTACGAGCTTGCCCAACAATGCACCCTACATTTTATTACTGACACCTTATTTGTGAGTCTTGTGCCCATCAGCCAACCTTTACAAGTTCCTACTAACACAGCATCATGATATGAGAATGAGCACTGGGCACGCTGACTGCACCAGCTTGACAAGATTACTTAATTAGCAAGTTGAAATGAAAGTATTGGAGCTCTAGAGTAACCTAAGGTGGATTGTCACAGCAGTAAAAAGCATCAGTTAATGACAGTGAACTGTGAACAAAACTGAACGTACAAGTGGTGCAAGCAATGCAAGGAAAATGCAAGGGCCTTGAATACCCTTCTGACATTCAATATGTTTATAAGATCACAAGCATTAATTAAGGAATGATGATCACTGTTCCAGTTGGTGTTATAACTTGTATTATAGTGCCCTGCGTTTGCAGCTTGACTAGTATGGGGTTTGAGTTGGCGCCTTAAGTTTAGTAAAATGAAATGTAGCTGCATGGAGACAGTTAGCACAAGTAAGAGACCCCTGAAATGTTTTGAGGACATCATGGTCTAACTTGTCAAAGATGGCAGAGCCTTTCTTGCCTAAGAGCTTCAATGCATCATCAATAACTTAAAGGGTTACAGTTTCCATGCAACACTCTTTTCTAACCCCTGAGTGGGTAGACTTGAGGAGGTTTTATTTTTACCATGATCTCCAGTGTTGACCTACAAAAGAGAGTCTAATTACAGGTCTAAAATGATTCTTTAATGTGTGTAGAATTTTTTTTCAGTAGATGTTTTACTTGCTGTATTGTAAACTGTGAAGGGAGGTTCCATCGTCTGGAGAGGAGTTAATTAGTTTTGTCTAGTAGGGCACAATGTGGTTTCTGTTGTGGTCTCGGTTAGAGATGCCGGGATGGGCAGTTATCATACAATGGTGGTCACAAATTATTTTTCTAGGGTTTCAGTTGAGATTGGTTGAAAGCTGCTAGAAATGGGATTTCTGGTTGGCTAGGGCATGCGCCTAAGCCAGGCAGAAACCACCACTCTAGTCAGGGCAAGGGAGTTACACACCGAAGATAACCCCTGCTCACCCCCTTGGTAGCTTGGCACGAGCAGTCAGGCTTATCCCAGAGGAAATGTGTAAAGCGTTTGCGCAACACACTCACACAGCAGTGACACACTAGGCACACCACAAAAGAAACTCCACACAAGGTTATATAAAAAATAGCCTTTGTATTACTCATAAAACACATTAGAACTCAATCACATATATACACTGTGCCACCTGGCACTAGGTATGACTTACAGGGTATTAAATACATTACAGGGCCAATCGGGCCACTGTCAGAACCGCCACATGTATCACAGTTAGCAAAAACAACCAGTAACTACTGGTAGGAGTGCACTTAGCACACAGCCTGTGGCATGAACATCATAACAGGACTCAGCCTAGCGTATTATGCAGAACATCAGCAGTGCACCTTAGTACCCACTAGTAGTGTGTACATATTACCAAACAGCATAGAAACATTACGCATAAATGCTGGGTGCCTAAGCACCGACCCTGCACATGATCAGCAGTATACCATAGTATAACCCTTATAGGGTGGATACAATACCACGTGTGTGAGAAGTTGGCCTGGTATATGCTGTCCACTAATTATAGTGGGCACCTTGCACCAGTCCAAACAACCCCTTATTGGAGATAGGTTAAAGACAACCTTATTGAAAGCTATCCTAGTGGTAGCTATGGAGAGCAGCCTTCAGGCTAAGTCTTGAAGGAATGTAAAGCAGCTTGTTTTACCAGTCTATAATCTCTTGAGTGACCAAATGAAAGAGCACCACACCAGGTATATATTCAAAATATATGTATTTATTGCTAAACACACCCCTCGAGTCTCTTTATGAGGCTAGAGTTCGAAGTACATAAGTTAGAAGTTATTAACTCACAGTAATAGCACAAATACACGTTTGGGCCCTAGGGGCGTACCAAACCATATACCAATAAAGTGGTATGCGAACCACGACTGAACTAGACACTAGGCCTAGAGCCTCTAGAAGTGCTTGGACCACAAGGAACCACCCAAGGTAGTGACACAGGGGACCTATGGGAGACGCGTGCAGTGTAAATACACAACCGCGATACGCCGTTGACTTCTATGGAGAAAGTCGGGATCGGGAAAATAGAGAAAAGGGACACTTAAAAGAGGACTAGGACAAAACCCTTTGAGATCTAGGACTTTGAAGAGTCTCTACCCACGGGAGCACCGGAGTACTCGTGTTACCTCACCCAAGGAAGCCGGGTGCATAGGTGCCTTTCGGGGTCGGGTTTCGTCGTCGATTCGAATGGCGATCTGCTGCAAAGTGCTGCTGGCGGCCAAGAGAAAAGTGTCCGGGTGGATCCAAGAGTGGATCGGAGTTCTGAAGAACCTGAAAGCAGAGGGGACAGAGTCTGGGTCACTAGCCAGTGACCAGGAAGGCGATGGACAGATGCCCACCGATGTTGAGTGCTTCAGGTGCGTTGACGGTCGTCTTGACTCTTCAGCCACGAGGTCCAGGAGGCGTTGTCGGCAACCAGGAGCAGGATTCGGGCTGGTACACGATGTCTGTCGAGTGCTGAGGTGTCGGCGACCGGATTGGACCCAACAAGCCTTGGCAACGGCAAGTCTCGGTGAAGATGTAGATCGTCGATGGTGCAGACCAGCAAGGTCTGTGGAACTCACCCAGCGAAGGTAAGTGAGGGCAGGCCTGGAACAACCAGGATGCCAAGTTAGAAAAGGATTGGCCTTCGTTAAGGGCTACTAGCCAACGGGCTAGCGACCGCGAAGGAGCCTTGTGACGCCACACGTGGATCTGGCTTACAGGACACTCGTAGAGTGGGGGCCAGTGATCTTCGGTGCAGGTGGTGCTGGAGGCTAGGGCTACTTGGAGCCCAAAGCATGACTTCTTGGGAGACCCAGAAGAGGATGCACTTGCAAATGTGCTCGGTGTCCAGGGGTCACGGTCTCAAGTCACCCACGATAGCCACGGCCTCAGCTTTGCTGGGGACTCAGGGTAGCCTTGGGGAAGTCTGAGAATCCACCTCTGGTGATGCGATGACTTTGGCGTCCGACGGGAGCTTCAGAAATGCGAACCGGACAGATGCTTCTTTGGTGCCTGCCAAGCAGGGGAGTCACTCCTTGACCCCAAGGGAGATTCTTCTGTCCTCTAATCGTGAGTAGAGCGTCGAAGGTCCAGGATTCAGTTTCAGAGTTTCGTCCAGGGATAATCTAAAGTCCTAAGGACTGGGTTCCAACCTTTATACTAAAGATAGGGGTTGGACTACTCTGTGGCCCCACCTATGGGTGGGTCAGGGCAGAGGGGTGGCTACACCCCTTTCCCTTTGTCCAGTTCGCGCCAAAGCAGGGGCTGCAAGCCCCTGATCCGGTTTGAACTGGGGTATGCACAGGGTCACCAAGTGTGCCCCCAGTGCAGGACTTCAAAGCACCAGAAAGTGCTCCCGCCCAGCCCCAATACACATTATCCTGTCTGGGGAGGTGGTCACACCTCCCTGGGACAGGAAACCTATTGTCCACGCCTCCCCTGCCGGAGTTTCGTCCAGCAGCAGGAGGCCAGACTTGTGTCTGTGGCAGTAGCATCCATTTTGTGATGCCAGGCTTTAGAAAGAAGTTACCGGCCAGGCCAGGGTTAACATGTCTCTCCCTCTAGAAGGGTGGAATGCTACCCCCGCTGCCAGAATTGGCGGGGGGGTAGTATTCCAAGATGTTTGACACCAAACACGACATGTTTAGGTGCAGCCATTCCAAAGTTAGCATTTAACGCGAGGTTATAATGCGCTTAAGAGTATATGGTCAGGCTGCACTACAAACAGCATCAGAGAAGGATCTCCGACCGCTGCAGAGGGGCCCTGCTCATGCAGGGGCACCCTCTCACATAGGAACCACGCACTCTGCCTTCAGGATTGATAAGGCCTGCCATAGGAGTGACTTATAGGTTTATATGTGTGTATGTATATAGTGATATAGGTAACCTATATCACAGTAAGGGGTGCATGCACCACCTTACCCAGGCTGCAGTAGCAGACCTGTGGTGTCAGTTTGGATGGCCTTCCAGGGGTGGCAAAATACATGCTGCAGCCCCTGGCAGGCCTCTGAGGTACCTATGCCCTTGGTACATAGTATACCATATACTAGGGACTTATAAGGGCACTCCAGATTCCAATCAGTGATGTGCCTAAGGCACATGGAAACCATTTTACAGAGAAAGCAGATAGACTGGGGCCCTGAATAGCAGGATCCCAGTCCAACTAAGTCATAAACCAGCAAAACACCATAAAAAAAGTGGGGGCAACCATATAGTCAGATTCCACCTTCCTACATAACCCCCCAAACGAAAGGAGATAAGGCTAACCTTGGCCAGTTGAGCCTTCATTGACTAAGTGGTCATATAAGGAAGCACCTGCACTAGCATGGTTGCCCCCTGTCTTATGGTCCACTAAGCAATCCCTCACCCTAAGGGTATGAGAGGGTCTCCACCATGGGGATTCACTACCTGTGGTGTGCTTAGGTAAAGTACAAGGCTGGTGAGGTGTCTGGGTAGAGAAGTGAGGCCCTAGGAATGTTGGCCTCAGCTTCCTCAGATCACTGGTCACCATGTATGCCTGTCTTTCCATGACTGAGTTGCACTTTGCTCTAAGGGTCAACCTTTGGCTGCCTACAGCTGGGGGTTGGGTCCCTTTGGATGGACTACTGGAGGGACATGGCAGGTTTGGAACCTTCTGGTCCCAGGTTTGCCCTTGCCTACCAGAGTCCTTCTGGGGGAGGTCCCTACATAGAGGTATGGGGGATCCCTCAGTGTGTGGAGGAATTTTCTGCTGGCTAGGGCTACTAGACTGGGTGCCCCTAATCTGCTGATGGGGGGGTTCCTCTGGACAGGGGGCCCTGGGGGGTCCACTGACCTCCCTGAC
Source organism: Calotriton arnoldi (assembly GCA_963921515.1). NCBI lineage: Eukaryota > Metazoa > Chordata > Amphibia > Caudata > Salamandridae > Calotriton > Calotriton arnoldi. Next base: position 334,377 of record CAWUFW010011073.1, read on the forward strand.
CTCTGCAGCCCTGGGCTGACTGAGGCAGGGTAGAGAGGGGCAGGTTACCTGCTCCAGACTGGGTACCACCTTGGAATGGTCCTCTGCCGTCAGGGGGGTGGTCAGGCCAGGCCTGACTACCTCTGTGGCAGTTCCTTCACTAGGGGTAGGGTCAGTTCCCTGAGGAGGCTGACCCTTACCTACTGTCTGGGGGGAAGAAGACTTTTCTTCAACCCTGGTGCTCTCTTTTGGGGGAGAGTGGGCCATTCTTTCAGGCTCCATCTCTCCAAATTCTTGGGCTGGGGCTGTGGCCATCACAGCCCCACTAACCCTTACAGGGACGCCCAACATCCTAAGATGGGTTTGGTGTTCAACTTCAGCCCAGGCTGAAATTTCCAAATCATTGCCCATCAGGCAATCTACAGGTAAGGTGGGGGACACTGCCACTCTCTTTGGGCCTGTGACCCCCTCCCAGCTGAGATTGACTATGGCCATGGGGTGATCTGTTCTGACACCATCAATGTTGGTCACCTGGTACTTAAACTCAGGTAAAAACTGGTGAGGGGGGACTAGTTTCCCTGCCACCATGGTGACACTAGCCCCTGTGTCCCTAAATGCCACAGCTTTCTGACCATTAATTATTGGCTCCAATCTGTACCTGCCCAACGCTGTGGGACCCATGGTACAGGTGGCAAATCCTATACCACCATCAGAGTCAGAGGAGTCTGTTGAGGGGTCCCTGTCTAAACTAGGGCTCCCCTCTGTTCCTCTTGCAAAAGCACCCAACTTTTTGGGTGCACTACTCCCAACTGGAGGATTACTACTGGTAGTACCAGGAGGGGTGGTAGTAGTTGTGGGAGGAACATTTTCTTTATTGCCAATCCTGGGGCAACTGGGATCAGTTTTCCAGTGCCCAGGCTTTTTACAGACATGGCAATAGGGTTTCTTTTCAGGAGAGGAAGGAGTTTGGGACCCACCCCCAGAAGAGGAATTTTGGGGCCCTGTAGGGGACTTATCCTTAGATTTATCCCCACCTTTCTCTTGGGACTTAGTAGAATCTTTCTTCTGGTCACCACCCTGATTTCTAGTTTTTACTCTGGTTCTGACCCATTTGTCTGCCTTCTTTCCCAATTCTTGGGGAGAGGTCAGATCAGAGTCCACCAGATACTGGTGCAAAAGCTGGTTTTGACAATTATTAAGGATCTGCTCCCTCATAATCAAATTGTACAATCCTAAAAAGTCATGCACTTTGTTGCCATGTATCCAACCTTCCAGAGCCTTTGTAGCACAATCTACAAAATCAACCCAGTCTTGAGTCTGAGCTTTTTGGGTGTCTCTGAACTTCAACCTATACTGTTCAGTGGTTAGGCCAAACCCATCTATCAGAGCACTCTTCAAGACTGTGTAATTGTCAGCATCCTCTTCTCTTACAGTGAGGAGCTTGTCTCTACCTTTGTCTGCAAAGGAGAGCCACAAGATTGCTGCCCACTGCCTCTGGGGGACCTTCTGAACTTTACAAGCCCTCTCCAGTGCAGTTATCCATTTGTGGATGTCATCCCCACTCTGGTAGGGAGGGACAATCTTGTTTAGGTTTCTATGGTCATAAGACCTTTCCCTATCTCTAGGGATATTGCTGCCACCATGGGACTCTAGTCCCAACTTTCTTCTCTCTCTAAGGAGATCTAGGGATTCCCTATCTAAAGCCAATTGCTTTTTTCTGATTTCCAGCTGAGTTTCCTCATACTGGACCAGTCTGTCTCTTCTCTCATGAGAGGATTCCCTCCTGTGAGAGGAGATAGAGCTCCCTATGGAGGTGCCAGAGTGGTTAGACTCCTGAGAAGGAGATCTAGACTTCCAGGGCACACTCTTAATCCTTCCTGGGGGGACAAAGAGGGCATCATCCTGATCATCCTCATCATCTTCCACAGGAGGGATTGGGTTATCCAGGTCAGGGTCATTGTCACCCTCCTGGCCAGTCTCAGAGGGGGGGCTGGGGGTATTGGTACCCCTGGCCTCCTCCTCTTCCTCTGCCCCACCCTCAGCTCTTACCCCTTCAGTCCCCAAGGGCTTACTAAGGTCATAAGCCACCAACAACTCCTTGAGGTGTTGGGTGGTGGGGCTTTGGCCTGTCCTTATTTTTCTCAAGTTACATAAAGCTCTCAATTCCAAGAATGGGAGTGTATCATACTTGGAGGGTGGAAGCTCAATGGCTTCCTGCAAGGATTCTTTGGATCCTGCCCTTAAAGACATTACTAGTGTGGTGTGGTGTATGCACTACCTACTCTAGTGTGGCCTACTAAACTCTCTTGAGTTGTAGAAAGGGTTGTGCTATCCCTTAACACACAACTCTAAGTTCAGTAGAACTTACTGTATTCTAAGCTTAAATTATATGTACCTTAGGTACCTTTAGTGGTTTTCAGTTGATCAATTCAATTGAGATTATCTGGTAAAACAATAGCAAGCTGGAATCCCACACGCTGCACACCAATGTGAGAAGTTGGCCTGGTATACGCTGTCCACTAATTATAGTGGGCACCTTGCACCAGTCCAAACAACCCCTTATTGGAGATAGGTTAAAGACAACCTTATTGAAAGCTATCCTAGTGGTAGCTATGGAGAGCAGCCTTCAGGCTAAGTCTTGAAGGAATGTAAAGCAGCTTGTTTTACCAGTCTATAATCTCTTGAGTGACCAAATGAAAGAGCACCACACCAGGTATATATTCAAAATATATGTATTTATTGCTAAACACACCCCTCGAGTCTCTTTATGAGGCTAGAGTTCGAAGTACATAAGTTAGAAGTTATTAAATCACAGTAATAGCACAAATACACGTTTGGGCCCTAGGGGCGTACCAAACCATATACCAATAAAGTGGTATGCGAACCACGACTGAACTAGACACTAGGCCTAGAGCCTCTAGAAGTGCTTGGACCACAAGGAACCACCCAAGGTAGTGACACAGGGGACCTACGGGAGACGCGTGCAGTGTAAAAACACAACCGCGATACGCCGTTGACTTCTATGGAGAAAGTCGGGATCGGGAAAATAGAGAAAAGGGACACTTAAAAGAGGACTAGGACAAAACCCTTTGAGATCTAGGACTTTGAAGAGTCTCTACCCACGGGAGCACCGGAGTACTCATCTTACCTCACCCAGGGAAGCCGGGTGCATAGGTGCCTTTCGGGGTCGGGTTTCGTCGTCGATTCGAATGGCGATCTGCTGCAAAGTGCTGCTGGCGGCCAAGAGAAAAGTGTCCGGGTGGATCCAAGAGTGGATCGGAGTTCTGAAGAACCTGAAAGCAGAGGGGACAGAGTCTGGGTCACTATCCAGTGACCAGGAAGGCGATGGACAGATGCCCACCGATGTCGAGTGCTTCAGGTGCGTTGACGGTCGTCTTGACTCTTCAGCCACGAGGTCCAGGAGGCGTTGTCGGTGACCAGGAGCAGGATTCGGGCTGGTACACAATGTCTGTCGAGTGCTGAGGTGTCGGCGACTGGATTGGACCCAACAAGCCTTGGCAACGGCAAGTCTCGGTGAAGATGTAGATCGTCGATGGTGCAGACCAGCAAGGTCTGTGGAACTCACCCAGCGAGGGTAAGTGAGGGCAGGCCTGGAGCAACCAGGATGCCAAGTTAGAAAAGGATTGACCTTCGTTAAGGGCTACTAGCCAACGGGCTAGCAACCGCGAAGGAGCCTTGTGACGCCGCATGTGGATCTGGCTTACAGGACACTCGTGGAGTGGGGGCCAGTGATCTTCGGTGCAGGTGGTGCTGGAGGCTAGGGCTACTCGGAGTCCAAAACACGACTTCTTGGGAGACCCAGAAGAGGATGCACTTGCAAATGTGCTCGGTGTCCAGGGGTCACGGTCTCAAGTCACCCACGATAGCCACGGGCCTCAGCTTTGCTGGGGACTCAGGGTAGCCTCGGGGAAGTCTGAGAATCCACCTCTGGTGATGCGATGACTTCGGCGTCCGACGGGAGCTTCAGAAATGCGAACCGGACAGATGCTTCTTTGGTGCCTGCCAAGCAGGGGAGTCACTCCTTGACCCCAAGGGAGATTCTTCTGTCCTCTAATCGTGAGTAGAGCGTTGAAGGTCCAGGATTCAGTTTCAGAGTTTCGTCCAGGGATAATCTAAAGTCCTAAGGACTGGGTTCCTACCTTTATACTAAAGATAGGGGTTGGACTACTCTGTGGCCCCACCTATGGGTGGGTCAGGGCAGAGGGGTGGCTACACCCCTTTCCCTTTGTCCAGTTCGCGCCAAAGCAGGGGCTGCAAGCCCCTGATCCGGTTTGAACTGGGGTATGTACAGGGACACCAAGTGTGCCCCCAGTGCAGGACTTCAAAGCATCAGAAAGTGCTCCCGCCCAGCCCCAATACACATTATCCTGTCTGGGGAGGTGGTCACACCTCCCTGGGACAGGAAACCTATTGTCCACGCCTCCCCTGCCGGAGTTTCGTCCAGCAGCAGGAGGCCAGACTTGTGTCTGTGGCAGTAGCATCCATTTTGTGATGCCAGGCTTTAGAAAGAAGTTACCGGCCAGGCCAGGGTTAACATGTCTCTCCCTCTAGAAGGGTGGAATGCTACCCCCGCCGCCAGAATTGGCAGGGGGTAGTATTCCAAGATGTTTGACACCAAACACGACATGTTTAGGTGCAGCCATTCCAAAGTTAGCATTTAACGCGAGGTTATAATGCGCTTAAGAGTATATGGTCAGGCTGCACTACAAACAGCATCAGAGAAGGATCTCCGACCGCTGCAGAGGGGCCCTGCTCATGCAGGGGCACCCTCTCACATAGGAACCACGCACTCTGCCTTCAGGATTGATAAGGCCTGCCATAGGAGTGACTTATAGGTTTATATGTGTGGATGTATATAGTGATATAGGTAACCTATATCACAGTAAGGGGTGCATGCACCACCTTACCCAGGCTGCAGTAGCAGACCTGTGGTGTCAGTTTGGATGGCCTTCCAGGGGTGGCATAATACATGCTGCAGCCCCTGGCAGGCCTCTGAGGTACCTATGCCCTTGGTACATAGTATACCATATACTAGGGACTTATAAGGGCACTCCAGATTCCAATCAGTGATGTGCCTAAGGCACATGGAAACCATTTTACAGAGAAAGCAGATAGACTGGGGCCCTGAATAGCAGGATCCCAGTCCAACTAAGTCATAAACCAGCAAAACACCATAAAAAAAGTGGGGGCAACCATATAGTCAGATTCCACCTTCCTACATAACCCCCCCAAACGAAAGGAGATAAGGCTAACCATGGCCAGTTGAGCCTTCATTGACTAAGTGGTCATATAAGGAAGCACCTGCACTAGCATGGTTGCCCCCTGTCTTATGGTCCACTAAGCAATCCCTCACCCTAAGGGTATGAGAGGGTCTCCACCATGGGGATTCACTACCTGTGGTGTGCTTAGGTAAAGTACAAGGCTGGTGAGGTGTCTGGGTAGAGAAGTGAGGCCCTAGGAATGTTGGCCTCAGCTTCCTCAGATCACTGGTCACCATGTATGCCTGTCTTTCCATGACTGAGTTGCACTTTGCTCTAAGGGTCAACCTTTGGCTGCCTACAGCTGGGGGTTGGGTCCCTTTGGATGGACTACTGGAGGGACATGGCAGGTTTGGAACCTTCTGGTCCCAGGTTTGCCCTTGCCTACCAGAGTCCTTCTGGGGGAGGTCCCTACATAGAGGTATGGGGGATCCCTCAGTGTGTGGAGGAATTTTCACCTGGCTAGGGCTACTAGACTGGGTGCCCCTAATCTGCTGATGGGGGGTTCCTCTGGACAGGGGGCCCTGGGGGGTCCACTGACCTCCCTGACCTCTGCAGCCCTGGGCTGACTGAGGCAGGGTAGAGAGGGGCAGGTTACCTGCTCCAGACTGGGTACCACCTTGGAAGGGTCCTCTGCCATCAGGGGGTGGTCAGGCCAGGCCTGACTACCTCTCTGGCAGTTCCTTCACTAGGGGTAGGGTCAGTTCCCTGAGGAGGCTGACCCTTACCTACTGTCTGGGGGAAGAAGACTTTTCTTCAACCCTGGTGCTCTCTTTTGGGGGAGAGTGGGCCATTCTTTCAGGCTCCATCTCTCCAAATTCTTGGGCTGGGGCTGTGGCCATCACAGCCCCACTAACCTTTACAGGGACGCCCAACATCCTAAGATGGGTTTGGTGTTCAACTTCAGCCCAGGCTGAAATTTCCAAATCATTGCCCATCAGGCAATCTACAGGTAAGGTGGGGGACACTGCCACTCTCTTTGGGCCTGTGACCCCCTCCCAGCTGAGATTGACTATGGCCATGGGGTGATCTGTTCTGACACCATCAATGTTGGTCACCTGGTACTTAAACTCAGGTAAAAACTGGTGAGGGGGACTAGTTTCCCTGCCACCATGGTGACACTAGCCCCTGTGTCCCTAAATGCCACAGCTTTCTGACCATTAATTATTGGCTCCAATCTGTACCTGCCCAACGCTGTGGGACCCATGGTAAAGGTGGCAAATCCTATACCACCATCAGAGTCAGAGGAGTCTGTTGAGGGGTCCCTGTCTAAACTAGGGCTCCCCTCTGTTCCTCTTGCAAAAGCACCCAACTTTTTGGGTGCACTACTCCCAACTGGAGGATTACTACTGGTAGTACCAGGAGGGGTGGTAGTAGTTGTGGGAGGAACATTTTCTTTATTGCCAATCCTGGGGCAACTGGGATCAGTTTTCCAGTGCCCAGGCTTTTTACAGACATGGCAATAGGGTTTCTTTTCAGGAGAGGAAGGAGTTTGGGACCCACCCCCAGAAGAGGAATTTTGGGGCCCTGTAGGGGACTTATCCTTAGATTTATCCCCACCTTTCTCTTGGGACTTAGTAGAATCTTTCTTCTGGTCACCACCCTGATTTCTAGTTTTTACTCTGGTTCTGACCCATTTGTCTGCCTTCTTTCCCAATTCTTGGGGAGAGGTCAGATCAGAGTCCACCAGATACTGGTGCAAAAGCTGGTTTTGACAATTATTAAGGATCTGCTCCCTCATAATCAAATTGTACAATCCTAAAAAGTCATGCACTTTGTTGCCATGTATCCAACCTTCCAGAGCCTTTGTAGCACAATCTACAAAATCAACCCAGTCTTGAGTCTGAGCTTTTTGGGTGTCTCTGAACTTCAACCTATACTGTTCAGTGGTTAGGCCAAACCCATCTATCAGAGCACTCTTCAAGACTGTGTAATTGTCAGCATCCTCTTCTCTTACAGTGAGGAGCTTGTCTCTACCTTTGTCTGCAAAGGAGAGCCACAAGATTGCTGCCCACTGCCTCTGGGGGACCTTCTGAACTTTACAGGCCCTCTCCAGTGCAGTTATCCATTTGTGGATGTCATCCCCACTCTGGTAGGGAGGGACAATCTTGTTTAGGTTTCTATGGTCATAAGACCTTTCCCTATCTCTAGGGATATTGCTGCCACCATGGGACTCTAGTCCCAACTTTCTTCTCTCTCTAAGGAGATCTAGGGATTCCCTATCTAAAGCCAATTGCTTTTTTCTGATTTCCAGCTGAGTTTCCTCATACTGGACCAGTCTGTCTCTTCTCTCATGAGAGGATTCCCTCCTGTGAGAGGAGATAGAGCTCCCTATGGAGGTGCCAGAGTGGTTAGACTCCTGAGAAGGAGATCTAGACTTCCTGGGCACACTCTTAATCCTTCCTGGGGGGACAAAGAGGGCATCATCCTGATCATCCTCATCATCTTCCACAGGAGGGATTGGGTTATCCAGGTCAGGGTCATTGTCACCCTCCTGGCCAGTCTCAGAGGGGGGCTGGGGGTATTGGTACCCCTGGCCTCCTCCTCTTCCTCTGCCCCACCCTCAGCTCCTACCCCTTCAGTCCCCAAGGGCTTACTAAGGTCATAAGCCACCAACAACTCCTTGAGGTGTTGGGTGGTGGGGCTTTGGCCTGTCCTTATTTTTCTCAAGTTACATAAAGCTCTCAATTCCAAGAATGGGAGTGTATCATATTTGGAGGGTGGAAGCTCAATGGCCTCCTGCAAGGATTCTTTGGATCCTGCCCTTAAAGACATTACTAGTGTGGTGTGGTGTATGCACTACCTACTCTAGTGTGGCCTACTAAACTCTCTTGAGTTGTAGAAAGGGTTGTGCTATCCCTTAACACACAACTCTAAGTTCAGTAGTACTTACTGTATTCTAAGCTTAAATTATATGTACCTTAGGTACCTTTAGTGGTTTTCAGTTGATCAATTCAATTGAGATTATCTGGTAAAACAATAGCAAGCTGGAATCCCACACGCTGCACACCAATGTGAGAAGTTGGCCTGGTATATGCTGTCCACTAATTATAGTGGGCACCTTGCACCAGTCCAAACAACCCCTTATTGGAGATAGGTTAAAGACAACCTTATTGAAAGCTATCCTAGTGGTAGCTATGGAGAGCAGCCTTCAGGCTAAGTCTTGAAGGAATGTAAAGCAGCTTGTTTTACCAGTCTATAATCTCTTGAGTGACCAAATGAAAGAGCACCACACCAGGTATATATTCAAAATATATGTATTTATTGCTAAACACACCCCTCGAGTCTCTTTATGAGGCTAGAGTTCGAAGTACATAAGTTAGAAGTTATTAAATCACAGTAATAGCACAAATACACGTTTGGGCCCTAGGGGCGTACCAAACCATATACCAATAAAGTGGTATGCGAACCACGACTGAACTAGACACTAGGCCTAGAGCCTCTAGAAGTGCTTGGACCACAAGGAACCACCCAAGGTAGTGACACAGGGGACCTACGGGAGACGCGTGCAGTGTAAATACACAACCGCGATACGCCGTTGACTTCTATGGAGAAAGTCGGGATCGGGAAAATAGAGAAAAGGGACACTTAAAAGAGGACTAGGACAAAACCCTTTGAGATCTAGGACTTTGAAGAGTCTCTACCCACGGGAGCACCGGAGTACTCGTGTTACCTCACCCAGGGAAGCCGGGTGCATAGGTGCCTTTCGGGGTCGGGTTTCGTCGTCGATTCGAATGGCGATCTGCTGCAAAGTGCTGCTGGCGGCCAAGAGAAAAGTGTCCGGGTGGATCCAAGAGTGGATCGGAGTTCTGAAGAACCTGAAAGCAGAGGGGACAGAGTCTGGGTCACTAGCCAGTGACCAGGAAGGCGATGGACAGATGCCCACCGATGTCGAGTGCTTCAGGTGCGTTGATGGTCATCTTGACTCTTCAGCCACGAGGTCCAGGAGGCGTTGTCGGCGACCAGGAGCAGGATTCGGGCTGGTACACAATGTCTGTCGAGTGCTGAGGTGTCGGCGACCGGATTGGACCCAACAAGCCTTGGCAACGGCAAGTCTCGGTGAAGATGTAGATCGTCGATAGTGCAGACCAGCAAGGTCTGTGGAACTTACCCAGCGAGGGTAAGTGAGGGCAGACCTGGAGCAACCAGGATGCCAAGTTAGAAAAGGATTGGCCTTCGTTAAGGGCTACTAGCCAACGGGCTAGTGACCGCGAAGGAGCCTCGTGACGCCGCACGTGGATCTGGCTTACAGGACACTCGTGGAGTGGGGGCCAGTGATCTTCGGTGCAGGTGGTGCTGGAGGCTAGGGCTACTCGGAGCCCAAAGCATGACTTCTTGAGAGACCCAGAAGAGGATGCACTTGCAAATGTGCTCGGTGTCCAGGGGTCACGGTCTCAAGTCACCCGCGATATCCACGGGCCTCAGCTTTGCTGGGGACTCAGGGTAGCCTCGGGGAAGTCTGAGAATCTACCTCTGGTGATGCGATGACTTCGGCGTCCGACGGGAGCTTCAGAAATGCGAACCGGACAGATGCTTCTTTGGTGCCTGCCAAGCAGGGGAGTCACTCCTTGACCCCAAGGGAGATTCTTCTGTCCTCTAATCGTGAGTAGAGCGTCGAAGGTCCAGGATTCAGTTTCAGAGTTTCGTCCAGGGATAATCTAAAGTCCTAAGGACTGGGTTCCTACCTTTATACTAAAGATAGGGGTTGGACTACTCTGTGGCCCCACCTATGGGTGGGTCAGGGCAGAGGGTGGCTACACCCCTTTCCCTTTGTCCAGTTTGCGCCAAAGCAGGGGCTGCAAGCCCCTGATCCGGTTTGAACTGGGGTATGCACAGGGTCACCAAGTGTGCCCCCAGTGCAGGACTTCAAAGCATCAGAAAGTGCTCCCGCCCAGCCCCAATACACATTATCCTGTCTGGGGAGGTGGTCACACCTCCCTGGGACAGGAAACCTATTGTCCAGGCCTCCCCTGCCGGAGTTTCGTCCAGCAGCAGGAGGCCAGACTTGTGTCTGTGGCAGTAGCATCCATTTTGTGATGCCAGGCTTTAGAAAGAAGTTACCGGCCAGGCCAGGGTTAACATGTCTCTCCCTCTAGAAGGGTGGAATGCTACCCCCGCCGCCAGAATTGGCAGGGGGGTAGTATTCCAAGATGTTTGACACCAAACACGACATGTTTAGGTGCAGCCATTCCAAAGTTAGCATTTAACGCGAGGTTATAATGCGCTTAAGAGTATATGGTCAGGCTGCACTACAAACAGCATCAGAGAAGGATCTCCGACCGCTGCAGAGGGGCCCTGCTCATGCAGGGGCACCCTCTCACATAGGAACCACGCACTCTGCCTTCAGGATTGATAAGGCCTGCCATAGGAGTGACTTATAGGTTTATATGTGTGGATGTATATAGTGATATAGGTAACCTATATCACAGTAAGGGGTGCATGCACCACCTTACCCAGGCTGCAGTAGCAGACCTGTGGTGTCAGTTTGGATGGCCTTCCAGGGGTGGCATAATACATGCTGCAGCCCCTGGCAGGCCTCTGAGGTACCTATGCCCTTGGTACATAGTATACCATATACTAGGGACTTATAAGGGCACTCCAGATTCCAATCAGTGATGTGCCTAAGGCACATGGAAACCATTTTACAGAGAAAGCAGATAGACTGGGGCCCTGAATAGCAGGATCCCAGTCCAACTAAGTCATAAACCAGCAAAACACCATAAAAAAAGTGGGGGCAACCATATAGTCAGATTCCACCTTCCTACAACGTGCGCCACACAACCAGCGTGTTCCTAAGCAGGGGGACCTATCCTGGGCCCGCCCCGCAATGAGCTTGTCCCAAAGTGAGGGCTCTCCCCCCTGGATGGTCCCTTCTGCACACATGGGGCTTCCAACTACCCCCCTGCAGATCTGCTGGCCAGCTGAATACGGGGGGGACCTCTCTGGATCTCGTGCCCTTGATGTTGGGGTAATACCCTCAGTACTCTCCCAAAAGGGCAGCGCGAGGCCCCTCAGGGCGGGAAGACCTCGCTTGGGCCCCCTCTCTCTCCTCGAAAACAAAGAGATGGCCAAAAAGCGTCCGCCCGCTACTCCGCTGGGTACACAAGGGGAGACGTGGATTCCCCTCCAGTCAGCCCCTCTGGACTCGCCCTCACTCTGGGGAGCCTGGGAAGCTTCTCCACGCGGTGTCAGTTGGCCTCTCCTGAGGTCTCGCACTCCCCACGTCCTCGGTGGAGCCCTCACTCACCGGCAACGAACGGGGCTCTCTGCTTCCTGGGTTAGAGCCCCGCCCACAATCAGGCTTCGCCTGCCTGGCTGCCTCTTGTCTGGAGCACACACGGAGTGAAGCCTCCGTCGACCCTGGCTCCTTTCAGTTCTCCACGTCACAGCCCGCCCTCAACCAGGCATCCTTCCGACTTCGCCTGACTTCCGGTTTTGCGCGCGTCTTCCTTCGCATTCCGCAGTTGAGTCTACTTTCCTCTGGCACAAGAATGCGGGGTAGGCTCCCGCCAAAACGTTATATCTGCGGCGTCTCCCGCCACCCACTCAGCTGGTGAGCCCGCGCCTCGGGCTCTGGTGCCAATTTCCGCCCCCAACCCGTTTCTGCTCAACAGAGGAGAGCCAGCAAAATGCTCTTCCCTCCAGGGTCAGGAAATCGGTGAAAACATGCAGCGCTCCTCCTATCTCCCACTTCCAGATACCAGCCAGGAGCAGGCAGCGCTTTTCCTCCAGGGAAGGGGCAAGGCAGAGCTGGCACAGGCAGGCCAGCACACTGGGGGTCTTTGGCAGAACAGCAGATCCTTCAGCTGCCAGACAGGGCAGCAGGTCAGTCAGCGGCGGTTCCTCCTGGCAGTCGGGCAGCCTGCCGGCCTCGAATCCCAAGTAAGCACCCAACAGCAGCACTTTCATGGGGTCACAGCCCCAATACTTATACCAGCTATGTTCTTTGTTCTTCCCCTGACACAGGGCTCTGTGCCTGGTCCAAACCAGTTCTGGGGGGTACTCAACCATTTCTTTACAGTGCACAAACACCCTCATTGTGAGTGTAGGCTCTGGCCCCAGACACACCACAGGGGGGCGGAGCCAGCATTGTACAAGGCAGGCCCAGACCTATTCAGGGTCAGGGGCTACTCCTCCCACCACTTCAAATGCAGATGGGCCTATTCAGCCTAGCGCTGACTCACCCAGCCCCTCTGGAGCCACTGCACCTCCCCAGCCCCATTCACTCCAGAGCCAGACATGCAATACACATCAGGCAGGCACAAAGACACATAGCACACAGAAATGCCCACTTGTAAAGGTGGCTTTTCTAAAATAGTGATAATAAATCTGCGCACATCATTACGCAGCATTTATTACCACTATTCCAAACATACCAAACTTGATCACGCTGCTCCTCTCATATCAGGAATTACCACTGAAGCACTTATCAGGGAATCCCCAATGCATTCCTATAAGAGGGCAGCCTCACAGTAGTGAGAAACCAAAATGGCTGTTTGTCACTACCAGGACATGCCACACAGTTAAGGCACATGTCCTACCTTTTACCTACATTGCACCCTGCTCATAGGGCTAGCTAGGGCCTACCTTAGGGGTGAGTGATATGTAGTAAAAGGGGAGTCACGGACGTGGCAACCACTTTAAGTGCCACGTCACAGCGGCAGTAAACTGCGCGCGCAGACCCTGCAATGGCAGAGGCCTGATACAGGTTTGAAAGGCTACTTTGGTGGGGGGCGCAAGCAGAGCTGCAAACTCACCAGTAGCATTTAATTTACTGGCCCTGGGTATCTGAGATACCACTTTACAAGGGACTGATAGGTAAATTAAATACGCCAAACAGGTGTAGACCAATCTTACCATGTTTTACCATAGACAGCACATGCATTTTACACTGGACAGCAGTGATAAAGTGCCCAGAGTCCTAAAACCACCAACACCAGGTCAGGAAAAATACCAGGAGGAAGGCAAAAAGTATAGGGATGACCCTGCAAAAAGGGCTAAGTCCAGCAAAAGCTTTTTCATTTAGTTATATTTTTAATGGGGTGTTGGAATGGTATTCTGAGAGGCTGACAGGTCTTTTCTGTTCTTTTGTATCTTTTAAATAGAAATAAGTTTTTTTTTTACAGTTTTATATAGCGTGAACATGACCCGAATCGGATATCAGAGCGCTTTACATAGCACCAGTTGCATTACATGAGGACACATTCATTTTTGTTAGGCACGGGGAGATTAAGTAATTTACCCAGAATCACAGGATGATCAGCGTCATTGCCGAGACTCGAACTCAGTTCCCCAGATTCGAGGTCGACCGCCCTAGCAGTTAGGCCAACTGGTTCTCATTTATTTTTAGAGTTATCCTGATTGGCTGATCCCAGGATGTATTGGTATTTTCCCCAAAACCTTTCCATTTTTCTCATTGCTTTTAAAAAATATTTAGTGCTAGGAAAGCATGTAGCTGATATTTTTATCTACTCTATTTTGAGAAACATATGCACTATTTTGTTTATAGTTGAAGTAGCGACTTTGATGTAGTTGGTTGTTAGGCAGTTTTGTTCTTTATTATCTGCAAAAGTGTGCAGTTTCTTTGCAATTTTTCTTACAGTGCCTTTGCATCAATGTTTTTTTAGGGTTCTGTACTGCAACGTGGGACATATAGGTTGGCCTTTAACAGTGATTTTGAAAGAGATATGTACAAGAACGGGCCTGTCCAATTATATGAATTTCTTCATTATGATCTGTTATCTTTTTCTATGATTAGTTCCAGGATCATACCTTTGCTGTGTGCAGGGACAGTTAAGCATTGCTCTAAATAGTTTACTTCTAGAAACATTGCAAGGACGTTTGCAGAGAAGATGACGATGACACCCCAGTGATTATTGAAATAACCTAATAGCAGGGCACTGGAGTTGGATAGATTCTCGAAGAGAATGTACACCACAAGATCTTTTAGGAATTTGTCATTTTTTAGGGGATTGTAGTAGATATTGAAATATTGAATAATAACGTACTTGTGTAATTGAGTTTTATTTCCATTTCAATATATAAAAAAACATCTACCTCCAAACCCCAGTTTGGACTGCTAGCCGACGTTCCGCTCTTTGTTCCAAGATTCTGTGTTGGGCCCACAACCACAAAGAAAACATTTTCTACAGTCAATATTCACAAGATGCGGCATAGAAGTCTTATAGCTTGTGTTTTCTTAATTACTCCCTTTTGAAGAGTCGGGGCTGTATCTTTGCCAAAGGATGTAGACGCATGAACAAAAGGAGGACTGGTATGAATGTTGATGACGTTTTTCTAAACATTACAAATGAGGGGGCATATTAGCAAGACCGGCGATAAAATTATCGCTGTTTTAGCGGCAGGAAACTGCCGCTAAAACGGCGATAATGGGCTTGCTAATATGCGTTATAGAATTCCAATAGAAGCCCAGGTTAGATGTCCCGCTAAAACGGCGATAATGGGCTTGCTAATATGCGTTATAGAATTCCAATAGAAGCCCAGGTTAGATGTCCTGCACATCTAACCTGGGCTTCTATTGGAATTCCATAACGCATATTAGCAAGCCCATTATCGCCGCTTTAGCGGCAGTTTCCTGCCGCTAAAACGGCGATAATTTTATCGCCGGTCTTGCTAATATGCCCCGAGGTTTTGACAAAATGGACCTGATTCACCACGGTAATTTCAGACGTTATTTAAGGCTGAAGATACCTCTTCATGCCTGGAAGGAATTCACAAAGTAATACCCTCAAGCAATCTCTGGATTGGTCAAACTTTTGATCAAAGCAGATAAAATGTTAAGAGACTTAACTCCATTAATAACCATTGCTGGGTTGTAAGCTGCTATGTACGACATTTGTTCCAACACGTTTTTATGAATTAATGTGCATAGTCTTAGTTTTGTCACCTGCATGCTGGAACCCTCTATCTCTTTTCATTTACATCTCGCTCGGCTCACATCTTTAAGGGGCATATTATCAAGGGCTTTATCGCCGCTATAGCGGCACTTTTTGCCGCTAAAGCGGCGATAATTTTATCGCCCTATTAGCAAGCTGTCGCTAACAGGCGTTAGCAACAGCTTTCAGGCGTTAGAGGCCGCGTTTTCCATCGCCTTGCATGTCAGCGATAATTATCGCTAATGACATGCAAGGAAGGCGTTCCCTACTAAAAGCGACTGAAAACAGTCGCTAACACCTCTACCCACTATTAGCAAGGCAGGTGAAGCGATAAAATAATTCGCGCTAAGCGCGTTTATCGCTATATTTTATCACCTGCTAGTGAGGATGACTTACCTGTTTAAAGTATAGGAGGTGGATTCTAATGCTGAATCCACCTTAGCGATAATGCGAGAATATCGCTGCTTTTCCAGCGATATTCTCACATTTTGCCGCTATCGCTGGAAATATTATCGCTATGGAGATAAACCTTACTAATAGGGTGTTATCTCAGCGATAATTTCCAGCGATAGGTGGCGTTAACAAAAAACGCGCTAAGCGCGTTTTGCGATAAATATCGCAACTCCTTGCTAATATGCCCCTAAATTTTTACTCCAGAGTACACTCTACTTATGTACCAACCACAAT
This sequence comes from Calotriton arnoldi, assembly GCA_963921515.1. Taxonomy (NCBI): domain Eukaryota; kingdom Metazoa; phylum Chordata; class Amphibia; order Caudata; family Salamandridae; genus Calotriton; species Calotriton arnoldi. The sequence continues at coordinate 350,218 of CAWUFW010011073.1, forward strand.
CTTTAAACATTTTTTATAAATTATAACCAGTGTTTTTATTCTGCTGGTCCTAAACAGCACAAATCAAGTACTGTCAAATGTAATTCTTACCCTGGCAGCCCCCGTGCTCCGGCCCACTGCACATCCCCTTCCAAACCCCCTCTGTGTTCTTTGCACATCTTTCATTTTTATCTCATCAGATTAAAACCGGGCTTAGCACGTAGACTGGGCTCAGAACGGACTATACGCACTTTTTTTAGAACTATGGAGGGTGGCCGGGCTGCTGCACACCTCCCTCCCACTTTCCCCTGCGTTCTTTGCACATCTTTCCTTTCTACGCCTCCAGGTTAAACTGGGCTAAATATGTAGACTGCGCTTAGAACGCACTGTGCGCACTTTCATAGGCATTTCCGATAGGAAAAGTCCTTTAGGACGAAGCCGGAATCCCACTGTGCCTTCATAGTGCGGGTAACAGAACGAATGCGTCTTTAGCACACAATCATTCTGCATGCAAGGCGTTACAATGACTTGCTTTAGGGGGGGGCACAATAGTGGAGTGGTGTTAGAATTAAAGTCCAACACCTTCCCTACTGTTGCGCAGAATGGAGTTGGAATAGTAAATTAATCTACTCCAATATCCAGCGCCGCACTAAGGCAAGTCGTTAAAACGGCGTGTGCATACCAAATGCGTACTAAAGATGCATTCATTCAAATGACGGAGTTCTTGAGGCATGCGTGAAAAACGCATGCGGAATTCTGTCATACATTCCTTTCCGGCGTCTCTACCAGCGCTGACCATGCACGCCATCTGATACACACAATCGAGCTTGCTCCCTAACCTGAATCGCTTCAAGGGCACAATCGTTCTGTTGTATTGGTTATGCACAAATGGAACCCCCATCTACATTTCCAAAAATGGGACGGGCCGATTGTAAACATCAACCTCAAAGTGAGTAATAATCAAAACACTATTAGACTCATTTTTCTGAAAGGGTTGATTCCCAACGGACTAAAAAAAAATACGCTTGAAACCAGCCTCCTTCTCTTCGTATTTATATTCAGAAGAAAACCTGAGCGATATCTTATATCCTATGTATTCAACCTGCTTTTAAATGATGCATGGACATTTTAAATCACATCATAACTGCGCAATGGTACGCATGGTATTGTATCAAGTTATACTGTTTTATATGCTTTTACTGTTTGCAATGGCTTTAATTAGCCGCACAATAATAAATTAACTTGAACTCACAAAAGGAATACCGTCAGGTATAGATAGATTTTACTACTGTGCATTCACTGCTGGGACTGCAGAGAAATCTGAAGTAGTAAATCGCATGCAGTGGGTATAAAGTCAGTCTTAAATGGTGTAGTTAGCCTTGTCAGTTTATGAATCTCCACCAATATCCCTCGGGGGTGTTTGGAGAAAATATTGGGGCATATTCTCAAGGACTTATCGGCGAGTTAGCGGCACTTTATCGCAGCCAAAGTGGCAATAGATTTATCGCACCATTCACAAGCTGGTGCTAACAGCCGATATCGCCAGTTTTCCTGCGATAGCAGCCGCAAAAAGCATCGCCACGGATGACACCGGCAACTAACGCTAATGAGATGCACAGTAGGCGTTCCTGTGCAAAAAGCCGCGAAAACACCACTTCGCAATATTCTCTACGACCAGCCAGATCGGCGATAAGATCACAAAACAGGTGATAAGGCGCGTTAGCAGCAGGGATTTAACACCTGCTCCTACCTGGTGTTAAGACGGACGACAACCTGCACCACAAAAGGGAGCCCAGATAAGAGCCACACCTGAAGAACAACAGATGCCATGGAGCTACTGATCATGCAGCTTGGAGCCCCAAAAGGGCCACAACACCCACCGCCACCACACCCAGGCCCGCCAACCCCCCCCGGGCCCCCACTGCCCCCCCCCCGGACTACCACAGAGGCAGCGCAGACAAAGACAGCGGACCTTCAGAAAACGCACCAGCCTCACAGACTTAACCCCAGAGGATGTCATTGCCCACTACAGGCACAAGATGACAACCATCCTCCGCATCCTGACCATCATTGCCCACAGGCTGACGGTACCAACACAGCAGACAAACAACATCCCTCCGCAGACAAAGCTGCTGGCTGTGCTGCACCTGTTGACAATCTGGTACCTTCCAACCAACAACTGCCAGAGTCGGAGGAGTCTCACAGCCAGCCCTATCCAAGTTCCTCACACCTGTCTTGGATGCCATCATCAGCTTGGTACCCCAGCACCTTCACTTCCCACACACTGCGCAGGAACAGCTGGAGACCAAGCAAGGCTTCTACGCCATAGCTGGCTACCCGCACGTGTTGGGGGCAATCAACTGCACACATGTACTCCTCGTGCCCCCTGCCGCCACTGCACACAATGACTGCAACAGGAAGCACACACATTCCATCAATGTGCAGGCAATAGTGGACCACCTGGGACTCCTCACCAATGTCGTCGCCAACTACCCAGACAGTGTGCATGATTCCTTCATCTTCCGACAGTCCATCATCAACCAGTGCTTTCAGGATGGCACCCATGGGAATGCATTGCTCGTTGGTAAGTACCAAATGAACACACCACACACCTCAACTCCACAGTCATGCAACTCACGACTCTGGGAATGCACACGTTACAAACCCACATACAACATGCCAAACAACATGGCCACGTACCAGACACGACAACACAACTTACTGTGGTAACCTGGGCCAGCCATGTACACAAGCCATGAACGGCATGGCACCTCAGCCACACAATAGCAGAATGTGGGGAGAGGTGGGAACCAGGCATGTGCGAAGGAGGCAAGTGACCCATGAATGAGAATGTACACAATGCCAAGTGTGGCGTGGATGTGCTGGACAGACTGCAGTATGCAGACCACAGACATGTCCATGTCGACATATACTGCTGGTGTCTGGAGTGTAGTGGACAGTGGACGCAACCATGTCACCCCAGGCAGTGGGGAAGATCGCGGAAATGTAGCTTGTTACGTCACCCCCTGTAAGCGTGAGCGGAGTGGGCTGGCCCGGCGTACGCCAGGCCAGCGTAGGGGTGTGAAGAAAAAACATGTAGCCCCGGGCGTGGTTCTCTTCCGGAATGGCCAATGTGTCTGCCAGAGCGGCGCCTCTCAGCCCGTCACGAGGCCGATGCCATGAGCGGCGGTGCCTGCGATCCTGTGTACCTGCTGCACCCCAGGACACTGGTCCCCAGACCCGTCTTGGCCGCCCCTGTGCAACCAGGCCTCACTGCTCACCTGCCAACACCGGCGTGTGTCAAAGAGGGCCCACCACGTGCCGGTGCAAGCTCCAAGCCCGAGGCCCGCGACCTTGGCAGCCTCCTCAGACCATCACGGCCTCCGCAACACAGGCCCCCAGCACTCCTTTCTCATTGACGTACTCCACCGCTGCCTCCGGCCTACACTGTGGGCCAGTAGGTCACACATTTGGAACTGAGTCTTGAGTATTAAATGGCCGAGTGCATATCACTGTACCCAAGGAGAGGAGTAAGAGGAAGACGCGGTTCAGTCCGTAGGAAAAAAGGACCATCGTCATGGAGGTGATCGAACAGTACCAACAACTGCTCTGGTGCCACTAACTCTGTGCATCGCAAGCCAACGACACGTGGCTGTGGGCCCCTGCTGACCGCTGCCTCCAGCCTACACTGTGGTCAAGTAGGTCACACATTTGGAACTGAGTCTTGATTTATTTATGGCAGAGTTTATACCATTGTACAGGCATCATCGCAGACTGCATCCCCTTTCAGCTCTGGTGCCACTAACTCTGTGCATCGCAAGCCAACGACACGTGGCTGTGGGCCCCTGCTGACCGCTGCCTCCGGCCTACACTGCGGTCAAGTAGGTCACACATTTGGAACTGAGTCTTGATTTATTTATGGCAGAGTTTATACCATTGTACAGGCCTCATCGCAGACTGCATCCCCTTTCAGCTCTGGTGCCACTAACTGTGTGCCACGAAATTCATGGACACTCTCTGGTTGAACTTTGGTGGCGTCTCAATCAATGGCCTGGGGGTTGTCTTCATCATCATGTGGCTGGTACTGACTTGGTGTTGAACATGAGTCTGTAGCATTCATCTCCTCCATATTGCCTGTTTCTGCTTGGTTCTGCCCTCTGCATCATGCCCTGGAAGAACACCTTCCACTGTCCCCCGGAACACTCCGCGACATTCACCTTCGACATCCACGAGGACCCGCTCAGCTCTCGTGGCCCTACCTCAGTGCACCGCAAGTCACCGTCCCGTGGCGGTGTGCCTGTGCCGGCTGCAATGCATCCGGGGCCACTAACTCTGTGCAGCTCAAGTCATGGACCCTGTCTGATTGAATATTGGATGGCCTCTGAGTCGATGGCCTGGGGGTCATCAACGTCATGTGTCTGTGGCCCTGCGCTGACCGCTGCCTCCGGCCTCAACTGCGGTCCACCTGGGCTCACACATCAAATCGGGTACTGACCTGCCCGGACGACGCATCACCGCTGGCTGCACACACCACCACCGCCCGGACCACCTCCAACCAACAACTGCCAGAGTTGGAAGAGTCTTACAGCCAGACTACCAGAGTTGCTCAAACCTGTCTTGGATGCCATCACCAGCTTGATACCCTGCTCAGCTCTTCAGGCAGGTGCCACTAACTCAGTGCACCACAACTCATGGACCCTGTCTGAGTGAGTCTTGTGCTGTGTACAGAGGACGCAACCATGTCACCACAGGCAGTGGGTAAGACCTTGGACATGTAGCTTTGTCGTCCCACCTTAATACGTAAGAGGGGTGGACTGGGCTGGCGTATGCAAGTACAGCGTAGGGGTGTGAATTATTATCCCTGGGCTCTGGGTGTGGTTCATTTCTGGGCTGGACAGGAAACCAACTGATGCGTGTGTCTCTGTTGCAGTGTCTGCGCAACACGGCCCGCAATCGACAATGTTGCATGCACCCGGAGGGCGGCCGCGCACGAAGGGATTGTACAAGGAGCACAAGGCCGCTTGGGCTCTTGGCTCATGCATGCCAACTGTTGTGTGTGTATTGCCATTGGTGCACCATAAGCCTAAGGCCTAGCCTCAATTGCAGCGCGAAAGCCACATCACATTTCCAGATTGCAAGCAGCAGTCAGACTAACATTAGGGATGAAAGCTCCTTTGTCTCAATACAGAAGGCGGAAGGACATCTGCACCTCCGACCTTGGTCTTGTATGCGGCAGGCACCCCCTGAGAGAGATACCATATCAGATGATGACGACTCCCACACTCCGCACAGCGCAAATGAAAGACCAACATATCCACACCCCACACACAGAAGTCCTTGCTCGAGGTACTCTTGCATGGAATGCCCTTGACACTTACCTACACAACAACCCATACATCCAAACGTTGCACACACATATGACTCATTGCTCCGAGCTGTGGCATATCATCCACATAACTGCCGCAGGTCAGAAGAGTGCCGGTTCTACGAGAGCCACCAACGCAATGGCAGAACATCCCGGGCGCATGCACAACGCCTGTCACGTGGAACTGTACCGTGTCCAAATGCTGCCTGTTAGTGTCTGATGCATTGTTCTGCATGTTGTGGCCCTTGTCTTGCCCGTACTGACACGCACATGCTAATAAAGTCTACACAACTTCACTAGTGTTCAACTATGATGAGTGTTGATTAGAATGACAAATCGTGTGCCTCAATCAGCATTGTCCGTACACAGGGAGGGACTGACTGACGCATTTCACTTAGGGGTGAGTCCCTATTGCCAGCTCCACCTCTGTGTGCCAGACATAGTGGTTGGGATAGTTGCTGATAGACCTGTGCTCTCACGTGTCTTCAGCAATGTGAGTATGGTGTCCATATTCTTGCCATGTGGATCAATGTGATCCATCACTACAGGCTGTGTCCACCCAGTTGAGTGTGAGTAGGTATGCGAAGAGATGTTCTGTTGTCAAATGTGATGGGGGACACTACTTTAGGCCTGCCAACGACTTTGACATTTCATACCCAGCCCTATTTCTAACATTGCGTGGGGCAAAGTTGAGGAATTGCACGATTGTTGTCTCAGAGCAATGAGGCCACAGCTAGTGCACACATACCCAGTCATCCCACTTCCCATGTGTCACAGTCAAACATGCGCATTGCTTTCATTTCCCAGGGTGTACCTTTTTGGGCAATCAATGTCCTTACATTCATCCATACTTTCATACTTGATCGATTATGGACATGACACATCTGTGTGAATTTGAATGATTTATTCACATTCGGTGGAGTGTCGGTGCTGGAGCAGTACATGGCCATGCAAACCCCACATTACATTGTAGCCCAGTGGAGGGCCAGCCAGAGTCATTTAGGGATTGACAAGTACATCGGAAGAGGAAGAGTACAGTCCGCAGTCTGATTGCTGTGTCATTGGTAAGCAAACAAAATATGGTAGTCCATGTCGAGGTCCAAGGTGAGTGTCGCAGAGTGTTTCGGGGGACAGTGGGAGGTGTTGTTACAGGGCATGATGCAGAGGGCAGAACCAAGCTGAAACTGGGCATATGGCGGAGAAGAATGCTACTGACTCCTTCTTACTACAAAGGTGGAATCACCCGCATCTTCGTCCTCTATATCTTCTGTCTGACATGTGGGTGCTGATGTTTGGTCTGCAGCACTGTGTGCCAGTGACACATCAGGGGCCGGAGATGTGTGTGTAGAAGTACCAGCAGCATTCATCAGCAACTGCCTTAGTGGCAGCAATGCGATGATGAGGATCTGCAGGGCATGGAAGATCCCAACAACTTTTCTCTGGTGTACATCCGTGGCAGCCATTCTTTCCGCATGCATCCGCACCATGTTCTCCATTATCCTCAGCATCTGTGCCAACTCTCGGCTGACATCGCTGAGGCCACTCTGACTAGACAGTTATTCTCCTCTCAGAGTCATGACTCCAGCGATGTCGGGCATGGATTGTTGGACATCATGGAGCGAACTGTGGGTGTCCATTAAGGAGTGTAAGTGGTCCCTGATGGGACTTAGACACCCACGTATGTCATCTAGTTTGGCTGCCATGAGGTCGAACCCCACCCGCACCTGTTCAGCCACCTCCTTCTGGCAGTCTAACACCTGGCCTTGGAATGCGATGTGTTCTTCGGTGAGGTGCTGGGAGCCAGCCGTGGTGGAGGTGCTTCCTGCTGTGTGGTCTGTGCAGGGGGTGGGGTCTCCGCGATGCAGCTCGGCTGCCCTGCTCCTGGAGGTGGGTTGCCGTAGCTGTCCATGAGCTGTTGTAGGGCGTCGATGTCGAAGGTGTGGAGGTGCTCTCCATCATCACTGATGAGTTGTCTGGTCTGCTCTGAAGGAGGTGTTGATTGTCCCTCTGCAATGTGAAGGGGAGATGCATTTTAACATTGTGTTGACATGTATGTTGACGCATTGTTCAAGTTTACATACAGACTGCATGACAATGTACATTGTGACTGTTTGGGAGGAGCTGACTATTTGATGCGGGACAGTGGACATTTGAACTACATCACGGATGTGAGGTTGTACACGTACATTATCATCTCACAGTTTCCTGCTATGCCAGATGTGATTGGCCAGTTTCCACACACAAGCGGAACCAGTTGTGTCCTCTGTTCTGTAGTGAGAGTGTTGCACTTTGTACCACATTGTCGTCAATGATGTTGTGCTGTTATTGCTATGTGTGTGTGCTGCATTGTGGGAGAGTCGCCCCTGCAGCTGTGACTTTGCTGCCCCTTATCGCTTTGAGGCGGTGTGCCTTTGACTTCTGTTCTTCTACAGTGCTGAGATGTTGCAGACTTGGCTAATTTTGGCTCTAGTTCGGATTTTGGACTCTTGGGCATGGTTTATCCGCAGATGTGTTGTTGACGTCAGGGGTTGTTTGTGCACGTGGATGTGTCAGAGTGTGACCTGCTCCTTTCCGGATGAGTTCCACACTCAGCCACCTCAGTGTCGTGGCATGCACCATGTCATGATAATTGGACTGCAGCCATGCTGTTCATCATGCAGTGTCACTTGCATTGTCAGTGTGGCTTACAGACACGCGGCTTTGCTGGTTTTAACACGTGTGCATGGGTTGGTTGTGAGATTGGTGCTGTGTGGGGAGGGACCCCTTAGTGCCCATAGTTGGGCCCATAGATGGGGGCCTACTTGCTGTTTTTATGTGTGCTGCAGTGTGCCAAGGGGATCAGGGACATGATCCAGAGTCATTGTGGGTGTGCAGTGTGCTGTACTTAATTGTGCATGTGTGCCATTGTGCCCATCTCCCCCGTCCCCCCAGTCCCTGTTCGGTACTCACCCTGGTGCTGTTGTGTCAGGTCATGTCGAGCAGTGTCCGGACCCCTAACTCCTGCCATCATCTCCCCACTGATGACTGTGGCCACCATTTCCTCCATCTCATCCAGCTCCTGGTGTTCCGCTGGACTGCCACCTCCAGTTTGCATTGCTGCCTGATGGTTGTCAGCGAGTTTCTTCTTGGTTTTGCGCTTTGCATCATTCCAGAGCCTCTTGACCTCTCCAATTGTCCTCCTCCTCACTCCGACTGCATTCACCTTATCCAGGATGGACTGCCATGTTGCATTTTTATTTGCCAATGACACGTTGGAGGTGACGAAACAGTTGTTGGTGGTGTTCTATCACCTCCGTGATGATGATCCTGTTTTCCTGCGGGCTGTACCTCATCTTCCTCGTCTTCTTCTCCTTGCCCTTCCGTGACCCCGAGATCCCAGGCTGTTCCTCCTGGGGCTTGTGGGGTTCTGGTCGTCCTCTGCACTTGCTCCGGCTTCCTCCATGGTGCTACGCAGTTTTAATTATTTTGTTTGTGTTTTTCGGTGCGTTTATAGTGCATTTTCCTGCATGACGCGTGGGAATTGCAGGCCTGTCGCTGGTTATCACAGATTTTTTTATCGCGGTTGGCCATATCGCAACTTTTTTCGCGTTCGTGTTTCGCGTTTTTTGGCCGTCACGGTAATTTTATCGCGGTCATTTGACGCGTTGGCGTGAGACTATCGCATGGTACCGCCGTGTTGAGAATTCAACGTTAACACGGCGTTATTTTCCCACGATAGACTGCGATGTGCAAAGTTGCGTTAAGCTAATTTTGCGATAATTATCACACGTTCTTGAGAATATCCCCCATTGTGTTTTAAACACTGTGGGACATAAGTGAAAGTTATTGTTACTACCAAAATATCATGGGACAGAAAATCCTTAGCAAGAATGTCGTTTTTTATGGTATATAATATTATTTCCAAGAATATTGTTGTTTTTAATAGTGTTTTTTTAATTTAGTAAAACATAACCTTTTTTCTAAATAATGTAATATGCTTAAGCTAATATATTAATTTAAGGTGTGAGAATTGTCAGCATAATTATTAATTTTTTTAAATATAGTTTGTGATTTTAGGTGTCCCAATTTAAAATTTATAGTTTAGTAGTGGGTTGATGGGTTTGTAGGGAATAGGGCCAGAAGTTAATTAAATTATAAATAATTTAAATTTAATGGTAATTAATTTTTTATTGTAAATTCATTTTCTAGTTGATTATTAAATAGGTAAAAGGCTTAATTTAATTGTTATATTTTTCAGTTTATTTTGATCATGGTGATCATTTTGATGTATATTTCACTTTTATTACCAATAATAGTAAGTTATATTTTAGTAGTGGGTAGTTGGGTTTGTAGGGGAATATGATGGGAAGTTAATTATAATAAAAAGTATTTAAATTAAGTATTAACTTATTGTTGTGATTAATGTAAGGTTAGGTTAATAAATCATTTATTTGAATATTAATATGCAAATTATTTAATATTTTTTATTGTGTAATTTATTTGGTATTTTATTTCTTTTAATATGCATTTAAATTTTTACATGTTAGTTACACATGTATTTTAAGAACTGTTATTTTTGTAGGGGACTAGGGTGGGAAGATCTTAACGTTATAATATTTTTATATAAAATGTTATGTGTAAAATAAATAATTGATAATTGTTTATGTATAATATTTCTGTTGTACTCATTATGTTAATTCGTTTTTTTATGTTATGTCTTAATTAATTTATTGGCAACATTTTCTATCTGGAATGATTTTTGTTTTTTAATTTGATGTATTTTCTTTTGTAGTTAGGCAGGTAATTGTCATTATAAGTAATTTAATTTTTTGCTTTTTTAAATATTTTGGGTATTTACAAACTCTGATCCGATTCCTTGCCACCCTCGAAATGATTGGAAACTCTCCTTTCATGATGGGATGGGGACTAGATCACCTGCATATTGCTAGGATATGGTCAGCAGGCCTCGGCTACATCAGAGGCCACAATACCAGAAGTCAAGTGTAAAATGAAATGGGCGGAAATGTGAAAACAGGATTTCCTGTAACACTGATGGCTGTAAAATTAAGTCTCCTTCTTGCATATGTATATAAATGAGTGTATTCTCATCCATCATGGCATACCATTGGACCATATTAGCTGTAAACATAATCACCCCTGTAAGTAAATACATCCTTTTTGCCATTTTCTAGTATTCTTTGTAGCTCTGGTATTTGGTATTGTGACCCATGTAGTCGCTGGGAGCAAATGAATACAGCATAATCTCTATTTGGTTTTCCAATTGTCTTAACAGAAAGGCAGCTGTCTCTATGTTGGTCCTTGCCCCACCTGAATAGAGTACAGATATGAGAAGTAGGAGTAAAGGATGTATTTGACTTTCCAGTTTCTGAAACATAACATATTAGCTTATATTGCATGCTTTCCTGTGAGCCTCAGCTAACTTTCATATCTCCTTCTATACACAATGTAATATGACATTTAAATGTCTTACATTTGAAGGGAACATATTGTCAAAACCAGAAAACATTAATGATGCTAGACTCCAGTTAAAAAATTATCTTATAGCAGTTATGAGATTTGAAATACAGTATATTTATATTTTATATCCATACATGTCTAAAATTACACTCACTTTACATCTTGCGATCACTCAGCCTTGTGAACACTTTCCTAAAAACAATTTAATTAGATATGTCTGACGTGCACCAATAATGTTGTACAACAACAAGTCATCCCACAGTATTACTTTGAGAATGACATAATACTCACACTCATACAGTAGGATGCCACTTTAGGTTGTTGTGTTTTTGTTCCCGATACATACATGAGGCTCATCTATACCTTTGTACTCACAATCCAGTCTGCTCAGTTGTCTCTTAGATTTTAATTATCTTCATATAAATACATGTTATCAGTGTCTGACACCAATCCTAATGCTTTACCTCAGCTTTCACTTCAATGCATTCTGTGACATGTATTAAACGAAATTGTTTATATTATAAATATTTGTGCCTTTAGATCTTTAGTCTTGATAAATTAATAATGTGCTAAGTACATTTTAGTATGTCTTTTTAGACACTAAGGGGTCGATTCCGATCTCGGCCGGAAGCGCACCTAACACTATTCGTCCGGAAAAAACCCAAGCCGAACGCGTGTTTCCCGACCGATTCGAACATTCGTCTGAACGAGCAAGTACGATGCGCATAACTGCCCAGATCCCGACCCAGCCGTACGTACCCATTCCAGCTCCTGTTCCCAGCCCGAGCCGGATCCGTAAACGCTGAATCGAGTCGCACGGAAGCAAATACACAGCACCTTCCGGCCAGACTAGTACGATGCGCCTTCCGTACGCGCCGAACCCATCGCCACGTCCGGCACGTCAGAGCATCCGGGAGAGCTGCACATAAGCTCCGATTCGCGCCACAAGACGATCCACAGCTACGAGACGAACAAGCCAGCGACGAGTACGAGTCGAAGCCACGAGAAACACGAACGAGACGACCCAACCATGAATCCCATCGCGCAGGTCCTACCAATACTCTACATCTATTACCGGAACCGGTACGGACGCGTACGGCGCAGACGGTAAGTCAAACACCCACAACACAAACAAACGACACGTACCCGACATATGTCACACACACATAGGGATGCAGAAATGACGTACACTAGCAACGGCAGAACCATAGGGGCGGGATGGCAATCACCAATGCCACACACACCCATAGGGGCCTGGATGCCTACCACTACCACCACCCCTACTCATGGGGGGCTGGATGCCTACCACTACCACCACCCCTACTCAGGGGGGGCTGGATGCCTGTCACAACCACCACCCCTACTCATGGGGGGCTGGATGCCTAACACAACCACCACCCCTACTCGGGGGGGTGGATGCCTGTCACTACCACCACCCCTACTCATGGGGGGCTGGATGCCTACCACTACCACCACCCCTACTCATGGGGGCCTGGATGCCTACTACAACCACCACCCCTACTCAGGGGGGGCTGGATGCCTGTCACTACCACCATCCCCACTCATGGGGGGCTGGATGCCTGTCACTACTACCATCCCCACTCATAGGGGGATGGATGCCAACCACTACCACCACCCCTACTCATGTTGGCCTGGATGCCTACCACAACCACCACCCCTACTCATGGGGGCCTGGATGCCTACCACTACCACCACCTCTACTCAGGGGGGGCTGGATGCCTGTCACTACCACCACCCTTACTCATGGGGGGCTGGATGCCTACCACTACCACCACCCCTACTCATGGGGGCCTGGATGCCTACCACAACCACCACCCCTACTCAGGGGGGGCTGGATGCCTGTCACTACCACCACCCCTACTCATGGGGGGCTGGATGCCTACCACTACCACCACCCCTACTCAGGGGGGGCTGGATGCCTGTCACTACTACCATCCCCACTCATAGAGGGATGGATGCCTACCACCAACACCACCTCTACTCAGGGGGGCCTGGATGCCTGTCACTACTACCATCCCCACTCATAGGGGGATGGATGCCTACCACTACCACCACCCCTACTCATGGGGGCCTGGATGCCTACCACAACCACCACCCCTACTCGGGGGGGTGGATGCCTGTCACTACCGCCACCCCTACTCATGGGGGGCTGGATGCCTACCACTACCACCACCCCTACTCATGGGGGCCTGGATGCCTACCACAACCACCACCCCTACTCAGGGGGGGCTGGATGCCTGTCACTACCACCCGCCCCACTCATGGGGGGCTGGATGCCTGTCACTACCACCATCCCCACTCATGGGGGGCTGGATGCCTGTCACTACCACCACCCCTACTCATGGGGGCCTGGATGCCTACCACAACCACCACCCCTACTCAGGGGGGGCTGGATGCCTGTCACTACCACCACCCCTACTCATGGGGGGCTGGATGCCTACCACTACCACCACCCCTTTCTCAGGGGGGGCTGGATGCCTGTCACTACTACCATCCCCACTCATAGGGGGATGGATGCCTACCACCAACACCACCCCTACTCATGTGGGCCTGGATGCCTACCACAACCACCACCCCTACTCATGGGGGCCTGGATGCCTACCACTACCACCACCCCTACTCATAGGACGGGTAATGCATGACACAACCAGCATACTCCAACATAAGGAATGTCAGAAAAAGACATCCCCCCAACATCATGACAAGCGTGTGTAGTCTGTGTCAAATGCCTACAACACTGAACATGACATTGAACATACAATGTGACCCCCTATCACATGTGTCACACATAAATGTGTGTGGCCTCCACAATGCAAGCAGACCATGACCACTGTGGCAATGGGGTCTAAAGCCCCATCATCACAGTGACCAAAAGGTAAGTGTGGGGTCCATAGCTGAAGCACATTTTGAACAATGTGGCAATGGGGTCTAAACCCCCATCATCACAGTGACCAAAATGTAAGTGTGAGGTCCATAGCTGAAGCACATTATGAACAATGTGGCAATGGGGTCTAAACCCCCATCATCACAGTGACCAAAATGTAAGGGCCTGATTCACAGAACTAACTTACGTCAAAATCCTAAACTTACAACAATTTTGGTATTCACAGAATGAACTTCCACATTTGGGTATTCACAGAATGAACTTACACATTTGGGTATTCACAGAATGAACTTACAACAATTTTGGTATTCACAGAATGAACTTACACATTTGGGTATTCACAGAATGAACTTACAACAATTTTGGTATTTGCAGAATTAACTTACTCATTTTGGTATTCACAGAAGGCACTTACTCATCAATGAGTAAGTGCCTTCTGTGAATACCAAAATGTGTAAGTTACACAAAATGTGTAAGTTACACAAAATGTGTAAGTTACACAAAATGAGTAAGTTACACAAAATGTGTAAGTTACACAAAATGTGTAAGTGTCTTCTGTGAATACCAAAATGAGTAAGTTTATTCTGTGAATACCAAAATGAGTAAGTTCATTCTGTGAATACCAAAACGGTAGTAAGTTTAGGATTTTGTCGTAAGTTAGTTCTGTGAATCGGGCCCTAAGTGTGGGGCCATAGCTGAAGCACATTTTGAACAATGTGGCAATGGGGTCTAAACCCCCATCATCACAGTGACCAAAATGTAAGTGTAGGGTCCATAGCTGAAGCCCAATTGAACATTGTGGCAATGGTGTCTAAACCCACATCATCACAGTGACCAAAAGGTAAGTGTTGTCATGGAAAAAGCTGCAACTGCCAAACAGCATGGATGATTCCTGGTCACAGAACAACAAAAACATCAGTGGCAAAGTAGTGCTTGTGTCCCATAGCATCATAGATTGGGTGAGGCAAACAGTGCAGTGCAAATAAGACATACCTTTGGCCATGTGCAGACAAACATCACCCATGGGGGCTGACATTGTCAACATTCATCATTTACACAATGACAGAAGTGACCATCATAATGCAGACCCACATATCTGCACCGATGGACACACAAATGTAGATATCCTGTGGAGACTGTAGATGTGAGTTGAACAAATACCATACCATGGCAGCAATGGGACATACAAACCATGATCATTGTGCTGACTGATGACCTAGGCGTCCCAGGGAGAGTAGGGGAAATCCACCAAACAACATACAGCCAATGGCACACTAAAGATATGCCAATGCAGTGGTGCAGATGCACAAACACAAACAGGCAGCCTCACACTGCATATCAAACACAACAGGTGATGGGGGGGTGTGCCAGTGTCCCCAGGCAACCACACAACACATGAGGAGGCCTGAATCATAATTACACCGATGTGTATACAGTGCCACACAAAAGTAACTCATGGATCGGATTCCCCTATGTGGGCAATCAGGCATTGTTAGATGAGAGGGAGCCCAAATTACACATGTCACACAAGCTTGTAGGAACAGCAACTAACACAGCAAGAGACAGACCCACCACAGCACTACCCCCAGGGACCCCACATTGTGGTGACACTGGCCTGCATGATAATCCCACTGTGATGACAAAGCTAGATGTCGTTCACACTGTGAACCACAGTCATGTGTCCTGAGCAACAAACTACCATCACACCTACACAAGCACAAATCAATCAGCACGGCCTGTCAGCCAAGGACAATATGGAGGTAGGGGTCTAGCCGTGCAACAACTCTCATTTGCACACCCTCAACACCACACACCTTGATCTCCACCAATGTGCAGCAGTGAAGCTCACTTGGACTGTTGACATTGCACATGCACCCATGACAATCCCAGGGGTGGTGGTGGGAACTAAGGTGCAGAAACCCATCACACATGGCCAGTCAACAAGACTCGTGAATGTCTGACACACTGCACAGTACGCCGTACATGGGCATGACATGAAATCCACCCCAATCAATGGGATCCCGGCCACAGTCACACACCAATGAAGAAGCCAAGGTCACCCACAAAGAACACACGTAGACAACTTCCAACATTGCAGCTCTGACCCTGAGGAGTGGCAGCAGTCACACACACAACGTGTCACAATCACTGAAAGCTACCACAAACTGTAAATTACATGACTTGTGTAACCAACAAGTGCCAAGGGGAATCCTGACTGTGTCCCATCTGCGTTTGCCCACATCCCCAGCCCTGACAGCAAAGACAACTATGGATGACAACCTGATGAACATTAGTTTGCCATGCACCCACATCCCGGAGAAACCAGGTCCAAGATGCTGGATGAACACAGGACAACTCAGCAAGCATCACAAACAGGAACATCCCTAGGGACACAACCTGTGTAGGAAAAGGGAAGGGAACACACACAGACATGCTCACACAACACACAACACGGGCCCAGCCAATGTCACAGGATTACACACTGCCATGAGGGCACTCCACTCCTGTGGAAGGTCCGCTTTGCCAAACCTTGTCTGTGTACGACTCAAACATGTCAGCAGAACACCCGGTCAGTGAGTCAACAACTACAACACACTGAAGGCTCTGCTCACATCAGCCTGGGTACGGGAGTGTCACGTCAGTCATCTGCATACACCCAAAACACGTGTCAAGCAAGTTGCACTGTATACACAGATGAGTCCTTCAACATTGATGTGCTAAACTGCATGTCCAGTGGAGATGGGCACACAGTCAGGGAAATAGAAACATTGAACAGTGGTAAGCCTACCAGATGTGCATCAGTGTAAGCCAAAGATGTTAATTTACAAATGCAAAACGTACATCCCTGTGTCAAATGCTGAACATTACACCCTCAGACTGCAGCAAAGGATGCTATAGATCCAGACTACATTAGGACACATATCCCATGGACCACATGGAGTCCATCACAGCAACACTTCATTTTCATGGTCTGAACACTATTACAACTGCAAATGCATGATGATACTCATCTACATCATGTACATCCAAAGAAAAACAACAAGTAAACAAAAAGAGGCTTTATTCAGCAAATGTTAAAGTAAAAATTCAAGTCCAAAAGAAACTAAGGCCAATGGCCAGTCCAAATACACAGTCCCAACAGGGTGATATGTGACAACTTGTCACCCATTGCTTGCCTGCACTGGTACAGACAGGGGACATCCCCCTCGGAGGGGCATACAAGGGGCAGGCCAGGCACCGCAGGGACAAGATCAGGGGATGCCAGAAGGAGGCAGTGAAGGGGTGGTGGGTGCAGCAGTGTCACCGGCAACTGCAGTGGAGGTGTCTGACTCAGTGGGGGCCGGCACCACTGTAGGGCACAAGTCAGATGGTGTGGGTGCTGCAACCACTGCAGTGGGCCGGTCAGATGGAGTGGACTGGGTCCCCACTGCAGTGCCCGAGTCAGACGGGGTGGTTGTGGACTCCACTGCAGTGCATGACTCCAAGGGAGTGGAAGGGGGGCAGATGAGGTGGGCAGGACAGAGGGGGGACCCGGTCTCCACACCAGTGTCACAAACAGGCTGAGCGTCTGGGTTGGGGGTGGAAGAGCAAGTGGTAGGGGGGGAGGGCCTAATCAGTTTGGGGATGCGGCATCGGTGTGTGGGGGAACCTGGGGCAGGGTGTGGCGGTGGAACCTGTGGAGTGGTGGCCTGGGAGATGGAGGAGAGAGACTGTGTGGTGGAGCTGCGTGGTGGTGGGGTCTTGCCCTTCCTCATCCGGGGGGACTTTCGAATGGGGTCCTCAGCCTGCCTGTGCCTGGGGGAGGGTGTCCGGGTGTGAGGGGCACTCCCCTCTGTGTGTGGTGGTCGCCTCTTCCGCCTGGACTTCGTGTCAGATGTATCTGTGGGGAAGAGGCCAAGCTCACAGACGAAGAGCTTCTGGGAGGGGCGGGGGTTGCAGGTGAGGCAAGGGAAGGGGTTTTGGAGGGAGAAGCATCTGAGGACTGCGGTGTGCTCGTGGATGCGTGTGTGTGTGTCTGGGCCCCATCCCCTATGAGTGAGATATCAGTCCCCTGACTGTGCGTGCGTGTGCGTCTGGAGTTTGGCTTGTGTGTCTGTGTGCTGCTTGTGTCTGTGCTGGTGCGTGCCGGTGCCGGTGTGTGTGTGCTTGGGACAGGTAGGGTGCTGGGGATTGTGGATGGGGCAGAGGTAGGAAGGGTGAGGGACTGTTGCAGGAGGGACACTGCTGCCATCAGTGAGGAGGCCATGGACTGATTGGTCCGATGTAGGGCAGACATGCCAGATGACATGCCCTCCATGAATGACACCAGTTGTGTCAAAAGACCTGTGTGTGCATGGAGGACACTGAGCATTGATGTCTGCCCTACATTGATCTGTTTAAGCAAGTCCAGAGAACCACACTCAGGGCAGCAGGGGGGACAGAGGCAGGGGGTGCGGTGCCTGGCATGAAGGAGACACGCTCCCCTACACAGGAGCCTCCACGGACATGTGGGATGGGAGCAGATGGGAGGGTGGAGATGGTGGTGGTGGCGGGGACAGACTTGCTTGACGTTGCTTCTGGTCTGCTGACACCCGCCTCCACAAGGGAGTCCTCACTGGAAGTGCTGTTTTCCCCAGCCGAGGTGGTCGTAGCTGAGGTCTCCTCAGTGTGGCTCCCTCACCCTCCGTGCCACTGGGTCCCTCGGTCTCCCCTGCAGTGGACCCAGTCTGGCTCTGCCGCTCCTCTTGGTCCGTGGAGCTGTCTCCTCCTGTGGCCGTGGATGTATCTGAAAACAATCAGGATAAACAGAGCAACATTAGTCACCTGTACTGACCACACACACCACAGTAAGTACAGCACATCACAGAGCAAGCCCTGCCATCATTTGCTAGACATTGCAATAAGTGCTGACACTGATTTGAAGAAGCCCATTGTCTGCCTGACAGTCAGTCATGCCACACATATCCTACCTGTCCATGCACCCATCTGTCTGCTGCCTGTTGTATGCGACTAATCATATGTGCACACATGCACCACATACACAG
The DNA here is from genome assembly GCA_963921515.1 of Calotriton arnoldi. Taxonomy (NCBI): domain Eukaryota; kingdom Metazoa; phylum Chordata; class Amphibia; order Caudata; family Salamandridae; genus Calotriton; species Calotriton arnoldi. The sequence continues at coordinate 368,948 of CAWUFW010011073.1, forward strand.
TTGTTGGACATCCAAGAGAACATATGGAAATGTGTCACTCCAAACACATGCCATCTCCTGCCACTGACTCAGTACATGTGTCAGGAAAAGTGATGTGCAAAGTCTCTGTTGATATGCGGGTTTTGGTTCCATCACCAGACACAATGATGTCCTCATGTCCTGATAGACAATGCAACAATGGTGTGCATGCAGGACGTGTCACACCACTGCTGGATCACCCTTTGCGATTGGAATGTCATGGCACAGGCCTGTCTGGCAAGTCAGTCATAACTGTCTACTGTCACAGGGGCAGTGCATACACACAACACCAGTCTGCACTGTGTCCCAATCATGGAAGTTTTTGAAAAGTAAGCCCTGTAGCTGACAGGTGCACATGTGCACCCCTGGCCACCCACATCATGAGGCCTGAGATGATCCCACATCAATCAAATGAGACATTTGAGTGACTGCAAACACAAATCCATACACATGAGCACTTCAACGTTTGATGCGAATGAACCAAAGCTGCCTGCACCCCAATGTTTCATACAACATTGTGCACAGTCAAGGATCAGAGACCTATGCATTGACCTATGTGCAGATCCCATAGTCACAACTCAGATGGCTGGCCACCCCAAATTGTTAAACACTCCAGGAGTCCAAATAGCAAGGCCACACCACGGTGACACAGAGGCATACACCTGAGTGCCCTCTTCACAATGCCCAATATGTATGCTGACACACGGGAGTGGGAGAACAGAGTGCCTTCGATGTCCGGAGTAGGCATTACAGTCCTGGTCCATGTGCAACATGGTATTACCCTGAATACTAGGCAGGTGGCTATGCATGTGTCACACACATGATGTACATACTACTGAGGTTCCTACCTTGGTCTCTGCTGCAACATGGGTGTGTGGCACATACCCCAGACATGTGGTGAGTCAGAGCAGCAATTGGAACACATGTTAAAGCCATACCCAGAGTACATGTCAGATCACAGGCATTGTGAGCAATTGTACCACCCATGCAGCCCACCACAAAGTTCCTGTAACTGATGCTGTCCCCAACTTGAACCACAGGTAACTGCAAGTACACAGTACCCAAGTGACCTAAGTCACAGACTGTAAGGGCCATACCTGTGTATCAGATGAGGAGGGGGCATGACACAAGTGAGGGATATGAGTCCAGGATGACATGACAGTTGTACTGTGGAAGTGGAGCCAGGCTAAAGGAGTGCATAGAGCATGTCAGGCATAGTACACAGTTGAGGCTAGCACTTACCCCATCCTTGCTGCTGTCTGGCCTTCAGCTGCCCATCCAGGTCAGGGAAGACCACCGCCAGGATCCAGAGCATGTGGGGGGTCAGGGTCCGGTGTCCGCCCCTCCTGCAACAGCTTCAGCTGGACCCTTGCGATCCTCCGGGTCCAGCCCCGAAGGTCCTGCCACCTCTTCTGGCAGTTGCGGATCCTGCGCCTGTAGACCCCCACCGATCGTACTGCCCGGACGATGGTCAGCCAGATGTCCTGCTTCTGGTTGGCATCAACCTGTGAGGATGACAAAGTGAAAAGGCCATTACTACACATGCAACATTTTCGTGCATCACACAGTTGGATATACATGTCTCAATCACAGGCGCATATGATGTACACAGGCAGTGCAACTATGGCTATGGACAGTTTGCCAGCAGTTACCACATGGTATCATTGCCTGGGAAGTCAAACCTTGTTGGAATGCACTGTTGCTGCACTATACCTGTTCAGTGCATGTAACTACACACTTTGGGGGCTGACAACTACTCAGTGAGCATGCTAGCCAGTGGTGTGCACACTGTAAGTCTTGCTAGTCAGACAACATGCACAATTAGTAAGGCAGTGGACAGCACACTCACCTGCTCCCCTGGTTTCCCATACAGCTTGCTGTACTGTCGAAGGAGGCTGTCCAGCAGGGCCTGGTTCTCCTCAGTGCTGAAGGCTGGGGCTCTCTCCACAGTACGTGCCATTGCAGTAGCCAGAGGATGCAGAGACAGCAGCAGTGGTGGTGGCAGATGTCGTCCTGGAGCATGTAGTGCAGGCAAGCGAGCTCTCAGGGGAACAGCCAGCATTATATGTGTGCTGCAGAGGCAGATACTGTCCCATGTGTCCAAAGTGATAGGTCCAAGTCGTTTGCATCTTCTGAATCTGGCCAATCCATGGAATTGCACCACTTATACACGCCCACAGCATCCTTCAAAAGTTCAACTTCATGACACCCATGAATTTGCAACATTGTTGTGGGTGGCCAACTGAATTCACTGCATCAGACTCATTAAAGCTTCGAAAACGCGTCCGTTACCATGTCAGGCCATAGCCAATGCATGCGCACTGATCGGACCATTGCTGTACAACGCGTATTTCGAAAAACAACACGCATCCGTCCACATCATATGCAATGGCCAATGCGTGCGCACCGATCGGTCCATTGCTGTACAACGCGTATTTCCGTCCACATCAAATGCAATGGCCAATGCGTGCGCACCGATCGGTCCATTGCTGTACAACGTGTATATCGGATGACAACACGCATCCGTCCACATCATATGCAATGGCCAATGCGTGCGCACCGATCGGTCCATTGCTGTACAACGCGTATTTCCGTCCACATCATATGCAATGGCCAATGCGTGCGCACCGATCGGTCCATTGCTGTACAACGCGTATATCGGATGACAACACGCATCCGTCCACATCATATGCAATGGCCAATGCGTGCGCACCGATCGGTCCATTGCTGTACAACGCCTATTTCCGTCCACATCATATGCAATGGCCAATGCATGCGCACCGATCGGTCCATTGCTGTACAACGCGTCCCAGTACACATCACTCGCATATGTCACCATGGTTGTCACTGGTGAACGTATGCCAGCCACAATTACTTGCCAGGGACTCAGGGGCACACCTACAACACCACAGCCTGTCCACACTGTATCCTAAGGCATGTAAGGCTGCATTACCTGTGTGTGTATGGGGGTCAACATGTGGTTTTTTTGGTGGCATTTGGGGGCAGCCACTCCCAGGCTGTGCACGTGTTCATGGGGACAGAATCCTTTGTGTATTGTGCACATGACCACTGTGATGTGCAACTGTTCAGTTCAGGGCATGTGGCATGGTCACATTTCCAGGTTGTGTATGTGTATGTCATGTCACATACACCCTGAGTCCCATGTGGGAAGGTATGTACGTCACAGGGTGACCCATTGCCACAATAGTGATGGCCCTCCACAGTCTGTGTGCATGTTGTGTTTCAGATGTCTCTTATTCCATGTGCACAATGGGAGACAGTCTCCACATCCACGTTGTTTGTGCATCGACTTTGATGTTGTGCGTGTGTGTGTCACAGACGTCCATGTCTGTCCTGCAGAGGCAACAGGGGCCACTACCTGTGGGAGTCATGGTTGTTTTGCTGACGTGTACATGATACGCCATGTCATGCCACTGTCCATGTTGCAATACAGGGTCCCTGGGAATCTACCTGTCAATGAGCTGTGATGCCTGTGGCACATCTGTCCTCACTTGTCACTGTGGTGTGTGTTTGGAACGTGACAGCAGTACATGGGTACTGTGACACAGCCTAATGATTTCCCATTGCACGACCTGGAACTTGTTGTCAACACATGTTGAACTGTGATGTTAGATGTTGGCCATGTAGGTGCCATATATGTCCATACAGAACGGCACACACATCAAGTACTTGTGTCTTGTAATGATGTATCATGTGATATTGAGTATGGTCAATGCCACATATGTGGGGTGACTGACAATCTTTCTTTGTTCACCTATGCACTGCAGGGCACCAGCTGTCCATAGACCATTCCCTGACCTTGCAACCATGGTTGAACGTGACTGCATCCGACAGTACCGCTTCAACAGGCCGCTGATTGAGGAATTGGCGGTGCGGTTGGCCCCACATTTGCAACCTGGCCCGACATACCCTACAGCGCTGACCCCCAAGGTGAAGGTGATGGCAGCCCTACACTTCTTTGCCACCGGTACCTTTCAACACACTGTGGCGTCTGCTGGTGGGATGTCACAGACCATGTTCAGCCGTGTGCTACGCGATGTTTTGGAGGCAATGTTGAGATATCTGAACCAGTACATCTATTTCCCTAAACGTCAACAACTCACTGACATCAAGAGTGACTTCTATGCCCTGGGGTGGATGCCACATGTCATTGGCTCCATTGATGGGACACATGTGGCTTTGGTACCACCACAGGCACATGAGCAGGCATACAGGAACAGGAAACATTACCATTCTATCAATGCTCTGGTGGTATGTCTTGCAGATATGAGCATCTCACATGTGTGTGCACGTTTCCCCGGTTCTGCACACGATGCCTACGTGATGAGGAGTAGTCGCATCCCGAGGATGATGTCACAGATGCAGAACCAGCTTGCCTGGCTTGTCGGTGTATACTGACTTTGTACCATTGTGTGTGTTCTGCAATGTTGTATTCCACCCTCTTTACCCAACTCAGCTAATGTGCAATTGTCTGTATGTAGGTGACTCCGGATACCCCAACATGCCGTGGTTGCTGACACCCCTCAGGAACCCTGTGACACCAGCCCAGATGCGCTACAATGAGGCACATGGTCGGACCAGGAGAGTGATCGAGCGGACATTTGGTCTCCTGAAGAGCCGCTTTCGCTGCCTGGACAAGACAGGAGGGGCCCTCCCATATGCCCCAGCAAAGGTGTGCAAGATTGTCATCGTCTGCTGCATGCTACACAACCTGGCAGTGAGGAAGGAGTTGCCTCTCATCCTGGATGACGATGACCAACATCCGCCACCTGTGGAGGATCCTGGCCTGGGCCACGATGCCAGTGATGATGATGATGATGAGGGTGATGTCCGCACACAGCTCATCACCAACTTCTTCAGCTGAATGTGAGTATCCAGAGATGTCATGCCAATGATTTGAGTTTGCATGATATGTGTTGGTGGTGCTCTGTTGCTGTTTCAGTGTGGCCATGTGCTACTTGACTGGATGCGTGCAGCGATGTGTCCTTACAGGTAGTCTGTACTCCCCAACAGTGTTGGTATACTAACTTGGTTTTGTGTAGGTATCTTGTGACATGTATTGGGCATGAGTATTGCAGTTCTGTCCTGTTCTTCAGTGCTTTTGACTGTGTGTCATGTCTGTCCTTCACAGGGTGCTTTCAGAGTTGTTTGGTCAACTCGGATCCCCCGACACCATGATTCAACTTCCAGGGTGGAAGCAGTCGTTTCCCTACAGGTGATGTGCCCCACACCCCTGGACTTTATTTCTTCTACACTTGTTGACTGTGTGGCCACTGCCACGTGGGATTACCTTGCATCTGTAGTGGAAACAACATGTTGAAAATGTGCAATAAACCTGTGCTTCACTTTGGGATGTGCGTTGTCTGTGGTCACACATCTGACTGACATTTGCTTACTGCACCTGTGGGCTAGTTAACACAGACTGTGAATAGGTGTGGTGTCTGTGCATTCCACTGTATTTCCTGGCAACATCAGTGTAGGCGATGAGTCAGATGGCCCTGGTGTGTATGTGTTGTGTTGCCCTAGTGGTGTGTCTCCCTCATATGAGTCACGTCTCCATGACTCACATGATGGTGTTGAACTTGCTGTAGCAGTTAGCATGCACAGTGTCATTTAGCAGATCATCATCTCCATGACAAAAACAACGCTGGAATCACAACAGAGGCAAGTATGGTGTATTAGTCAGTTTATTTACATACATGTGTGAGGATAGTGCACAGGATGGTGGGTGCTGTACATTGGGATTGGAATCCAAAGTTCCCAGATGAGTTGGAAGTGTTGGTAGCAGAAATGTCCTGAGTAAAGTCCACAGTCATCTGATGCATTAGTCCAACTTAAACTCCCCATGTCATGTGGGAGAGTTATGTTGCATTCGACAGGGTGAACAGTTTGCACACAAAGGAGAATTTCCAGAACAGGTGTTTGCTTCCTGAAGGATGTACATGGCCATCGGCCTCTCAGTTGTCCTTCCTCGGACGGCCCCTCTTCTTTCTGGGGGGACCCTCACGTGCAGGCCGCTGCGGTGCAGAGGACTCTCCACCAGAGTCATCCTCCCTCCCTGTGGCAGTTGCAGTTGTTGCGGCACCAGATGTTGTGGGCACACAGGGAGGTGTGGCCATGTTGGTGCTAATCTGGCGGAGGCATGTCAATATGTCCCTCTGCACCGCTGTCAGTTCTTCCAATGTGTCCCACTTGGACTCCATGCCAGACATGTGTGTCTCCACACAGGACATGTGTGTCTCCACACGGGACATGTGGGAGTCCAAGCGGGCATGATGTGCTGCCTGCTGCTGTTGAATGTCCTTGAGGATCCCCACTACCTGGCTGACCTCTCCGGTGCTATTCTGGTACGCATCAGCAATGCGTACCAGTTGTGGGTCATCATGCAGTCCAGACCCCTCTGCAAACAGCGACCTCTGCCTACCACCCTTCCCACCACCCCTGGCCACACGTGCGGGACCTGCGGTGGCACGCACAGGTGACCCTAGGCCCCCTTGGGGGTTGGTACTGGGGTTGTTGTCCGTTGCTTCACGGTGGGCTGGGGTCCCTGTGCTGTTGTCATTGGAGGTCCTTGGTCTGTCTGTGTCGGCGGGGGTGGTCTGTGTGTCGGCAGATGTTGGAGGAATGGGTGCAGGGGGTGCAGATGGTGGTCCTGCTGGTGCTGCATGATGACTCACACCGGAGGTGCCAGGTTGGTCTTCGCCATCCGATGAGGGCAGAGGCTGTTCCACACCAGAGAGCTCATGGGCCACCGGAGCCTGGGACAGGGACTCCTCCTCATCTGCTGCTGTGTCCCCATCATCACCTGTTTTTGGAAGAGACACACAATGTATGTTATGTTTCTGCAGGCATCAATGGTTCAAACACATGACAGTTGTGACTGTACCTCTGGATGCGGCCCTGTACATTGCATTGTCCTAAGTTGTCACAGTCAGAGGTTGATATTGGTGTGGCTCATTGTCCTGCCAACCTGATGCTTTGCAATGTTGATGTTGAGGTGTGTACATGACCAGCATTGGTGGTATTTGGTTGACATCCGGACCTCCTTCTCCCCCCAGCCCAGTTATCCCACCATGAAGCATCCCACCCTTGCAGTGGGTGCAGGTTAACTCTCAGGATGTCAGTCAGTGGTGTCCTGCTGTTGGTTGGTGCACAGTTCCCAGCAGGGCCTGGTACTCCCCACAACAGAGAACCATTGTCAGACATCTTTGAAGTGGCTTTTCACTCCCTGTGAGGTGTGCATGCTTCAGTGTGAGCTTGCTGGGCCATGTGGGTGGGGGATGTTGAGCTGTGACTACCATTCCCATCATGCTTTTGCCTACACCCCCCTTCCCAGCATGCCCATACTTCCTTCCTTTTGAGTCGACTTCACTGTGTGTGAGTGTGACAGCAATGGCAAGATGGCTGACAGTGGTGTCCTGCTGTTGGTTGGTGCACAGTTCCCAGCAGGGCCTTGTGCTCCCCACAGCAGTACCCAGTGTCAGCCATCTTGTCAGTTCTTTTCCACTCCCTGTGATGTGAGCATGGTTCAGAGTGGTGTTGATGGGCCAATTGTGAGGGTGACCAATATCTGTGACTACAACTCCCATCATGCCATTGCCTACACCCCCCTTCCCAGCATGCCCATACTTCCTTCCTTTTGACTCTACTTCCCTGTGGGGTAGTGTGCCTGTGCTGACAGGATGGCTGACAGTGTTGTCCTGGCGTTTGTTTGGCTACAAGTCCCAAGAGTGTCCCTGTGCTTCACACAGCATAACCCAGGGTGGTGGTTCTTTGTGGGATATTTAATTAGAGTGTGAGGCATTGCATTCTCCCAGGTGAGTTGTGTGGAGTTTGTGTAAAGGGGGGTGTGAGAAAAGCTGCTTGTGACTATGTTCAGAGCTGTCAGTCCTCCTTCCCACCCAGCCAGATATCCCACCATGGAACGTGCTTCCATTGCAGGGAGTGCAAGTTTTCTTTCAGGATGTCAGTCAGTGGTGTCCTGCTGTTGGTTGGTGCACAGTTCCCAGCAGGGCCTTGTGCTCCCCACAGCAGTACCCAGTGTCAGCCATCTTGTCAGTTCTTTTCAACTCCCTGTGATGTGAGCATGGTTCAGAGTGGTGTTGATGGGCCAATTGTGAGGGTGACCAATATCTGTGACTACCACTCCCATCATGCTATTGCCTACACCCCCTTCCCAGCATGCCCATACTTACTTCCTTTTGAGTCGACTTCACTGTGTGTGAGTGTGACAGCAATGGCAAGATGGCTGACAGTGGTGTCCTGCTGTTGGTTGGTGCACAGTTCCCAGCAGGGCCTTGTGCTCCCCACAGCAGTACCCAGTGTCAGCCATCTTGTCAGTTCTTTTCCACTCCCTGTGATGTGAGCATGGTTCAGAGTGGTGTTGATGGGCCAATTGTGGGGGGTGACCAATATCTGTGACTACAACTCCCATCATGCCATTGCCTACACCCCCCCTTCCCAGCATGCCCATACTTCCTTCCTTTTGACTCTGCTTCCCTGTGGGGTAGTGTGCCTGTGCTGACAGGATGGCTGACAGTGTTGTCCTGGCGTTTGTTTGGCTACAAGTCCCAAGAGTGTCCCTGTGCTTCACACAGCATAACCCAGGGTGGTGGTTCTTTGTGGGATATTTAATTAGAGTGTGAGGCATTGCATTCTCCCAGGTGAGTTGTGTGGAGTTTGTGTTAAGGGGGTGTGTGAGAAAAGCTGCTTGTGACTATGGCCAGAGCTGTCAGTCCTCCTTCCCACCCAGCCAGATATCCCACCATGGAACATGCTTCCATTGCAGGGAGTGCAAGTTATCTTTCAGGATGTCAGTCAGTGGTGTCCTGCTGTTGGTTGGTGCCCAGTTCCCAGCAGGGCCTGGTACTCCCCACAACAGAGGACCATTGTCAGACATCTTTGAAGTGGCTTTTCACTCCCTGTGAGGTGTGCATGCTTCAGTGTGAGCTTGCTGGGCCATGTGGGTGGGGGATGTTGAGCTGTGACTACCACTCCCATCATACTATTGCCTACACCCCCCTTCCCAGCATGCCCATACTTCCTTCCTTTTGAGTGGACTTCACTGTGTGTGAGTCTGACAGCAATGGCAAGATGGCTGACAGTGGTGTCCTGCTGTTGGTTGGTGCACAGTTCCCAGCAGGGGGGCCTTGTGCTCCCCACAGCAGTACCCAGTGTCAGCCATCTTGTCAGTTCTTTTCCACTCCCTGTGATGTGAGCATGGTTCAGAGTGGTGTTGATGGGCCAATTGTGAGGGTGACCGATATCTGTGACTACAACTCCCATCATGCTATTGGCTACACTGACTTCACCAGCATACACAGCATTCCTTCCTTTCAGTGAGCTTCCCTGTGAGGTGGTGTTCTAGTGGTGGCAAAATATCTGACAGTGTTTGTTGGTTAGATTTGTGCCACTGCCTTGCTCTATTTGTTGTTAGGTTTGTACATGTCATGACACAGTTACATATCACTATGAGATGGCATGTATTGTGTTTATCTAACTAACATACACATCTTGGGATGGTTATCTTTTGGTTGCTGTGGATTTGCTAAGGGTGCATGGTTTGACTATCCCCTTGACAGTGATGTGTGTGTATTGTCACACAATATTGGGTATATTGGTTGTGTACTCACCAGGCTCTGGGATGTTTGATAGTCCATATACGCTCACTGGTGGTAGGATGGCCCGCACCTTCTCCTCCCAGGGCCTGAGGTATACTGGTTTGGCAGGAGGGCCACTGCCGGTGCGATGACTCAAGGCGTAATCCTTCTTTAGTAGGTCCTTGACCCTCCTGCGCACATCATACCACCTGTTCTGGATGTCTTCCTTTGTGCGCAAACATGGTGATTGTGCGTTCACCCTGTCGACGATCCTTTCCCACATCTTGGTTTTCTGCGACATGGGGGTCTGTTGGACCAATGTACCAAACAACTGTGGCTCTACCCTGAGGATCTCATCTACCAGGACTTCCAATTCACTGTCTAGGAACTTTGGATTCTTCTTTGGGGGCATGGTGATGGGTGGTGGTGGGTGTTGATGTGTGTGTGAGTGTGCAAGTGAGGGTGGGTGAGTGTAGGTTTTGCTGGGTGTATGTGAGGGTGCTATTTGGGAGGTGATAATGGTGTGTGGCTTGTGTGATGGATGAGTTGTGAGTGTGTCTGTGGTTGCTGTCTGATGGTGTTCTGTGCTGGCAGGTCAGTTGAATTTGCAAAGGATCATGGTAGTGATTTGTGGCCTTTATATGGGTGGGGTTGTGGGTGTGTCTTTGTTCCATGTTTTTTCACCCCTGTATTTATTGACTTTGTCATTGCTTGTTTGGCCCTTTTTTTTTGTATTTTTCCTTTGTGGGTTTTGGGCATGTCGGAGACGTTCTTCTGACCGAGTAGGACACTGAAGTTGGCTCGTGCAGGCTTCTCCGAGTCTTTCAAGCTGTGTTTCTGCTGTGTTTCATGTGCGGTGTACGCGTCGGTCACGGAGTATTGGGTTGCTTCGGCTCGGTTTTGTATGCGTATCTGTTGTGCGGCTTGGGCTCCGTGCGACTCGGTCTGGTTTTCCACGCATTGCATCGTACTGCGCGGGTCGGAGTTCGCGGGTACGTTTCTGTCGGGTTCATTCCTGGTGCGTGTCGGTCGGTTCGATTCGCGTAGTTTTCCGACCGGATAGCTGGTTTCCGTGCGGTTCGGTCGTTCGGCTTGTGTTCCGTGCGAGTCGGTCGTGATTCACATGCATTGCATCGTACTACGCGGATCGGGCAGCGCCGGTACGTGTCGGTCGGACAATATTCCCGTACCGAGTCGGTCGGTACGTTTTCCGGCCTGAATCGGAATCGGCCCCTAAATTTCAAAGAGGAGTCCTGGAAATTTATGCAAGTTAATGATTTAGGGCCCGATTACAAGTCTGGCGATCCGAGGGCAGCCAGACTATGGTGGGGCGTGGCAGTGGCGTTTTCCCAACCACGCGTTTATGACTCAGTCAGTGGTACCGCCGTGGGACCGCCGCTGCCATTCCCTGGATGTGGCGCGGAGGTCCTGAGGGCGCAATATGCTTGGCAGACTGCAGTGGTCTTGCCAAGCATATTACGAGTTTCCTCTCCGCCAGGGTTTACATGGCAGTTCCTCCTCTATGCAAACCTTGGCAAAGGGGAAACAAACAGGGCCTTACAGGGCCCCCTTGTGCCTCACGCCATGTGGATGCACACAGGGGGGCACATGCATGCACATCAGTTCCTGCATGGCATGGACTTTCGAGTTCATGCCGTGCAGGAACTGTTTTTGACGTTCCCATTGCGTTGCCGGTGTTTAAAGGCACCCCCTTGGGAATGCCAAATAAAAGCCAGAGAAAACTCGGAATCTGACGGGAGGCATCACCACAGGTTTGGCGGTGCGGTGGACCCTTAGTCAAACCTCCAAACTCAGAATCGAGCCCTAACTGTCATATTCTTACTTATTTTTTACAGTTGTGTCTCCCAAGGGCATTGCTTTTTACATTTGGAGAAAATATGTATTTTTTTATTGTGTTTGCTGGAGTTAATAGATAATCTCTCTATAAAGTCCAATTCTTCCAAGTGAATCAGAAGTTAAAACACAGTCAGGAGAGGCATTTCTTACATTCACTTTGGAACTCAGGGAATGGTATAATTTGAGAATGAAGCCCTGTCCCTCCCCACAGGTGGGTGGTCAACACATCATTTGGAAGGGATGATGTGGTTTCTATGAGGATGCCTATTATCATCCTTTCTTTGAAGGCTGTTAGTTGTGGAAAGAGAACAGATGAGTATTCTGTAGGAGTACTGTGTAGACCGAGTAGGACATTTGGTCCCATGAGCTGAATGTAGACAAACTCTGTACCCTTGAAAGGTTAAACCACAGATTAAACCAGAACCTTCAACATCCATACTGAGTTTTGTATCAATTGTTGTGTGGATAATGAGAAACTCAACATTTCTTGTGACTGTCTTCACTTTCTAAAAGTTGCAACTGACAAACCAGTGTATCATTGGCCTCCTCCTTCACCATATATTGTACCCTCACTCTGAAGAACACAACAAATTAATTCATACCGGTTTTACTATTAAAAAAAAACACAGGGATGTCGAATCAATGCCCATCTAGGGGTCCACAGACAAAATACCACCATACCAAAATAGTGTGAGCAAAATATCGTGGTCAAACATAGTTATCAAACAAGAATATAGATATGTAAAACAAAAGAAACGCAGAAATATTTTATATTTAAAATTAAATAAAATAAATACATATTACAATGTTAAATACATATCATAAATAACTAAAAATATTATTATTATTTTAAAATTGTTTTTTAAGATCAAAATTATTTATGAAGTAATTTTATTTTAGTTACTTCCCACCGTACACCACTACAAAACTCACAACCCACACCTAAAACTTAACTTTAAAAAACAAATTATTTACACTATTACCATAGTTAGAGCCAATGCCGTGCAGGAACCTTGTTGTGCGGTCCCATTGTGGGGCCTTTTTCAAAAGCACCTCCGTCTTTGAAAGAGGCACTGCTGCGGGACCGCCACGCCATCCGTCTGCCAGACCACTTTAAAGTCATAATCTGGCAGGCGGCTGGTGGCATACCGCCCATTCCTGCACTCCCAAAGCTTGATATTGGCCCCTTAAGATAAACTGCTTATAATTAATTTACTTCCCCCTTGTACCCCTATGAAACACACAGCCTTCACCTAAAATAAAAAATTATTACATAATTATTATAATTAATTATCAATTAAAAAATTCATATTAAACAACAACTAATTATTAGTTAATTAAAATGTATTTACTCCCACCCTTTACCCCTACAAACCCCACAACTCGCACCTACAATAAAACATAGAAAGATTTAATTACAAAATTAACATAATTAATTATCGAATAAATAATTAATATTAATTAACAACTAGCGTTTAATTAAATAGAACTAATTTACGTCCCATCCTGTTCCCCTATAAACCCACAACCCACACCTAAAATTTAAAAAAATCATTTACACAATTAACATATTTAATTATCAATTAAATAAATAATATTAATCAACAACTAATTAATAATTAATTAAAATAAATCACTTCCCACCCTGTACCCCTATAAGCCCGCCACTAACATTTTTATTAAAAAGAATAATGACACAATTAACATAATTACTTATCAATTAAATTAATAATGCTAATTAAAAACGAATTTTTAATTTATTATTATTTAACTACTTCCCACCCTCAACCCCTATAAACTCACAACCTGCTATGGTACTAAAAATCACAAAAAGTTATTACATTAAATTTAATAACTACTAAAAATGTAACAACTATATTAAGGAACGAACAATAAGTATACAAACAATTTACATCATATACATTTAAAATATATACTAAAACATAACAATAATTTAGAAAACGATATTATAAACAACTATACTTTTGGAAACAATAATGACTTACCTTAAAATCAATATTCTTGACAACAATATTCTTGAAGACTATATTTCCATATCACTATATTTTGGTAGGACGATATTTAAATTTTGATAATTTGTCTGAATACCCCATCTAGGCAACTCGTTTTTGAAAAATACATTGACGGGGTCAACCAGGATCCTCCTGCCCCAACTGTAAAGATTACACTATTCACAATTAAAAGAATCCTGAGAGAAATCATTGCCATAGGCTCATCGGTGGGCAGAATGGAGATCAACCTAATGGAAATGACACCAGAGATTAAATCCACTGGATCAAACATGACTTAGGGCCTCATTAGGATTGCGGTTGGACATTCATTCGGAAATGGGACCGCCCGACTACAAGTCTGCGTTCCCGCCAGCCGAATTAGGATGCGACTGCCAACACGGCGGTCGCAATGTCTATATTTTGTATTGTGACGCTTGCTGCAGGCTGCTGCACACACACACAGTACAAAAAATGGACATTACACATAACCCTGCACTACGTGGCAGGCACCATGGGGTGCCTGCCACATGGTGTAGGGATATGTATGGGGGCACCTTAGGTGCCCCCAAGACCCAAAGCTGAGGCCCAGGGGTGAAGTGGGGCACGCTACGGGACCCCAATGTCCCTCTCCGCCCACCTTTTCATGACGGGTTCACACTCATGAATGGGCAGGCGGAAAGGAACCACCACCACCACCATTGTAGGTATTACTGCTCCTTCGACGGACCGATGGGCTCCTTGAGCCCGTTTGATCTGTGACGGCCGGTCTCTCCAACTGCCAAAGAACCGCCAGCCATCATAATGAGGCGGGCGGTAACGCAGCCAAAGATGGCGGTGGGACCGCCACCAAAGGGGTGATCGTGGCGGTCTCACCGCCATCATAATGAGGCCCTTAATTTCTATTTTGCTTTGTTCCAGTGACAAAAGAATGGCTGCCTGGAGAATTCCCTATATATAAAATACTAGACTAGGGACGTGATATGCAGAAACTCTTCCAAAAAGTTAAGGACTTGGAAGACAGATGAAAGAGGGACAGCTTTAAATTTTATGGCAAACGAGAAAGCCTTAAAAAACAGTACATGGATCTTTCTGCCACACCTGCTGGAGTTGAAATTCTCTTCTGCTCTACTATATCTGATCTAATGCTGCTACTAAACCTGCCTTCAGACAATGATAGCATATTTTTTATGACACAGAAAGGTGAAGGAAACTAGCCGAGCCTCAAACAAAGACAGGCCCTAAATGTTTGAGAGCCATAAATGTATATTGCTTAATACCTTTCATTTAAGACTCACCTGAAGCAGCCTGAGACATACAATTTGGCCTACTTGAATTAGCTACAATGACCATCTACTTCAATGGTTAACTACTGAATGCACAGATCCAGATGAACTGCAACTTCAGCTGGATGACATTGAACAAATGGACAGGGAAATACAAAGTGACAATGCTGCGGAGAATGCAACCAGAGTCATAATCATAGATTAGCCGAAGATCCACTGCTAGAAATCACATAGGTGCTGACACTCAGACAAGGACTGTCTAAATCAAGTAGTGGAGTCTCTCATATGTGATAAATTGAGATTCCACTAAAATCAAGGGAAGCTATAGACACTATCAACAAAAACCTTGGAATGGGTTACATTTTGATGATTAATGTTTAACGGTATGCCTATATTGTTATTGCTACCTATTCCTGCCTTGACACAGCTTTGACGTGAGTGCACCTAATCTCCCATAAATCTTTTTTCATTATCTTTCTAGAGCGCCTGAATAGTTCCTTGATGTCAGGTGGATACGTCTTCTGATCTCCCCTCCGCCATCCATTCCACTCTACCTCTGCTTCATTCCTGGGTGACAGAAAGTGAAAAATAATGTGATGCTTTCTAACTCGAACAAGACGAGTAAGGATCATATTCATGAATGTACATGGGCTGTTGCATTACATCAAAATAAAATATTAAACAATCTAGCCACTAACCAGACAGGCATGGCATTTTTACAAAAGACACATTTCTATCCATTGGAGACATACAAATTGAAGCATGATTGGTTAGCACCAGGATACCCTCTTGGGTGAAAGGGCACTTCACAAATCTGCATAACTTACATGGGACATGACATAGGAATCTGTTGTCAGGTAGGGGAACTGGAGATGCTGTTTTACCACTAAGGGGCCAATTACGATCTCATCTGGAAAGCCTCCCGACCGAATCGATTCCAGAATGGTTTCCGAACGACTCGACCCCGAGCTTCCTGAACGACGGATTAGGATGCATTGCATGTTAAACTCCTACCAAGTCGGTAGGAAAGCAATCCGCCCGACCGAATCGTCCGGAAACAAGCCTGATGCGACCGACTTGTTCGGAAAAGCTGAAGAATAGCATTCCGGTTACGAATCAGACTCGGTTTACCCCAAGACCAGATGACGATGCACCCAACGCAGTTTCTGAACCGTGTCGATTTGTGTTACAAATGACAATTGGAAACTGATAAAAACAGTCAAAACAAGCAATGTCACCACCAAAATCCCCCCAAAAATGTTCAAATATTAGCCACACCCCCCAATCTGCCTATATAAAAGGCCAAAAACATTACCATGATGCTTTGCTCTAACACAACTGCTGCTAGGTCTCAGGAGTCTCTACATATTCCCTGCTCCCTGCCTCCCTGCCTCACACACTCACACTTCACCCACCACACAACTTGCACAGATTTTATTTAAAAAATTCTTACAAACACACATTCTTTTTCATATTCACACTCACTCTCACTTTCACACTCACCCTCACCTTCACCCTCACCCTCACCATGCCATGAGGAAGCAGCCACGTTTTACAGAGAAGAAGCTTGTAGATGAAATAGTCAGACTAGGGCCACAGTTATTTGGGAACCTAGTCCAACAGATCCCCCTTTCCCAGGGAAATAGGATGTGGGACAGGATAGTCAACAAGGGGAACACTGAACCACCTATCCTGCGCACAATGGATGATATCAGGAGTAGGTATCATGATGTGCGAAGGAGGGTCAAAAGACTGCTGGCCAGAGAACATGCTGAAAGCCAGTGGACTGGTGGTGGCCCTCCTGCACCACCTGTGCACTTCACTTCCTGGGCGGAGAAGGCGTGTGCCATCCTTCCGCCGGAGAACGTCTATGGACTACCAGAAGCACCAGAGTCTGGTAAGTACCTACTCCACATTACAAAAAAGTTACCAATTACACCTCTATTGACATCACTGTAAATGATACATTTATACAAATGACTGTTTTTAAATTAAAAATAAAACTAGAGTAAATGAGCATGTGATGTGTATGTCATAATTATAAACAACATACCTGCACTGAAAATGAAAATGCATAAAATTCCTACCATGTACATTCTTCTTACAAACTCACAGCAAGGCTTTGTGCTCCAAACACCAGTCACCAGTGTCAGCCATCTTGCCAGCACATTTGCACTTACTCTCAGGAAAGCTGAGTCACAGGTAGGATGTTTGGGATGGCTGGGAAGTTGGGTGTGGGCACAGGCCTGATAGGAGTTGTAGTGACAGCAAACTCTCCTCCTCCCACATAGCCCAACAAGCCCACCTGGAACTATGCTTTCCTGACAGTGAGTGGATATGTACTAGCAAGATAGCTGACACTGCTGCATGGTGTCTGGAGCAGAAGGCCTTGATGAGAGTTGCAGTCAAGTCAAACAGCAGGCACCAGTGTCAGACATCTTGAATGTACACTTCCCCTCATTGTCAGGACATTACTCTCCTTGGTGGCCTGGTAGGGCTGCCTGGGAGGAGGAGTGTTTGCACTGACTACATCTCTAATCAGGCTCTGTCCTACACACACCTTCCCACCCAGCTCAAACAGCACACCTAGGACTATGCTGTCCTTTATGGTGAGTGGAAATTTACTGGCAAGATGGCTGACACTGGGGACTGCTGTTTGGAGCACAAGGCCATGATGGGAGTTATTGTCAACTCTGACACCAGGCACCAGTGTCAGTACATTGTCACTCACTGTGAGGAATGCATCGTTCCAGGTGGTCTGTTTTGGCTGGCTGGGAAGGTGTGTGTAGGACAGGGCCTGATGGGACATGTAGTCAGGGCTAATACTCCTCCTCCTAACCAGCACAAACAGCCCACCAGTAACCATGCTTACCTGACAGTGAGTGGAAATGTACTGACAAAATGGGTGACACTGTGGACTGGTGTCTGGACCACTACACCCCGCTGGGAGTTGTGGACAAATAGGCACAGTCATCAGTGTCCGACATCTTGCAAGTACCTTCCCACTCACTGTCAGGGAAGCAGAGTTACAGGTAGGCTTTTGGTGCTGGGTGGGAAGGTGTGTGTGGGACAAGGCCTGATGTGAGTTGTAGCCATTGCAAATACTCATCCTCCCACCCAGCCCTGCTAACTCCTCTGTGCCTATGCTTACCTCATAGCGTTGTATTCCTCTTAGGGTATCCATAAACGGGCTTTCCAGTATCATGTCCTTATATAGGCACAATTCGCCCTGCCCTTATATAGGCATAAAATCCCAGCCCTTATTTAGGCATTAAACCATGCACTCCAAATACAGGCATGGTCTCTGACATCCGTCCACCCTAACGTCACAACGAGTTCATGAAGAACAGACCCTTAGGCTGCGGGAGTTTCCCTAGTCCAGGACTATTGATTTCTTCAAGGACTCATATATTATGCATGAACCATTATTCCTTAAGGGGTTCATTCATGACGTCTTTCGCTGTCCAACTCACGTCAATACTAACATTCTTAGGTGCTCTCAGGTATAAATATACCTTCCCTAGCCCCTGTAAACCAGAGGAGACCTCGACTTCAGAGGAGCCCGTTTCCCGGCCTGACGCACTGAGAGGACGCTGCCTTCCCTGCACGCAGAGAGCCCAGCTTCCAGCTTCCAGTGATCTGACTTCCCTTGCGGGGTGTTGGAGTTCGAGTCTGGCAAAGAGATTCCTACCTCTCTCATTCTTCAGGTATGGAGCTGACTAGAACCTAGAGGGACTCTTGGCATACTAGGCATACTAGACTTAACATACTCTTAGTATACCATAGTAAGGAATACTTCACCTACTTCTTCCCTCTTCCTACACCTAGGTTAGGTACATTGGGGTAGAACTAGCTTAGCAACGCATCGTATGAGTACTCGCATTTTTAGTCTGTGTTATTTATGTAACTGCATATGTACTAAAAGATAATGCTATCGCAGTATTATTTATTTCTACTGCTCACCCTGTACATTATTTATCTCGCATACTGTCTTGTGATCGTAACAGCACATTTTACTTACACCAGAAACAAGACTGTTCAATAAATCCTTTATTGAAACGCCCGTCTATTTCTTTCTGTGTAACTTGGAGAAAACTAAGCATGCACGACTGAGCTGAGTGAAATAGTTATCTATTGTTTCCACGACTCTGGGACACGTTCTGATTCTAAAGGGAAACACAGTGGTCATGTTTTGCGGCTGCCAGAAACTACTCCCTTCTTGTTGTCAAGGACTTTCTAGTGGCCTCT
Source organism: Calotriton arnoldi (assembly GCA_963921515.1). Classification (NCBI taxonomy): domain Eukaryota; kingdom Metazoa; phylum Chordata; class Amphibia; order Caudata; family Salamandridae; genus Calotriton; species Calotriton arnoldi. The sequence continues at coordinate 387,986 of CAWUFW010011073.1, forward strand.
GAGCTAGCTGGCACAAGTAATTAAGTTTAATATACTCGATAGGGACATACTGACCTTAGTCCTATGTCAAACCTATAGGATATATTATTCCAATGCGCAGAGCCTATTAGGGAAATAGGAGCTACACTACATGGCGCCCAACGGTTTGGTAAGGCAGTAATTCAACGTTAGATACTGAGTAACTCAGCCGTGCTTTTTCTCTCAAGACCCCTACCCATATACTCCAAAAGACGTCTGGAGTGGGCAGGGTTAAGTATCCACCACGGCTACATAGGGCAGTACCCTATATATTAGCTGTTTGGTTTGCTCAACGTTGAAGGATACAGTGTTCCACAATATTGTGCACCTTATCTTTGTTTCCTTGAAACTTGTTCCACATTTTGCAAAAAACAAAATGACTGAAGACGCCGGAGACGGTGTAGCTGCGGCTGATCCAGCCCAAGCAGCAGTTTTTAACTTTACCGGTTTAAATGAAACCGAGGAGGGTGTTATAGACATCCATCAAAACTTAAGAAGAGCCATCACTCTAAAACTTATAAAACATGGCCTACCACGAAGAGGCGGTAGAGCAGTTTTCGTGATAGAGGCACATGAATCCTTTCAGACAGAGGTATTCTATTCATGGGTAATATTTCCTGAATCCAATCCAATAACACACATGTTTCACTTCTACAAAGAAGATGAACCACCAGAGGAATACATTCCTTTCGAGGATATAGAAATTCCATTAACATACCAAGAGCATCAACTCTGGTTTAAAGGCGCCCTAAAACATCACAAAAACATTACCAGGCTTGGTCCACTAGGTAGACCAGGAGCAACATGGCCGATTTTAGCCGGCTACACACCTCATCCAGACATTGAAGAGATGTCAGATGAGGAGTTACTTACTCAACTCACAGAGTTAATAAAAATTTACAGACAATTGGTCCAATAGGTCATGCGGACTTTCACAGTCCAACCACCATTAACAATTCCAAATCAAACCCCTCACCAGGGGAATACACTAAAAATTACACCACAGACTCTATACGCAGTCATGGGTAAAATGCCCACAAAACGTGAGCAAATTCCATTCTGGATAGCTAAAAAAATTACTCAAATCGAAGCAGTATTTCCGAATACTAGCCCGCATGAGAAACACAGAATCCTAACAATCAGTTTACCAATGGGGATCACACCACAACTGGAAGACTGCACCACTTGGGGCTCAGTCTTTGCTGCCATCTATACTAAAACACATGGTATTCCGTCAATTGCGGTAATACCTGATGTCCTAAAACAAATTCAAAATGAATACGGGGCAGAGCCTGCTCTAAATTTAGGTATGAAATTACTGAAAAATTTTGACCAGGTCTCAACAATAATATTATCTAATATTAAAGGGGAGACAGCAGCAGTTGCGATCCGCCAAAAATTGAGGGAATTCGATGTTACAGAACATCAAACAGAGCTACCCAGAATTATAGAACAATCTTATGCAGAATTAGGCAGAGATAGTTTGGGTGGAAGACCAGTGAAGCCGAAACTATCTGAAAGTCCTGAGAAGGACTCAATTAAACAAACTCCTACATCTTCTAAAAAGAAGTGGGAGTCTACTAAACAAAAATCAAACGAGAAACGTTCTCAATACCGAGGTAGGTCTCCTCAAAAGGAGCCCTCTGAAAGGAGGCATAACCTCAGGAATAGGGATAATTTGAGAAAACCTGATAGGTATCAAGATACTGATACACGTTCCTCTCGTCCCTTTCAGATCTCATCACAGACTTCGGAAAGAAGAGGACGATCAGAACATAAAGAAGAACGCGTGAAATCGAAAGACGACAAACACGCTCCAAAAAATAAAACAAAACCTCAATTCACCAAAAGAAGGTAGCAGGTCTGAAGATCAGACATGCCGAGAATACTGAGAACACAACTCAAGAACGGAGAATGGGCTCAGACAATGCTGGACAGTGCAGCAGAAGTCACAATAGTTCGCCAGAACCTGAGGGAACTTCTGGAGATAGTGGACTTGAATGAGTACATCACAGTTGAGACTGTAGACAACAGGGTTAGTACTCCACAAAAGTTATATGAAATAACACTCCGGATGGAGGGAGACAAACCTAGACAGGTGAAAGCACTTTTTTGGGAAAGACTATCAAGAGGCTATGACATACTTCTAGCAGAAAAGGACTGGCCACCACAATTTGTCAGGGAGTGCCCACACGGCGAGGACATTATTATGCCTGCCTTCTCTAGCCATATTCCTATACATCTAAAATATACATATGCCAGGAAATGGGCAGTGGCCCAGGCCCCAGCATTATATAAAAATCATGTAGGATGGGATGAGGATTCACCTCACCATAAAATACATCTGAAACATGAACCAACTGCACAACGGCAGTACCCAATAAAGCAAGAAGCTAAAAAACAGGTCAGGGAGATCTTAGATCAACTTGAATATCAAGGGGTGATTGAAACATGCACCTCCTCAATGAACAATCCTTTGTTTCCTGTCTCCAAACCAGACAATACATATTGTCTAGTTTTGGATTACAGACACCTAAACACTTGTTCTAAAACTTTTGCAGTGCAAAATGCACATAGCACAGCATTAATGAATAACATTGTGCGTAAAAAATATAAAACAACATTAGATATCTCAAATGGTTTCTTTTGTCAAAACATAGCACCTGAAAGCAGGTACTTAACAACATTCTCCATAATGGGGACCCAGCGTCACTTTTGTCGACTCCCACAAGGGTTCAAGAACAGCCCAGGTTTATTCTCAGCGAGGGTAACGGAGTTACTACAAATTTATGACAATGAGGCATTGTCCTATGTCGATGACATATATCTGACAGACGATGACCTGGATAAACACTTGAACAGGGTGAGCACCATTATACTGGGTTTCGCCTCTGAGGGCTACAAGTTCAACTTTAAAAAGTCCAGAATTGCCCATCTCAATCTCCTATTTCTAGGATATGAGCTTTCAAGTGAAGGCAAGAGCTTGGCAGCTAACTTTTTAGAAAAATGTGCGCTGCTCCAACCTCCAAAAACGCTAAAAAACTTACAATCCATCCTGGGTTTCCTAAATTTTGGAAGAACATACATTCTAAATTATGCAGAAAGGGTTAAACCTCTCTACGCATTAATCAAACCTGATTTTTCAATCAAAAACTGGACACAAGAACATACAGAAATCTTGCGTTCACTCCAGGCTAACATGTTAGCAACAAATCACTTACAAACACGCGTAAGTCAACGAAATTTGGTGATCCGAATAATTTCGGGTCAATGTGGATTCACCTACTTAACCTTCAATGAGGGTGACAAAATCCCAATTGCATACAAATCCCATTTGTACACACAAGCGGAAATGCGCTTCAGTTCTACTGAAAAAATTCTAACAGCAGTTCAAATCGCTGTAGCAAAAGAAAGAGCCTTAGCCCAAGGGAAACGCATTATTGTCGTAACCCCAGTACCGGCTTTAGAAGCGGTCACAAAAGCAAGCATTCCAAATGCTAAAGCATTACATCCAAGATGGATACAATGGGTTAATTCTCTTGCTGCAACAGATGTTGAATTTGTTTTTGATCCAGATTTAAAAACACAAGCATTCCTACAGTATGAACATGAATGTCCCCTGCCTACTGAAATTCTGCCTCTCGATCAGTACGAATTTATAATTTACACTGACGGATCCGCACAACCCGCAATAGGGAGTAAGCAAGCTTACAGTGCAGCGTGTGCAATCGTTAAAGGTCGCATGCGAGATGGCATCTTCAGACCTATGGTCACAAAAACTCAATCTCTAGGGGATTGTACAGCTCAGCGAGCTGAACTACAAGCATTCAAACTGGCACTTGAAAGTACAGATCGAGAATTCCCCACACTAATAGTGTGCGATTCCTTTTACTGTGTTCAGTCGTATAATGACTATATACAAACCTGGCTTGAAAATGGTTTCAAAGATGCGAAAGGTGGCACAATAAAGCATAAAATGCTTTGGGAACAAGTAGTTCAGTTGAAAAACGAACTACCAAAGGCTCACGTGATCCACACACTGAGTCATCAACGTGATGGCGTTCACGTTGCAGGGAATTCATTGGCTGACGAAGCCGCAAAGGGGGCTGTGCAAACGGCTTCCGTAGCTGCGATCACTCGTTCAAAAACAAAAATAGACGGTGAGATAATGTTGGCTGTCAATGCTTCAAGCAAAGGCAGCAGTGCAGCGTTACCAAAAAAGTTTCCACTCAAGTACTCTTATGTAATTGATGCGAACAACGTTCCTTTTGCTCGAATCCCTGGAGTGGGGGATAGGGTAATTCCAAACAAGGAACGCAGATTACGACTAATCCTAGCAGCACACGAAGGGATAGCTTCTGCCCATGCAGGTGTTTCTGCAACAGTATCTTTACTCAAGCAAAGATATTGGTGGCCTGGCATTAGAAAACAAACAAAGAACTATGTTTTAGAATGTGATATATGCCAACAGATGAAAGTCTCCACAGTGAAACGTCCTGCGCAGACACCCCTGTTAATTTCAGATAAACCATTAGCTTGTGTTTACCTTGACCACTGCGGTCCCCTGCAAAGGGACGGTAACTATAAATACATCTTGGTTGCGGTGGATTCATGCTCTAGGTTCCTATGGTTATGGCCTCAGCGCTCGGCTGACGCTCGAACTGTTATAAAAGATTTGCGAGTCTTTATCGGCACATACGCAATAGGCACGCTACATTCTGACCAGGGTCCTGCGTTTAGCTCTAGGGCTTACAAAGAAGCCATGGCCAGTCTGGGCGTTGCATTGCGGTACTCCTCTCCATTCCATCCTGAGGGAAATTCGGTTGTGGAAAGGAAAAACCGGGACATAAAGCAGTCTATAACAGCTAGGGTATTAGGTTCGGGTGATGGGTGGGTCAAACACCTTAGTGGGGTACAGCGCTCATTGAACAACCTGCCAAGAAGTTCTCTAGGGGGGTCACTCCATATGAGATCCTATTTGGGACAAGAATGTGGGTACCAGACCTTGAACACGTAGGCACAGTGGTGGAAAATAAACCATTTGATATCAAAGATCGTTTGGCTGTTTTACAGGACTTAAACAAATTAAGAACGAAACAAAGCAACGTATTCCTACAGTCAACCACCACTGGGGATCAACCGGCTGTCCCAGCAAGGCCTGTCTGGATTCCAAAAGTTGGGGATCTAGTCAGAGAAAAAATTGCGGACAAGAAGGAATTTGGACCTTCTTACAGACAACCAGTACCTGTTCTAGCAGTTCAAGGAACAAGAACAGTACTTCTGCTGCCCCTTGCTGGAAGAAAGGAGAAAAGATTTGTGTCCATCGACCTGATCAAACCACAGTATGTGGCCAATACTAAATAGTAGGCCTCGTGGACTCCGACCTAGTAGCAGACACACTCCTCTCGCTACTATCCAAGAGGTTCAGACTGAAAGACTGATAACGATCGAGAATTCAGCTGTAACAGACGGAGGACTATGCAACAACGCTATGGAACTCATCCCTCTTGAACACCAAGTAACAGTTCATCCAAATACACCTGTCTACACCAACGTAACAAGTGATGAACTGGTTCCAGTGATTTCTACAAATCCTGATGCAATTCCAACAATTGACAGAACTGCTTCTGGCTATTAACTTTGATACGTTCTCAGAGGATCCGAGTGAACCTGAAACGACGCCAGTGTCATTGAAATTCAAGCAGCAAGTACAAGACTTTCTTCACTTTCTGAAAAAGACTTATTTGGTTTCTCAATGGATTGAACTCTGGATTACATCTGGACTTTTTGTTTTCCTGCTCTGGCTAGCTTTGGTTACAACTGTAAGCGTGCTTATAAGTGGCAGATACATCCATGTGAACACTGAAGGAAAAGACGTAAACGTACTTTTGAAACCTCATAAATCTTCCCATCGTGAAGCAAGAGACTTATCATCAGTGAACATCACAGCTGTTCCTATACAGGATGGTATAGTGTGGGACAAAACAGATTATGATATCTTCGGCCCGAATGAACAATTGAACATTCCACATTTGTTTAAAATTTCACTAAGTGATCTAATTACGTCCAGTACCTATTCAGATGATTGGGACTTTGAGACTGTAAACGAAATAATGTTTGACCTAGAAAAATCTGCTGCATTTTCTAAACATGAATATTTAGAGGGTTCATCAGACTATGAACAAATGTATTGTTATAATCACTATGGTCATCATTATTTGCATAAATCTGCATATCCAAGAAATGTGTTTATGTTTAACCAATGGGAACATTGTCCTACACCACCTAAAGGTAGTTCAAAAACATTTGTTAATAAGTTTCCATATTTTTCAGGATACAATACATCTGATCCAGAAATGTTTTACTATAAAAATGTAAACAAGACAGGACTGAAAATTATGTTAACAAATACAAAACAGATTTACTCTGCATTATTTAATGCCCAACTGTCTAGACAGGGTTTTGACTTTTGGAAAGACACAATTGACACAAAAACTGTGTGGGGTACTAAAGATTGGCAAGTGCAGGGGATAGAAGCTTTATTTAGAGCCTGCATCATCCCAGAACAAATAATGTTTTTGAATGAAACTATCGAACAAACATCTTGTCTTGGATTAGCCAAGATAAAAGAGATGAACACACCTTCTGTACCAACACCTGCCAGTGAAAATAATACAAAGGCAGTGGTGACAGTTGACAATATACTACAACTCAACAGATCTAATCCTACTTGGAAAAAATGGTTGATCTGGCCCACAGACACGAATAACTGTCAGGAAAGATTCCTGAATAAAACTCAGGGCTTTACTATTCATAGGCCAGACCCAAGATACGTCCAAAGACAACATCCGGGGGTAGTAACAACATACAGTGTAGGTAAATTATGCCTCGATTGGCTGCATAAGTCTACACTACAGGATGTGAAACAACGCTTAACCTTACTTAAAAAGGAGGCAGACCTTAGGGAATTCTTGCTTGGACCAAGAAAACCGCGTCAAAAACGTTTCATATATGCCGGCATTTATGCTGCTTATAATGAAGCTTGGAAGGTATCACAGATAGAGGCTGCAGAACGAATACGTGAACTTGATCGTATTAATTTAGAGAAAACACTCTCTGTGGTCGACAATGGGTTAACAACTTTGTCCTCCAGAATATATTCATTGGATGGCATTGTATCCTCTGCTATCGACATTCTAGAACAAGATTTGGCGATGTTACAACAAGGCCAATCTCAATGACGTTCTATTATGTTATTAAGCTGGACGCTGCAATCTTTGCGAGCGGGCTATGTGCCTTGGCGTTTCATCAACACAACGGCTCTGTTTGCAGAATACAATCTCACTGATAAACAGATCGAACTGGCACAAAGAGGAGCAAAGTATACAGTGCTGAGCATTGAAAAATTGGAAAAATTACCATTCACTGTGGCAGAAAAACCAGCTACAGAATGGCTTATTCATGGCAAAATAACATTACCTGTGAGTACTTTTCAGTTTCAGTATTGCCTCAGACAAATGCAAGCAGGCAAATATGAAAGGTTGGGTAAGGAATACATTAAGACATCTTGGGATTTACCGTATACATATAGATGTTGGAGTGGGGATCGTGAAGTGTTTTTGAGCGGTTCAAACTGTAAACTTGCACTGAGTGGTTCACTTATATGTCAAGACATTTCCTTGCACGGGGCTTGTAATGGTTCAGTGGAAAATTTGTCTTGCCCTCAGCAGGGTACTTCAGCTGCTGTGATTAATCCAACGTTTGGACAACTTTCTAATGGGAGTTACCTCATGTTGAATGATCAGAGCTGCTGTGGCATGCTGCCAGGCATCCCATATCTAGTAACGGTCAACTCCAGGGTCACTTGCTGTATGCAAGTATTGTTTCCCCCAATAGACACAGTCAGGGAGTTGCCTCTATGGCCTTCGCTGAACGTCTCTTTTTATAAGATTTGATACTTTAAGCAGAATGAAAGCCATGCTTTTACAGCAAACAGTGCCTTTGACCTCGGCCAAAGAAACCTATGATCTACAAGTAGCAAGGACTTCGGCTGAGATACAGACTTTAATACGTACAAACTGCCCTATACATTTCGTGGAAATGATATCACGTATCTTTAACATGTCTGATACAACAGGAATTGTACATGTATTTAAGAGCATCTGCTCAGGTCTGTTAGCACCTTTCCAGGCAATACTCGGAATCATCCCGAACTTTGCACATTCGGTGTTTGGTGGCATAGCATTAATTCTAGCACTTGTTGCCGGGATTCTAGTTCTCTTCCTGCTATTGCGCTATGGCCAGCCTATTCGCAGACATCACTCCGAGCGAAATGGAGAAAGCTCTCCTTGAACGAAAGTGCCGTGAGCAAATAGTAAAGCTTTTGGGCATGACTCGTCTACGGGACCTTAATACAACTTGGTTCCTGTCATTCAGACCAATCTGGCAAGATTGCATCTTACCTGTTCTACGATGCCTGCTATGCGGTGAAGAATGCGTGTTGGACACCTGTCTAACATTTCCATCAGCAACTCCAACGGATGTCGATACTCTGCTGGACCCGATAACGGCCCATGCTCTGTGTTGTCCCCAGAGGCTTCCTATCCTGATGTCAGCATTCATTGAGATCTCACAGACGCTTCCGGCTGCTGCTGAGGTACGAGAAAGATCTACAGGCACACAGGTAACAACGGACGTGAACATTGGAGAGGCAACCTATGCTGGAAGCAATGCTTCCCATCTCTGTGCAATTAATCTACTACACGAGGTGTTCCAACTGACACCAACACCAGTGGATGATGTTTTGTCTATTGAAATAGATGATCTCATGTTTACACCAGACCCGTGAACTAACTCTGATTCGGCATACAGTGTTCCAGAGATGCAGTGACAATTTGGCCTTCATTTTTAAACAACTTGGAACTCTACCAAAATTGAACTTTTTCCCATTTGTTTGAACAAAAATGGCACATTGATCTGCTTAAAGTAGAACTAGCCTTATAATACAGACTTCAAGGTACTTCCACGGACACTTAGTCATCTTGTGTGTCTAAAACAGTTCATTAATTTTCATGACATGAAATGACTTTGATATTTGAAAAACTTATCGATCATTTTCTGTCACATGTAAATATTATTGCTTATTTCATTCCAATTGCATTTATTTTCGAACTTTATGCCTGTAATGAAAAGCAATGCTTCAAATGTACAGTACCTTTTGCATTCTAATAGGTTTTTTAAATGCCTTTTTTAAATGGTTTTATGAAAAAATTTTGAAATATGCGGTACTCCATTTTAATGTTTAGCATTTTAAATGTTTAGCATTTTAGTATTATCGTACACACGAAAGAGGAGTGGGTGTTGTATTCCTCTTAGGGTATCCATAAACGGGCTTTCCAGTATCATGTCCTTATATAGGCACAATTCGCCCTGCCCTTATATAGGCATAAAATCCCAGCCCTTATTTAGGCATTAAACCATGCACTCCAAATACAGGCATGGTCTCTGACATCCGTCCACCCTAACGTCACAACGAGTTCATGAAGAACTGACCCTTAGGCTGCGGGAGTTTCCCTAGTCCAGGACTATTGATTTCTTCAAGGACTCATATATTATGCATGAACCATTATTCCTTAAGGGGTTCATTCATGACGTCTTTCGCTGTCCAACTCACGTCAATACTAACATTCTTAGGTGCTCTCAGGTATAAATATACCTTCCCTAGCCCCTGTAAACCAGAGGAGACCTCGACTTCAGAGGAGTCCGTTTCCCGGCCTGACGCACTGAGAGGACTCTGCCTTCCCTGCACGCAGAGAGCCCAGCTTCCAGCGTCCAGTGATCTGACTTCCCTTGCGGGGTGTTGGAGTTCGAGTCTGGCAAAGAGATTCCTACCTCTCTCATTCTTCAGGTATGGAGCTGACTAGAACCTAGAGGGACTCTTGGCATACTAGGCATACTAGACTTAACATATTCTTAGTATACCATAGTAAGGAATACTTCACCTACTTCTTCCCTCTTCCTACACCTAGGTTAGGTACATTGGGGTAGAACTAGCTTAGCAACGCATCGTATGAGTACTCGCATTTTTAGTCTGTGTTATTTATGTAACAGCATATGTACTAAAAGATAATGCTATCGCAGTATTATTTATTTCTACTGCTCACCCTGTACATTATTTATCTCGCATACTGTCTTGTGATCGTAACAGCACATTTTACTTACACCAGAAACAAGACTGTTCAATAAATCCTTTATTGAAACGCCCATCTATTTCTTTCTGTGTAACTTGGAGAAAACTAAGCATGCACGACTGAGCTGAGTGAAATAGTTATCTATTGTTTCCACGACTCTGGGACACGTTCTGATTCTAAAGGGAAACACAGTGGTCATGTTTTGCGGCTGCCAGAAACTACTCCCTTCTTGTTGTCAAGGAGTTTCTAGTGGCCTCTGAGCTAGCTGGCACAAGTAATTAAGTTTAATATACTCGATAGGGACATACTGACCTTAGTCCTACGTCAAACCTATAGGATATATTATTCCAATGCGCAGAGCCTATTAGGGAAATAGGAGCTACACTACAATAGTGAGGGTAAGTGTACTAGCAAGGTGGCTGGCACTGGTGCATGGTGTTCAACTTGAAGCCAACTCCCATCAAGGCCCTGGTCTCCAAACACCATGCAACAGTGTCAGCCATCTTGATAGTACACTACCATTCACTGTTAGGTAGCCATTGGCCCAGATGAGCTGTTTTTGCTGGTTAGGAGGAGGAGTGTTTGCCCTGACTCCATCTTCCATCAGGCTCTGTCCTCCACATACCTTCCTACCCATCCCAAGTAGCTTACCTGAGTAGCAATGTGCTGCCAAGATGGCTGACACTGCTGCATGGTGTCTGGAGCAGAAGGCCTTGTTGGGTGTTGCAGTCAAGTCAAACAACAGGCACCAGTGTCAGCCATTTTGTCAGTACATTTCCACTTACTGTCAGGTAAGCATGGTTCTTGGTGGGCTGTTTGGGCTGGGTGGGAGGAGGAGTGTTAGCCCTGACTACATCTCCCATTAGGCCCTCTTCTACACACACTTTCCCACCCAGCTCAAACAGCACACCTGGGACTATGCTGTCCCTGACGGTGAGTGGAAATTTACTGACAAAATGGCTGACACTGGGGATTGGGGTTTGTAGCACAAGGCCATGATGGGATTTGTGGTCACCTCTGATACCAGGCACCAGTGTCAGACATCTTGCAAGTACATTGTCACTCACAGTGAGGAATGCATCGTTCCAGGTGGTCTGTTTGGGCTGGCTGGGAAGGTGTTTGTAGGACAGGGCCTAATGGGAGATGTAGTGAGTGTAAACACTACTCATTTTAAAGAGCACAACAAGCCTACCTGGAACTATGCTTACCTGACAGTGAGGGGATATGTATTCTCAAGATGTCTGACAGTGATGCCTGTTGTCTGAGTTGACAACAACTCCCATCATGGCCTTGTGCTTTGAATACCAGTCCCCAGTGTCAGTCATCTTGCCAGCACATTTCACCTCAGTGTCAGGAAAGCAGAGTCCCAGCCTGTCTGTTTGTGCTTGGTTTGGAAGTTGTGTTTAGGACAGGGCCTGATGGGAGATGGGGTCAGTGCAAACCTACCTGAAAGTGAGTTGGTGTGTACTAGCAAGATGGCTGACACTGGGGACTGCTGTCTGAACCTATCACAACTACCAAATTTGCCTTTGTGCTACAAACACCAGCCACCAGTGGCAATCATCGTGCAAGTACACTTTCCAGCATTGTGTGGACAACACTCTTCCTGGTGGCCTGGTTGGGCTGGGTGGGAGGAGGAGTGTAAGTTTCACAAATAGAGCCTGAACACTAAAACCTCAGTTCATTTAATTAGTTTGCCACAAAATGGCAGAAAGCAGAGTTTGTGATCTCATCTGACTATGGAGTAAATGTACAAAAAACATGATCTGTGTATGCACAAAGCTAAGCAGTCACCCATTTTGCTCCTCACAGCCATTCACTTGTGTACAATGAGATGAGAACAAGAAGCACCTCACTCACACCATTCCCACAAATTTCAGGGTAAATAAACAGACTGTGAGTGTGAAGGCAGCCACACCTATGTGACTGCTAAAGACATGGACTAAGCCCAGTACACAGGCCTGAAAAATACCAACACTGGGAGATAAAGAGTACACTGTGAAAGTACAAATGTGGACAACATTAACCCACCTGTGTCATTCACAGGGTGTCAAAAACCAGTCAATGTCTTTGGACATGTAATGTGAACTAAACACAACATGCCCATTTATGCACCTAACTGGACATGTTCATCAATCCCCATCTTGTCAGAATTACATTGTCCTCCAAAAACATAGGGCAGCATCATGGATGAAGGAGGACAATCTATGTACATTAACTCATCATTAGGTTCAGTAACCTATGTAATGGGGTAATGGGTATGATTTGAGGGGCAGTGGACATTCACCTCAATCATTGTGCCATTTATGTACCCACAGGGCGAGCTGGAACACCCCCAGAACCAACCAGGAAAGCCAGTCTCAGACTCTGGTCGACCAGGAGCTCGTCGGCGTAGATGTCTCTCAACCATCTTCGGACGATGAGGAATGACCTGGTACATCAGGTTTGGGTTGGCCCACAGCACCAGCAGCGGCTACAGCAGCGACCACTCCCGCATCGGGTTACAACACCCAGCTGACCCCTACCCTGACAGACACAGCAGCCCGATGTACCACCGACAACACAGCAACACAGGACACTCTGGAGTTGGCGGACAACAATACCCCTGTCAACGAGGAAGGAGGCTTAGTGTTGACTATGCCACCACCAGCTGGGTCTGCTCGAGTGGGTAGGGGTGGTGGGAGGGGCTGTGGGGATCTACTCCGTCAAACAGCTAATGCTGCTGATGAGGAGCATCCAAACCTCTCCCGGATCATCAACGCTTACGAGGGTTACCAGGGAGAATTTGGCCAGGTCGTTGTGATCCTCAGGAACATTGAACAGCTGCAGGCAGCTCAAAACCAATGTCTGGACACTTTCATGTCAAAAATTGATGAAATAACTCGGTATGTTACCAAGGTATGGTGATACAGCAATTAGAGTGCTGTAGTGTAAAAATCACTAGTGTCCATCACCGTTCATGTGATCAAGCCTCACATACTCAACAACTCCCCACTAAATAAACCAAGATATAGGTTTGTGAGAACAAATACATGGTTAAAAGGTACCCACAATAGGATCATGTAATGCCAGATATGTGGGACACCAAATACACACAGTGTCTCACAATGTAAATTATACACACTACTGTCACAGGGTGGACACTGTCATGATGTCATGTCTGCAATATACATACAATCACATACACAAACCAATAACTATGTAGGAGTTGCATATATAACGCCATCATCCACTTAAGTCTGGGACACAAAGATACACTTGTAAATGACATTACAAACACAAGCTGATGTGGCTGCATAATGTCACGGTCTACTCATTCAAAGGTAAATGCATCATTCATGACTTAGATACAAAACATTTACAGTCAGAAATCACACGTATTGCACACTGGGTCACACAGTCCCCAAATGCAGTGAATGTGTTAAGAATGCACTTGTACATCCCCAAAAACTCATTGGCACTGTGACCAAGCCTAGGAGGGTAAATTAACTAGTTTTTTTTCATGTTCGTATTAGCCTCAAAATGAGTGTGTCATGTGCCCCTCAAGGTTAGCTCCTCATTGGAGTGTGAGCTATTCATTTAAATGTCCATTTCATAATGAAAAGACTGCCTCCACAAATGTGATGCATCCTAACCGATTCGGACAAAGCCATTGGCTGTTGGTTGTCATGGTGACAGACGAGCATTTCAGATCGTGTCCTCATCTCGTGGAAACCGACTCAGTAAACCCCCATTGCCAATGTATCAAAGTCAATCGCGGTCCGATGATGAGTTTTTGATCGTCGCGGTAGGCATGTCATCTGCAAGCAATGTAATGCATTGGACCGATTCGTAAAATGCGACCCACGCAATCCTATTGCTTTGGCCGCATGGAATGAAGACTGCCTCTGCAAATTAGATATGTAAGTCCGTTTTTATATAGCGCAGCTACTCACCCTTACGGGTCTCAAGGCGCTGGGGGCCGGAGTGGAAATTAAGTGAGCTATTGCCCAGAGACACATGGTGCTGAGCTGCCGCCGGAGATCGAACCGTGAACCCTGTGCTCCGGAGTCAGCTGCCCTGGCCGCTGCACCACACCTCTCCAGATATGTCTGTCTGCTCCCTAGAGACTTAATTTGCTTGCACTACCTGCATCATTCCTGCACCTCCCAATCTCTCTGCTGCATTGTCCACATCATCTGGGAGCTACTATGGCACGTACAGTTCTCAGGGCCCCAGCTTTCACCGAGGAGGAGAACCAAGTCCTGCTGGACACCCTCCTGCCACTGTACAGCCAGCTCTATGGCAAACCAGAGGAGCAGTTGAGTGATAATCACTCTGCATTTTCATTGAACATGTGCAATTACAATGCACTACTAGCATTATGAATCTCATAGGCAAGCACGTAAACTGTGTTTTTGTAAATTTAACAGTGTGTAGATAACTGTTCTGGCCAGGTACACTGCTGTAGAAGTGTGTGTACTGGGGTAAACATCTTATCACTGTTCTCATGGGATGGAGTCATCATTGAAAACAGGACAAATGCACATAATGCCACTTGCCCAGTGCTTAATTTGTGCCGGTGCTTTCCGGAGCTTAGCACCGGCACTTCATTCTCAGGGCCGGGTCTACACGGGCGGCTGCTATTAAGGGGCTGCCCCACTAAAAGTAAACACGAAAAAAAAACATAGAGTTGCTTTCTGCTTTCATGAAAGGCTCTGGTGCTTAGTTTCAGCCTTCAGGCGGTATGTAACCTGAAACTCGTTCCAGCCACTCCATCCGTGTCAAATTGTTGAGATAGTTTTTGCACCCAACTCACGCGATTGTGAAACTCCAGACAAATCTCACCATACTCCCTCAAGATTCCAGCTGGCACTGATAGTAAGAAATGTTTAACAAACGCACAGACGACGAACAGCCTGCACTTGAACTTAAACTGCAGGAGAAAGAATTAAGTTAGAAATAATATTGCGCACAGATGCATGTAAAAAAATGTACAGCCGGAACAATATATGTTCCCAGTTATGAAAGGTTTAGAATATACATTGTTATTAGTTTTTAAAATAAGTAAACCTTTCGAATTTGAAACTGACTGCTAGAAAAAAAAGCGTCACATTGCAGATGCTGGCTGGTGACTACTGTAGAATACTCTTGTTTAAAATGGCCACCTTGTTTGTTTGTTCATGCTTTCAGACTTTTACTTCCATCCAATTTCTTTTAACACTAGAGCGCGGCTGGTTTTGAGTCACGTGTATTGGGGCAGCCACATTTGTGTTTCTGTAGACAAAATAAATCAACGAGCAAGAGATATGTTTAACCGCTTTTCATATCACAGCTGCCGCCCTACACTGTAGAAGTATATCACCTACTCTCAGCATGAGTCACTGCCACTACCAATAATTAATATGGCCCGGTATGAAGAGAAATAGCAAGGGAGGCTGAATTGTTTGTGGCTGGAGAAGGAGAGACAAGGTATGTTAAACCTCCTTCATCATCTTCACAATGTAGACTCTTTAACTTATTGAGCTGCACCTTAACACCCACGTTGCCAGCTATCCCCCGCTCTGTCACTTTACCTCCCACCTTGGTTTACTTCTATTTCCCTTTGGCGCTCTTCCCGGCTGCCTTTTGCTTCGTGGAAGCTGTTTTTTAATTTTTCTCCATTGACATTTTTAGATTTTCCCGTTTGTTCCTGTGACACTTTGCTGTGTTCTCTTCTTATGACCGTCTTTTAACACTCTGGATGGCGAATGCTACCGCAGTTGGCATTCTTGTTTTAAGCACTGTAAAAGTGAATGGCACAAGTCAGTGATGCGTCTTCAGGATGGTAGGCGCTGCATTTTGCAATGTGAATAGGTGTTAAGTCTTGTGGCCCGGGTGCATGCAGCACCAGAGACAAGGGAGTCAGGATTGATTAGGTGTAAACGTGTGAATACCTCCCCCACCCCAGGCTGGCCTGGAATGCTTTTGCTCAGGGCCGTTTCTACCATTAGGCAAGACTAGGCGGCCGCCTAGGGCGGCAAAAGGGGGAGGGCGGCATAAAACATGAGTTTGGGAATCCCGGCCAAGTGAATCGAGAGTGGCGCCTTTCCTGTATTACTATTTTTCATAAATGAACTGCCTGGTTCTACCGCACCCACTCCTGCTTAGTGTTAGTTCCACTGACACGACACCTTTTGACGGCCCTGCGGCATTATTTGCAGAAGATCACACTGTTCTTTCAACTTGAATTGGCGCCCTCCGCCAGAGTAGGGCGGCTGGCGCCTGTCAGGTCGGTGTACTTGGACAGACTCTGTCGGACTATGACCCACCCCCCACGCATGGCTGCGCCCCGGATACTACTGACCGTAATAGTTGCAAACAACGTGACGCAGTCACACAGCGCGTCGTGTTCGTACAAAGCGTGCTTTTATTCCAAAATGCCAGCATGCTGCCTGAACCAAACCCCCTGTCTCTTCAGGCCTGGCAGAGCCCCGAGGGCGGCGAGTGGAGGTTCCTGCCCCTGGTGAAGCACCTCACCCTCCACTACGGAGAGAGCGGGGGCGTGCGGGGTGTTTAGTACCCGGAAAACTGGAGCCGCTCGCCTTGTACTGGGCCATCTTCCGCAACTGGGAGGAGGCGGCCGCGGAGCTCCGGCGGGCAGGTGAGTCCAGGGCAGAGGGGCACGCAGTGCAAAAGTGTGTCCAGGACAGCAGGCGACGCAACGCAGAGTGTTCTAGCTGGACAAGCAGTGCACAGTGTGTACAGGATAAGTGTGGCCTGCAGTGCAAGTGTGTCCAGTGCGCAGTGTGAGTCCAGGGCAGAGGGGCATGCAGGTCTGTATGTCCAGGATAGCACGCAACGCCACGCAGAGTGTGTCATAGCTGGACAAGCAGTGCACAGTGTGTCCAGTATAATGTGGCCTGCAGTGCAAGTGTGTCCAGTGCGCAGTGTAAGTCCAGGGTAGTAGGGCCCACTGGGCCCGCAGTGCAAGTATGTCCAGGATAGTACGCGACGCCACGCAGAGTGTGTCATAGCTGGACAAGTAGTGCACAGTGTGTCCAGGATAATGTGGCCTGCAGTGCAAGTGTGTCCAGTGCGCAGTGTAAGTCCAGGGTAGTAGGGCCCGCTGGGCCCGCAGTGCAAGTGTGTCCAGGACAGCAAGGCCCGTAAGTACAGCGTGTGTCCAAGATAACAGGGCATGCCGGGCAGGGTGCCAAGTCCCGCAGTCAGTGTGTGTCCGGGATAGCTGGTAACGCAGGGCAGAGTGTGCTCAGGATAGAACATGAATTGCAGAATTTGTCCTGACTAGAATAAACGTGACGACGGTATTAAAACGCCCTTGCATCCGGGAAGGGTTCTCAGGGGACCTCTTCAGCAGCGCTGCCCTGCAGAGGCCCCTCTCGCATCTCACTACCCGGATCCGGCAGGACTTCCAGTCTGGAGATCTCCTCAGCGTGTGCAGGTAGGAGTCCCGTCACAGTGTGACACGCTCACCCCCTCCTTCGGACGATGTCACTATCCCGGTCTCACCTTCTTCTACCCCGTGCCCTCCTGCCAACTATACCCCAGTCACACCACCTCCTTCTAGCCCTGTCACACCCATCTCTCTCTTGCCCCCTCACACCCTCCGCTTGCTGCCTGTCATGCCTCCCTCCCTCTACCTCCTCACATGCCCTCCTCTTATTCTGGGATCTCCTTTCGGGGCTCCTTAGCTCTTATTCGGGGTCTTCTGTCATGGGGGGCTCTCCCTGGGTCTCACATTATTCAAATTTCTGCATCCTGTCTATCCTACCTGGGCTTGGAGCACTCATTTTCACCTTCCTTATTAGGCGCTGCGTCCCATCACATGATAACCGGACCTCCCCTCGGTGGTCATTACGCATGACAGGGAAATACTTCCCACAT
The DNA here is from genome assembly GCA_963921515.1 of Calotriton arnoldi. Lineage (NCBI taxonomy): Eukaryota > Metazoa > Chordata > Amphibia > Caudata > Salamandridae > Calotriton > Calotriton arnoldi. Next base: position 406,060 of record CAWUFW010011073.1, read on the forward strand.
AGGATAAAAAAACAAAGACAAAACCCTTCCAACCACACACCATACATGGCTTAGCTTCTGCCCATGTAGATGAGTACTTCAGTGCCCCACATAAGGGTAGTAGGCGCTATATATTGGGGAGGGGATGTAGCCTTACGGCTAGAGCGGTCGACCTCGAAGCTGGGGAACCGGGTTCGAGTCTCGGCAAGGACGCTCAGCATCCTGTGATTCTGGGCAAATCACTTAATCTCCCTGTGCCTAACAAAAACAAAAATGAATGTGTCCATCTGTAACTAAACTGGTGCTCATGTAAAGCGCTCTGATACCTGATATCCTCGGGTCTAGTTCGCACTATATAAAACTCTAAAAAATATATATATATATATATAACTGTTACAATACAGGATCACTGGGGCTCTTCATCTGTGTTCCCTGGGGTTGTGTTTGTTGGGTCCGTGGGGCTCCTGAGGTCGCTGAGTCCTGGCCTCCTTTTCTAGAGTTCCTCTAGGCTTCTGTTTTGGAGCCCCGGGGGCACTTCTTCTGGGTCCCTTTGGCTCCTACTGCGGGGTCTTTGAATCTCATGTTCTGTGGTGCCCTCTGTACTTCCACTCTGGGGTCCTCCTGTATGTTCCTTTTTCGAAGTCCCACTGCACACCTCTTCAACAGCCTGTGTGTTCTTATTGTAGGTCCCCTGTCTGCTACACGTCTTCGGTTCCCAACATATTCTCTTGTGTAATGGTTATCTGTTAAATACCCTTAGGTAGAACACTGGTTGAACCTTCATAATTCCAACACGTTTTTGGGGGGAGGGTCCTTCTAGCCTGGATGACAGGGGGGGAGAGTGATGGTAGTGAAAGGGAGGGGGCGGCATTTTTCAATTCTCGCCTAGGGCGGCAAAACACCTAGAAACGGCCCTGCTTTTGCTTCTAAAAGGGCGGGCTAGAGAATTGGCCCACAGCGCATTTGGCAGTTGGCGCACGTGAGAGAAGTAATGGGAGCAGCAGAACAGTTTTTTCTAACTCAGCATGGTGTGCCTTACTCCTGTCCCCACTGTTGCCTCCAGCAGCAGGATAGCAGACATATCCCTGCTGCCAAATGCCCACCCCTTGTGAGCTGCATTGTGCCTATGTGGATTGGAGCCAGGCGTCTCCATTGACCAGCTGACTGTCTCATGGGAGAGCGCGGGACATTTTCATTACGTATGTAATAATAGCAGTTAACACATCACAGCATGAATGCTGTAATCGGAGTGTTGCCTTATGTAAGTTTGATATGGTGATGCCATCCGAAGTCCATCTTACAATTCTCCTGGCCTCCCTGCACATTGAAAGAAGGTTTGCATTACTATAAGGGACATGCAATTACGTCTTGGGGATTTTACTTGTGTATCAATGAGGGAAGCTACCTTTCGCAGTTAACAAAAATGCCCACTCTCCGGTGTCGAGTGTGCATATTTCAACTGCATAATTACTCTGTACAGATGCTTTAAATGCAGCAACAGCCCCTAGAAGTGTCCAGATCTGCTACGATTCTTTATTGCCCACTGCAATGAAGAGATGCCATTTATCACAGCTGCTGGCAAGAGGAACACAGAGGGTTCCTTGTTAGTTTCTCAGTGCATGAATTGATTTAACCTTCAATGTTCTGGTCTCAGAAAGAGGGTGCTCCTCTAAAGGTATTAAATGGACTTAATCTGTGATCATGCATATTCACAATTCTACAGATTTCTGTGTGTGCTATGTGTCTTTCCGTTTTCTTCATGTATGAGTTACGGGTGAGTGCTGTGTCCTGTATGAGTGTAGGGTGAGTGCTGTGTGCCTGTATGAGTGCAGGGTGAGTATTAGGCCTGTATGAGTGCAGGGTGAGTAGTATGCCTGAATGAGTGCAGAGTGAGTGGTGTGCCTGTATGAGTGCAGGGTGAGAGGTGTGCCTGTATGAGTGCAGGGTGAGTGGTGTGCCTGTGTGAGTGCAGGGTGAATAGTGTGCTTGTATGAGTGTAGGCCAGGGTGAGTGCTGTGTGCCTGTTTGAGTGCAGGGTGTGTGTTGTGCCTGTATGAGTGGAGGGTGAGTAGTGTGCCTGTATGAGTGAAGGGTCAGTGCTGTGTCCTGTATTAGTGGAGGGTGAGTGCTGTGTGCCTGTATGAGTGTAGGATGAGTAGTGTACCTGTATGAGTGCAGGGTGAGTGCTGTGTGCTTGTATGAGTGCAGGGTGAGTGCTGTGTGCCTGTATGAGTGCAGGGTGAGTGATGTGTGCCTGTATGCTTGCAGAATGAGGTGTGTGCCTGTATGAGTAAGGGCAGAGCAGTCGGTGTGCCTGAATGAGTGCAGGCAGAGTGATGTGCCTGTGTGAGTGCAGGTTGAGTGGTCCAAACAGAAGCCTGCACTGGTGGACATTTCTGACTCAGGTATGTCCAGTTTGCAGACCTCCATTATATACACTGTAATGCTTAAGTCATCTGCACATCTGAAAAGTGTAATTTTCAGATACCACAGCATTACATGCTGTGCATATGCAAAGGGTCTGCATTGCATACTATAGGCATATCTGTGACATAACATTTTACATGAGCATATGATGTGTGCACATTTTGGAGATCTGATATATGGATTTAATCAGATGTTTTAGCTGTCCATATTGGCATAATACAGGGCTGAATGATGTGCATAAATCAGTTACAGGTTGTGCATATGCCAGAGAGGTGCATACTGTGCATCTAGCAGAGACCAATATATTCTTCATGTGATAGATGCCTTCATTGTGGGCTTGTGCCTCTGAGGTCTATAAAGTCCTATATCCTTTGGCAACAAAATGTACATATATCAGCATCAGCATATATCAACATCCTCCGAATGCTCCGCAGGATCTTCAAGTGGATCCCCACCGAAACAAGAAAAACAGTCACCCAGGCCCTCGTCACCAGCAGGCTGGACTACGGAAACGCCCTCTACGCAGGAACGACGGCTAAGCTCCTGAGACGGCTGCAACGCATCCAGAACGCCTCTGCACGTCTTATCCTCGACATCCCCCGACGCAGCCACATCACACCCCACCTGAGAGACCTGCACTGGCTCCCTGTCAACAAGAGGATAACCTTCAAGCTCCTCACCCACGCACACAAAGCACTCCACAACTCTGGACCAGCCTACCTCAACAGACGACTCAGCTTCTACACCCCCACCCGCCAGCTCCGCTCGACCAGCCTCGCCCTCGCCACAGTCCCCCGCATCCGGAAAACGACCGCCGGCGGCAGATCCTTCTCCCACCTCGCCGCCAAGACCTGGAACACCCTCCCCACCAACCTCCGACAGACCCAAGACCTACTGGCCTTCAGAAGACTCCTCAAGACCTGGCTCTTCGATCAGTAGCAGCACCACCCCCTCTTCCCCCAGTGCCTTGAGACCCTCGCGGGTATGTAGTGCGCTTTATAAGTGACATGATTGATTGATTGATTGGCAAATTCCCCAAATTCTCAGAGGAAAAGAATTGAGAAGTGTGTAAGGTGTGTTATTGTCTTTTACTAAATGACTGGTCCGGAGCAGCTTCGGGTGTTATTTGAAAAGCAATCCTGGGGAGACACAAAATACAACAGAAGTAGATAGTCTTTTCAGCATTACTTTAGAGTCTTTATCTTCGTTTCCAGAAGTCATGACATCCAGTCTCTTTTGCGGTTTTGCCTTGATTTTATTAAGATATCCTTCCCAAGGAGCTTGAAAACCAATATGTGTTTCAAGTCAACCATCATATTTCCAAGGTAGGAATTCAGATCGGGTATTACATCTAGCTTTCAGCAGTGCCAGTTGAGGATGTGGGCGGGGCCAATAGACTGGGGTGGAGCCAATTAAGGAAGTGGGTGGAGCCAGGGAAGTGGGTGTGGCCTCCAACAAAAATTTGAGCACCTGGACTTAATATTTTACAAATTAAGCACTGCACTTGCCTATCCCTTAGACATTATTGCCAATCCGACCATGACCTATGTGTACAAGTGTTTGACTCAGAAACATGTTGCATATGATATAAGGGTCTGTCGCCATGTCATCCTTACAGATCAACTCCCATCAGAAGGCCGAGCGGTGGAGAACCATCGCCCGGAAGGTGCGCTCCGTGGGGGTCGCAATTCGGGGTGTCCGCCACTACCGCAAACGCTGGCAGGACCTTTGTGGCTGAAGCTGGGCCTGTCAGCTCCTGGCAAGAGGGGCGGGCGCCGAACACTGACCCCCACATGCTTTGCATCCTAGCGGTGGTCTTCCCTGACCTGGATGGGAATTTGAAAGCCACACAACAGCAAGGAGGGGGTGAGTATGTGCCTTGTTGCACACCTTTTTTAACCATGCATGTTGTAGTATCTTAGCCTGCTGGCCCTTTTACAGGTTGCAAGACACACAAAACCTCTGTTCAGTTTTAAAAGATGCATATGCACAAGGATTATGAGATGCCTCGTTATGCCCCTTTCATCAGGGACATGTGAGGAAGTTATGTTCAGGGTAGTGACAGTAGTGCCATGCTCATGTGATCAGTATAAATGACAACAGCATGTGCACGGTGATAATCTTCAGGAGTAATGTGATTGCTCGACATGTGTCAGCACATTGACTAAAGTATGACCTGTTCTCAGTGTGGCTTCAACAAATCTGTGAAGTATGTTGTTATTGGAGCACTCAAGTGTGTGAAGCCCATGCTATACTTCCCGGAAGCAGGTGACGTCTATGTTGAGGCAATGGTGAGTCTTTCTCGGTCAGTGTGCCAATGTTAGGTCCCAGCCGTGGTGCTCAGTGAATTCAAATGTCATGGGCCAATTACAGGTTTGCTAAATCGGGTCACCTGTCACACTGGCCTTTCACATGGTTGGGTGTAAGATTCCATTCTCTCCATTCAAAAGAGTGAGTCCATGTGTCTGACTCTGTAACGGTGACAATGAATAGAAAATGGAAATGGAAATCCGTATTTGTAAAGCGCGAATTACTCACCCTTACAGGTCTCAAGGCGCTGGGGGCCATCGTGGAAATTAAGTGAGCTATTGCCCAGAGCCACATGGTGCTGAGCTGAGCTGCCGCCGGAGATCGAACCGTGAGCCCTGTGCTCCGAAGTCAGCTGCCCTGGCCGCTGCACCACACCGCTCCACTCACTGCCACTCAGTGTCAAACACAGGTGGCTGCTGGTGGAAACGGCTGCAATTGTAAGGTATGATGTTAGATACACATTCACAAAGGTTCCCATGTGTTTAAAGGCTCTTGACTCTTCATACTTGATGGCTTTGTAAAACATGTTTTTGATGCATCACTGTCAGATTCAGAAATGTGAAATGTGCATCATTTTGGTGTAAGTTAACAAAATGAGATGGTAAACAAGAGCAATGTATGCTGTTCAAAGTGTGCATTATGTCTAAAAAAAGTGAGAGACATTGAGACTTGGCCCCTACAAATGGGAACTTCTGCAGTTTAGACAGGATTGGTACACAGTGTTGACTGGACTCTTAAAGACTAAGGGCCTCATTTATGAGAAGTGGTGCATCGCTGCGTGAAAGCAGCGATGCAACACTTCTCAGTGCACCCCCTTGCGACACCTAGGATGCGTCATATTTACTGTTTGATGTCACAAGGAGTTACAGATATGTCAATATTACTGACGTATCTGTTGGCGCAAAAGTGGCACATTGCTGGAGTTGTGTCTGAAGCGTGACGTAACTCAAGCAATGTTCCTTTCACATGGGGCAAGCCCCATGTGAAAGGGCCTGCGTCACCCTTACGCCTGCCATGAGGCAGGCGTAAGGTTTTGACACATTGGCGTTCTAGAAGTGGCACAGTGGAATCTTATAGGTTTCACTGCGCCACTTCTACGAGGCTTGGATGTGGGGAAAGCCCACCCTCCATACATTATACCTATATATATATATAAATTCACTGAAAAAACCATAGGTTTCAAGCACGTTATAGTTAGTTGGACATTTCACACGTACAAAACCAGAGAAATTCGGCCATTAAACTCGCATCCCCGCAATGCACTGCTGATGACGTCACATATTACATAATTCATGACATGGTCAGTGACATCACTGATGACATCACTGATGACATCTCAAATGACATCACTGATGACATCACTGATGACATCATCCACGTGACAAACTGATGCACCTCCTCACACCCTAATATAACCTTTGATACACCCACTCCAAAATAGAGACTACCATTTTCGAAACCATAGACACGCCAATATCAGTTACTACATCCCCACTCACTGATTGCTAGGTCTACACACACATCCACTCATTCACCCATACAATCACTGATACATGCAGTCACTCATCAATACAGCACTATCAAATGCACTCATACACCTACACAGACACTCACACACCGCCACTCACCCATAGACTTACTCACACACCTACTCAATCATGCAAAGAATCAATCACACCCATTTACTCACCTATACAGTTATACACACACCACCTCACTTATTCATACAGATACTGACACATACTTACTCTCTTATACAATCACTGATACAAGTACACACTCATCCATACAGCTACTCTCACAATCACTCACTCTCACATATAGTCATTTATATACTCCAAATGTCACATACACTGCCTTTTACATATGAAGTTACTTGGACATGTACCACTGAGACATCCATACACTCACCAACACACCCATACACACAGTCACCCACCCATACAGCTGTTACTACATGCACTCTTGAACCCATACAGCCAGTGAATCAACCACTCACATATCTGTACACAAAGGCACACACATCCCACCCATCCACACAGACACTAGGGCACCCATACAGATACTCAGATAACCAATCAATAACCTATATACATACTCATTTAGCTACTCACCAACCGATGCAGCCACTTACACACCTACTGACAGACTAATACAAACATTTACACAGTTTAGTCACTAACCTATGCATTCAGTAAGACATGTTTAATCACTCACTTATACAGTCAGTCACGCACCTACTAAATCATCTATTCAGGCACTTATACACCCACTCATTCTTCAATACACCTTGGCATATATATATATATAAAACATATTTAAACTTTTCAGAAACACACAGTCAGTGGATGATGTCATCAGTGATGTCATTTGAGATGTCATCAGTGATGTCACTGACCATGTCATGAATGATGTAATATGTGACGTCATTAGCAGTGCATTGCGGGGGCGCGAGTTATAGTTAGCTCTACTAACTATAACGGCCGAATTTCTCGGGTTTTGTACATGTGAAATGTCCAACTAACTATAACGTGCTTGAAACCTATGGTTTTTTCAGTGAATTTCTAAGGTTTTTTAAATGCTAATTTCAAACTATAACGTCCCTGAAACCTATGGTTTTTTCAGTGAATATATATATATATATAACTCACGCCCCCGCAATGCACTGCTGATGACGTCACATATTACATCACTCATGACATGATCAGTGACATCATTGATGACATCACTGATGACATCTCAAATGTGAAATACGATCCACCCGTTTCGGCTCGTCTGAACCTTGATAACGATACAAGACGTCATTGTAGCTTCCTTATTTAAATGTACAAATGCCTCCAGTTGCCAACATTAAGAAAGGACTACATATTACTTTAATCCAAAAAGCTGGCGGCCATATTGGCCTGGTCACGATGTGAAAAGTCAGGAATTGATACATTAAAGAAAAGAAAACAAGTGTTAATATGCAGACAATGTCATTTCAGCATATCTTGCCCCGTGACCACCGTACCTGTATGTTCGTCAACGTGACTTGTTCATAATAAACATACTTAGGATTGCAAACATCAACATAAACAATGGACTACACATCACTTTAAAGTGAAAGGCTATTGGCCATATTGATCTGGGCACGTTGCGTATTATAATGGTTCTTACAAGAAAGAAAAGAAAAAAAAAGGGGTGTTAATATACACACACTATCCATAAATAAAGTTCTAGCGATTATAGTTCCATTCCATTCACAGCTCATTTGAGATGTCATGAGTGATGTCACTGACCATGTCATGAATGATGTAATGTCTGAGGTCATAAGCAGTGCATTGCGGGGGTGTAAGTTATAGTTAGCTCAGGCAACTATAACTGCTGAATTTCACTGGTTTTGTACGAGTGAAATCTGAGTCTAACTATAACGTCCCTGTAATATTTGTTTTTTCAGCGAATTTCTAGGTTTTTTTCAACGTTAAGTAAGATGCCTATCACAATGGATGGAGGGGGTTGGAAGCAGGGCCTGGCATTGTGCTGCCCCCACCCAAGCTTGCTGCTCCTGCCTCCCCTCCTCCTTGCCATCCATTGTCCAAGTCCATGCCCCTGCTCCCTCATTACAGCCCTGTGTGGCCGTTGTTCTTCCACTGGCCTTCCCGCCTTCTCTGAACAGTTAGCTTGCTGCCCCATCCACCTCCTCCCTATCCTCTGTTGTCTGAATCCATGCACTAGCCTTCTCCCTCCTGCCATGCATGGTCTGATGTGCTGCCACTGCCCTCCATTTAGCATGATGTCCCAGTCCACTCCTTCTGCCCTCCATTGCCCGATTCTATGCCCCATCATTGACCTCCTGCTTAGCCTCTGTGCTTAGCTTGCTGCCCGTACTCTCCTTCCCCCTGCCCTCCGATGTCTGTGTGCACGCCCCTGCTCCATACGTTTTGCCCACCATGTTCCATGGACCTGCCCCTCTGTTCCAAGGACCTACCCCTCCTATCTACTCTGAGTGTTCTGTTGAGCTGCCAGTCCCCTCCCACCTGCCTAGCATTGTCAGATGACTGTAACCTGTCCCTGCCACCTCCACCCTGCCTGTCCACATTCCATGCCCCTATCCCCTTCCTCCTGTCCTCCATGGTCCATTCTACTGCCACACCCTTCTGCCCTCCCTGGTCTGTTGTGCTGCAACTTCTCCTCCTGCCAGACCTGTGTGGTCTGTTGTGAGGCCCCTTCCCCTGAACTCTCTTGTCTGTGCCCAGCTCCTACCCCTCCCTTCTATCCTCCATGGTCCTTTCTGCATGCACCTGCCCCCTCCTTCTCACCCATCATGGCCATTGGGCTGCCACTAACCCTCCCGCTTGCCATGCATGGTCTTCTGTGCTGCCACGGCCCCTCCCACTTTCCCTGTGTGGTCAGCTAGCTGCCCCTGACCCCCTCCCACCTTCCCTCCATGGTCTGTGTGTATGCCATTATAGTCTCACTGTTGCTCTCCATGGTGTGTCTTGCTTCTAGTGCCCATCCTGCCTGACCTCCATTGTCAGTTTGTTGCTCCTGCCCTGCCCCCTTGCCCCCTGCCCTCTGTTTTCCATGTGCAGACCCCTATTCCCTCCCTGCTGGCTTGTCTGTTCCATTGTAATGGCCCTGATCCCTACCTCCTGCCCTTTATGGTCTGTTATGCTGCAGCTTTCTCTCCAGTGTGTCCATTATGGTCAGCTAGCTGCCATTGCCTCTCCCCTCTGTTCTCTGTTGTCCATGTGCATGGTCCTGTCCCCTCCCTATTGCTTTCCATGGATTGTTGTGCTGCACTCCCGTCCCGCATGCCCTGTGTGGTGTATTGTGCTGCTGCAAACCCTGATGCCTGCCCTGTAAGGTCAGTTTGGTGCACCTGTCCATGTCCCTCCTGTCCTCTGTTATCCGAGTCCATGTCCCTACCCCTATTCCTCCTGCCTTCCATGATCCAATGTACCATACTTGCTAACATTTTGAACTTGGTAAGAGGGCGATTTTGAAAAAAAACCTGGGGTTTGATTTTCCCCATTGACTTACATTGAAAAAGAGGAGATTGTAGACAGGAGACAGATCAAATAAAGCCCATTAGGGCTTAAAAACATTGGGCGTTTCCTGGCTGAACCGGGTCTGTTGGCATGTATGGTTGTACTACCACTGCCTCTTCCTTCTGCCCACAATGGTCTATTATATTGCCACAGCCTCTCTTGCCTGTCCTGCATTGTTGGTTTGCTGCCCCTGCCCCCCTTTCCACTGCCCTCCATAGTCTGTTGTGCTGCCACTGCCCTTTCTGCCTGCCCAGTGTGGTCAAATTGTTGCCTCTGCACCCTCCTACCTGCCTTCAATTTTCTGAGTCCGTGCCCCTGGCCTCTGCCTCTCAACAGTATCCTAATGAACAACTAGATTGCTAACATTCTATATTTATTACAAAAGTGAGGCACGCCTGACGTCATCTTGATGTAATCAAAACTGTAATACCTAGATTATTTCCTTTAGAAATTAGAGAAATGAGAGGGTTTTATTTGCATCGAAATTATGGTTAGTGCTCTAAAAAACTAAAATGAGGACATATTTTCTGAGTTTTCAAATAGCAGCAAAGCACTTTTAAATTATTTGTTATCTTTATGGTTTTTTATCCAGTTGACCACTTTATTAAATGTTGCACTTAGGGGAGAGGATGTGGTATTACTTCTAGAGATGCAGACTTTGCAACTGGGGAACCAGTTTGGAGTTTCTGCTTCAGCTCGACATTCTATGATTCTGGTCAAATCGCTTAATCTCCCCATGTCTACAACCAACATGAATTTGTCCTTGTGTGATGTAACCAATGCTCATGTAAAGCACTCCAATACCTGACCAGTCTGCACTATATAAAACTGCAAAAAAAAAAAAAAAAGTGTTTTGCACACTTCTGTCATTGGGCTACACGTGGGCTACATCTGGGTGATATTTGTGCTACATTTGGGCTCTTTTGTCTCTGGTGGCCATCTTGGGAGATTTATTTGTTATGAAGTTTCCTAATTTCCTCATTTACTACAGTCTCCTCAGTAGGAAATGCTTTCAGTTTTTTACTTTGATTCCATCAAGAAGGCATTCAGATGTGTCACACATTCGCTATAAATTCTGAATGTTAGCACTCTAGTTGCTCATTAGATAACTGTAGTAAAGCTACTGCTCACTAGGGAAGTCTGCTGCTGGTATTGAAAGTGCATGTTTCAGTCTGCATGTCAGAATTTTTTAATGAATTAGAAGAGGATTTGAGAAGTCACTCAAAATGTGCCCAATTTTTTCTTTCTTCAGCACTAATCATAATTTCTGTGGCAAAATGAACCCCCTCAGTTTTTTCCTTTTTAAATTAAATGTTTTAAGTGTTACCAGTTTATTCCAATCAAGATGGCTTCAGGTGTGCCATACTTTTGTCATAAGTAAGACTGTTAGCGCTCTAGTTGTTCTTTAGAACACTCTGGGACATTCTGTCATTGGGCTATACGTGGGCTACATCTGGGTGATATTTGTGCTACATTTGGGCTCTTTTGTCTCTGGTGGCCATCTTGGGAGACTTATTTGTTATGAAGTTTCCTAATTTCCTCATTTACTGCAGTCTCCTCAGTAGTAAATACTTTCAGTTTTTTACTTTGATTCCATCAAGAAGGCATTCAGATGTGTCACACATTTACCATAACTTCAGAATGTTAGCACTCTAGTTGCTCATTAGATCACTGTAGTAAAGCTACTGCTCACCAGGGAAGTCTGCTGCTGGTATTGAAAGTGCATGTTTCAGTCTGCATGTCAGAATTTTTTAATGAAATAGAAGAGGATTTGAGAAGTCACTCAAAATGTGCCCTAATTTTTCTTTCTGCAGCACTAATCATAATTTCTATGGCAAAATTAACCCCCTCATTTTGTTCCTTTTTAAAATTAATTGTTAGGTCTCGGCTAGGCAGCGCATGCGCTGTCTCGTCGAGAGATGCTGTATACAGTATAGTGGGGGAAGCTTCGCCCACTTTCCGCCTATCTTTTTGATTGGCTGAATTCCTAAATGCTGCAATATGATTGGATTTCCTCAACTTTATCCCGCCTCCTGACGGCCATGTCGTAATTTTTCTCCTTCCATAGCTATCAGCCCCTTTACTTCTAAAACTGTTTTGTTCCCCTGCCTCCCCCCGTTCCCTCCCGCAGTCCGTCACTTCTCTGCCCACCACAACCCCCCCACTCACTCCTGTTCCTGCCTTCTTGGACGCCCGCATTTTTATTTACAATGCAATAGGTCTCGCGTAAATACAAGTCCTATTGCATTTGAAAATGCTTTTTTTCCCTCTGATTGGCTGGCTGCATTCGCACTCTATTTTGCCTGACCTGTCCCTCTCGCATACGTGCGATGCTATACATCGTACGCATGCGCGCCAAAAGTCTGCCTCTGCCTCTTGTTTTCCCTTCGAGTACTGTGGCCATATAGTGACAGGAAAGCGACGCATGCGCAGTGTTGTGATGTTATTGGACGGCATCTTATCTGTACTAACGTTGGGCTCTGGTTGCTGTCAAAGGATTAAAGGCTACGAGGAAGCATGGCAACCCTGAAGAGGGATACCAGGCTAACCTCCCTCAGACCTCCATGTGTGCAGGGCTGGCCGGGTGCTCAGCCGGACTGTCACCGCCCCACTCGATGTGGTGAAAGTACTGACCCAGGTGGGCACTTTCCATAGCAAGGAGGGGTTCTTGCGGACTTTCCCACTGCTCTACCAGGCAGAGGGGATCAAGGCTTTTTGGAAGGGGAGGGGTCAGAGCGCGCTGCTAGCCCTGAGTTAATTTCACCACATTTAATCAGTAGGAAGGAACGCAGTAGAAAACGCCGCTCCACTTCTGAAGAACCCGCGCCCTATCAGCGTGACTCGCTTTTTTCCTATAAATTGTAATACAAGTGCCAACGTGTTCTAAAACGAAAGTTAAAAGTCGTTCTCATATCAAATGACTTGTGAAAAGTCACAGTGTCTGCCGCGTTATTTAAGTTTTGTACATATGCAAAGCTGTCTCTGGCAGGTGCCGTGCCAAGACGTAAGAGTGTGCATTTAGTTCTCGTTTTCCAAGAGCCAGCCTATGTGCATCAAGTTTTCCCACAAACCTTCCCTGGCAGCCCCAGAACAAAACATTATCAACTGCAGAGTTGGTACAGTAAGTGCAAGCATGACTTGTGCAAGAAAAGAACTTTAAGGTAATCTTACCAACTTGAAGAAAACAGCAAGGCGGAGGTATTCGCTGACATCTGGCTTGAATCACAGTACAAACTCCATTCGCGTGAAGAAAATCTTTTAAATCCGACGCTGGGACATTATGATAAACTTGACTTCTTTGTTTCAAAACATTAGAATCCAGTTTCCTTTAAAATAATGTCCTTTTCTGGGTATCTTAAAAGCCGTCAGTTCTTCCCTCTGCCTTGATTCCCGTATCAAGTGCCTGAGACTTCACCGCCTGTATCCGCTTGTTTCCTTACAGGTCTGTTCAGCTGGCTGCTTATCACAAGTAAGTGCAGCTCTCTCACTGTCACCAGTGCAAATTGCAAGCTAATCCGAATACAGGGCGCTAAACTAGCCTGTTGCAAATCAGTAGGTGCGGCAAGTGCAGTTCATTTAAACTATCTCCTTCACAAGGAAACGGAATTGCATGCATACGCATTTAACTATCTCAGTTAGAAACCCATCTTTAATGAACATCGCAAGTAAATGCATTCACAAATGCATGTTTTTGCTTTCCGCGTCCTGTTTAGCGCAATGTATTTACAGCTCTGTGCAGGTAAGAGATGTCTCTTTGACGGGAGCCCATCCCCGCAAGTAACAGGAGGTGCAAGTCCTTATCATATGTAATTGCACTCGTCGGCGCTTCTCTCCCCTCCTTCCCACATCAGAGATAAGTACAGTTCCTGACTGTAAGACGTATATCCCATTTATACTGACTACGCAAAAGTTTCACCTCATTAGCACCAGTTTCAACACATGATTAGAGCAATCACCACCCTACTGGTGACCAGGTAAACTTTGCAAAAGGGTTGCCACTGGGCAGTTCCAAAAGTTTTAACTTTCCCCCACTTTTTAATAACTTTTATCCGTTTGATCTAGAACTATTTTTTAGAGATGCTAATTAGGCACCAAATCAAATCAAATCAAGCTTTATTCGGCACATACAAAAAATGTCCATAAAAGCATACTATAATATCAATAAGAACGGAATTATATACAGTTATTACAATATGAGATGAAAAATGCATTTTATATACAAAAAGTCTCAGAAGAAAATACTTTTTTAATTTTTAGAATAAATCTACTAACAATTAAAATCTAGTTCATTTTATAATTCAACAAATCAATTAACAAACAAAAACTAATCAATTTCATAATTCAATATTTCCAAGTAAACAAGGTCCTTCCTTTGTTTAATAGCCAAGGATATGAAACAAATTACCGCATTACAAATTAAAACATTCTCCAATTTTCGAATATAATTAAAAGCAGCTTTAAAAGAGTACAGGCTGTTTGCTTTAAAAAAAGGTCGTAAAAATGTTTTCCTAATTTCATTATAAAATTTACATAAAAGTAAAAGATGAAGAGTACTCTGTGGGGACCTGCCATCACAAGGACATTTTGGTAAGTTGGCACACCACTTGTCCCTTTTGGGAAATGCTAAAAGATAATGGAGAGTATTCAACCGTAATCTAGTTAAATAAAATCTGTGTTGTATATTAGTTATAAAAATGAGGTATGGCTGAATACCCATTGCTATCGGCCCTTCAAGATAAAAAGATATACATGATTTGTTACTCGTAGCAACGTCCCTTGCTGAGGACCTCACTTTACAGAGCCTCAATTTTAATTCCTTTTTACTCATATTCTGTATGTCCTCGGGAGTTTTTAGATTCACATCCATCTCACATTCCTTTAAAAGGCTACAAATGTAACTTAACCATGTTATTTTCTTATAGTGATCTTGATTCAAACAATCTGATATAAGGTCCCTCGTAAAATGTGTCTCTTCCCGAGTCCAGATGCGGTGCCACAAAGTAAGGGCAGTTATACTGATCAAATCAAGGATATAAGGGGTATTGGTCTCCCTATGTATTATAAAAGTGGCAGTGGAAACTGGCACGGCTAATAGTCTTTTTAAAAAGTTATTTTCCAGGATTTGTAGCTGAGAAGTATCTGCCACACCCCACAGGGCTCCCCCATAACAACTCCCTGTAATGCATTTTGCTCCATATAATTTAAGAATTTCCCGCACTGGTTTTTTACCTATTTTTTGGGAAAATCTAAAAATAGCCTCAACCGATTTTACGAATTTCAATTTACATAGGTTAATATGTGCGCTCCACGTGCCCTTACTATTAAAAAGAATTCCCAAATATGAAAAGGAAAAAGTCCTCTCTATCCGTATACCTTCGATGTAATGTGTTTTATTCTTAATGTTCCGTTTCCCACAAGACATAACCAGGGTTTTACTCAAATTTATTTTTAAAAACTTTTCCGTCATATAACTAGAAAAATTATCCATCAATAATTGTAGGCCGTTTGCTGTCCTGGAGATTAAGACAGCATCATCGGCATACATTAATAAAGGGGTAACCCGTTTGCCTACCTTTGGGGCATCAGCATTTAAATTCTGTAATAACGGGTCAACCCCGTTTATATATAACGAAAATAAAAGTGGGGCAAGAGTACAACCCTGTCTTATCCCACGGGTGATGCTAAAGTGCTTAGTGCATTCTCCATTTTCCCCGAAGCGTATTCTAGAGGACAAATGTACATATATTTGCGATAAAAAACTAATAATATCCTCTGGGGCGCCCATCCCTTTAAGCGTCTGCCATAATTTTGAGTGATTTACCAAATCGAAAGCGCTTGACAAGTCAACAAAACAGAGGTAAAGAGCGCCATCCCATGCAAGTGTATATTTTCCTATCAACAAATCAAGATTCAAACACTGCTCAATCGTTCCAATGCCCCTTCTAAAGCCATACTGTACTACAGATAATATATTATTTTCCTTTACCCAATATTCCAATCTGGCCAGCATTATTCTACCCATAACCTTAGATGTTGAATCGAGTAAAGATATTGGGCGATAGCAGCTCGCGCTGCTTCATTCGCCTTTTTTAAAAATAGGGACTATCACGCTCTCAGCCCAAGTTGCTGGTATCACCCCATTAAGTGTAGCATTAAAAAATGTATATAGGATGGGCACCCAAAAATCCATATTATATTTAAAAACGTCAATTGGGACCCCCTCCGGACCTGCCGCTTTCCCACTAGCACTATTCAAAAGAGCTAATCTAATCTCCTCAGAACTAATACTTTCCGGTTTAATATTATTTAAACGAATAATACTAGTATTCTCTGCTAAAGTGATGGGCTGACGTGTATCATTAAAAATGGCTTCAAAGTGAGTCAACCAGTCTTCCGGGGTCACTACTACATCAACTTTAACAGACTGGACATCTTTAAAAAGTGGCTGATCCAGAGTTTTTCAAAAAGTATAGAATCTTTAGTTTCTGCAGCTTTAATCAGGTTATCCCACGCATTATCTCTAATCTCCATTTTTCTACGAGTCAATGCTTGCTTATATAATTTCCGCAGAGAACTAATGTCTTCCCTATTCCGGGGCTAGCTTTTAAAGCTTCTTTTAGATCCCTATTTAATCGCGAACATTGCTGATTAAACCATCTTGGGCAATATACCCTATTTGTCCTAGGCTTACGTTTCAAATTTCCTGCTATTGCAACCGAAATATTTTGGAAAGCCATCACTATATCTATATTAGTAGAAAAATTATCTAAAACAGTTGTAATATGATGTTTATTTTGTTGAATAATCTTTTCCGAGAAGGCAATAGGATCAACCCCTGCCCATTTAATAGAAATCCCGTTTTCACCCTGTGTCTTTACCTCAGCAGCAAAAATACTTGGTTCATCTACTTTAAAAAGTGGAGATTTTAATGTTAATGATACAGGGTGATGGTCACTTAATAGGCTGGGGCATACTTTACAAGAATGAACGAGAGGATTACAATTTCTTGAAATTATAAGGTGGTCGATACATGAGGATGACCTAGCTCCTTCAAATGTATAAGTAATACCCACTCCCTCTTGCATATTCTTTTTTGCATCTATCTCTATAATTTCCAGATTATACTTGAACATTACACAATTTAAAGTTTCCCCATAGTTGTTATGTGGGAAGTGTAAAGGGTTATCTCCCAGTTCATCCTCGTATCCGCATTGGATCCCTGGTATAAATTTACAAAGTTCAGTATTAAAATCCCCCGCCCAAATTAAAAAATAATCTGGCTCTGTACTCCTTAAAAAATTGGCCAATTCGCTGTCTAATAATGTAATTATCTCATGCCTTGAGCTATTAAAAATATTATTATAAAAATTGATCACTATTATGTCCTGATTTCCTCCCACTGAAAGAAGTAAAAACTGAAAATGTTGTGAATTAGTATATATTCTTCTTACAATCAAAGGAGAGGATACTGATATTAGTACTGCCAAGCCACCGCTCGCTCTCCCTGCCTTTGATGGGATCCCATTAGTACAGATCGTTTTAAACCCATTAATAAAAAAATTATTTGTGAGCCATGTTTCTTGTATTAATACCAAATCGCACTTTTGTATAGTATCAATCCAAGAGGTATCACTCAGTTTACTCCTAACCCCTGCAACATTCCATGTCATAATATGCAATAATTCCTGTATTGAATGACTAGGTGGGTTACATTCAGCCACAATAGAAAGTGGGGTGATTTCGTTCCTGGATGTTTGCATTTCAGATTCTGCGAGGAGTTCACTTTCAGTATTGCTAATTATATTAACAGTGCCTTCTCGCAGTTGATCCTGATCCATATAAACAATTTCCTTCATACTATTAACATGAACTCTTATATCATGACCATCTTGTACAGCCATTTTTGTCGATACTATATTACGTTCCAGTCAATCCACCTCACTACACCTACTTAGTGGTTCAAACCTATTTGCCATATTCGGAATCACATACTGTGTTTCTTGACTGGAACTAGTGCTAACCTGGGCTCGACTAAAGGGTAAAACCATTCTAAAACCATAAAAATATCCCAGGGGTAAAGCAACGATTCTGCCTTCTATATCAGTAAAATGTCGATCCTGGTTCCCCATGATCTCTTCCAGCAGTAAACCCACCACAAAGGGTCTGCGAAAATTTACAACTACACAATCCCCCTCGCATGTTTTAATGGTTTTACCCACCCAGCTAACTCTCCTTATCATAATCACTTCATGAAATAAGCACTCAGAACTACAAGTCGTATTCCTGGTGAACCATTGAATCACCCTATTTTTCAAAGAGTCCCATGTTTCAATAGTATTTTCAGCCAATTTAGGTACGTTTTTTAATACAATCACATAAGGCGTTGCCTCTGGGGGCAGATTTAAAATGACATCCCGTTTCCTCCCCTGGTGGAATTGCCCTCCCTTCTTCATATAACCATTCCCTGTGGATCCCCCTAAATTTTGTATAGGTAAAACTGGTACTTCCTTTCCATGAACATTACTAGATGGCAAGGCACCAGCCCGTTGTAGGTTATTCATGCTGTTCGAATTAATTGCACCAACATATGTATTGCTACTGTCAATTAGGTTTGCAGTTGGTGGCGTATTTAATGCAGGTAATGGATGAAGAGCAGCAACCATTTCCAATAGCTTTACAATATCCTTTTGTACTGATTTTATCTCATTCATGACGCGCCTCTCTATGGTATCTATTTTCCCATGCAGTCTTTTAAGTTGTGTATTTATGGCATTATTGTCAATCAGTAATTCTACAGGCTTAGCTCCTTGTCCAGTCCCTGGTGATTTTTTTGATTTCCCCTTCTTTTGTGCTGCTCTTTGTGGGCTAGACCTTCTTGATGTTAAGGTTTGTTTACATTTTTTTGCTGGAGGTGAATCGGAATCTGGTAATTCTGAAACATTAACGATATCAAGAGGGGTAGTTGACATACAGGGCCCTAATTTAAACGATTGTTCAGATTTAGACCTGTTGACGATATCATGTACAGTGCTGCTATTTGACAGCTCCTGGGGGATGATGTCAAGATTAGAAATGTCACTTTCCCCATGCACTTCCACCACAATCTTAGCCCCCTTTTGGACGGCATCTAAGGCAGTCTTAGCAGCTGCCAACTGTTCCTCCACTTGCACGATCTCATTGTTTATAATGCCCATAGCACTTTTTAGATAATTAGTGATTGGTGCTGTTTTTTCCACTGCATTTCCTTTACTTGTGACCAATTTCCTCTTCCCCATTTTCAAATGACACCGCTAATTTCTCACGGCGATAAAAACGTTCTGCTTACCCACTTCACGATGGAGAGTTCTTACTCCTGCCAGGGATGAAATGGGGGGGGCCCGACCCGACCTCTGCCGGTCTCGAATGGGCTCAAACGGGCTCGCCCGGCACACGCCCGCGCGCGACCCGCGAAGCGGGTGCCGCGAGTCGTTATGTAGGCAGGGGCAGGGCAAAGGTGATGTCAGCGCCTCCAGGCACTGATGCAGGTCTCTCTGGGACTTGGAGTCCTTCCACACTACTGCAACCACCGGCGAAGCGGCTCCCGCGAAGCGGGTGCCGCGAGTCGTTATGTAGGCAGGGACAGGGCAAAGGTGATGTCAGCGCCTCCAGGCACTGATGCAGGTCTCTCTGGGACTTGGAGTCCTTCCACACTACTGCAACCACCGGCGAAGCGGCTCCCGCGAAGCGGGTGCCGCGAGTCGTTATGTAGGCAGGGGCAGGGCAAAGGTGATGTCAGCGCCTCCAGGCACTGATGCAGGTCTCTCTGGGACTTGGAGTCCTTCCACACTACTGCAACCACCGGCGAAGCGGCACCAAACAGTGGCAAACACGAGGAATGTTATTGCTGAATTCCTTAATATAGCAGCCTTGACTAACAAATCAGTGGAACACATAATTTGCACTAAATACTTGCAGCACCCTGCCTGACACAAGTATTCATTTTAGTTTCATTTTTATGTTCAGATATGAGAAAATACAGCTTTCGAAAAGTTTATTTCCATCTCTCCTGGATAGAGTGGGTGGCATTTCAAATATTATAACATAACATTTTGATGACCACAACCCCAAACCAGGGGTGCAACAGGGTGTCCTTTTGGCACCCTTGCAT
Source organism: Calotriton arnoldi (assembly GCA_963921515.1). Lineage (NCBI taxonomy): Eukaryota > Metazoa > Chordata > Amphibia > Caudata > Salamandridae > Calotriton > Calotriton arnoldi. The sequence goes on from CAWUFW010011073.1 coordinate 425,953, forward strand.
CCTTGAAATTGCATTCGCAATTTGCGAGTACCTAATGGGTACTCGCAAATTGCGAATTTCTCCCCATTCATTCCTATGGGCCTAGGGGTTTCCTTAATTGCGAATCGCAATTTGCGATTCGCAATTAAGGAATATGTAGGATTCGCAAATCTTTTTTGCAGATCCTACATACATCTCGTTTTGCGATTCTCAAATAGCGATTCTCAAAAATTTGCTATTTGAGAATCGCAAAACCTAACTTTGATACATATGGCCCTTAATCTCCCCGTGCCTACCAAAAAAATAAATAAATAAAAAATGAATGTGTCCTTGTGTAACATAACCGGTGCTCATGTAAAGCGCTCCAATACCTTCGGGTTGAGTTCGCGCTATATAAATATGCAACAACAAAAAAAAAAAGCATTGAAAATGCAATAGGTCTCGCCTTTGATTAAGTTAAAGCCATTTGCTTTGCTAATGGTATTGTATAGCAAAGCAAATGGCTTTAACTTAATTAAAGGTGAGACCTATTGCATTTTTAATGCTTGTTTTAAGTGTTGCCACTTTATTCCAATCAAGATGGCTTCAGGTGTGCCATACTTTTCTCATAAGTAAGACTGTTAGCGCTCTAGTTGTTCTTTAGAACACTCTGGGAAGCTGCAGTAGAACACAAAGGAATCGACTGACAGTCTCTGCCCTTGTTGGATGTACATGTTTTACTGAGAATGTCAGACTTCATTCTCACATGACTGAGAAAGATAATGTGAATTTACAGAATATATGCTCTCATGTTAGCTTCTAGATCACCTTCCAAACCTCTATGGGAAAAGTATGAGAAAATAGTTTTCTCTCAAACATGATTCATCATAACCCAGCAGAAGGCTTTTTCACAGGGTAAAATCTCCTTAGAACACACCACAATTCCTAAAATTAGTATGGTACCATCAACAAATGATTTATAATGTAACTAAAGTCTTATCACCCTTTATATGTTCTCCTTTTGGTGACCCTCAAAACCTTCCATTCACTACAATGCATTTTTGCTATCATGTATATTGGTCCCAAGATGGCTGCTGACACTTCTTGGATGAAGTGCTGACAGCCAATCAGATCTCACGATGAGATGTGTGGTTAGGCTCCGCCCAGATATATATATATATCTTTTTCCTTTAATACTTAAAAAACTACTGATCGGATTTACACCATTTTAAAAAAGGGCGCTTTTTGAACCAAGAGCTACCTTTTTGACAAATTTGGTGTAATTCCGTTGAGCAGTTCGGGCTGAAGCTTTGTCTAAAGTTTACTATGGAAAATAACATGGGGAAAATGTGTTTTGGGACCCCCCTTTTTTCTCGGCCCCCGCTTGGCGAATCACCCCGAAACTTTCAAGACAGGAGCTGACCGGAGTTGATCACTAGTTTTGAACATTTCGCGAAGATTCGTCATTCGGCGCCAAAGTTATTGGGAAAACAAAAAACGCTTTTCCTATGGAAACTAGGTCCTAACTATAATGACCGCCAGTAGGTAATATATATACATATATACATATATATATATATATACATATATACTTATATAATGCACGCACACACACATATATATTTGTGTATCCTTATATAAACATATATATATATATATATATATATATATATATATATATATATATAATGCAACACTAGTATAAAAAATATTTATTTTACATTCTAACAAATCAACAGCAAAACATTAAATAAATGACCAAATAAATAAAATATTAAAAAAATGTAATCCAAAAAAGACATTTACTAAAAATATTATACAAATTAGATGTGGCGTAACGGTCAGAGCAGCTGACTTTGGAGCTGGGGAACCAGGTTCGAGTCTCGGTGTTGGCTCAACATTCTGTGATTCTGGGCAAATCACTTAATCTTCCTGTGCCTACCAAAAAGGAATGTGGCCTTGTGTAATGTAACTGGTCCTCATGTAAAGTGCTCCAATCCCTGCGGGTCAAGTTCATGCTATATAAAGCTGGGGGGCAAAAAAATTGATAGGACCATGTTTCCATAGGCAAAGCATTTTTTTGACTTGCCTATATCTTTGGAGCTGTTCGATGAATCTTCACAAAATTTTCCAAAACAGAGTGCACTGGTGATTCTAGTTGTGCATGGAAAGTTTCGCGGCGATACTTGAAGCAGGGGCCAAGAAAAAGGGGAGGTAAAAAAAGGGCGCGACTACAGGACTACAGCCCGAACCGCTGGATGGAATGACACCAAATTTGGCAGAAAGGTAGCCATTGGATTAGAAAGAGTGCTTTTTGTTATTTGGTGTAAATCTGTTCAGTCGTTTTAGAGAAAACCTAATTTGTATATCTAGGGATCCGGCCCCTCTGAGAATCCTCCCGATCTCATGCAGAGATCTGATTGGCTTCCAACACTTCAACCAGGAAGTGTTGGCTGCCATCTTGGCACTTGGCCTCAGCCAAGTTCCCCCCAAAAAAGTAAAATTAAAGAAAAGGGGGCAGTGTAGGAATACCCTGACCCCCTAGTCCCAGTCCTGGGGTCACCTTAAGGACCCACCAGGGCAAAAAGCATTTTTTAAAAACAAAATGTTGCAGCGAAATCGCGACAGATTTGCGAATCTGCGGCAACATTTTTAAAAAAAACAAATGCGGTCTCCCATGCTTGTTTGTTATTGAATCAAAAAAGGGTCTGAGATCCAAGAAGTAAATAACGTCGCAAAGTCACCCTTTAGCAAATAGCATTAATGCGTGTGGCCACTGTGCGTTTTGAACAAAAGTTGTAGAGGCCGGCTAAAAATTCACCAATAATAACTACACCTATGTTGTGCATGCTGCTAGACCTATCAGCCTCCCTGAGGTAGTCTTCCCCCAAATATTTTGCCTTTTTCCCTTAATTTGTGCTAAAATTTGTTTTTGTTGGCCTTAGGACCACTTCTAACCAGTGCTAGAGTACTGGTGCTCACGCCCCTAGACATGGTAGCATTAGCTTAAACCTAATTGGCACATTTAATTTACTTATGAGTCCCTTATAGAGTGGTATAACATATACCCAGGTCCTGTGAATTAAAGGCTACAAGTGGGCCTGCAGGACTTGTTGTGCCACCCATTTAAGTAGCCCCATAAAACATGCCCATGCCCCAGGCCACCATTGCAGTCTGAATGCGTTTGTAAAATGCAATATAACCCCCTTACCAAACCTTAAACTCTACTTTTATTATATATAAGTCACCAGTAAGGTAGTCCCTCGGTAGCCCATATGTCAGATTGCATTGTAATTCAAAGGTTGGACATGTACTTTTAAGTTTTACATGTCCTTTAGTGAAAAACCCCTAAATTTGTTTTTCACTACTGTGAGGCTTACCTGTTCTATATGATAACATTGGATTGCCTTATTACATTTAATAAGTGCTAACTTTTGATTGGGAACAGATAAGCATTTCATGCTTGGTGTTGATGAAATTAAATTGTAATTAAAAATCCTCTTTAATGGTAAAGTCAGATTTTAAATATCAATTTTGAAAATGCCACTTTTAGAAAGTTGCCATTTGGTGGCTGCAGCCTGTCCTAGGTCACATGACTTGGTGTAGTTGGCAGTTGGACTTTGTGAATTCCTCCCACACAGTCACACAATAGAAGGATTAGGTGGGCTTGAATGGGCCATCTGCTGGCAGAATGGTGGGGTGGATCTCGGCACAGCCCCACTTGCAACTGAATAGGCTATGCTCTGTCTTCAAACAAAGGGCTTATAATCAGTGCATAGTCCCTGCATCAGCTTAGAGCCAGGACAGGGCAGTCAGGAAATTCCTTACACTCAAAGAGAAATCTCTAGAAATGTCTCTTACTTCAAAGAAGGCACCAGGTAGAACAATCGGTCTGACCCACTCAAACCCACTCTTTAGTTCACTCTTTGGACCTGCAGAATGACTCTCAGAGGACTACCTGCTGCTCTGGCCTGTTGTGTACACCACAAGACTGCTTTGGTGCACCTGGAAGGACTGCTTTGCTGCTTGAGCCTGCCTTGAACTCTCAGAGGCCTGCCCTGCTGCTTGAGCCGTCCTTCTTTACCTGAACTCAGGACTACAAGCGTGACTCCAAGGGCCTCCTGTTTAGAGCCACATGGACATAATAGACACCCACCACCTTGAACCTGCATCTGGACCCAGCCTGAGTGAGTCCTAACCCAACCCCCGTAGGTGGTGCCCTCCAGTCCTGGACCTCTGGTGGTGGTGCTACTGGTGCCTGGATAGCCAAAATCTAAAAACGGGGACTTCGAAAAATGTTTTGGCTAAACACTGCCCTGGGAGTCGAGGGAAGACTGACACCAACCTGCTTGTCTATCCACCCAAGGTGCATCGCAGTTCGGATTGACTTCAGGGCTATTCCCACTATGTCTTCTCCCCAGCAGCAAATCCTGTACAGCTGTCCTTCGCTAAAGGGGTATCCAGCCTCCTAGAACTCTCGACGGCTACAACCTCCTGCCTCGTTCCAATGGAGATTTTTGTCTTCCAAAAAAGTGACTAAGTCTGAACATGGAAATGTTTCCCACAACTTCGTCCAGCGGCTCCACGATGATAACGCTCCCTCCTCGAAAAACCGCCTGCAGCCTGCTAAACTTTACCTTCTCAGAACATTTTTTCCAGATTTCATACCAAGTCTGCAAGTGAGCGCTGACAGAGCCCAATCCACTTCTTGTGTCTGACCCGTGCTACATCGTAGTCGGTCATAGTTTTCGACTTTGACGCAGACTCACACGACTAGAGGTCTGCAGTTGACGCTTTAATCTTTTAGGCGCTAGAAACTAAAAACTAAAGCTAAAAACCTTAAGAACCCATAACTCAGATTCCACTGATCGGATTTTTGTCCTTTTGGTGTCAAATAATTTATTAAAATGTACTCTATTTTTCTAAGTTGGTGTGGGATTATTCTTGTGTTGTGTTTTCACTTTATTACTATTTGTGTGCTACATACATACTTTGCATATTGCCTCTAAGTTAATCCTGACTTCCTGTATGCCAAGCTACCCGAGCGTTAAGCACAGGTTAATTTAGCGACTTTTGTGGTTCACCCTGACAAGGATTGTGGCTGTTGCTTGAACAGGAGTCACCGCCCTTCAAATGCAACCCAATTGCTCACACATGCCATACCTGCTTGCGCCGTGGTTTGCATGGGCAAGTACCCGACGTAGTACACGTTGGTATATAACCCAAAAAGAATGGAATGAACCCAATTTGTGCTTCTCATAACTGCTAATACAGATGCAAATGCTGTTTGTGATGCATGGACAACATATAACAATTGCTATTCATACAGGATGGTGATAGACAAAAATACTGCCCTTTCAATTTTCATGTGCATTTGGATGGCCCTGACAGGTTCACGTCCCTCTTTTGAATTATTACTATCCCGTACCACTGCAGGAGGTCCTGAAAAGCTGAAGAAAGGGACAATCACTGACTATAATGTGTGATTGCTATCTCATCCCTTTCAGAAAAAGCAGCAATAGTGGAGCACTTTTCCATAATTTTTGTGTGTAATTTTCTCCCCATTGTTCACTCTGCGCTTCAGGACCAAGGCAATTTTGTGATTGCTTCAACTTTTTATGCTTGTAGAATGCATACTCATGGAATATGTTTGTCTGATGGTTTTGTTTCACTGTTCTGGGATAAATAAGTTGTTTAATGTTTCTATGTACAGTAAAATATGAATGCTACATTCTTTTTTGGGACAAACAACACACAGCAAAACAAATTTAGTTTTTAAATATGGAAATTTACATTGATTCAAAAAGAATAAAAAAATGGGCTTTGACTCCCTTAAACTGAGGGCCTCATTTATATCATTTGGCATAGGGCAGCACAGCAATGTCCTACGCCAAAGTGAAAGGGCAGGAATGCATTGTATTTAAGCAGTACAATGCATTCATGTCCTTTCTGCCTGCCCAGTGCCGTTTTGGGAGCCTGACACCAATGCAGGCACCCTTGCACTACGGTGCAAGGGTGCCTCTGTTGCAGGCAGGATTGTTTTTGTGCAGGAAGGACTACCTTCCTGCACAAAAAAATTCTACGAGGTACTTCCCTCTTCCTATGCGTGCTGCAGAATGCCGCTCGCATGGAAAGAGGAAATAACGAGGAGAAATTAACATATTTCTCCTAGTTACACCTCACCTAGGGAGGCGTGTGTGGATTTGACGTTTTCCCAGGTTTACATCATTTTGTAAAGCTGGGGCAGCGTAAAATTTCATTGGTGTTCTGTCGGAACACCCACAGCAACTCCCATGGAACGCTTCCCAAGTGCAGAGTAACATGATGCAGTGAATTGAGCTGATTCACCTTACTCATGAATTATGAGGCCACGCAGTATGTCTTTGCATGGCTTCATAAATCTTTATGAGAGCCCGGATCATGCATGCACCACTTTACGTAAAGCCCCTTAATTTCTAGCATTCAGTGGTCCAAGTCAGGAAATTAGAAAACTGTGGCCCTCATTTATGGAGAATTGGCATAGGGCAGCGCCTCAAGGCTTTTTGCTGTGCTGCCCTAAGCCCGCCGATGTGAAAGGGCAGGAATACATTGTATTTATGAAATACGATGCATTCCTGTCCTTTCCCCCTGCACTGGCATCAAATTTGCTGCCTAGAGCCAAAACAGGCACCCTTGCACCATGGTGCAATGGTGTCTGCGTTGCATGCAGGTTTGTTTTTGTGCAGGAAGGGGCACCTTCTTGCACAAAAACAATCCTGAGAGGCGTTTTCCTCTTTCTATGTGTGCTGCAGAATGTAGCATACATGTGAAGAGGAAAAAATGAGGAGAAAAAAATATTTCTCCTTGTTACACCTGCTTTGGGGAGGTGAAGGTTTTGGCGCTGCCCCAGGTTTACGTGAATAAGTAAACCAGGGCAGCGTCCAAATCCATGGGTGTTGCATGGGAACATCCACCGCAATGCCCATGGAACATCTCCCTGGCACAGAGTAAGGCAACACTGCGACTTGTGCTGCTTTGTCTTACTCCATATCTATGAGGCACGTCACGCAAAGTGGCTTTGCGTGCCTCATAGATCTGATTGAGAGGCTTGCGCCGCTGTAGAGTCAAAAAAAGTGACCCTCCGGCGGCGCAAGCCTCTGTGTTTCGCCAGCACATTGAGAGATCTTAATTTGTGATGATGTTGCAGGTGGTGGCCACAAACAGTCAATTATAGAACTGAGACTTGTTTTGCTTATCAGCTTTTGATTTAAGGCAGAGAAAGACAAATACAAGGAGAAGTTAGAACTCGCAGTGGCTCTCTTGCAGTGCTTTTTGTTTTATTTAAAAGAAAAAGAATTGCAATATGTCCTTATTGTCCGTACATGTATGTGCAGTAAGTAGTCTTCCGAGAATGGTTTTCTTCAAGTGCATAAAATATTTCCATACGGAGAAAACATACCAAATGCAGTTTTCACTTAATTGGCTATTTTCATATGAAGAAGTAAATACATGGATATGTCGATGAGAAAATGACATTTCCAGAAATATTTCAATCTTTGCAAAATCGAAATGTACTCCAAACCTTTTTCTTAATAGGGCTTCCAGCTTTTCAAATGTATTACTGATAGTCAGAGGAGAATATATTTTCCTACTATGTTGGCCCTTAACTAATTAATGTCAAATTGCTTCTGGATAAAGGTGCATATCACTGGCTGAGACAACAATCAACAAGCATTTGCAATGCAATAGGTCTCGCATTTACGCGAGTTTAAGCTATTGGCATTGTAAATGACAATGCCTTTCATTTATGTTTTAAATACGAAAAAAAAAAAAGGCATTGTCATTTGCAATGTCAATAGCTCAAACTCGCGTAAATGCGAGACCTATTGCATTGCAAATGCTTGTTTAGCCTATGGAGGGTTGTGAGTACAATGAATTTTTCTAAGAGTAGATTGAAACGTTGCAGGTTTATTATAGCTTTAATGAACATTCTATATGTTATCATTATTGTGAGATAATTGCCCATCACTAAAGTTCTGCCTCTTCAGCGGAATGCTTGTTGTGAGCAGCAAGGCTTTCTTTCAGTCACCCTGTCACCTGTCTCCTTCCCTGCTTACCACAGACCCCATGGTTACATAATGTGGTTTGTTCTGTTTATCCAAGGACCACCGTTCTCTTTCAGAGGAGGAGAGACGTGGAGGCCACAGCCCATCAGATCTCTCCTTCACCAGGCTTTCTAACAGGCCCCCTTGATGTCCCAGTGTCTCCTGAATTTTGGCTAAAGAAGCAGCTTCGACTGGAATCCAAATTGAGCCCTGGAACAAATGTTCAAACCATCCATACACACTGCAGGAGGCCACGGCTAAAAGGGGGCCATGGGTGCTTTCATGGGTGGGTCTCTGAAGCCCAAGTGGTTCTGAAAGCAGCCCCAGAGCCTGCAGCCACTGGGAAAATGCCAGGGAGGTAGAAAGGCCAATCCGACCCTGGAAAGAGCTTCTGAAACACCGGCAGCTTGGCGACTTCCAAAATATTACCACCACTCACACCCGAGCTTTGCACTCCTAAGCTGGTCTAGAAACCTTTGCTTATAAAAAGCCATCCTCTGCTTTGCAGGGCTACCTTGGGCTGTGCTGGGAGTTGTCAGGTTTGTCTTATTTTTAAAAACAATGTGTTATGTGGGTCAGTCCTTAATTTTTAAAAAACAATATGAGCCAGGGCCATCGTCAGGAGGCCAATGCAGCTTGCACCACCCATTGACCCTGCCAGCGGTTCCAACAACAGTAGAACCACACCTACTAACCATCGCACTCCTACAAGTGTGATATTTTATAGCCCCGGAGCTATAAGAATGGCTTGTATGGAAAACAGTTATAAGTGCCGGTGTTAGCAAATAATTGCCAGGGCCGAGCACCGGAAACCACCGGCTCAAATTACGTACTGGAGTGGGTTCTACTTTTTGCTGAGAACTGAAAGAAAAAACTCACAGAGCACATTTCTCTGAGGAGGGACATTCTGTAAGTCTGTGAGGCTCTGAGGAATGTCCTGGTGTAGAGCTGGAAGGAGTACGTTGGAATGACCATCATTAAGTCTCAGGAGCTGCCAATGGCTTGTAGGGCGCATGACTGTATCACAGGAGTATGGCTAGGGCGGGAGGCACCTACACATATGTGTGGTTATTGGGCCTAGAGGTCTGTGGTGAGCCTTGCATTGGTTCTGTCCAAGATTAGAGTAGGCATACAGGCCTGATGTATCAATCTGTGTCTATGAGGGAATGCCTTGGTACGAAAGGGCCGAATCCTCTAAATGCTCTGATTGTGAAAAGCCAGGATAGTGTTTGGATGGCCTGACGACCAAAGAAAGTGCACAGCATTTGATGCACTGGCCTGCCAGAGCCCAGTGTGGGCTTCCCAAGGCAGGAGGGGCGTGCCATCAACACCTGGCTGAAGATGTGGGGTTTAGCCTGAGGAGAAGGGTACCCTAGCCAAAGACAAGAATGGTGGCCACCAAAGGGTGAAGCGTGATATGGTGGCCACTGAAGGGTGAAGCGTGACATGGTGGCCACCGAAGGGTGAAGCTTGACATGGTGCCCACCGAAGGGTGAAGCTTGATATGGTGGCCACCGAAGGGTGAAGAGTGACATGGTGGCCACCTAACATAACATAACACTTGGATTTGTAAAGCGCACTTATCACCCACGGGTCTCAAGGCGCTGAATAACAGATGTTTATTGTTACCCAACTCAATGGTACTTATTTTATCGACCTCAAATGGATGAAAGGCTGAGTGGACCCGCCGGGATTTGAACCTGTGACCATGAGGTCGAACACAGGCCCCTGCAGTGGATGCATTAGTCCACTAAGCCACCAGACCTAAGGGTGAAGTGTGATATGGTGGCCACCTAAGGGTGAAGAGTGATATGGTGGCCACCTAAGGGTGAAGAGTGATATGTGGCCACTTAAGGGTGAAGAGTGATATGGTGGCCGCCAAAGGGTGAAGAGTGATATGGTGGCTGGCAAAGGGTGAAGAGTGATATGTGGCCACATAGGGGTGAAGAGTGATATGGTGGCCACCTGTGGCTGAAAAGTGATATGGTGGTCACCTTTTGGTTGAAAAGTGGGGTGGTGGCCACCTGAAGCTGAAGAGTGAAGTGGACACCTGCGGCTGAAGAGTGATTTAGTGGCCACCTGTGGCTAAAGACTGGAATGGTGGCCACCGAAGAGTGATATGATAGCCACCTGAGGCTGAAGAGTAAAATGGTGGGTGCCGAAGAGTGACATGGGCATCATCCATAAGGTGGCCATCCGTGGCTGAAGAGTGATATGGTGACCATCTGTGGCTGAAGAGTGAAATGATGGCCATCCGTGGCTGAAGAGTGATCTGGTGGCCATCCGTGGCTGAAGAGTGATCTGGTGGCCATCTGTGGCTGACGCCTGAAATGGTAGCCACCTGTGGCTGAAGAGTGATATGGTGGCCACCTGTGGCTGAAGAGTGATACAGTGGCAATATGTGGCTGAAAAGTGATACGGTGGCCATCCGTGGCTGAAGAGGGATATGGCGGCCATCCATGGCTGAAGAGGGATATGATAGTCACCTGTAGCTGAAGAGTGATATGGTAGCCATCTGTGGCTGAAGAATGATATGGTGCCCATCTGTGGCTGAAGAGTGATATGTGCCCATCAGTGGATGTAGAGTAATATGGTCGCCATCCGTGGCTGAAGAGTGATATGGTAGCCACCTGTGGCTGGAGAGTGAGTTGACAGATTTCCGTGGCTGAAGTGGTAGCCACCTGCGGTAGTGGTAACCGTGGCTGAATATGTGGCGGCTGGTGACATTTGAAAGTGGTAGGGCGTAAAAGTTCAAGATGAGTGGCTGGTGGCGAGCGAGCGTAGCGAGCGAACCTGAATATCATAATCAATTTTTTTTTAAAAGAGAGACCAAATAGTGCATTTATAAGCATATTTGAGAAAGCAAGAAGTGACTTTGGCAAGCATTTTTGTCAAACGCTGAGAAATTCATCTCCCAGTCCCTCCACTCCTAGGAACTGACCCTAAGTAAGTCAGTATGTAACCTAAAAATTATTAATTTTGATCTTTAAAAAAAAAAAAAAAAATCCCTGGCATGGCAAAAATATCCTGCTGCTGCGTGAAGCAGTGAGAGGGGTCTTTTGCAGCTTGGGAAAACAACCAGGCCAGCCAAGACCTGATGTCTTCCCAGTGCATTATGCAGAGACATCTTAAGGATTTTGAGGGCCCTGATCCAAACATATTCTGGGGGCCCTTCTTCAGGACAGCTTTGAATTTATGATACAATTTCATGCCCAGTTGGCTAGGTCACTCACAGTGCACAGGCATAATATTCGGGACTAGTGGCGTTTGTTTTCAATATTGTAAAACAACAACAGCTCACTAATATTAATGCAAATAATCTCTATGACTCTCCTCACATTTCTCATTTGTAAGGTCCTGTTTTCTTTTGATAAAAAAACACAACATTTCTCTGCAAAATGTCTGTAATAGACTCCACACCTACATAGAAAATAAAGGAAAACTGTATTTAAAACTGTTTCAGAATTATTTATTGTGAAAAAATGTCTCTGCCATTATCCCAGTTGAGTTGGCATTCCATAGCCCGGTGGGCCTCGGCTTGCCATTGCGCAGTGGGAACTTGTGAAAGGGCGGGTCCAAGGGGTCATCACTGGCAGCCTTAAACAATGCAGCCTCCGGAGGTACAGGGCTTATTCTGTACCCGCCCGAGGCTGCCTGCAAATATGATGCTGCCTAGCGTCTTTTGTGGGCGGGCCCCCAAAAGGGCCAAAACAGTGACTACCGGGCTGGCACCATGTCAGTCTGGTTTACTAAACTTTATTGTGAAACATGCGCAATGCGCATGTGTCACAACTTCACAAAAACCTGCCTGCCTGTCCTGCCTGACGCCTGTGCCTGACTCTGTGCTTTACAGGCAGGCAAACAGGCAGCAGGACTGGGGCAGGATTCCTCAACTGTTTTAAAATGGTAAGTAACATTGCTACTGGTGTTACTTAGCATTTTAAAACAAATGCGGATGGTGGACGGTGCGGAAATAGGGTGGACGCAGCCCCCCCCGCCCATTGAATGAAACCGCCCATTATTAAACAGCAACAGTTGCCTCTCTAGAATCCGACGTGAGCCATAGGGGAGAGACGATGAATCAACATGGCTGAGAACCCATCTCTAGGAAAGATTTAGTCCAGACCAGGGTGTGATGTGTGATCGTCATCTGGTGGGGGCAGTAGTGAATGACCTCTGGGCTGACCACAGCGTGAGAGCCACACTAAGACACCCGTCACTCATGCACTGCCCCGGGAGATTGAGTGAGTCCTGAAGATCATCTGCTCACTATGTTTCCATCATGGACGTTTGTTTGACAACCTAAAGCATTCTGGGAGCTGTAGTTTGTTTTCTTTTGTTGAAGCCAATGGAGTAACATGTCCTTGTATCTATGCTTTGGTAGATAAATCCTGAACTGGATTCACGGCCTCCTGGAAATGCAATGAGACCCCAGCCCAAATCCCGGGGGTCACAGTGTGGGATGAACCCCTCTTGTAACCCACAGCGCGAGCTTGCATTGCTCTGCTATGAACTGCTTTTTGTTTCGTATTAGCAACACGCTTCTGCGCCTTGGCATGTGTAGGTATCAGCACCTCCCTCCCACCCCCCCCCGAAACTTTCTTCGCATCATCAGAGATCTCGAGCTCCAGGTCTGCAAGGCGCAGCGTTTCCACTCCAGCGTTCATTAAAAAAACAAGCATTTGCAATGCAATAGGACTCTCATTTACGCGAGAGCTATTGCATTGTAAACGGGCGTGCGGGCGGGCAGGGTTCAGGGGGGCGAGAAGGCACAATTAACTGGAGTGCGGGCGGAGGGGGCAAGAAGGTACGGGCAGCAAGAGAACCTCATTAAAAAAAATAGTGCTCACAATCTAAATAACACATACCGTGCAACACTCGAAGTAAAGGGGCCAGTAGCCATTGAAGGATACAAATGACGACATGGCCGTCATAAGGAGGGACTAGCAAGCCTATAAACCAATCGAAAGGCAGCATTTAGGAAGGACAAAGACACAAGCCAATGAAAAAAGATGGGTGGGGCTTCCCTCACGTAGTGAACTACCATAGATCAACCCCAGAGCAGTGCTTGCGCGCTGGCTCGGAGCTCGACCGAAAAATATGCTTAACAAGCATTACTGCGCTTACCACTTGACAGTCTTTCCTGCAAAGTATTTTAGTAGAAGCAGTCTTAAGTGTCAATTGTATTTCTCACAAAAATGAAACAATACCTGTTCTGAGTAATACATTTGTTGAGATACACGACATCATAAGTAAACATTCGGGTGCCCTTTATCTGCACGACATGACTGTACCAACCAGGACCCTCTTCTGTAAAATGTAAAGCCGAAGGTGTTACTGTAATATGCAGACATGTGCGAAGCCTTTACTAAGCTTTGACTTGTCTAGCAGGTGCTGTCTGCCCCTGCAGTCAAGGCACAAGTGGTGTACATGTGATGTGACTGGAGCCCAACCAGTGGTTTGGGCTTGTTTTGGGCTGGATCCTTACAGCAATGCATGACCTGCCATACAAAACATGCATCATCTTACTGGCATCTCAAAGAATATCAGCAGGTGCACACATCAATCAGTGCAAACACACTGTTCAGGGGTATGTTATTCTCCTTATGCTATGCTTTTGCATTTGACACCCGTTGGATGTTAATATGCTTCAGCTGTTCTTGTTCTTAAGGCTTGAGTAATCACCTTACTTCTAGATTAATGAGCTAAAAAATACAAAACGTTTTCTGTAGCACATTTGCAGTATTGCACATTTAAAGATTCTCATTTTGTTTTACTGTAACTCCAGTCTTTTTTGATACTGTGGATTTGAAATTCAGTGGAGTTTCATTCCAGGTGGGGAGAGCACAGTCAATCATGTTTGGGAATCAGGACTTATTTTATGTCATCAGACTTACATCCGGAGCAAAAGAGAGACATAGAGAAAAGAAGGAGGAAGAGAAAGATAGGAAAACAGTGACAGATGGAGAAAAAGGGATTTAAACCCTGTATAAGTGAGATTAAGAGTCATGGGGCCTCATTTACAAAGCCATTGTGCTGCTGGTGCGTCACTTTTTTGACGCACCGGCGACGCAGTGAGCCTGCCCATATTTACAAGACCACGTAAAGTCACCATGACTTTTCATGGCCTTGTAAATATCGGCCCCTTTCACGCATTACTGTGCATGAAAGGGGTGTTCTGATGCATTCCCAGATTTACAAAGTTTTGTAAAGCTGGGAATGCGTCAGAATCTGGCACAATGAGGAGAAATACTTTTATTTCTCCTCATTTGTTCCTCTTTCTATGCATGCTGCATTCTTTGATTTACTGAAGAAGAGATATGTCTTTTTGAACTAATGAGATTGAAGCCGCTTGCAGCAGCAGTCTCACTTCTTTTCAATTAGTGACATGACGCTGAATTATTTAAGATAAAGACATATTTCTATTAGTGTCTCCTTTTAACATAAGTGATAATTGAGAGATAAAATACTGTGAATTGTTAGATCTCCTGGATTGAGGGGGAAAACCAATTCATCAAGGCTAATGGCCCTGCTGGTCGGTAAGCCACTGGTTTGGGTAATACTTATGTCATCTTAGTGGACTGGTTCGGTACCTAAATGGGGTGTGAGGGTAGATGACAATCTATAGAGACAGATCTTTGCTGTAGTGAAGAAGCACTTTGACTTTTTTTACTAGAAGTTACCAGCTAGATTTGTTCAGCCTTTATGCAACTATCACACAACCTCTGCAATGTCATAGTATAGTGAAGACAGCAATATTATAGGTGGGATTGGGGTAAATGTCTGTATCAATGACTTATTTGAATTGCCGCATAAATACAGCTTTAAAAGGGGTTTTCCCCATTGTTGTGACTAGTCTGACTACTGAATTGCTGTCCAGGGACATAAAGACCTAAATCTGATGCAGATACACAGGTTGCCCAGCTAAGCACGTAGGGCAACATGTACTTAGCATTTATGGGTCGGAAATGGCCGATTGGGCCGTTTCCGGCCGCAAAAATGCTTTTACATATGTACAAACCACAAATTGCTATTCGGTAACATGTTACAAATCGCAATTTTTGTTTACAATTAGGTATTTGGAAGGGGAGTGTTTAGAGCATCCCTTCCAAATACCGAATCTGAATGGGATGTATGAATGTTTTGTGACCGAATTACGCAGTGATTAATTGGTAAAAAAATAAGTGCCGGGGCTCTTCTCAGGAGGCAGCTTGCACCAGCCCATTTCTCCTGTTTGCGCCACCTAAAACAGAACCAACTACCATGAAAGTGGGGAGAGGATGTGGCGTAATGGCCAGAGCTGCCAACTTTGAAGCTGAGGGACCAGGTTCAAGTCTCCGCATCGCTCAACGTGCTGTGATTCTGGGAAAATCACTTAAACTCCCTGTGCCTACCATAAATGAAAGTGTCCTTAACTGGTTCTCATGTAAAAAGCGCTGGTGTTGATGATTAAGTGCCGGTGCTGAACACCGGAAACCACCGGTTCAAATTAAGCACTGGAATTACGGTCACAAAAAAATCATATTTTACCTGCTCTTTGAAGGAGGTGGTAACCCGTTCGCAAATGGGAAGGTGCCCCCAGGGGACCCCTTCCAATTTGAGAATGGAAAAACAATATTTTTTAAGAGCAGGCAGTGGTCCTATGGACCACTGCCTGCTCTTAAGAAATGAAACTGCAAAGTTTCATTTTTTCTTTTTAAACGCATCCCATTTTCTTTTACGTAAAACGGGCTGCATTAAAAAAAAAAAGGTTGTTTTATTAAAAAGCAATCACAGACAGGGTGGTCTACTGACCTCAGCAGGCCATCATCCTTGTGATGGCTACGATTGCTTATACGTCGCAAATTGTGACCTACCTTATCAATATATACATGAGGTAGGTCTATTTGTGACCTACTAGGCATCGCTAATGAAACTCAAAAGAGTTTCAATCAGTAGCAATTCTGATTTCCTAATTGCGATTCGGAGAGAATGGCAATTACGAAATCGGTATTCCTAATGTTAGTACATCTGGCCCTTAGTTTCTAAAAGGCTGTTTGCCTGAACAGGGCCTTGACATTGCAGATGGATCTCCTAGTCTATCTCCGGGCATATCAACTAGAATGTGTGGTTTCTTGAGTGAACTGGGACCAGTTGTCTGGATGGACCTTCTCCTCTATTGACCATTGGGTTCTTCTACGAAATTTCATTTCCCGAGGCCTTGAGTTAACTGGTATACTACGAGGACTTTTTTGACCTAATCCACTCAACAAACACCTGAGCAACTTGCCTACAAATGACTGAGCCACTGTAAACATGCAGATGCTCTAAAGAGTGTGATGGAGTTAAAACTGCCTTTATTGTTATTCAGTTTTGAAAAGGGAACTCCAGTCCTTGATCCGAGAAGTGGCTTTCAAACCTGCTTTTGAACCCAAGTCACTAACAAAACTACCAGTACTTGGGACTGTCTGCAAATTGTGTAAAGTCACAATGAAGTCACAAGGAAGTTTAAAGAGATGCTGAACTAGATACACTCAGGGGCATATTATCAACGGCCAGCGATAATTATCGCTGGCCGTGCTTAGCGATAGATATCTTATCGCTGGCTATCTCCGGAAATTATCACCCTGGTAGCGCGTTATTAACAACACGCTTCTCCAGGGCGATAAAAATTCCAGAGATAGCGAGGTTATCGCCGTTTTGCAGGGAACATCTCTGGTTTTCCAGCGATGTTCCCTGCAAAACGGCGATAACCTTGCTGATACGACCCTGTGGTCGTATCAGCACAATCCACCCCCTATGTTAGGGATGGCTAAGTCGGGATAATAGCAGACGTTCGATTTTGGCGAAAACGGCCGTTTTCGCCAAAATCTAACGTCTGCTATCATCCTGTGGGCTGCCTTGTAAATATCGCGATGTGCACATCGGCGATATTTACAACGAAGCCCATCTGGGGTACGCCCAGTAACGCCCACCTTGCATCTCATTAGAGATGCAGGATGGGCGGTATGGGAAAGGGCGATAGGGCAAGGATTCACGCGATAGCGTGACCTTGCTAATACAGCGATAAAATTATCGCCGCTTTTCGTCTGAAAACAGACGCTAAAGCGGCGATAATTTTTTATCGCCGGCTTGTTAATATGCCCCTCAGTTTTTAAACAATCTCGCCATGTTTCATGTTGTGTTATATTAAACAGGCAGAGCATTCAGAACTACATAATATCTTCTATGTTCCAATGTGGAACTCTTACTGGGAGAGCCTTCCTTCTCATCCTACATTCCCTTGTGGATCAGCCATATTTTGGGACCTTGTACTGCTTCAGAAATTTTAGAACAGAAGCAAAAATCTGTCTGAGGGGACCAGCAGCTGTGCCCAACCTCTTTCCTATCTGTATCGAGCCTGCAGGTTGCTTCGATAAATTATACGAAACGTGAAGGATGAATCTGCAACCTTTATTTCACTGTGTATATAATCAGGTCAGCCACATGGGAAAGTCAGGATCCAGTCGCTTAGAAATAGTTTTCCATATTTTTTTTTTTTTAATGTAATACATTTTACAATTCCATTGGCGATTTTCTTTCCTTTTAGGCTAACTTTCGAATTCTTTATTGATTTCACTTCATTTTCCAAGTTATCTAAATAGTTCCTAATCCGAATACAGTCATTGGATATTTATATTTTCATTGAATACCTGACATGGGCACAAAAATAATGCATTTAGCGTTACAATGTTATATTTATTGGTTTCCAAAGTACTCAAACCCAAAAGCACCGTCTCTATGAGCTGACATGTCAGTGGTGGCAAATAAGTTAAGGGAAGCTAGGGCTACATTAATTAAAATTGGTTCTACTCCATGGTTTGATCAGCTGGGCATTCCCTGATTGGAGAGTTTTCTTCATCCCAATCCTCACATACATACAGCCAAATTAGTAGCGGCCACGAAAGGGTTAGCTGACAAGGTTTTGAAGGGAATGTACACTACAAGTTCAAATGGTGAAGGCAAAAAAGTAAGACATATGACATTTCCCAGGCAGAGAGGTTGTCAAAAGCTATTAAAGAGAGAACATGCATAAGGCTCTAGCTACGAGATACCTCCCTACAAGTATTTTTAGGTCGAGCATGAGCCAGCGCGCAAGCGCTGATCTGCGAAGAGCTGGGGCAGTTGAGTACGGAGAGAAGCCACGCCCACTGCCCCTGCCCTTATTTGTCATTGGCTTGTGTCTTTGTCCTTCCTAAATGCTGTATTCATGATGAGGCTTGTTAGTCCCGCCTTATGACGTCCATGTCATCATTTGTCACCTCCCATGGCTACTGGCCCCTTTATTCAAGTGTTACACGGTACGTGGACTGTGAGCACTACTTTGTCCCTGCCGTCTCCCCACTCCCGTTGTCCATGCCTTCTTCCCTCCTCCCCCTGCCCGCACTCCCATTGACCGTGCCCCGCCCCCCCTCCATCCCGTTGTCCGTGATGCAATATGCAATAGGTCTTGCGTAAATGCGAGTCCTAATGCATTGCAAATGTTTGTTTAGAAAGGGGATTCCGTTCCCCTTAGCCCAAGGTCGAAGGAGACTGGGAGCTATTGGTGGTGCCACCTTGTGTCCGACAGTACCGTTGTCTGCACATGCAAGCATCCTATGGTATCACATGCTCTTGTAATGTAGCCTCAGGGTGACTAACACTTTGAAGCTTCGTCCCTTCCCCTCACACATTTCAATTCCCCTCTGATCTTCTGCCGCCCATGCACTTCTTGCTCCCTCCACCCTGTCACTTTCAGCACTTCTCTAGTAATCCGTTCCCCACGCACCCTTCTCACCTGTCCTTCCCCTCTACCTCCGCCTCCCCTCCTACATCTTCCTGCCTTTCTCCCTGTCACGCTGTCCAGTCTCCTATCCTTTTCCATTTCCTATCTGTACCCCCACCATGGCCCTGTGTGCACGTCTCTCTCTCTGCTATAAGCCCCCTCGCCCTCGGGGTCTGTCTCTTCTCTTCTCCTCTCCTCTCTTTCTCTCCCCACCTCCCCCTGGCTCTCGGACCCTCCCCGTATTCCCAGACCCTCCCCGCCCAGGTGTAGAAATAAAAACCTTCTTAGGGGTTCACTGATACATCTGGTCCTTAAGACCAACAAAGAAGAGATTGGCACAGAAGCTGTAATATCAAAAAACATGTTTTATTAACCTCAGATGAGGGAGATTGCATCTTACGGTACCCGCAGGCCACTGTAGGAGGCATTCTAATGAGTGCAGAGAACAGGGTCCTTATATATGTATTTGTTACATAGTCAGCATAAAATCAAGGGGAGGTCCTAGCACATACAAGCATGCTTATTGACTAATATGGGTATACAAAATTTGCTTGCTCCACAAAGTGGGAGGGGAGACTAAACTGCTTACATGAGTAAGAATAGCCTGACAGTTCTATACTAGGAGCAGGTGCATTCTAACAGCTAGGCCTCTCTGAGCATGTGCAAGACTCTGGAAGAGGGAGAAAGCACATGGCGAGCACATGGCTAACTAAAATGGCTGCCAAGTACAAAATGGCTTTCAGCTCATGCTAACAGCGATTCCTGCAATCTTTAACAGATGATCCTTTTAGCATGAGCTAAAGACATTCCCATGATCTAGTAGAGACATAGAAAATATTTTGCACATTTTCTTCTCATAAATTCATCAATATCCTATGCTAGGTGGGCATTTACATTCTAAACATTTCATTAAGCAGGTATATACAAGGTATAAGCAGGAGTACAAAGTGAACAGAGCATTGGGTCATACAGGTAGCAAGAGAGAATAATGACTATTATCTCAAACAGAAATCTCAATATTTTCCAATCCTAAGCAGAAAGCAAATACCAAAACCATCTAGTCTAATTTTAAGTTTCAGGGCTCTGATGTATTTCAGTGACTATTTATGTCAATTTCAAAATAGCCAACAGCACATACCTAATAAAAACATTTTCAATAGACTTTCTCAGTATTTTTATGAGGGCTAAATTATCAATTAATATACTTAAGGAAAGAGTAAAGTAACATGCTCAGATGAACTTTTCTCGTGCAGAATAAACATTACTCTTAAAAAATATTAAAGCAATCAGACATATTATTACAAAAACAATCCTGGCTCCGGGGGACCAGGAGGACCACACAGGGCCATAGGAATTAGGACAAGGAGCCGCAAAGGGCTGCTCCTCCAAAAAAAAATGGGACGGCCAAAGGGGTACATTACTAACAAAAAAAAGAGTCCTTGGGAATTTCTAGAACCACCAGCCAGAGGGGAGTCTTCTCCCTGTGTCCGTTTGAGCCTCACAGGCAGGCTCTTGTTGTTCCCACGGTGGAGCTGCACAACTCGCAACTCAAGAATCACAGAGAAGGAAAAGTCTTTCTTTCAGGATAGGGCAATCACCCCCCCAGGGCAAATAACCTCAATGATCCTGTCCAGTGTCTCAGGCAGTGCACCAGTTTTCTTCACTTTAATCTAACAGGCACCAAGGGCACAGCACCTGTACCCTAAACTCAAGTCCTTCCCTAACTCCTGTATTGCACCTCTGGCGCACTGCTCTTTTGTTAGGGCCACAAATTGTACCCAGTGTGCTCGGGCATCTCTTGATCAACAAACAAAGGCGTAGACTTGCATTCACTTGGGACCAGGACTCAAAGGCCTGAAGCAACCCTTGTTTCAAAGGGGGTCACCTCAAGCAAAAGCCTCCTTGCCGTCCTTGTCGTTCTGTGACTCTCTCAGCTGGGCATCAAAAACTGGATCCACACAAAGATTTCTCCATCCTGATTTGTAACCCCGTCTTTCGCCCAAGACAGTGGCAGGGGTACACACTTCACGTCCCAGTGCTTCCGCCTTCACTGAGGTCCTAGTTGCCAGCAACGCCTATGCTGGTTCCTTTCGTTTTAACTGTAGGCTGGACTGGTGCTGACTCCCAGGCTGGATCTGATGTCCGGGCCCCTCTGGCAATGGTTGTAAGGCAGCAAATATCTATTGGTGGACAGAACAAGAGGTCTTTAGACAAGGCACAGAAATAATCTAACAACAGAGAGGATAGTCTCAGAATACTCTCTTAGTCCTGGGGCGCCCCATACATTAGCAAGGCACCCAAGAGCCACTTCATCTATCTGAGAGTAGAAAACCCTGGACCTATTGGCAAGTATAAAAGGAACGTTTTGGTGAACTGACAAGAGTAATACATCACCCAATCCCAAACAGCCAAGGAAGTCTGTGTTCATTTACTAAATTCTAAGGAAAAGAGAAAAACAATACAGACATACTCCAAATACTTACATTGGTGTATTCCTATATTACCAATCTGAAGAACCCTCAAGAAAAAGGAAATGTTCTACACTTTTACTCATAGATTTTACATTACTTGTACAGGACTGCAGACACTTGTAAAATAATTTCTCTTACATGTTATGCTTAGGACCATGCTCTCATGTTATAGGTGCAGCAGGAAAATCTAAAACTGCTAATTTAACAGGGATTCTTATTGCAAAAAGAACTAAACTTCAACATAGTGAGTACATTTTCTCCAGCAGAACATGTTATGACAAACAAATTCCTATAAAACAATATTTTCCTTCAAAATGTTTGCTAAGGATCACATGAGCGTCTTTCCTGCATTGTACTTTTCACGATCTGGACTATGCAACATCATTTTCAAAAGGAAAAAAACCCTATCTCCAGCTCTAATAAGGGCTGTCAGCTTATTGACAGAGACTAGCTAATAAAAAACTAGCAATGCCCTTGCAAAACTGTATAGAACATGAGAATAACATAAACAATAATAGTGTTGCCACCTGAGATTTTTGAACAGAAACCCCCACTATACAGTTCTCCTTAAAGATCAAATAAGGGAACATCAATCTGTTCTACTCATTCTTTCATGCAGGATGGGCAGTAACATAGCTTATGTGTTTCATCTTTTTATTAATTCTAACAATTTTAAAACAGTATTACAGAATAGCCAATAACTATCACATGGCCATTTCCTAGACAGCTTAGACAGACTCAAAAAAAAGTGAGAAAAAGAAGAGAGAAAACATAATTTTGCCTACCCTTAATTTGTAGAGGAGCTAGCCTCCTTCCCCCATTTTGACAGTAGGAAAACCTGAAACAGGTTTTACTTCTGTCAACACTTTCAACCCCTATTTGTAGCAACTGGGCACAAACAAACTTGTAGGAGATATCTTAGAAAGTGGCTATTCTCTGATTCAAGCACATCGAGTACTGTAGAAAGCGTCAGCAACAAATGTATCAATTCCTTGAGCAATTGTACTAGATTAACATGAGGGCGCATGAATGTAAACTAAAATCCATTTCCTCCTTATCGTAGCCCCTACACAGTATTCTTTAAACTAAAACCATTATTTTATATACCTGGCAGATCAATGCTCAACTGAGGGCTGTTTTCCTTCGTTTCATATGACTGCGCTAAACGTGTGTTTGCCAAAAATAGGAAGCAAAGCTTCTCTTTCTCTCTTTGCGCTATCATCTCGTCTTTCAAAAACTTTTCGAAGGTCGAAGTGTCCCAGCAAACATTACCCTTCACCCTGCTAAGTTGCTAAATGCAGAACTCCGACCTTTGACCCGTTCAGCAGCTGCTCATTTTGTTTGTGCAAGGCTTGCCATGCGGTTTTCGTAATGCAAAGCAACTCTGGAGAATCACAGCTAAAAGGCATTCCTGTCCGGTGTGTTTGCCAGTAAATTAAAGGTAGGATAATAACGTCTGCTGGTTTCTGTATACTTATTTTCATTTGTGTACAGTGTGTTGGGTGCAGTAGGTCAGCTGTTTGTTTTATACTTGCATATACTTTATTGAAGCCTGAGAGCACGTTAAAACTGCCTTGAGTGGTAGAACTGCTTGTAAAATTGTGAATTTAGCTCAATTTCGACTTTGGTGGTAGGGGCACTTACAAATGAATATCCTACAATATTTTTGCATAATAGGAACCCCCAGAGTGTTCTCTAGATAGCCCAGGAATGGGAAATCAGAAATGTATAAGATATACCCTTATAAAAATGAGTTTTGTACGGCTGGGTAAAGTGACATTTCACATTTAAGTTCCCTTCATATTGCGGTACAGCACTGCTTAAATTCAACTTTGATACTAGGAATTCACAGTATGATGATTAGGCTTTATAAAGATGAAAAAACGAATTTAAAGCATTTATGTTTAACAATATATTTTTTTTCATATAATTATTTTTTTTTATTTTTTTTTATCAAAACCAACCATTTTGATGATTCCACATTTGAAAAGCAAGCTTCATTCGTAGCCTATCATATTTAAACGCATTCATTCATAACCCTAAGCACAGAAGCCTTACTTGAAACAGGAAAAGTCTGCGCCACTTTTTAAAAGGACAGTTATCATTTAACATCAGAACCACAGATGTACTTATGTAAAAAAGGCATTAAGAAAGGAAATCCCTACTTTCAATTTTGTTCTCTGTTATCCAAAATAATGAAACTGGTTTTTTGAAACTTTTAAAATAATGCAGGCCCTTATACCAGTTTTACACTGACTTAAAATTTCGCTGACTCAGCATTCCTGTCTGTGGCCGTGATCAGGAATAGCCATATGCTATTTATGCAGCTGTTGTTTGTCAGCAGGCGTCGAATTTTCACGCCTTTCTCAGGAAAAGACCCCTTTATTATTTCAAATACCCTGACAGAGTTAAATCCCCATTTGCTGTGTCAAACAGTTTCTTTTCAGTTAGTCAGTTTAAACACAGCTGTTGGAAAGCTTTTTTCTCGGGTGCTGAAAGAAAAGCATGTCACAGTCTATTTAAAAACTGAGGCATTTCAATGCAGTCAAATCTATCTTTCTATAATGTGTATTTAGTTCAGCAACGACCAAATTCACTCATATGATGTGCATGCCTTTTAATGTCTAATACAATGTATTTTAAGGAAAATGCTGTAACATGTATTTTAGTCTATTGATTACAAAACACATAATTTCGTTTTTTTTTCCTCTGTATGAGGCCTATTTTAATCCTATTGAATATGAATTCTAATTTTATCTTTAGCATTGTGGCAATTTGCACACATGTACAGTGTCGTACTCTGTCAATTTAATAGTAACATGCAGCTGTTTAGCGTATGTTATATAATTCATTTCTGGATTTTTATTTAATATGTAAGTAACTAAATGACATTTTGCATAACAGAATGATGACAGCAAAAAAACATAAACAAACTCATTGAGCTCATTCAGATATTTACAGAAGGGGGGTCATATACGCAGAGCACACAACACAGCGCGCTTAAAGCTAGACATTCTTTCACAAAGAGTACTCACACAAGTATTACCAATGTCAAACCACAAACCCCACATAGACATTTAAACACACATTTAACCCACAAATCAACACTTAGGACTGCTTACAAAGTGTACGCAAGACCAACCTATTTGTAAATACTAATTGTAAGTCATATTTACAAGAAGAGCTCTCAAAAGTAGCCCAAAAAACTGTTCCATGGTCAAGAAGCCAAAATACACCAAATTCGCCAGTTTTGGCTGGTAGAACACTCAAAAAGCGCTCTGCATATCACCACACATGAATGTTACTAAGTGCGCAGATCCGGATCCGTTTTATGTACATATTTAGTTCCATGGGGTACTTAGTCACCAAGGAAGAAATATCTTTTTACTATACGTAAACCTATTTAGGTATCCCCTCTGAGGGGAGTCAGCTGAGTACTTACTAAATCCATATCGGTACTCTCCAAAACAGCAACACTTTCTACGAAGTGTGCTAGAAGCAGGCATGTCAAGAATATTATAGCATATATAATATTATACTCCAAGTGACACTTAACACAATGTGTGCCGTTCAAGTTTTCAAAGTTAGAGAAAAATCTCCTCATTACCTGCCTATATGAATTGCAATGCATATATAACTTACAAAACAAATTCCAAAATTGGCCAATCATACAAACAAAGCCACAGTAAGTGTTACTAAAACTACCTTACCAATCAAAGGCATCAAACCAACAGCAAGTGCCGCAAAACGGCTCTTACCAATCAAATGGTGTCCAGATTCCAACTGCCAAGTTCTGAGTGACCTAACGGTCGTTTTAAAATACTCACGCCAAAGAAGTTCTCAGTCGGGAGCGGCAAACACTTGGAGGATCAGATCAGGAAGACCAGAAATATACTGCGCTGGAAGACAAACAATCTCCGTGCGCAGGGTACCTCCTCAGTAGATTCCTGTCCTGTACTCCTCAGTAGATTCCTGTCTCCCTTCAAGACCACTCCCTTGGATAGCCGCTGCACCGATGAGGTCCACTTTCGGGCGCCATTTGTAGAAATAAAAACCTTCTTAGGGGTTCACTGATACATCTGGTCCTTAAGACCAACAAAGAAGAGATTGGCACAGAAGCTGTAATATCAAAAAACATGTTTTATTAACCTCAGATGAGGGAGATTGCATCTTACGGTACCCGCAGGCCACTGTAGGAGGCATTCTAATGAGTGCAGAGAACAGGGTCCTTATATATGTATTTGTTACATAGTCAGCATAAAATCAAGGGGAGGTCCTAGCACATACAAGCATGCTTATTGACTAATATGGGTATACAAAATTTGCTTGCTCCACAAAGTGGGAGGGGAGACTAAACTGCTTACATGAGTAAGAATAGCCTGACAGTTCTATACTAGGAGCAGGTGCATTCTAACAGCTAGGCCTCTCTGAGCATGTGCAAGACTCTGGAAGAGGGAGAAAGCACATGGCGAGCACATGGCTAACTAAAATGGCTGCCAAGTACAAAATGGCTTTCAGCTCATGCTAACAGCGATTCCTGCAATCTTTAACACAGGGGCCGCTATAAACCGGGGCTGATGCAACCCGAGGCCGTAGGAGCTGAGGGTGGTCGGGCCGAGCCCGCGGGAGCGGCAGAAGTCCGGGGGGACTGGAGCAGTGACAGCATGGGCGCGGAGTGGTACTGGAAGCCAGCAGTGGTTGCAAGGGAATGGGGCGGGGAGGAAGGGAGCTTACATAACACAATAGGGCTCCGCCCTTCCCTGCTTGGCAAGTACTGTAAGTGTCACTGCCCGTCCGCATAGACCGACCCACTCATGAGTGAATACTCTTGTCAGTACAAGTACTCCAGCCTCTCCTTCCCCAGAGGCGTAGACCAGTCACCAGTCTCTTCTGCACAGTATACCTACCCAAGCAAGCACTGTCAATCTGTGCCAACTAGAGACATAAGTATCCAAGCACGGCTCAGAAACACAGTAACTAGGGTCGGACTGATGGGCTGGTCTGACAGATTAGTGCATGGGCTGGTATTTTAACCGTATGTGGGCAGGTTTTATGGCCAGGTGGGTTGGTTTTTACTGTTGGTTTCCCCTCTATTGTCACAAACAGTGCCTCCATCAACCACAAATGCATGCAGTCTCCCATACCTTGCAAAATACTCATACAGCGTGTTGTTATTAGTTCAAAAAGGCCCTAATATGGGCCACATTTTTAGCTGTCTAGTTTACTAATGGGTGCCACTTTTATTTTGGTTCCCGGACCTATTTTTTGTCCCAGACTGACAACACCATGTTACAAAAAGAAGGTTGAGACGTGACCTTCTTGTATAGTTAGGCCCTTATAAAGGCTTGCATTTGACATCTCAGCATGCACTTTGTTATAGATGGTCCCAGGGGGAGAGGCAGGGCTGAGCTGTAACGTACAACCTTTCACCTCTTTGACTAGAACTTAAAGAGTGAAGGGTAGAAGGGAACATGAAAGAGAAAAGGGCTGAGGGCGCTGTGAGAGAGCAGTGTTAGAGGAGGCACTTACCAGGGATGGGGTGGCCAGAGGACAGCACTATAAAAACGGCTCAGGGGAGGTCACTGGGTCACTGTCATAGAGGCTAAGGATGGGAGGTGACCAGGGCTGACTGGTGATTTTGAAAGTGTTCAGGTGTAATACTTGCCACAAACTGCAGTCTGCGAAAGAGAGAGCATCATTGTCTCATGAGGCGTTCAAAAAGGTTCTCCCTGAGAAAATGTTGAAAAAATAGGGTCAAATAATACATTTTTTAGCACATTGGTCACATTAATTTGTGAAAGAGTAATATGATCTGAAAGGGCACACATGAAATATCTAAGTACTACCATGATGTGCCAACTATGTCTGGTCATCTTGAGAAAGATTACAGGTATACCCACCCCACCCCCAAATAATTTTGAGAAAATCATGAAAATGGTCAATGTTTCAGCACAATTCCTCTTGAAAAAAATGTCTAAAAAGCCAAAGAGGATATAAAAACATGGCCTATCGTTTATTATAGCATATATGTATATGCCATGAGGTGGGAACCAAAATATCAAGGTTGCCCTAAAATACCAGGAATTTCCATTGATATATCAGCCACAGGGCTGGGTACACAAATTCCATGTATGCCTCTTATATGCAGAAAAAGTACCACCAAAAATTCCTCCTAAAGCCAATATAATTATCAATGTATCACTGTTCAGTTTTTAGGTCTCGCCTAGGCAACGCTTGCGCTGTATTTTCGAGACAAGTTGTATTCAGAATATGGGCTTTAAGCTCCTCCCAGCACTTCTGCTTTCTTGCTTGCCCTGCCTTTTGGAAATTCCTTTAGTGTGGTTGGTCAATAGTGTCCATCTGTCCTGCCTTTGGGTGCTTGGTTCCCTTGGTGATTGTTTCTTTTGGTTGGCTATTTGTTGCCTCCTCGCTTGCAGACCCACCCCCACCTTCCCATTATTGCTGCTGTCCTTCCTGGTTTTCTTTGCAGTGCTTGTTTACTTTTGTAGTAATTGCGGCACGCCACGCTTTAGCTTTAAACATTTAAAGCTAAAGCACGGCAGCCGCCATTGCTACAAGAGCCAATACATAGAAAAACAAAGGCTGGTGGACGCCGCATTTCTTGTTCATTTATTTACTTTTTTGGCAATCGCAGCACGCCGCGCCTTACTTTTAAACATATTAAGCAAAAGCGCGGCGTTCCGCAATTGCTACAAAAGTAAACAAAAAACAAATACGGCTGCCGAACAACTTTTTTTTCTATTTATGACATTTGTAGCAATGGCGGCACGCTGTGCTTTAGTTTTAAACATCTAAAGCGCAGCATGCCACCATTGCTACCAAAGTCATAAATAGAAAAACAAAGGCGGACCTACGCTGCATTTCTTTCCCATTTATTTACTTTTGTAGCAATTGTGGCACGCCGCGCTTTACTTTTAAACATCTTAAGCTAAAGCGCGTCGTGCCATGATTACTACAAAAGTAAATAAATAGAAAAAAAAAGCAGACGCACACCTTTAAAAAAGTTTTTTATTGACTTTTGTAGGATATTTTGAACAAAAAACAAAAACAATTCTCATTTGCAAAACTAATAGCTCTAAATTTAAATAATGCGAGACCTATTGCATTGCAAATGATTGTTAAATGTTTCAGCTGCTGCCTTTCGGTCCTGTAGATAAATCAAGCAGATGAGATGAAAATGGTCCTGAAAATCGGAAACGTATAGACATCCTCAAAACATTGACATGGAAACATATGGGGGTCCACCGTTCCTTAAAGAGGACCAATGGTGGACCCAGGTGTGGACGACTTACAGACAGGTGCACTGTCCAATAGGATCATATCTGAACAGACAGTGGTACGCTGGGTTATAAGCAACTTAAAAATGATATAAATTAAGAAATATTGTTAAGTGCGAAATTCCAGGATTGTATTCCATACAATTGATATGAGCCTCAAACTAAAACCTAAAAGTGTGCATTAATCTCTTTTGTGATTTCCATGCCTTTACATGGAAGTTTAATAACGTGTCAAACAAATGAGTGTAAATCAGAGTATTTTGTGAAATGGGCATTGTCAGATCCTTTTCGATGGGAGCACGGGAAAGACAGGGGCTGCTGGGCCCCAACTGTGGTGGTTGAGTTTGTTTGCCAATGGTCTGCTGGCTCCGTCCTACTATGGCTCTTCAAACTTGGCTAAGTACACCCCTTATGCACTTGACGGTCAAGGTAGAGAGGGTGAGCAGTCAAAGGCTTCTCAGGGAGTTAGTGTGGAGGACAAGAGCTCAGAACAACAGTCAACCAGCAGACGCAATAACGTATTGTTCAGCCCTGTGCTTTTCTTTTATATAAAATTAAAGTAATTTAATCTCTCAGCAAAACAAAATACAACACAGTTCAGTAGGAATTGCAATTAGAGGGTTGTAATCCCGGTTACAATCATAATCATAAGAGTATAACATTGAACTCTCCTTCCAGTACTCTTTCCGCACTGTAGCTATTTTCTAACAGCTATAGTGCCCAGTATAATATATCCATAGACATTAAGTAGCCATGGTGTAGATTACTTTGTCTCTCCCTAAGGATCAGATGCACAAATTAGTTGAAAGTCTTTTTACCGCTGACATTTACAAAGGGAAACATCCACATGACAGATTTTTCATGTTATAGTATCTCACTCCAGTTGAGATGAGACCATTCTGAGAAAGCCTCACCACCTTATCCTTGTCCTCCTGAGGTGGAAAGAATGCTCAGTCCTAATTTTCTCCAACTGCTGAGAAAGTGGCAATAGCATTCCATACATCCTCAAAGCAGGGTTCTAGACACCAGGTCTCTCTTCCGCCAGGACTCCTATAGGGTACAGTTCTCAGTTGTCAGCTGAGCCTTGCTTGAGTCAGGAGGTCTTCTGCTTTTTGTGTACCTGGAGCAGGCAAACAGGAGGTCAGACAATTGGCCTCTGAGAGCACTTTTGGGTGGGTTGCAGCAGGAGTCAGAAGTCCTAGACTGTTTTTTCACACAAGGGCTTCTTCTTCAGATGAATTCTTCCCAGGTTCAGAGGTGCCAGTCTTATCCTATGCACTAGTCAATGATTTTCCTACCCATTCCTGTCTACTTGCTCACTTTGTGCTTTCCTCCTTTTGCAGCACTTTCTTGTCGCTTTACTGCAAAAATTCCCAGAATGTCTAAATTTAAAATGGCTAATCACTTCTCCCACAAGGATTGTCTAAGGCTCTTTATAAACCACTCCCTGATGTAGATGAGGTAACCTCCTCTCTGTCAGGCGCCAAACTGGTTCTGCCTCCTGCTAGGATTGGTACCCGGAGGTCTAAGATAGTCCAGGGAATTAATGGGAGCAAATCCTGTCAGCACCATCAGGTGGCATCTCAACTCAAAAAGGAAGGGCCAAAGCTGTCTTTTGTTCTACCAACTGTACCTTTACTCCTCCTAGATTTCTAATCCCTGCTAGTGGCTTGTTGTTGAGAACAACCCATTCTTTCTCAGTCATGAGGTCAATAATTATCCCCTGAAGAGCAGGGTCGTGTATTAATGCATAAAACAAGCTTTCCTACATGCAAAGTAATTTTCCTTTCCATGTGTCACTGCAGTCCTTTCAAACTGCAGCCCAGCTAGAGCACAGTGGTGTTCCTGGCAGACATATATTTTTGTCATAAATGTGGGTGGTGTAAATAAATTCTGCAGACCACATGTGACTTTGATGTCTCTCGCATAACTACAATATAAACAGCAAATAATTCAGTAATTGTTTCCCGTGTAATGGGTCTGTGTGCATTGGGGTGCACACTGCTTACCTCCTTGATATTAATGGGATAGAATCAGCTGCATACTTCATTGAGAAGAGCAGGGGCTGCTGGGGCCAATGCTTGCTTGAGAAGCAGAGCTGTCTCTCAGAATTCGAACTCATAGTGTGCTGACATGACAAGTCCTGACTCTGAGAGACATAGGGGAAACAGTGCTAGAAAATTGGCATATGGTGAAATGGCCATCTGGGGGACCTTGGTGCGGTATCTGGGCACTGCTGTCTGCTTCTCTTGATACCCACATCCTACATATTCAAGTGTAATTCTGTTAGATATAACAAATCTTCTCATTTGCGACTATTAACTGCCTGTCAATCGCAGCCAGGAATTATTCCATCCTTTGGAGCACTTCCAAACACATTTGCATTTTCCTTTCAGCCTCGCAAGGGGGAAGAATGTTCTTTTCCTGCTCTATCCACTTGCAACTTAGAAGGATATTCTAACTCCCAGCTGCAATTCACATCTGCAAATTGGAAACTTGTACTTTGCATTCACAGAGTGAGCTACACTGACTTTGCAAATGCAAAGTACTTTTGTGCAGCAGACAAGACCTTCCAAAAGATGCCAAACTTCTACAACTCGAATTGTCCTTAATATATAGACGGTTTTAAACTATAACTTGCCTTTCTAAACAATACATTTGCTTGAGTAGTAAAATCATTCTGGTGCAAATGTATTTACTAGATACTCATAATAGTTTTCAGAGTGATCTCTAAAGGCAAGAAATCATTTCATCCATCCATTTTTTGCCCTCTTATAACTAATATCGTTTTCTTGGAAAAGAAAATCCGTTTCCATTAGCGTGTAGTGATTTCACAAGCTGGCTGAAGCACATGGCATTATGTGACAGCCTCACAGCCTCTCTCCTTATGTCTGACACCTCCCTACCTCTCTGTAATGCACTTCTTGCAATTCATCCCCTGTGAGGGACATCATCTCATCCCTTTCTGGGCAGAATGAGCACTGCCTTCATAGCAGGCTAGCATATTAGTTAATAGAACTTCATGTCAAACAGGCTTGCAACCTCTTAGCTGTAGAGAAAATGGACCCTGCTTGTGGGGAAAAAAGGATCTCGGAAGTGCTTCATGCGTAGACACCATATAGTTGTCATTTGTGCAGTTTCTGGTGGGGCTCATGTCAGATTCTTATAATACAAATGGTAACAATATGTAATAAGTACCTTTCAATTATACCTAATTGGTTGTGAAACTTATAGTTCGTTCTACCCACCTAATTCATGAGAAAACACATTGACTTTTGTATAACAAGATTTCCATTAATACATTTCTTATGAGTCTTAATCTAAGACAAACTATTATTTCAATATTCTTGTCCAGTAAAACACGTAGTGTACCCTTACTCTTTGCAAAATGCATATTTTTCCACACTCATTTACACATTTTAAACCGACCTTTTATATTTTAGGGCCCAGTCCGAAAGAAATTTCAGAAATAGCCATAGTAAATTTACACCTAAGGTTGAGTGCAGGTTTTTGAAATCTGTGATTTACACAGGGTTCCAGTAATCCTTTGGAATTCACTTGACAGACATTAATACCAACAGGTACTGAGCCCCATTCATCCAGTTATTTCTGTAGGGTCCCCCATGCATGCTACGCATTTGAAATATATTCATGACGACCATGGAATTCACAATGGATTCTGCACTCTTGTTAGAGAATCTACAAGTGCGGCAGATTATCAGAGCAGTTTTGTATGTTTTTGTGAATTCCATATCACTCACATGCGTTACTACAAGTAAATGGTTTTTTGCATGTTTCTTTGAGTTTTAACACAATTACAGAAAAGTGTACAGTGAAGAATCGCATACATATAAACAAATATAAATGAGAAAAAGGGATCACCAGAAACATAAGGCGTCTGCACAGTCATTCTAGACAGGTAATATCAGTCCATTTATATATGTTTAAATGCACCACTACATTTGCAACTCGAAAAAAAAATTCAGCAGGAAAAACATTCTCACCATTAAGGTGCAATGCTTTGCACACATACATATCTCAGGGTGTTTTCCTAATCTTCAACCCAAAATGTACATTTTCTCTTGGTCTCGACAAAAGTGAGTTTAGGATACACTGGTGCTGGCAAATTGCAATGATTGTGAATATCAACACTCTTGTGGGTGCTTGCATATGGAGCTGCTTAATTTTGGCTCCATTGGCACACTTTCAGTGCCCACCATCTTGAACATGGTGGGAATTCTCCAATCAGGGCTAGTGGTTATGTCCCCTTTCCCAGGGGGTGGGAATAATAGAGGGTGTAGACACCCCAGATAAGGGGCCACTATTAGTCACTGCCTTAGTATTTACGTGGCATCCCCAGACCCTGAACTTAGATGTCACAGACACAAGAAGAAGACGACTGAAGAAACGCTGTTGGACCGAGGACTGCAGACCTCGTGGTGGACTTTTGGCACAAACTCCTGCCTGCCGCCATAGAACTCAACAATAGCCATCCTCCAGCTCGTCTTGTCGCTGTGTGTCCTCCACAAACCTTGGAGGGTCATCAACACTTGAAAAATCGAAAAAGAACTCCCTCGAGATAGAGGTACTATCTCCCTGCACCAGCAGGCACCAAAAACAGCCAAGGCTGGTCCAGCATTGTCCAGCTCTCCGGCCCGGCCGACGTCTCTAAGTGTCATCTGAAAGTACGCCTGCTCTGAAGCATCAGCTCGGCCTCCATACCAAGTCTTGAGGCCCCAGGACCCACCGAAGCTGCAAGGCACCAATACGCGGGGTACCGGACCCTGCAAAAACCTACAAAAACAAGTCCAAGCGGACTCCAACCTTACAGTGAGCCAGTAACCAACAAGGGACTACAGGACTCTGGAGACGCACCCCTGCAGCTCCAGGATCATTGCTCCAAGATGCCAGGCCCTGACCGCAAGGATCATCTTTACGCACCTTAGCCCAGCTGCCCGTCTTCACGGCACCCAGCCTGTCTGGCCAGGGCATCTTCAAACCAGCTGTTCTCCCAAGGCCCCAGAGCCCTTGTGACCTCTACTCTTCCTTGAGAGCGTTCGGACTTGCCTGTAAGTCCCCCTTGCTTTGCTTTTACAGGTGCCCCCCTGGCTTCGTATCTCGCCAACTACAAAGTCCCCTTTCTCCTTGTTTCCCAAGAAAGCCGGGAAGCTCCCGAGAACTTAGCCTTGGCGCTTTAGACCTTGGCTCTGAACCTTCAAATTCTCAAAAGGGTAACCACACAATAACTATACTGCATTGTTTTTTTCAATTGCCTTTTTCCTCCCATAGGAAATAATTTGTGCGTAATTGTGGCCAACAGTGATTATTGCATTTTTCTGTGACTTATCGTATTGCGCAAAGTATTTACCTTATACCCGAAGTTCTTGGTCTAAATATTTATATAAAAAGAGTGCTATTTTTCTAATTTGGTCTCAACTTCATTCCTTGAGTGTGTGTATCATTTAACGTCCTCTGTGAGTACAACAAATGCTTGGCACTACCCTTTAAGCCTAACTGCTTGCCCACAATACCGCAAAATACAGCATTAGTATTATCTAATTTTGCCTCTGTAAACCAATAACAGTCTCTTCGACCTCTCTTCACAGTGTATCCCTTTGTGGTGCACTATACAGGGAGGTGGGTTTCCTATACCCAGTATGAGCAGATCATACTGGCAACTAAGGGGCATATTCTCAAGGACTTATCGCCGATTTATCGGCTATTTAGCGCCGCAAAAGTGGCAATAGATTTATCGCCCTATTCTCAAGCTGGTGCATACTGCCGATATCGCCAGTTTTCCAGCGATAGCTGCCGCAAAAAACATCGCCACGGATGAGAGCGACAAATAACGCTAATGATATGCAGAGTAGGCGTTCCCGTGCAAAAACACACGAAAACACCACTTTGCGATATTCCCAACGACCAGCCAGATTGGCGAAGCGATCCAAAAACAGACGATAAGGCGCGTTAGCAGCAGGGATTTAACACCTGCCTTTTACTGGTGTTAAGCAGGACGACAACCTGCAGTATGAAAGGGAGCCCAGCCCAGAGCCACATCTGAAGACCAACACATGTCATGGAGCCAATGATCATGCAGCTTGGAGACCCAAGAGGGCCACAACACCCACCGCCACCACCCCCCGGACCTCCCCCCCCCCCGGACCGCCCCCCCAGGATCACCACCTAGACAGCGCAGAAGAAGACAGCTGACCTTCCGAAAACGGCATGGTCCCTCAGCCACACAATTGCAGAATGTGGGGAGAGGTGGGAACCAAGTATGTGCGAAGGAGGCAAGTCACCCATGAAAAAGAATGTACACAATGCCAAGTGTGGCGGTGATGTGCTGGACAGACTTCAGTATGCAGAGCACAGACATGTCCATGTGGACATATACTGCTGGTGTCTGTAGTGTTGTGGACAGTGGACGCAACCATGTTACCTCAGGCAGTGGGGAAGACCTCAGTCACGTAGCTGTGTCCCCCCCCTGTAAGCGTATGCGGAGTGGGCTGGGCCTGCGTACGCCAGTCCAGCGTAGGAGTGGGAATAAAAAGGCCGGGTGTTAGAACTGGGGGTCTCTAGTTGGCAGAGGTAGGTACCTTTGTCCAAATAGGGACCCTTGCTTCTAGTCAGGGTAAGGGGGATACACTACTAAAATAACCCCTGCTCACCCCCTTGGTAGCTTGGCACGAGCAGGCAGGCTTATCTCAGAGGCAGTGTGTTGTGAACACATACAGTAACACAGTGACAACACTACAGATGGACACCAAACAGGTTGTATTATAAAAATAAGTATTTTTATATAGACTTAACACAAGACCCAAAACGACAAAAATCCACAATACACTATGAAAAATATGACTGTCAATGGTAGAAAATAGTTCAGTTCAATAAAGGTGGTAAATGCGACACTCAATGTTCAATGTACCTTTGGATGCGTAACGCGATACAAACAAAAGAGTTGCAGGGAAGGTGATGCGTTGGTTCCTTACACGCAAGAACGGTGATGCATCGGTTCCTTGCTCCGGGGGAGGTGATGCGTCGGTTCCCTACTGCTGCGTAGGGGACGGTGATGCGTCGGTTCCTTACCGGAGAGGAGGTGATGCGTCGGTTCTTCACCGCGTGGGGAGGTGATGCGTTGGTTTCTTACTGCGCTTCTGTGGCGATGCGACCCGCAGCGCCGCGATGCGATGATGACCCGGTGCAATGAAACAAAATGGCGTCTTCTTCTCGATGCGACACTCAGGGGGCGATGCGTGCACGCCCGCGGCCGTGCGGCGACTCAGTGAATCTTCTGAGCCGCGACAGGCCCTGCGACACGCTTCTCCGATGATGCGACGGCGTCTGATGCGACGGCGACACTCTTCTCCGGTGATGCGAGGCGCTTCGGCGATGCGATGGCGACAGCGGCAGCGGCGGCACGCTTTCTCGGCGATGCGACGACAGCGGCTGCGGCGGCGACACGCTTCTCCCTCGTGAGTCGCGCTTCCAGCTCCCAGCGACACGCAGTCTCTCAGAAGGCCCAACACAACAGCAGGCACTTCAAATTCCCAGCAAGGGAATTCAGGGGAGCTGGTTGGTGAAGTCTTGTGTCGCTGAGACTTCAGGATGATGAAAGTAGCACAAAGTTCCTTTCTCCTTTCTTTGGCAATCAGGCAACCACTGCAGGCCAATCCCTCAAACAGCACACAGCATAGGGATAGTCTCCTCCTTCAGCTTCTCTGGTTCCTCTCCTCAGCAAAGGTTTGTCTTGTTTGTTCCAGAAGTGATCTAAAGTCTTGGGGTCAGGGCCCCAGTATTTATACCCATAAATCCTTTGTCCTCTGAAGGCAGAGGGGCCTGTACCTAGTCCAAACCAGTTCTGTGTGCATTCTGCCAGGGCACACCTTCTCTCTTTGTCAGTGTGGGCCAGGGTCATCAGACACACCACAGGAGGTGGAGCCAGCATTGTGGAAGGCAGGCACAGCCCTATTCAGACCCAGGTGCCACTCCTCCCACCACTCTAAATGCAGTTAGGTCTATTCAGCCCTGTGCTGACTCACCCTGTCTCCTGGAGTCCCCCAGCCCCTGTCACTCACAAAACCAGACATATAATACACAAGCTAGCAGAGGCAGGCTGGATGGTTTAGGCAAGAAAATACCTACTTTCTAAAAGTGGTATTTTCAAACACAGAATGTTAAAACCAACTTCACTAAAAGATGTATTTTATCATTCTGAGTTCAGGCATACTAAATTCGTTTTTCTACCATGTTCCCTGGGTCAGTTAGGATTATAAGGTGTTATAATCAAACTGCCCATTCTGGCCTATGGGGACAGGTAGCCTTGCAATAGTGAAAAACGAAATTGCCTGTAATTCACTATCAGGACATGCCACACACACCAGGGCATGTCCTACCTTACACATACAATGCACCCTGCCCTAGGGCCTACCTTAGGGGTGACTAATATGCAGGAAAGGGAAGGTTTGTGGACTGGTAAGTGGGTGCACTTACCAAGTCGACATGGCAGTACCAGACTGCACACAGGCTCTGCAATGGCAGGCCTGAGACACACTTTACAAGCTGCTCCTGTGGGTGGCACAACCAGTGCTGCAAGCCCACCAGCAGCATTTGAGTCACAAGCCCTGGGCACAACCAGTGCACTGTACTAGGGTCTGACAGTGAATCAAATAGGCCAAGCATGAAGTCACTAATCCATACATCAATTTATAACAGAGAGCATATGCACTTTAGCACTGATCAGCAGTGGTAAAGTGCCCAGAGTCATAAAACCAACAACAACAGGACAGAAAAAGTACAGGGATGACCCTGCAAAAAGGGCCAAGTCCAACACTGGGGCTCTGGGCGTGGTACACCTCCAGGATGGCCAACGCGTCTGCCAGGGCGGCGCCCCTCACCCTGCCACGAGTCCACCGCCATGACCGCCAGCCTCCTCAGCCGATCGCTGGCTCCCGCGACACTGGCCCCCAGCGCACCCAGCGGCACAGCACCACGGAGTTATGTGTGTGCTGACTACTGTCTGCGGCCTACACTGCGGTCAGCAGGTCCCCCAATTCAAATTGAGTCTTGATCTATTTATGGCGCAGTCCAGTAGGCAACAGACATTGCTTCCAATGCGTCCCGCCCGGATGACGCATCATCGCAGGATGCACACCTGCTGAGCGCTTCAGGTGCCACCAACTCAGTGCACCACAAGTCATCGCTACGTGGCTGTGGGCCCTTTCTGACTGCTGCCTCCGGCCTACACTGCGGTCAGCAGGGCTCACAAATCAAATCCAAACCTGACCAGCAAGGACACGCCATCATCTCTGGCTGCACACCCGCTGAGCGCTTCAGGTGCCACCAACTCAGTGCACCACAAGTCATCGCCACGTGGCTGTGGGCCCTTTCTGACCGCTGCCTCCGGCCTACACTGTGGTCAGCAGGGCTCACAATTCGAATCCAGTCTTGATTTATTTATGGCGCAGTACAGTAGGCAACAGACATTGCTTCCAGTGCGGCCCGCCCGGACGACGCATCATCGCAGGCTGCACACCCGCTGAGCGCTTCAGGTGCCACTAACTCAGTGCACCACAAGTCATGGACCCTTTCTGATTGAATCTTGTGTGTGTGATTTCAGATCTGGTGCCCCTACCTCAGTGCACTGCAAGTCATGGACCCTTTATGATTGAATCTTGTGTGTGTGCTTTCAGATCTGGTGCACCTACCTCAGTGCACTGCAAGTCATGGACCCTTTATGATTGAATCTGTGTGTGTGATCCGATGATCACTGTTCTAGTTGTTGCCAGAACCAACCACTCCCTGATGGCTGGCTTACACTCACCCCACACCCATCCAGCATAGGCATCACTGGACATGTGACCCTGGTAATAAAAAGGGGCCGGGCACACGTGCCCGTAGCCAGTTCCACTATCTATCTAAGTGTGTCCGTGTGGTCATTATGTATGCATGATGGCCCCGAGTCATACCACATTACATTGTGCTGTGGACAGCGGACGCAACCATGTCACCTCAGGCAGTGGGTAAGACCTTGGACACGTATCTTTGTCATCCCCCCCTGTAAGCGTAAGCGGAGTGGGCTGGGCCGTCGTACGCCAGGCCAGCGTAGGGGTGTGAAGGATTTGCCCAGGGCTCTGGGTGTGGTTCAGTTCTGGCCTGGACAAGGAAGTAACTAATGAGTGTGTCACTGTTGTAGTGTCGATGCCACCCAGCCCGCAATCGACAATGTTGCAATGTAGCATGAACCCGGAGGGCGGGCTCGCATGAACGGAGAAATGAAGGAGCGCAAGACTGCTGGGGGTCTTGGCTCATACATGCCAAGTGTTGTGTGTATCTGTATTGCCGCAGCATGAGCCAAATGCCTAGCCTTAATCGCAGCACGAGTTCAGCCAGGCATGAACTCTACATCTGTGTCCGCCCTATCCTTCCCACAGGCCTTCACTCACGTGGCCGCCCACCTTCAAAGGCCAACATCACAGTGTCGTTGTCAGGCTTGTGGACATGCGCAGACAGGCATGACAATGGTGTGCCGTAGGAGTGCAAGTGATGCAACCGCGCAGCGCACACAGGTAAATAGGCTCGGGGGGAGGAGCAGCTGTGAGGCAACATAACATACAGTGATGCCGCTCATTTGCCACATGCAAGACATGTCAAACATGAACCCCAAAGTCGCACATAATCCCACCCCAACCCCAACGTACTAGATACACATGTGTCAAATTGAACATACAGTCATGTCAGATTTATTCAGCACTGTTCTATGTACTTTAAACAGCTAAATCTAGGCAGCAGTTGATAGATTCTCCATCTAACTGATGACCAGGGCTGATGAAGTTTGCACAGGCCCCTAAGGTATGCATAGTCAAACTACCGTTATTGTTAATATCATACAATAAGGGCCTGTAATGGTATCTTGAGCATGTTACTCTTCCATCTTTAAGCTATCCTACTAAATTTGTCCTCAGAGAATGCTAATCCAACACCTAATAGAAACAAGAATTTCTCAATTAAACTAACTTTAAGAGACTCACTGGGATTTTTGGTTCTATACTCTGTATACCCTTGGGTCATTTGATTGACCTTCACTTTTGATCTTCTGAGCACTATTGGTATTTCTTTCTACCTGTCTATACTATGTCAACTTGACACACCATTGGATGTATATCCTTTTTAAATTGTTACGATGGAACTTGACATTGTAGTATATTATAATTATCAAGCAGGCATACTAATTTCATATCATACTGTTGTCTATTTTTCATTCAGTTAACAACTGGGACGGAGTCCTGACGAAGGCCTATGCCGAAACGCGCGTAGTTTTGTCATCAAGCCGCCAGTCTTCTCATATCAGTTTAATGATGGATGTTTTTAAGATATTGATTGAATGATCATTTGCACAATAAACTGTCAGTCTTCTCACAGTATTAACTAGACGGACGGTTTAAAGTATTGATTATATTATCATAGTTACTATGTTAATGTATTTGAGAGCAATAAAGAATTGAGAAATATGACAACTATGAGTTTGTGTGAATTGACTTTCAGAAAGTAAAGAAAATATGTGTATCAACAGAATCAAAATGATAAATACTTTCTGTGTTCTTCAAAATTTGTTGCTAATAATTAGATGTATATTTTTGTATCTATAAAAAAGACTATATGTTTTTATCCTAAAAAAAGTGAAAAATAAATTAAATTTATACAATACAATGTTTTTTCGTTTTCAGACCTATGTGATTTTTATGCATGTTTGGAATTGATGTGCCTGCTGTTTGTTTAATTCACTGTGCCCAAGTGTTTTTTTTCCCATAGTAGCAGATGAGAAACTAACATTAGGGATGAAAGCTCCTTTGTCTGAACTATCATGCGGAAGCACATCTGCACCTCCGACCTCGGAATTGCATGTGCCCGGCACCCCCTGACAGATACTATAGCAGCTGATGACGACTCCCACACTACGCACAGAGCGACGAAAGACCAACGTATACACAACCCACACACAGAAGTCCTTGCTCGAAGTTATCTTGCATGGAATGGCCTTCACACTTACTCCCAC
Organism: Calotriton arnoldi; assembly: GCA_963921515.1. Lineage (NCBI taxonomy): Eukaryota > Metazoa > Chordata > Amphibia > Caudata > Salamandridae > Calotriton > Calotriton arnoldi. The sequence goes on from CAWUFW010011073.1 coordinate 466,599, forward strand.
ACCATCCCAGGCGTACACCCGTTGCACACTAAAACAACTCATTGATCCGAGCTGTGGCATTTCATCCACAGAACTGGCGCAGGTCAGAACAGTGCCGCTTCAACCAGAGCCACTAACGCAATGGCAGAACATCCCAGACACATGCACAACCCCAGTCAGGTGGAACTGTACCTTGCACGTATGCTGCGTATACTGGGGGCACTGCCATTGGCAGTGCTGCCGTTCAGTTACCGGCTAAGCTTCCGCCTTGCCAACGTCACCTGCGTTCAGCCTGTGTTGCATTGTCGATCGTGCATATTTGAGTGGTCCATGGATGTCTGCCTATCCAACAGGACGGCAGCTGAACTGGATTTTGACATGTGTGTGCGCCCCCTGTTGGCCCACGACCAGGAGTGTCACTGTGATACCCGTTTATGGGATGCCTTGATACTTGCAAAACACACAAGATGATGGACGGAATGTTGCACATTGGCAAACATTCACCCCCAGTCACAGATCTGGGTTTAATCCATCGTTATTTTGCTTCACCACGCCACCCCAGTTCAGACATAGCCATATGCAAATCAGTCTTGACCCTGTGCCTCATGGGAACAGTCCAGACCGAACTGCCAAGCCATGTCTTCCTGGACCGGAATCAAGCATCCTAGGATCGGCTTCGGGCTTTCAGCCCTCATCAGCCAGGATAGCTTGACTCCAGTGGCGTAGTGAGCACGGGACCCACGTCTGGGCATACCCTTCCCACTTAGGGCGAAATGCAAAACACACAAGGTGATGGACAGAATGTTGCACATTGGCAAACATTCACCCCCAGTCACAGATCTGGGTTTAATCCATCGTTATTTTGCTTCACCACGCCACCCCAGTTCAGACATAGCCATATGCAAATCAGTCTTGACCCTGTGCCTCATGGGAACAGTCCAGACCGAACTGCCAAGCCATGTCTTCCTGGACCGGAATCAAGCATCCTAGGACCGGCTTCGGGCTTTCAGCCCTCATCAGCCAGGATAGCTTGACTCCAGTGGCGTAGTGAGCACGGGACCCACGTCTGGGCATACCCTTCCCACTTAGGGCGAAATGCAAAACACACAAGATGATGGACGGAATGTTGCACATTGGCAAACATTCACCCCCAGTCACAGATCTGGGTTTAATCCATCGTTATTTTGCTTCACCACGCCACTCCCAGTTCAGACATAGCCATATGCAAATCAGTCTTGACCCTGTGCCTCATGGGAACAGTCCAGACCGAACTGCCAAGCCATGTCTTCCTGGACCGGAATCAAGCATCCTAGGACCGGTTTCGGGCTTTCAGCCCTCATCAGCCAGGATAGCTTGACTCCAGTGGCGTAGTGAGCACGGGACCCACGTCTGGGTATACCCTTCCCACTTAGGGCGAAATGCAAAACACACAAGATGATGGACGGAATGTTGCACATTGGCAAACATTCACCCCCAGTCACAGATCTGGGTTTAATCCATCGTTATTTTGCTTCACCACGCCACCCCAGTTCAGACATAGCCATATGCAAATCAGTCTTGACCCTGTGCCTCATGGGAACAGTCCAGACCGAACTGCCAAGCCATGTCTTCCTGGACCGGAATCAAGCATCCTAGGATCGGTTTCGGGCTTTCAGCCCTCATCAGCCAGGATAGCTTGACTCCAGTGGCGTAGTGAGCACGGGACCCACGTCTGGGCATACCCTTCCCACTTAGGGCGAAATGCAAAACAAACAAGATGATGGACGGAATGTTGCACATTGGCAAACATTCATCCCCAGTCACAGATCTGGGTTTAATCCATCGTTATTTTGCTTCACCACGCCACTCCCAGTTCAGACATAGCCATATGCAAATCAGTCTTGACCCTGTGCCTCATGGGAACAGTCCAGACCGAACTGCCAAGCCATGTCTTCCCTGGACCGGAATCAAGCATTCTAGGACCGGTTTCGGGCTTTCAGCCCTCATCAGCCAGGATAGCTTGACTCCAGTGGCGTAGTGAGCACGGGACCCACGTCTGGGCATACCCTTCCCACTTAGGGCGAAATGCAAAACACACAAGATGATGGACGGAATGTTGCACATTGGCAAACATTCACCCCCAGTCACAGATCTGGGTTTAATCCATCGTTATTTTGCTTCACCACGCCACCCCAGTTCAGACATAGCCATATGCAAATCAGTCTTGACCCTGTGCCTCATGGGAACAGTCCAGACCGAACTGCCAAGCCATGTCTTCCTGGACCGGAATCAAGCATCCTAGGACCGGTTTCGGGCTTTCAGCCCTCATCAGCCAGGATAGCTTGACTCCAGTGGCGTAGTGAGCACGGGACCCACGTCTGGGCATACCCTTCCCACTTAGGGCGAAATGCAAAACACACAAGATGATGGACGGAATGTTGCACATTGGCAAACATTCACCCCCAGTCACAGATCTGGGTTTAATCCATCGTTATTTTGCTTCACCACCCCAGTTCAGACATAGCCATATGCAAATCAGTCTTGACCCTGTGCCTCATGGGAACAGTCCAGACCAAACTGCCAAGCCATGTCTTCCCTGGACCGGAATCAAGCATCCTAGGACCGGTTTCGGGCTTTTAGCCCTCATCAGCCAGGATAGCTTGACTCCAGTGGCGTAGTGAGCACGGGACCCACGTCTGGGCATACCCTTCCCACTTAGGGCGAAATGCAAAACACACAAGATGATGGACGGAATGTTGCACATTGGCAAACATTCACCCCCAGTCACAGATCTGGGTTTAATCCATCGTTATTTTGCTTCACCACGCCACCCCAGTTCAGACATAGCCATATGCAAATCAGTCTTGACCCTGTGCCTCATGGGAACAGTCCAGACCGAACTGCCAAGCCATGTCTTCCCTGGACCGGAATCAAGCATCCTAGGACCGGTTTCGGGCTATCAGCCCTCATCAGCCAGGATAGCTTGACTCCAGTGGCGTAGTGAGCACGGGACCCACGTCTGGGCATACCCTTCCCACTTAGGGCGAAATGCAAAACACACAAGATGATGGACGGAATGTTGCACATTGGCAAACATTCACCCCCAGTCACAGATCTGGGTTTAATCCATCGTTATTTTGCTTCACCATGCTGGCAGCTGGACCTGGGAGATTGCACAACTCCTCGTGTGCAGTGACCACATTGAACCGCTCCCCTATTGGGCTGTAGTGCTAATTGCTGAAAGGGGGTGGACGCAGCACATCTGTCTGGATCTGCTGATGGATCGCCTTGCCGTCCTGTTTGATGAAGTCGACAACGAGCTCATGTTGGAAATGATAGCCTACGAAGCTGCAATCGCTTTCATGGACGAGTAACTACGTACCTGCAGCCACAACAGATTGGAACCCATTGCACATGTCCCAACACCTTGTTGCACCTTGGAGATCTGGTCACATGTCCCATGACAACAGTGGACATGGCTGCATTCGCCTGGACTCCGAATACATGAGCGGTCAACAACGCGGGTTAACACACACCTGTGAAAGGTGAGGCACTCCCCCGGAGTGGACAGAGACGCTTGGCAATGTTCCTCATCCTGACATACTGCTGCATTGGTCTGCATGTTCTGGCACTTATCTTGCCCGTACTGACACGCATATGCTAATAAAGTCTACGCACCTTCACTTGGATTCAACTGTGATGAGTGTTGATTTGAATGACAATGTGTGTCTCACTGCCTATCTGGGTCACGGCCATACATGCGCATTGATAGCATTACCCAGGGAGTACCTTTTTGTGGAATCGCTGTCCCTACATTCAACCATACTTTCATACTTGATTGCTCATAGCCACGACACATCTGTGTGAATTGGAATGTTTTATTCGTAATCAGTGGAGTGTTGAAGCTGGAGCAGTACAGGGCCATGTAAACCCCACTTTACATTGTTGCCCCGTGGAGGGCCAGCCAGAGTCCTTTAGGGATTAACAAGTTCATCGGAAGAGGGAGACTTCAGTCTGCAGTGTGATTGCTGTGTCATTGGTGACCAATCAAAATATGGCAGTCCATGTCGAGGTCCAAGGTGAGTGTCGCTGAGTGTATCGGGGGACAGTGGAAGGTCTTATTCCAGGGCATGATGCAGAGGGCAGAACCAAGCTGAAACAGGCCATATGGCGGAGATGAATGCTACCACTTCATTCTTACCACAAAGCCAGATTCATCATCATCTTCGTCCTCTGATGTGTCAGGTGCCTCACATGTGGGTGGTGGTGTTTAGTCTGCATCACTGTGTGGCATTGACACATCAGGGGGCCGAGATGTGGATGGAGTAGTAGCAGCAGCATTCATCCGCGCCAGGCCTTGTGGCGGCAATGCCATGACGAGGATCTGCAGGGCATGGAAGATCACAGCTACATCTCGCTGGTGTGGAGCAGTGGCAAACATTCTTTCCGCCTGCATCCGCTCCATGTTCTCCATGATCCTCTGCATGTGTCCCAACTCCCGGCTGACATCGCTGGAGCCACTCTGACTAGACAGTTGTTCTTGGCTCAGAGTCATGAATACAGCGATGTCAGCCATGGATTGTTGGAGAGCATGGAGCGGACTGTATGTGTCCGTTAGGGACTGTAAGTGGTCCCTGATGGGACGTAGACACCCACGTATGGCATCTAGTTTGGCTGCCATGAGGTTGAACCCCACCGCAGCAGATCAGCCATCTTCTCCTGGCACCCTAACGCACGGCGTTGGAATGCCATGTGTTGGTCGTGGGGGTCCTGGGAGACAGCCATGGTGGTGGGTGCTTCCTGCTGTGTGGTCTGTGCAGGGGGTGGGGTCTCCTCGATGCAGCTGGGCTGCACTGCTCCTGGAGGTGGGGTGCCGAAGCTGTCCATGGGCTGCTGGAAGGCGTCGGTGTCGATGTTGGGGAGGTCCTCTTCATCATTAGTGCTGAGTTGTTGGGTCTGCTCTGCAGGAGGTGTTGATTCTCCCTCTGCAATGTGAAGGGGAGATGCAGATTGACGTTGTGTTCACATGTATGTTGACGCATCGTACAAGTTTACTTACAGACTGCATGACAATGTACATTGTGACTGTTTGTGAGGAGATGCCTATGTGATGTGGGACAGTTGACATTTCTACACCATCAGGGATGTGAGGTTGTACTTGTACATTGTCATCTCACAGTTTCCTGCTATGCCAAATGCGAATGGCCATTTTCTACACACAAGCGGCGGCAGTTGGGTCCTCTGTTCTGTTGTGAAAGTGTTGCAGTTTGTACCACATTGTTGTCAATGTTGAGGTGCTCTGATTCTTATGTGTGTGTGCTGCATTGTGGGTGTGTTGCCCCTTCAGCTCTGATTTTGCTGGCCCTTATCCCTTTCAGGTGGTGTGCCTTTCACTTCTGTGCTTATACAGTGCTGAGATGTTGCAGACTTGGGTAACTTGGGCTCTTGGTCGGAGTTGTGACTCTTGGGCATGGTTTGTCCGCAGATGTGCTATACTTAATTGTGCATGTGTGCCATTGTGCCCATCTCCCCCGTCCCCCAGTCCCTGGTCGTTACTCACCCTGTTGCTGTTGGCTCAGGTCATGTTGTGCAGTGTCCGGTCCCCCATCTCCTGCCACCGTCTCCTCAATGATGACTCGGGTCACCATTTCCTCCATCTCATCCAGCTCCTGGTGTGTCGCTGGACTCCCACCTCCAGTCTGCATTGCTGCTTTCAGGTTGGCTGCGAGTTTCAGCTTGGTTTTGCCCTTCACATCAGTCCAGCGCTTCTTGCAGTCGTACACTTCCCTTCTCTTCACTCCAACTGCATTCACCTTGGCCAAGATGGACTGCCATATTGTATTTTTATTTGTCAATGACACAGTGGAGGTGATGAACAGTTGTTGGTGGTGTTCTATCACCTCCGTAATGAGGATCTGGTTTTCCTGCGCACTGAAAGGCGGGTTCCTCTTCTTCTTCTCCTTACCCTTCCCTGACCCCGAGGTCCCAGGCTGGTCCTCCGTGGGGCTTGTGGGGTTCTGGTTGTCCTCTGTACTCGCTCCGGCTACCTCCATGGTGCTTCGCAGTTGTTTGTATTATGTTTGTGTTTTTTGTTGCCGCTTTTATAGTGGTTTTTCCCGCCTGACTTGTGGGACTTGCAGGCCTGGCGCTGCTTATCGCTGGATTTTTTATCGCAGTTGGGCCATCGCAAGTTTTTTCACATTAGGCTTTAGATTTTTATCGCCGTCCTGGTAATTTTATCGCAGACATTTGACGCGTTATCGGGAAACTATTGCATGTTACCGCCGTGTTGAGAATAAGATTTTAACACAGAGTTATTTTCCCGCGATAGACGGCGATGTGCAAAATTGTGTTAACCTATTTTGGCGATGATTATCGCACGTTCTTGAGAATATCCCCCTAAGAATGTTACATTACAAAGATGTGCTGTTTTGAACCCTGCCACCTTGTTGCCCTTGATGCAGCGCGTACAATAAAAACTATCCTCCTCCCAGGTTACTTATAGGTCATCCAGGGGCAAACTATATTTCTCATATCCACATGACGATGGGGCCCATAAACATCGCCTAAACACACACACACACTCCTGGATTTCCTTTTACACCTTTATGAAATTCTGTATTCCTAGGAGAAGCATGAGAACTAAATGGAGAACACCATTTTGTGTACCGCTGGAAGAGCAAGGATATCTATTTACCTTAATTTGTCACTTTCTTTTAGTTATTTCTTAAGATATTCCTGCTCATTGTTTTGTCGATGAATCATTCATTTAAGAAATTAGTTCATAGTGATTAAGACCAGCTGAATCACAATCAACCAATTACTCATGTCACAATCATTTAGGAAAATAACCACTGAGTCATTTTGGTTTTTAAAGAATCTTAAATTTTATATAATTTTAAAAGCATGAAAAGATTTAATACTTTATTCAATTATTCATTTTAAATTCACAATTTTATTAAGCATAATCAATTTATTGCAGAAAGGAATTTTTTTTGTCATGAAGCCAAAAACCTTAGTTACCTGCCTAGCTTCCTAATTTAGCCTAATGATTTCTAACCTAACTTTGGGATTAGAAATAGCCTGATTCTCATACTCAACTGTAAAGTTAAGACAGCAACAGCAACTTCAGCTCGTCAGCATCAGCTACCTGCAACCCGTCTCCTCTACTGCAACCACGACTCTCGAACTGCAACTGACTGTGACTGCAACCGCGACTGACATCAACTGCCTGGAACTGACCCCCTCCCACTAAGAGTAGGCCCTCTTATACCCTAATTCTAACTTTGCTAACTAACTGTTGCAATATTAATATCACGCTTTTCTCTCATTGGTCCATACATGTCAGCTTATTTATTCTTTAATCAAATTCTTTTGGATTCAAGGGTCCTTGGATCATTTCCTTTCCCATACGCTTAAACATTTCCATCCGATTCGATCAGTTCATTTGTATCTTCTTTTGACACATTCAAGAATTCCGCAGTCATTGTCCTTTCTCTTGGGCTCCTTTCCCACGGACTCTCTCCTGATCCTCACGGCACACTATCAGTTCAATTAGGTCACACCAGCCTTGACCATTTCTTGCATCCTAGCCTCTCAGATACATCACGCGGCTCCAGATTTCTTCAATCTCATCCCGTACCACGTGTCCCCTTGCGCCTGCGCACATCTTCCCACTGGCGGCCATTTTATCTCGCCACTCGGTTCTACTTTAGAAGCACTAATTTGAGGCAAATAAAACATAATTAAAATAGAGAAAATATCCCTTTCGTTTCCCTCCCGTCTATGTACCCCAATTAGTTGTTACCTAGCAAAAGCGACATTTAAGCTGCTCCTTACTTACCATCACTATTGTTTTTGCAACGACACATTTTATTTCTATGAAGCACAAACATGCATTTATTTTATTTAGTACGCTTTTTATTCTTACGTTATGATTAGACACACGGACATTCATTAGTAGATTATTTAGCACGTACATTAGCATATTACCATTCCCACATATACAATGTTGATTAATACATTTAACGAACATTTTTAATTAATTAATTATATAATTTGTTAGGGGTTAAATTTTTTTATTTTTACTGCTCCATCAATCCCCCTTTGGTGATTTTTAAATCACCACATAAAACCCAAGTCATACTTCTTTTCAGGCAGCATGTCTTTCATCCTTTACTTCCTGTTATTCATATCTCTGTCTCTTCTTCATCTTGCCTTTTAGTCTCTTTATACATGCTTTCTTTCATTTTCTCCAACTCAATTTCACCCATTTCTCTCTCTCTTTCTCTCATTATTCTGTTATTTCTTCTTATCTTATTCTGTCTTACTTTTCTCTTTATACATGTTATCACTATTTTCAATATCATTGCTAACAATATCACTATAGTTGCTACTATTATAACTTTCCCTATTACTAGTTTACTCATCCTAGTTAACCAATTTGCTACTGAGGAAAACCCTCTACCAAGTTTTCCCAAAACACTTTCAACCTCCAGTGGGACTAATTCTTTGTGCAGACTTGTAATATTTGTAATATACTTCTGTATATTTTCACTGTTATCCGGAATGTAAGTACAACAATGTTGGACTTTTAACATTCCACAGACTCCACCCTCTTTTGCCAAAAGAATATCAAGGGCAAGCCGATTTTGCATCACCATAGCTCTCATGGCAACCATTTCGGTATTTACCATTAAGAACCCTCCCGCAGTATCTGTAGACAAACGATCTACTACTGTGGATAACTTCCGAATTTTAAATGCATTCAAAGATATTCCCACTGCTGGTATCAATGCTCCAAAAATATCTCCTACAATTTCTGAAAAACTTTCCCTCTTTCTACGTTTAAATCTATTAATCATCTTGTATGTTCCCTTTTCTTCTCTGTCCATGTGAAAGATTTTTGGAAAGACCAGGCCTACATAGCAAGTTCCATACCAATGGTCCGGTAACCTGTAATAAGCTCTATTCCCACAAATATAATAGATACCTGGAAATATTGGATCTTTTCCACCTTTGAATCCCCAACCTCCCAGAATTTGATAATTGTCATGGCAGATACTTGAACCTACAAAGTAATTGTCATAGACTGTCTTATTTCTCCTAATGCACAACTTTCCTGTTTGCGGCCAGTCTAATGTCATTGCTGCATTTATCTTTTTCCCTTCATGATTTCCTTCCTCAAACGTCCATAAACGTTTTCCTTCCTCTTTTATTGCTTCTTTTTGAAATTTCATTCTTCTTTCCTCAACCATGTCTAGAAATACTTTTTCTTCTTTCCTTAACTCACAGGTAAGGTTGTTACTAACTATTTCTTCTAACGTTAGTTTTCTATGTTCTAAAAAGAATTCTCCTAAAACCTTTGCTGGTTTTACTTTGTTAAGTTCTGGCACTACAGGAATGTTTGCAAATATTTTATCTATATCAGTATAATAAGATTCTAATCTACCTGTTTTATAAAATAAACTTGCTATTACACTACATGTTATTCCATAAGTCAAAGGTAAGTGATGATAAGTCACACCTTCAGATACTGATGCAGGCAATTGCATACAAACATAACAATCTCTCACTTCCATTGTTTTTACGTACTCATACAACAACTTTGTAAAAACATTCTTTGAAAAATCTGTTACTGACCTATCCTTATGCAACTCTGCACTACTTCTTAAAACAACTTGTTCTTTAATATTAGTTTCTTTTTCTTGTTTAGTATCATTCTTTGCTTCTATCACAGCTACACTAATAGGAATTGTGATTGCTAATACTATCCATATGGTCATTAATAACCCTGTACAAAAGCAGCACATTTTGCACCATCTCTTTATAAAATCACATTTATTTCTTCTATTCTCATTATTTTCCATTTTTCTTTTTCTATTTGTTAATTTTTCAGAAAATTGTGTCACTACACCTCAGAAATGACTTAGATGCCACTCTGCCTCCAAAAAGTCTTTGCTTGGTACTTTCTTTAATTCTCTCCAGAATTCTTTCGTTGTCACATCCGGTGATTTGTCACATCCAGTAAAATTGTCACGTCCGGCAGAAGCACTTTAAGTCTTCACTTCAGTCCTTTTGTTGCATCTCACCTTTTCCCATCCGACTTCTCAGTCTCTGGTTTCCGTGAGTGTTTTCTTCTTCTCCTTTGTAATCTGTTAGTGCAATATACAGCCACTCAGGTGACTTAAATTTTGAATTTATTTTCCTTGTCCTTTTGGACTTTTTGTAATCTTTTTCCACTGGGTTTTTCTTGTCCCTTTTGACTTGTTACTTCATTTACTTGTTCAGCATCTTCATCTTCTGCTCTTATTATTCTATATCTCAATTTTCTTACATAGCTGTTGGGCCAATTATCTCCTTTTCTTGGCCTTTTTACCTCACCCTCTCTTTCTTCTCTTTCCGACCTCCAATTTCTTTTTCTTGATTCAGTCTTTGCTTTTTCCTCTCCTCCACTTTCTTCTGTTTCTGTTTCAACTGTCTCACTATTGTTTCTTATTTTGAAACTTATAATCTCGTCATCTCCTACTGGTGGATCTGTCTTCTCCTTTTTGTTTTCCCTTATCACTGTCCCTCCTCGGGTTCTTCCGATTTGGTGTTTTCCTCCTTATCTGCTTCTGAATTTCCCTGTTCTCCTGTTTCTCTATCTATCCCTATTGCTCCTCGGGGTTCTTCTCGATTTTCTAACTTTTTGTGTACTTCTTTCCCTACTTCATCTATTAATATTGTTTCTGAAGGATTTCCACCATAACTTGTACTTGGTTGTTCATCTAACTCAATTTCTTGCTCAGTTTCTTCTCTAATTGGTTTATAACCCCAAGTTCCCTTCGGAATTCTTCCCAATTTGCAGCTGAATCATCAGATCCTGAAGTTGTGTCAGATATTTCCAGATGTCGACTTACAGGTCGATCTTCAAGTTCTGGAACTTCTGAATTTCTTTCTTCTTCTTCTTCTTGTTCCTCTTCTTCTCTAGAGGTGTTTTCCGTTAGGGTCTCCAGATGTCGACTTTCAGGTCGATCTTCAAGTTCTGGCACCCTTTCTTTTATCTTGGTTGTTCCCGCCGTTAAACTTTTATCCCACACTTCCAGACGCCGACTCACATGTCGATCTGTAGGTTCTGGAATTCTGATTGTGTGGCTGGCATGAACCCAGTTCTTTACTCCTGCACACTTGACAGCAGTCGTTGTTACTAGGATTACCTGTCTTGGCTCATCCCAACGCGGAACTAGACAGTTTCTTCTCCTGTGGACTTTAATACGGACCCAGTCTCCTGGATTCAAGTCGTGGGCTGGTTTTCTTTCAAGAGTGGTCGCATCCGGTCCAACCTGATGAAACACAGAACGCACCACATCAGCCAGTCCTTTGCAATAATCCAGTATTAGATCATCAGTTATTGTTAATAACTTGTTGACTGGTACGTGGGCTTGTCTCATTGCTCGTCCCATGATCATTTCATGAGGACTGAGTCCCGTTTTCTTTTCAGGGATGCTTCTGATGGTCATCAGAACAAGAGGCAGTGCATCTGGCCATTTGAGTCCTGTAGCTTGACACATTTTTCCTAATCTGTTTTTAATTGTTCCATTTATCTGCTCTACTACCCCAGAAGCTTCGGGTCTGTAAGCACAATGTAGTTTTTGTTTAATACTCAATGCTTCACAAATCAATTGGATCAACTCATTTTGAAAATGTGTTCCTCTATCTGTCTCAACTGTGACTGGAAAACCATACCTCGGAATGAACTCTCGTAGCATAAGTTTTGCCACGGTTGTTCCATCATTCCTTCTTGTGGGGTATGCCTCCACCCAACGAGAGAACAAAACAGACGACCACCAGAACATATCTTAATCTGTTACTAGGGGGCATCTCAATAAAATCCATCTGTATCCTTGTGAATGGACCTCCTTCTCGTCCTATTGTTCCTAGACTCACTACTGTTTTTCTTCCTGGGTTAAATTGTTGACAAATAAGACATCTTTGACAAAGACTTTCAGCAATGGCTCTGAATTTTGGATTATACCAAGTTTGTCTAAAAAGTCTGATCATTGCATCTCTCCCAATATGAGCTTGTCCATGGTACATCCGTGCCATGTCTGCAATCATGCTATCAGGCATAACTGGTCTTTCATCTCTGTATACCCACACTCCATTATCTTCCTGTCTTCTACATCCTGCTTTAATCCAGTAATCCTTTTCCTCATCTCTTGCTGTTTCTTGTAACTGCCTTACTTCATCCCATGTTTCGACTGCATTAGTGAAAAGCAAAGGACAAGAGACATGCTCCCTTTCTCTATTTCTGTTCAGGGACGCCATGTTTTCCGCACAATATCTAGCGATCTCGTCAGCATAATTATTGCCAACCGCTATGTAATCTTCGTTTTTCTTATGCGCTTTGCACTTCACTACAGCTATTTGTTTAGGCAGCTGTATCGCCTCAAGCAGTTTTTTAACATAATCTCCATTTCTGATAGGTGTTCCTGCAGATGTCAAAAATCCTCTTTGTGACCAAATCTGGCCAAAATCATGTACGATGCCGAAACCATATTGGCTATCGGTCACAATCGTGATTCGTACATTTTTCCCCAATTTACATGCTTGAATCAAAGCAATTAGTTCCGCAACTTGGGCAGACCTAACTCCTTTCAGACAAGACGCTTCCATTACAGTTGCCACTGTGCATACTGCATAAGCTGCGCTTAACACTCCTTCCTTTGTGCGTAAACATGAACCATCTACAAACATGACATAATCGGATTCCTTTAACGGTTCATCTTTTATGTCAGCTCTTGGTTTTGTGCAATATTCCAGCACATTCAGACAATCATGATCTACTTCATCTTGTTCAATTATACTCTCTTCATCTGGCAATGAAGTCGAAGGATTTACATTTATGCATCTATCTATGGTCACATTTTCTGCACTCAAGATGACTTTTTCGTACTTAGTCAGCCGACTATGTGTCATGTACTGTGTTTTTGTTCTTGTCAAAAGAATTTCTACTGAATGGGGAACATATACTCTCAGTGGATACCCCATCACTATACCTTCACTTTGTTCCAGACTTACACAAGTAGCAGCAACTGCTTTCAAACATCCAGGCAATGCCTTTGCTATAGGATCTAAAACAGCTGAAAAGTAAGCTATAGGCCTCTTCATGGTGCCATGTTTTTGTACTAGTACTGAAAATGCACATCCATCTCTTTCACTGCAGTATAACTCAAAATCTTTCTCATAATCAGGCATGCCTAATGCAGGGGCCTCACACAGTTTCCTTTTCAATTCTTTGAAAGATTTCATTTCTTCTTTGTTCAACTCAAAAGGGTCTTTTACATCTTTCTTTGTCAATTTTTGTAATGGTTTTGCAATCAAAGAAAATCCACTTATCCATTGTCTACAATATCCAACCATTCCCAAAAACATTCTTACCTCTCTTTGAGTCATTGGTGCTCTCATTCCTTGAATCATTCTTACTCTTTCTGTCGCTATTTTCCGCACTCCTTTCTCAATTTTATGTCCTAAATACTGGACTTCTTTCTGACAAAACTGTAATTTTGAAGGGGACACCTTATGTCCTCTTTTCTCCAAATGGTTCAGTAAAGCAATTGTGTCACTTACACATGCCTCTTTGGTTTTCGATGCCACCAATAGGTCATCGATATACTGCACCATCACTGATTTTTCTGGCATTTTTAAATCTTCCAGAGATTTCTTTAGAATCTGATTAAAAATTGAGGGGCTCTCTGTATACCCCTGAGGAATTCGGCACCATGCCAAAATACGCTCTCCAAAACGGAATGCAAATAATGGCTGGCTATCTGGATGCAAAGGAATAGAGAAAAATGCATGACACAAATCTATCACAGTGTACCACTCAGCTTCATGCGGAATTTGATATAGAATCACTGCAGGGTTTGGCACTATTGGACAGCATGGTACAACTATTTTGTTGATCTTTCTCAAATCCTGTACTATTCTGTATGTTCCATTTGGCTTTTTCAGTCCCATAATAGGTGAATTACATGGACTGCTCATGATTTCTTTCAGAATTCCCTGTTCAATCATCTTATTTATCACAGGAGTTATTCCTTCAATTATTTCTGGAGTTAATTTGTACTGTGGCGTGTTTGGATAACTTATCCCTTCTTTCACTGTCACTTTTACAGGATCAACTTCTCTCATTAATCCAATGTCTTCTCCTGTAAAATCCCACACACTTTCTTTCACTGTACTTTTTAATTCTTCTGGAAGTTTTCCTGCATCAAATGCAGGAAACAACCCATTCATTTCAGGTTCCTGATTCATCAAAGTTACTTTATACAAAGCATCTTCATCTGAAGTCTGAAAACCAATTCCATCTGGTGTACAATAAATTGTGCAATTCATTTTACACAAGAGGTCACGACCTAGAAGATTTACAGGACTACAATCGCACACTACGAATTTATGCATTTTCCTAAAAGAACCAATTTTTACTTCTACCAATTCAGTAAGTGGGGTTTTAATCTGCTGATTGGCAACTCCTACCACTTGGATGCATTCACCTGAGAGAGGAAGGTTCGGAATTTCCACTGACCTAACAGTAGAACGGGTAGCTCCAGTATCGACAAGGAATGTTACGTTTGCTCCATTCACTTCTCCATCCACAAAGGGACCAGACTGATCTACCTCTAGAGTTGCGCCAAGCACGCACTCTTTCCCTCTCTTGCGCACCGTCAGAAACTTTCATCTGGGTCATCCTCACTCTGATGCAACCAATACTGGGAAATGTTAGCTGCTCTCGGCAACTGTGTTACCTGTTCTCCTCCGTAGAATCCTGTTTCTGTACTGTATCTTTGCTGGTTAACAGTGTTGGGAAGTGGTGGTTGTGGCACCTGATTTTGTTGAACAACTACCTCATTCTGCACCTGTGGAGTTAATGATTGATGTTCCGGATTAGGTTTAGGTGGGAACTTACACTCATTTCTCCAATGCCCTAATTTTCCGCAATTATGACATGGCCATTTCTTCTTTGCCTCTTCTAGACTCACTTGTCCTTTTCCTTTACCTATATTTGGTCGCATCTTATTTTGTCCTGATTCGTTTCCATTATTATTATCCAATTGAGCTTCTTGTTTTTCTGCCACTTTCACTTGTGCCCACATTGCTTTTTCTTTCAGCTTACGCTGTTTACTCTCTATTTCATCACTACAATACTTAGCATACCTCAGCACCTCATCTACACTTGCATTCTGCCAGTTTATCATATGTTGCTTAATCATATCACTTATTTCTTGTTTCAAGCCAAATACAAATCGGTATACAAAATGACTCATATCCTTCTCACTTAATTCCTCATAACCACTATACTGTTTGAAAACCAACAACAATCGCTCATAATATGCATGTACACTCTCCTTGCTTTCCTGTGTAGTTCTATCAATCTTAACCCAATCTGTTTCTTTTGGAGGAATCTTATTTTTCAAAAAGGTAATCACCTTATCGTATTTCTTCATCACATCTGGTCCTGGAGCTCCTGTCTTAGGATCTCTTGGATATTCTGTAGTTGGCCAGTCAACTGTAATCTTACATTCTGACCATAGATCCGTTGGTACCACTATGTCAAACAATCCATCCAAATCTATCCACAACACTTTCGAGACCTTTACAAACCTTTCTACCTGTCGGTACCACTCAACTGGCTTTTCTCTTAACTTTGGAAAGTCATTTGTAAATGACAGGATGTCCTGCCTAGTCCAGGGAACATGCACATAACTACCACCTGGAGTTTCTCTCATAGGGTACTCTTTAACAACATGTTCCTTTTCTGTTATCATAAAAGCCAATGAACCTTTGTCTACGCTTTTCTCATTCTTCTTTGTCCATCTAACCTTCCATCTGTCCACATCACCCCATTTTCTCAACAAAACAATCAACTCTTTTATCTGTGTCAGCCTTCCTGCTGTATTCAAATTTTCAATATCTTTTTCACAAAAATCTACTCTGTATGGTTTCTGCAACGTTTTTACTTTTGCAAAATCTATTCCAATCTCACCGGCCACTTCTTCTAGTTTGTCATGTAAATTCTTTGCCCTCCATGTTATACTTTTGCACAGAAACATTATTTCATCATCCTGATAATTCTTAATCTTTTCTGTACCAATCGTTCCCAGAATTAATTCTTCCATGTCAATCTTCAATCTGATCACATCTAATGGTTTTTCTTCCGTTTCTTTTATTTTAAAAGCTTTTATCCACTCATTTAACTCATCAGGAGTCGGACCTATAGGAGTACTATTTATTTCTGTCCAATTTCCACTCTTTTCAGGTGTCACTGTTGCAGATTCAGTTACCATAGGCATTTTCCTACCGCTACACTCATTTACTGTCAAATTTTCAGGTGGACTTGGTCTGTAAACACTAGTCAAATTGCTCGTACCTGGACTTGTTTCTATTCTTTCCTTTTCTCTTTGGAATTGCGAACTCAAGGGAATCACCAAAGATCGTTCATCAATTTTCTGATTCTCGAAAACTGGTATTACTGGACCTATTGTTACGGGTACGGTAACTGCTTCCATATTCTTTGTTAATTCTCTAATTTTCTCAGTTAATTCTTTTGTTGTCCTTGCCAATTCTCTTGCACTATCATTTTCTATTCCCTCATTTTGGGAAGTTCTTATTTGTTCTTGTGACCTATTTATTTCTTGTCTTTTTCTGGACTTTTATTTCGCATAGCTTCTATTGGTGGCGCATTTGGTGTCACCACTGTAGAATTCTGCTGATACGGAGGTGGATTTTTACTTAATATATCTTCCAGCAACTCGTCATCCGTTTCGCTCTCATGCATATACTTTTCTCTCTCTAAATGTTTCTTTTTCTCAGTCCGTTTTTCTTAGTCCCTTCCTCAACTGTGAAAGCTGGAAACAAACCTCCTGTCATGTTAGCACATCTCCATCGTTTTATTCTGTCCTCATGATTCATTCCCCACATTCTTCCGGGCACGAACTCATAACCTTTCATACCTCTGAATCTTTCTTTCTCGTACATCTCATCTTCCCATTCTGTTAAAGCCTCAAACTGTGTCGGTCTAGGTCTAGGTTCCAATTTAAGCATCTTTTCTTTTAAATTCCGTAAAATCGCTACATTAAAAGAACCATTTTCAGGAAAAGCCAATGCTCCATCATTCTTTGTATATTTTACCCAATTATCCAACCATATGCACGTATGATATCCATATTTCAGCATCATATGTGAAGCTGCTGATTTTGGCGGAGGAATTACTTGTCCCTCTCTAGTCACAACCTTTTTGTCTTTCTTAAAGAAATTCTTTAATTTCGTTGTCCATGACGTTCTCTCCCTTTCGTACTCGTAATATGGCATGTTTTCTATTTGTTTTCTCTTTACTCTAACGCTGTTTCCGTGTACGGAACTTCGTCCAATTACAGCGCGATTCACACTAACGTACCAATCAGAACAATTTCCACCGTCCGCGAACCAACCAATCCTAGCGCGGCACTTTTCTACGTCACTCCTGCTCTGTATTCACGTGACTAGTGCACTGACCAATCCTAGCGCGGCACTTTTCCACGTCACTTCTACTCTTTACCCCTCCTTTACAAAATTTATCGGCAATTTTTTCTTTTTACTGTTTTTCTTCGTTAGTTACAACAAATAAACAATTCCATAGTCTGATTCGCTAAACAAAGTGACAGCCTTGTCCTTTTACACAAGAATCCTGTTTTTCCAGTAGGCAGCGCTTACCTCTACCCTACCACAGAATTATTTGCTTTTGTCGATAAAGTAGCACTTCCCTCTACCTTACCCTTCTTTCAAACAAACAATTTACTCGTTTCTCTGGGGATAAGACACATGTGGAGACTAGGCTCCTGAGAATTAAGGCCAAAGTTTCACAAGTAAACGTGATTTGCTATTTCATTTACACACTTTTCACACCGAAATCCCTAACATAACACAACCTGTGTTATAACCAAAATGAATTCAGACCATGTACCAAATTCCATGTGACTTCTCTTGCCACACGTGTTCCACTTCCTACATCCCAGAAGCGTGAAAACTTACATATAACATAACGCGACTCAACATATAGTGTTAGTCATCAAATAATCAATAATCAATAAACAATAATCACTAACTAATCTATAGAAAACCATAACTCTGCTACCAAGAAATCTGATGCAGCGCGTACAATAAAAACCATCCTCTGCTACCAAGAAATCTGATGCAGCGCGTACAATAAAAACTATCCTCCTCCCAGGTTACTTATAGGTCATCCAGGGGCAAACTATATTTCTCATATCCACATGACGATGGGGCCCATAAACATCGCCTAAACACACACACACACTCCTGGATTTCCTTTTACACCTTTATGAAATTCTGTATTCCTAGGAGAAGCATGAGAACTAAATGGAGAACACCATTTTGTGTACCGCTGGAAGAGCAAGGATATCTATTTACCTTAATTTGTCACTTTCTTTTAGTTATTTCTTAAGATATTCCTGCTCATTGTTTTGTCGATGAATCATTCATTTAAGAAATTAGTTCATAGTGATTAAGACCAGCTGAATCACAATCAACCAATTACTCATGTCACAATCATTTAGGAAAATAACCACTGAGTCATTTTGGTTTTTAAAGAATCTTAAATTTTATATAATTTTAAAAGCATGAAAAGATTTAATACTTTATTCAATTATTCATTTTAAATTCACAATTTTATTAAGCATAATCAATTTATTGCAGAAAGGAATTTTTTTTGTCATGAAGCCAAAAACCTTAGTTACCTGCCTAGCTTCCTAATTTAGCCTAATGATTTCTAACCTAACTTTGGGATTAGAAATAGCCTGATTCTCATACTCAACTGTAAAGTTAAGACAGCAACAGCAACTTCAGCTCGTCAGCATCAGCTACCTGCAACCCGTCTCCTCTACTGCAACCACGACTCTCGAACTGCAACTGACTGTGACTGCAACCGCGACTGACATCAACTGCCTGGAACTGACCCCCTCCCACTAAGAGTAGGCCCTCTTATACCCTAATTCTAACTTTGCTAACTAACTGTTGCAATATTAATATCACGCTTTTCTCTCATTGGTCCATACATGTCAGCTTATTTATTCTTTAATCAAATTCTTTTGGATTCAAGGGTCCTTGGATCATTTCCTTTCCCATACGCTTAAACATTTCCATCCGATTCGATCAGTTCATTTGTATCTTCTTTTGACACATTCAAGAATTCCGCAGTCATTGTCCTTTCTCTTGGGCTCCTTTCCCACGGACTCTCTCCTGATCCTCACGGCACACTATCAGTTCAATTAGGTCACACCAGCCTTGACCATTTCTTGCATCCTAGCCTCTCAGATACATCACGCGGCTCCAGATTTCTTCAATCTCATCCCGTACCACGTGTCCCCTTGCGCCTGCGCACATCTTCCCACTGGCGGCCATTTTATCTCGCCACTCGGTTCTACTTTAGAAGCACTAATTTGAGGCAAATAAAACATAATTAAAATAGAGAAAAATATCCCTTTCGTTTCCCTCCCGTCTACGTACCCCAATTAGTTGTTACCTAGCAAAAGCGACATTTAAGCTGCTCCTTACTTACCATCACTATTGTTTTTGCAACGACACATTTTATTTCTATGAAGCACAAACATGCATTTATTTTATTTAGTACGCTTTTTATTCTTACGTTATGATTAGACACACGGACATTCATTAGTAGATTATTTAGCACGTACATTAGCATATTACCATTCCCACATATACAATGTTGATTAATACATTTAACGAACATTTTTAATTAATTAATTATATAATTTGTTAGGGGTTAAATTTTTTTATTTTTACTGCTCCATCACCCTTTTCTGAGAGTGACAGTGATGAGGGTGAAGTAGAGCATGACTGTCTCGATGTTAATGAACTGTGCACCAAGCCAAGACCAAATATACAAGATGAACCACCTCCTGAATCTGATTTTGCATTGTTTGTGGATGGCTAATGGTTGTGAGACCATGGAGGAAATTTAAGAGCTGCTTATGCAGTCTGTACAGTTTCAGGAGTAATCAAATCTTCATGACTCCAGGGAATATTTTCTGCACAAAGTGGCTGAATTAATTGCTCTTACAAGAGCATGCTGTGTCTCCGACCAGTAGTGAGTGACCATTTTCACTGATAGTCAGTATGGCTTTGGTGTCATTCATGATTTTGGACAGTTATGGTCCCAGAGGGAATTTATGACCTCTCGGGGGTCACCTATCTGGAATGGAGAGGAAGAATGAAAGCTTCTTAAAGCATTACAGATCCTCGCTCAGGTTGCAGTCATCAAGTGTGCAGCTCATTGTAAAGAAGACGATTATGTGACAGTTGGCAACAGATATGCTGACGAAGTCACAAAGTATTGTGCTCATAATGCTTGCACCTTTAAAGGTGAATACACCAATGAAAGGACAGACAAGACCAACTACAATCTTTTGCAGAGTTGGGTTAACACATTGTGTGAAGAGGGATGAGGATGAGATTTGAGTTTCAAGAGATGGAAGGCAAGTGTTACCTAGTCGGTTTTTACCACCAATGGCCAGGCATTATCATGGTCCTACTCAGGCTCAGTTCAATCCAAGGTTTAGAGTGATGCCTAAAGCTTTATGCCACAGATGTGTTATGTGTCAACAGAACAATGTAGGGAAAAGAATTGCAGTCACATTGAGCCACATAGGATCGGTGGTCCCTTCAACAGGATGCAATTGGATTTCATTGAGATGCCTGTGTTAATGGGGTGAGATATGTCTTGGTTGTTGTGTGTATCTTTTCTCGTTGAATTGAAGCGTTTCTGACTAAGAGGAATGTCAGTCTCACAATAGCAAAGTTGCGTTTAATGGAGTTAGTACCTAGGTTTGGCCTCCCGACTTCTCTGGAATCAGAAAGGGCACACATTTCAACAACGAATTCTTGAAGATGTTGTGTGCTGCATTACAAGTTGAACAGAGACTGCATTTTAGTTATAGACCTGAGGCTGCAGGTCTAGTGGAGCAGATCAATGGGACATTGAAATCCAGGCTTGCAAAAGTGTGTGCTTCTACGTCTCTGAAATGGCCTGATACTTTGCCTCTTGCGTTGATGAGTCTACACAACATACATGATCAGAGGTCAAGATTGTCCCCCATTAAATCATCTTGGGCAGAGCTATGAGACTGCCACCTGTAAATGCGCTTGTGAGCATTACCGATGACATGATGCTTGATTACTGTAAAAGACTGGCTAACTTGGTGCATCCTGTGTCTCATCAGGTTGAAGCTGTCACAGCCCGCCTCATCAGGAGCAGTGTCATGACCTTGGTCATGGAGACTAGGTCTTGGTGAAGAAACATGTATGAAAGAGTTGTCTGAAGCACCGTTGGTGTGCCCGCACATAGCAAGTTCTGTGTCCCGTTTATGATGTAACAGGATCTCTTCCTGAAGTGCCAGTGGAGGTCGAAAGGCCACAAGAGCAGGTTAGTCAAGCTGTCAGGGATCAGCAGGAATCTGAAACAGCACTTTTTCAGCCTGGAGGGTTGGGGGGTCTTGAGCAGTTGGTAGCTGGAGCTGAAGCAGGAGAGTCATGTTCTGTGTTGGTGACTGAGTCAGACTCAGACCCTGATGAAAGGGCCTAGTGTTGTAGAACCCCGAGTGGCAGCCAGAGAACATTGGCCAAGAAGGCAGAAGAGAGAGAGAGAGAGAGGCACTGAATCCGCAAGGAGAAGGTGGGCTCCAGACTATTCCAGAGGATACTGAGGCTTCTGATCTAAGTGACAGAGAAGGTGAAGGGATTGCTCTACGAAGGTCAAAACAAGCTAGAGTACCCTGCGGGGGTATTCATCCCTGAATGACCTTACACTGCCACAAATGACAGAGAGAGAGAGTTCTGGGAATTTTGGGATAACTGTGCATACCCAACTGAACCTCCTTAAACTGAGCATTTTCTTGAACCGCAACTTGAACTTGCTTTGCCATCGAATGGACCAAGGCAGCTTAAGGAGCATAAGGTTGTCTTTTATAAGAACACAGAGTAGGGCTAAGGAAGTCTCACAAATATATTGTACATAATCTTATTGCATATGATTTGAACTTTGGGTTTGCCATTTGCACAGGTGGAAACTGACAAAGAAGACTCTGCTGCTGCTGAATTCCACCTTGTGGATCGATTTTAGAGAAAATAATGGAAGCCAATCCTAATACTGGTGACGTAGGTACATAATAGCAGGCGCATTAATAGTTGTAGTTGTAGTACTAATTATTTTGCTTATGGGGTTACAGCCATCTACACCTAGTTCAGTATGGATTAAGCCCACAGTTGCCCCTACAACACCACATTCTGCAGGAAGAGAAAAGCATTTGTTAGGAGAACAAGAGTTATATGTAGATACATCAAGAGGAGATTTTTCTTCAAATGCTTATTTTAAATTGATTTATGAATATATTGAGACTATGGATGTGAGGGACTGTTATGTTTGCACACAGTTTCCTGAATCAGCTACAGAGGATATTACATACCATCATCTCCCTTTAACAAAAGGCGTACTTGCAGCTTTTTAATGAGTCTTTTGTATGGACAGGGTAATTTCCAATATTATTTATCAAACTTTGGTTCAGTCCTTTCAGGGGTTCCCATGTTTTAACAAATAAATCGTCATCTCTACTCCTTAGTGATGGAGACAGCTGATTGTTTCTTTAGGTCTGTCCAGACATTAGATACTGCTTATGCCCACAGACACAATTTGACTTGCATTTTAACATAGGTGAGAAGAAGTTTCTGAATCTAGTAGAGGACAGAAGAAGGGCTATGGAATCTAGATCGAAAACTGATGAGAGAATTTAGGATGAGCATAAGTGGGCTAAAGAAGAAATAGAACATCAAGTAGCAGGGAATCAAACTGCACTAACTTTGTATTGGAAGCATAAAGGGAAATTGCACATACTTAGAGGTAGATCTGTGGTTCACACAAAATTTGTGGGGCAGAGCAAATGTGATCATACTTTTGAATATGGAGGAAATTGGAAGTTGTTTAAGGGAGGCCATGACCCTGTTATTCCTGCAGTTTATTATATTTGTGGAGGACATGCTTATTTCCAGCTACCTGATGGCTGGTATGGTGTGTGCTATCTAGGTGTAGTTTTTCTAAAGATTTATCTTGTGGAACTTTTTAAGGATCCCTCATGGGAAAAAAATTCTAGGCCTAAATGAGGAAGAAAGAATCCAACCTCCTTAAATTCAGAAAGGGCCTAAAAACGTGGCTGTTTACAGCATAATTCCACTCTTTGTTCTACTCTGACTAGGATTTATCAAAGGCAACGCCTAGACACCCCAGGGTATTTGTTGCGCTTTACAAATTTCTCATCATCATCATCATCAAGTGCTAGACAAGTAGTGGGAGATATTTTTGGTGTGATGATCCCATCTGTCGGTGTGATTTTGAACGACATCAAGATTATAACAGTATCTAGATAAGTTGTCCACTAATACAGCAGTAGCTTTATTAGTTGTAAACACTGAAATGATAGTGATTACGTCCATGGTTTTACAGAATCAATTTGCTCTAGACAGCCTTCTCGCGAAGGAGTTTGGACTCTACCGAATGTTAAAGGTCCAGCAATTCTGCCCATACATTCTTGACAAAAAGTAAGAATTTGCAGAATTAAATTAAGAATATTTCTAGTCAGAAGGGAGACTTAAAAGAGTTGGAAGCAACAGGAGCTAGGAAAGCACTTGTGAATGGATTTGCTTCAGTGGGCAAATAGTTTGGAAACTTTGGGAGTGGAATTTTGGGCGCTATTTTGAAACTTCTTGTGATAATTGCCCTTTGTGATATTCCTAATTGTGATCCTTAAGGGATGTGAGTGCTTGAAAGTCAAAAGGGATGTGAATGGAAAGAAAGAAGAGTTAAAGGAGATTCACAATAATTATTATGATGACATGAAAAGTCTGGCAGAATCTAGATGCAAAATGGTAAAAACCACAAGGTTTTAGATGGTCCGTCTGAAAAGATTAGGGGCCACATGGATCAACATTTGTAATAGCGATTACCTAATTGCGATTTTCTGCAAATCACAATTAGGTAATCGCTATTACAAATGTATGAAACTCATAGAGTTTAATTTATCGATTCCTAGGGGGTCACAAATCAATCTACCTCATTAATATAAATGAGGTAGATCGCAATCTGCAACCTCTTAGGAATTGCTAAAATCACGGGGATGGTTGCCTGCTGGGGTCAGCAGACCACCATGTCCGTGATTGCTTTTCAATAAAGCAACTTTTTATTTTAAAAGCAGCTCGTTTTCCTTAAAGGAAAATGGGATGTATTTAAAAGAAAAAAAAAGAAAAGTTTTCTTTCAATTTTTTAAGAGCAGGCAGCCTGCTCTTAAAAAACATTTTTGCTACCATTCCCTTTGGGACCCCTTCCCAGTTGTGAATGGGTTACCACATACTTGAAGTTGGTGGTAAAATGCGAATGTTTTGCGACCGCATTCTAGGTCACAAACCATTCTTACATATCGCTGCGAATCGGTATTTGGAAGATACGCCCTAAACACGCCCCTTCCATATACCGAATCACAAACCCATTTTGAGATCTGGTAACAGGTTACCGAATTGCAAAATAGGGTTTGATACATGGGAAAAGCTTTTTTGCGGTCGCAAACGGGCCGATTCTGAGAATCAGTCAGTTTGTGAATGCAAAATAGCTACAAAGCAAACACAAGGAGATGATGGACAGAGCGCTGAAACGTTTCAGACACTCATCCTCAGTCACAGATCTGGGTTTAATCCATCATCGTTCTTTATCTCACTTCCCCACCTCAGTTCAGACCCAGCTATATGCAAATCAGTCTTGACCCTGGGCCTCATGGGAACAGTCCAGCCCGAACTACTAAGACAGGTCTTCCCTGGACCAGAAACAAGCATCCTGGGACCGGTTTCGGGGTAACACTCCTCATCAGCCAGGCTATCTTGAATCCCATGGCAAAGTGAGCAAGGGACCCACGTCTGGGCATACCCTGCCAACTTAGGGCAAACAAAGCAAACACAAGGAGATGAAGGACGGAGCGCTGAAACTTTTCAGACACTCACCCCCAGTCACAGATCTGGGTTCAATCCATCATCGTTCTTTAGCTCACTTCGCCACCCCAGTTCAGACCCAGCTATAAGTAAATCAGTCTTGACCCTGTGCCTCATGGGAACAATCCAGCCCGAACTGCCAAGCCAGGTCTTCTTTGGACCGGAAACAAGAATCCTGGGACCAGCTTTGGGGTAACACCCCCTCATCAGCCAGGCTAGCTTGAATCCAGTGGCAAAATAGCTACATGCATGTGGCCCTTAATCTTAGTCTGTGATGTCTCGATTTGCCATCAGAGGGGGGTCTGGAGCAGCGTACTTTTGGCACCAACCTTTTATGTTTTGGTCATGCAATATATATGTACACATGGTCTTATATGTTTTTATGATTTAATATCTTTACGTAAAGTGGTGCACTTGACCAGATACTGAAGGTGCATTTACTGTATATTCCTGACATTTATATGAGTGTGCATACTAATGTTCTTCCTCACAGTGTCACCGAATTGCAGTTCTTATATAAATGCATGTTTGTGGTTTGGATAATATTGTTAACTCATATAATCACGTATTAATTTGAAAAGCATTCTACATTTATTTTAGAACTGTATATGTACCTATAACCATACATTTAAATGTGAACTAAAATGTTTGTCATGTTAACTTGACCAAAGACCTTAAGCATTTGGATTTTAATGTTTAACCTTCAATATGAAAAAAACCTGATCGGTTTGCAATGTTTTCATCTTCTTGCACGTGTGTTCATATGATCTCATAGTTAGTGAAAGCCACACTGTGTATGAGAGATAGTGAGGCTTGGGAGGCATACCCTTGGCGAGGATGAGAGGCGCTAACGAACAAAGGGAGGACCACTGTTCATGTTGTAACTTGAGATAAGAGAAACCCAAGGATGTGTGGACTAGAACAGGGAAGTTTTGAGGGCAACTGCCATGTTTTACAGTGAGAAGGGGGAAAAATACTGAGACACATGATGTGGGATTCTCAATGTTCTGTATAGTTTAAATTGTTGGTCACACTTTAGCCTTAGGCAGATTTTTTAGACTTCGAGCGGTACAGACTTCTTTGCTATATTTCCATTGTGTGGCTTTAGGCTATGCAATTAAGGCTTAACTTTGTCAAACGATTTGGTCTGCCAGTAGTGATTCTGTATTTTTACAACGTATTCTTGAGATTATTGTACATCAGCTTAGCATTGAATTTGTAATGAATCTATACTTAACCCTATCTATCGACTTTGGGTCCTCACTGTGTAGCCTAATGTGCTGCACTGTAAATTGAACTTGTGGATAATGTTAACTCCTCATTATGCCTCAGGCACCTGGAAAGGTCCATTGCAGGGAAATATGGAGGACTCTGGCACCTACATTTGTTGATATTTGCAGCAAGCAATCTCCACTCGAGTGAGGAAATGTTCCCACTCCCTCCACAGACCCTGTCAATGTGATGGCAGTGCTAATTTCAGCCAATTTCCCACAGTGCAAATGTAGCTTTGTTAACACGCCTTCTGACAGTTTCTATTGAAATTCTGCAATATAAGAAGCAATTTGCAAACCTTTAGTAAAACAACTCCAGTTTATTTGCAAATGGAAAAACAATAAGTTCCTCGGTAAAGGACTCAGATTACAGTTCCTAGCTGACATTGGTTCTACATCCTATGATGCAAAAGTACATTCTAAGAAATAAGTCACATTCATCCAATGGGCTGATGGAACTATGTTGCATCATCAGCCCAATGGGCCCTAATATTGGATACATAAATGTGTAGATGCCACATATCTCTTTTACCAAATGAGATTGATATAAAGGTTCTCAAAGTAAATAATGTGAAATCTGAGCAAAAGCATTTCCAATACAGAACGAACAAACAATATACAGACAAATAATAAGAATGCAAATGATTACAGTTTCCATCCAACAACTCTGGGGAATCCGTTTGACATGTAGCCCATCGAGGGACGACACATCCTGAAGACCATGAGGTAAAGTCTCCACACATTTTACAAGAAACGGATATTCCTAGACATGAAGATTCCTTTGATACAGCACATCCTGAGGACCACAAAAAGAAATACTACCAGGAACCTCCAGACATTTCCACTCAAAGGTACTTTCACCCTGATCACCATATGAGATCTTGCCCACCTGGTGCCCTAAAATAAGTGCCAATGCTGCCCACCTGCAACCACTGAAATAAATTAGCTACTGCATGAGATTAAATTGCAATTTGTGTATAAATTCACACGCCTGAGTGTAATCAAACCTTCCTTTTTTTAAACTTTTTTTCCTTGACATAGAAAATATTTTCCTTGTACATAAACACATCTTCATCCATCCCCAACCATTTTGGGAGTGTTTCTTTCACATCACCATCTGGAAAATGTGAAAGGCCTTTACTCCAATCCTTGGAAATTGTAACTTTACAGCTGTTTCCAGAATGGGAACTGAACATAGACAGGTTTTTTAATGTGTAAGTGTGTAGCTGTTTCCAAATTTTCCAGGACATCCCTGCCAAAGAACACTAATTTAGTGCCCATGGTATGAGATTGAAGCTCACCTAATATTATTATCTATAATCTAGAACACTCTCAGCCATAATATGAGATGTGAACTTAGCTAAATACGGAAGCTTTTCAAAACTACACTTTTCTCACTTTTTAATGTTGAGCCTAGGCAGCGCGCATGCGCAGTATTCAAGATTGTTGTATCTCTTGTGTGGGCTTTTGGCACGCCCATCACTGCCATTGGTTATTTGTTGTCGCATTTAGAAATTCTGCCTTTTTATTGGTGCATTCATTGTAATTGTCCCTCCTTTGGGTGCTTGGTTCCCTCCCAGGTGTTTTCACCAAGAAGTTATTTTTTTGTTGGCCATGGCAAAACGTTCACGCTGCCTCCTGACACAGTGAGCAATGGCCACACCTCCCATCTGTGCATCGCAGCCTCAGGTGTTCCTTCTGGTTGTCCATCTGTTTGTGGAAGAGGTGTGGCGCAGCGGCCAGGGTGCCTGACTCCGGACCACGGGGTTCACGGTTCGATCCCTGGTGCTGGCGGCTGGTTAGCCCAGCACCATGTGACTCTGGGCAATAGCTCGCTTAATCTTCCCGAGGGCCCCCAGCGCCGGGACACCTCTCCGGAGGTAGCTGTGCGCTTTACAAATGCTGGTATTTGTGTCTTTAAATCGAAATGATAAAATGTATTTTTTTTCCATACCAAAAGAATATATATGTGTCCCCGTTTCTCACTTACTCTGGCTGCTAAGGCAACATGGATGCCACGGATAAACAGAATTTATAATCCTTTTGGCGTGCTTCAAACAGTTGTCCAGCGGTGACTTTGCGTGGTCTTTACTTTCTACAAAATCCAATTTGAGTATTGAATGCATGGCAGAGTGCTATTAGTGTCCTTTAAGGGTACACCAAGTGTACTCAACACGGTGCACACTACTGTTGGACCCAATGGGTTCCCATATGCAACCTAAAAATGTTTTGGGAAATTCAAAACACTATAACAACCACTTATGTCCTTGTCTTTACATTTAACGGAAGACTGATTGCAAGTGTCTCCAATTCTTCATTATAACGTGATCTTTACACTCATGCACATAGCAATTATCAATGTTACATCACATTGTGTATACAAACATCATTTGTACATTGGATGCAAACAAAGCTTCTGGTCAAATCCCAATGCATTTCGGGTTATTCACCCTTCTTCAGGAGAGCTGTGAATGTTACCATAACAATCATGTTACCATTGTACTGAAACAGCACTCACTTTCGAAACAACCAAAAAATGGAAACACATATCTGTATCATAAAGATAATATTACAGTCATCGACTCAAATCATGAATTAGTGTCGAATCAAAATCATGCATGTGACCTAAACACCAATCCAGAGGAAAGGAGGAGCAAATATGTGAAACATATGAAAGCAAATGAAAGAAAGTACTGGCTTGCACCTGCAGAAAAGTGAGCAATGTGAAAACTTTAAACACCAGTGAGTGAAAAACCCCAGATCAATACCTAAATTAAAACAGGTTGAATCAACCACCTCACGACGTATCACGGCCACCTTGTATTCAAAATGTAAACTGTATAGGACTACTATTCCCAACATCCACCACAATCATTACTTGATGTGAGATCCAGTTTTCAATATTGCAATCGTGTACGCAATAGTGGTTGAATATCAGAGAAACTGAAACCAAAAAAATGAAATATACCTAAGTTGTTGTGTATACATGTGCGTAAAAGGCTACATTAGCAGCTTTGTTAATCAATACTCGAAGGTAAATGTACCATGCTGCGCTGCGAAATCAGTGATCCTTGAAATGCGGGTATCTGAATCATGAAACTGCCAACTGTCTGCAGTATCACCTAACCAAAGTATACGAAGCTCATAAAAAACACTCATACAATTAACTGCCTAGATAACCTGTTTTATAAGTTGCGTCGCATTCTATCTGTATCCCATGATTCCGCTGTTCTTCAAATGAATGGTACCCTGCATGAACGTGGATACGCGCCCGTCGGTGTTTTATGTTCGAAGACTTCCGGATATGCAAGTAATGTGCTCTACCAATTGCTAAACCATGAGGACAGACTACGCAATTGTTAAACTTTGAAACAAGTTTGTTTTGCTATGCACCCTCTGTCTGAGATGCGCATTGCCAAATTCCAAGCCAAAGTGTAAAATACATGTCGCCCAATTATCAAGACCAATGTGAGCCAAAATACTGTATAATCTTGCTGAAATGCAAAGAAGACCAGTAGGTGCCAATGCATACACGTCAACTCCACACAAGTATGCAAATTAAACGTGTGAAAAATGCCAATAGATAAGGATGTAAGTAAACAGTGTATATAAGAAATACATCACAAATGTCTAAAACAAGTGTGCAAAATGAACATGTAAGAAATACCAATACATAAGAAGGATGTAGGTAAACAATATATATGAAAATACAAAAATACATTATAATGAAGAATCGTAAACACTTGCAATCAGTCTTCCAATAAATGTAAAGACAAGGTCATAAGTGGTTGTTATAGTGTTTTGAATTTCCCAAATTTTTTAGGTTGCATATAGGAACCCATTGAGTCCAACAGTAGTGCACACCGTGTTGAGTACACTTGGGGGGATATTCTCAAGAACGTGCGATAATCATCGCCAAAATAGGTTAACGCTATTTCTCATATCACCGTCCATCACGGGAAAATAACTCTGTGTTAACGTCTCATTCTCAACATGGCGGTAACATGCGATAGTGTCCCGATAACGCGTCAAATGTCCGCGATAAAAATCTAAAGCCTAACGTGAAAAAAGTTGCGATGGGCCCAACTGCGATAAAAAATACATCGATAAGCAGCGCCAGGCCTGCAAGTCCCACAAGTCAGGCGGGAAAAACCACTATAAACGCGCCAACAAAAAACACAAACAAAACACAAACAACTGCGAAGCACCATGGAGGTAGCCGGAGCGAGTACAGAGGACAACCAGAACCCCACAAGCCCCACGGAGGACCAGCCTGGGACCTCGGGGTCAGGGAAGGGCAAGGAGAAGAAGAAGAAGAAGAGGAAACCGCTTTTCAGTACGCAGGAAAACCAGATCCTCATTACGGAGGTGATAGACCACCACCAACAACTGTTCATCACCTCCACTGTCTCATTGGCAAATAAAAATACAATATGGCAGTCCATCTTGGCCAAGGTGAATGCAGACGGAGTGAAGAGAAGGGAAGTGGACGACTGCAAAAAGCGCTGGACTGATGTGAAGCGCAAAACCAAGCTGATACTCGCAGCCAACCTGATAGCAGCAATGCAGACTGGAGGTGGGAGTCCAGCGACACACCAGGAGCTGGATGAGATGGAGGAAATGGTGACCCGAGTCATCATTGGGGAGACGGTGGCAGGAGTTGGGGGATCGGACACTGCACAACATGACCTGAGCCAACAGCAACAGGGTGAGTAACGACCAGGGACTGGGGTGACCGGGGGGAGATGGGCACAATGGCACACATGCACAATTAAGTATAGCACATCTGAGAACAAACCATGCCCAAGAGTCACAACTCCGACCAAGAGCCCAAGTTACCCAAGTCTGCAACATCTCAACACTGTATAAGCACAGAAGTGAAAGGCACACCGCCTTAAAGGGATAAGGGCCAGCAAAATCAGAGCTGAAGGGGCAACACACCCACAATGCAGCACACACACATAAGAATCAGAGCACCTCAACATTGACAACAATGTGGTACAAACTGCAACACTTTCACAACAGAACAGAGGACACAACTGCTGCTGCTTGTGTGTAGAAAATGGCCATTCGCATTTGGCATAGCAGGAAACTGTGAGATGACAATGTACAAGTACAACCTCACATCCCTGATGGTGTAGAAATGTCAACTGTCCCGCATCACATAGGCATCTCCTCACAAACAGTCACAATGTACATTGTCATGCAGTCTGTAAGTAAACTTGTACAATGCATCAACATACATGTGAACACAATGTCAATCTGCATCTCCCCTTCACATTGCAGAGGAAGAATCAACACCTCCTGCAGAGCAGACCCAACAACTCAGCACTG
Source organism: Calotriton arnoldi (assembly GCA_963921515.1). Lineage (NCBI taxonomy): Eukaryota > Metazoa > Chordata > Amphibia > Caudata > Salamandridae > Calotriton > Calotriton arnoldi. The sequence goes on from CAWUFW010011073.1 coordinate 498,245, forward strand.
ATGATGAAGAGACCCTCCCTGTCGTGTAGTTCCTATAGTACCCATGCTGTTGTGTACTTTATAGGGTGTCCATAAACAGGCTTTCTAGAATCATGTCCTTATATAGGCACAATCCAACCTGCCCTTATATAGGCATAAAATCCCAGACCTTATTTAGGCATAAACCATGCATACCAAATACAGGCATGGATTCCGACATCCGTCCACCCTAACGTCTCAACGAGTCCATGAAAAAACAGACCCTCAGGCTGCGGGAGTTTCCCTTGCCCAGGACTATTGATTTCTTCAAGGACTCATACATTATGCATGAACCTCTATTCCTTAAGGGATTCATTCGTGACGTCTTTCGCTACCCAACTTACGTCAATGCTAACATTTTCAGGTATAAATATACCTTCCCAAACCCCTGTAAATCAGAGGAGACCTCGACTTCAGAGGAGCCCGATTCCCGGCCGGACGCACTGAGAAGACGCTGTCATTCCTGCACGCACAGAGTCCAGCTTCCAGTGATCTAACTTCCCTTGCGGGTTGTTGGAGTTCGAGTCCGGATAGAGATTCCTACCTCTCTCATTCTTCAGGTATGGAGCAGACTAGAACCTAGAGGGACTCTTGGCATACTAGACTCTTAGCATACTAGGCGTAACTTACTCTTAGTATACTCTAGTCAGGAATACAACACCTACTTCTACTTTCCCCTACACCTAGGAAAGGTTAGGCACACTGGGTAGAACTAGGATAGAAACGCATCGTATGAGTACTCGCATTTTTAGGCTGTGTCATTTTATGTAAATGCATATATGCTGAAAAGATAATGCTAACGCAGTATTATTTATTTCTACTGCTCACCTTGTACATTATTTATCTCGCATACTGTCTTGTGATCGTAACAGCACATCTAACTTACAACAGAAACAAGACTGTTCAATAAACCTTTTATTGAAACGCCCGTCTGTTATTTCTGTGTAACTTTGAGAATAACTGAATCATGCACAACTGAGCTGAGTGAAATAGTTATCTATTGTTTCTACGACTCTGGGACACGTCCTGATTCTGTAAGGGAAACACAGTGGTCATGTTTTGCGGCTGCCAGAAACTAATCCCTTCTTGTTGTCAAGAAGTTTCTAGTGGCCTCTGAGCTAGCTGGCACAAGTAATTAAGTTTAATATACTCGATAGGGACATACCGACCTTAGTCCTATGTCAAACCTATAGGATATATTATTCCAATGCGCAGAGCCTATTAGGGAAATAGGAGCTACACTACATGGCGCCCAACGTTTGGTAAGGCAGTAATTCAACGTTAGAGACTGAGTAACTCAGCTGTGCATATATTCTTTTCTCTCTCAGAGACCCCTACCCATATACTCCAAAAGACGTCTGGAGTGGGCAGGGATAGTATCCGCCACGGCTACATAGGGAAGACCCCTATATATTAGCTGTTTGGTTTGCTTAACGTTGAAGGATACAGTGTTCCACAATATTGTGCACCTTATCTTTGTTTCCTTGAAATTTGTTCTACATTTTTCATAAAACAAAATGTCCTTAAACGGGGACAATCCCGCCGGAAACGGTGGAGCTGCGGCTGATGCAGCCCAAGCAGCACTTTTTAACAACACAGGTTTAAATGAAACCGAGGAGGGTGTCATTGACATCGCTCCAAACTTAAGAAGAGCCATTACTCTAAAACTTATAAAACATGGCCTACCACCGAGAGGAGGTAGAGCAGTTTTTGTGATTGAGGCACATGAATCCTTTCAGACAGAGGTATTCTATTCATGGGTAATTCTTCCTGAATCCAATCCAGTAACACACTTGTTTCACTTCTACAAAGAAGATGAACCACCAGAGGAATACATTCCTTTCGAGGATATCGAGATTCCATTAACATACCAGGAGCATCAGCTCTGGTTTAAAGGCGCCCTAAAACATAACAAAAACATTACCAGGCTCGGTCCACTAGGTAGACCAGGAGCAACATGGCTGATTCTAGCAGGCTACACACCTCATCCAGACATCGAAATAATGTCAGACGAGGAAATACTTAATCAACTCACAGAGTTAATAAAAATCTACAGACAATTGGTTCAATATGTCATGCAGACTTTCACAGTCCAACCACCATTAACAATTCCAAATCATACTCCTCCACAGGGGAGTACATTAAAAATTACACCACAGACTCTATACGCAGTCATGGGTAAAATGCCCACTAAGCGGGAGCAAATTCCATTTTGGATAGCTCAAAAAATTACTCAAATCGAAGCAGATTTTCCAAATACTAGCCAGCATGAGAAACACAGAATCCTAACCATTAGTTTACCAATGTGGATCACACCACAACTGGAAGACTGCACCACTTGGGGCTCAGTCTTTGCTGCCATCTACACTAAAACACACAGCATTCCGTCAATTGCGGTAATACCTGATGTCCTAAAACAAATTCAAAACGAATACGGGGCAGAGCCTGCTTTAAATTTAGGTATGAAATTACTGAAAAATTTCGACCGGGTCTCAACAATAATATTGTCAAATATTAAAGGGGAGGCAGCAGCAGTGGCGATCCGACAAAAACTAAGGGAATTTGATGTTACAGAACATCAAACAGAGCTACCCAGAATTATAGAACAATCTTATGCAGAATTAGGCAGAGATAGTTTGGGTGGGAAACCAGCTAAACCAAAACTATCTGAAAGTCCTGAGAAGGACTCAATTAAACAAACTCCTACATCTTCTAAAAAGAAGTGGGAGTCTAATAAACAAAATTCAAATGAGAAAAGATCTCAATCCCGAGGAAGGTCTCCTCAAAAGGAGCACTCTGAAAGGAGGTACAACCTCAGGAATAGGGATAATCTGAGAAAACCTGATAGGTATCAAGATAATGATACACGTTCCTCTTGTCCCTTTCAGGTCTCATCACAGACTTCGGAAAGAAGAGGACGAACAGAACATAAAGAAGAACGCGTGAAATCGAAAGACGACAAGCACGCAACAAAAATTAAAACTAAACCTCAATTCTCCAAAAAGAAAGTAGCAGGTCTAATAGTAAGACATGCCGAGAATTCTGAGAACTCAACTCAGGAACGGAGAATGGGCTCAACCAATGCTGGACAGTGCAGCAGAAGTCACAATAGCTCGCCAGAACCTGATGGAACTTCTGGAGATAGTGGACTTGAATGAGTACATTACAGTAGAGACTGTAGACACCAGGGTTAGTACTCCACAAAGGTTATATGAAATAACACTCCGGATGGAGGGAGACAAACCTAGACAGGTTAAAGCACTTTTTGGGAAAAACTATCGAAGGGTTATGACATACTTCTAGCAGAAAAAGACTGGCCACCACAATTTGTCAGGGAGTGCCCACACGGCGAGGACATGATTATGCCTGCCTTCTCCAATTACATACCAATTCACTTAAAATATACATATGCCAGAAAATGGGCAGTGGCCCAGGCTCCAGCATTATATAAAAATCATGTAGGATGGGATGAGGACTCACCTCACCATAAAATAAATCTGAAACATGAACCAACTGCACAACGGCAGTATCCTATTAAGCAAGAAGCTAAAAAACAGGTCAGGGAGATCTTAGATCAACTTGAATACCAAGGGGTGATTGAACCATGCACCTCCTCCATGAACAATCCTTTGTTTCCTGTCTCCAAACCAGACAATACATATCGTCTAGTTTTGGACTACAGACATTTAAACACTTGTTCTAAAACTTTTGCAGTACAAAATGCACACAGTACAGCATTAATGAATAACATTGTGCGTAAAAAAAAAAAAAACAACATTAGACATCTCAAACGGTTTCTTTTGTCAAAATATAGCACCTGAAAGTAGGTACTTAACGGCATTCTCCATAATGGGGACCCAGCGTCACTTTTGTCGACTCCCACAAGGGTTACAAAACAGCCCAGGTTTATTCTCAGCAAGGGTAACGGAGTTACTACAAATTTATGACAACGAGGCATTGTCCTATGTCGATGACATCTATCTGACGGATGATGACTTGGAAAAACACTTGAACAGGGTGAGCACCATTATACTGGGATTCGCCTCTGAGGGCTACAAGTTCAACTTTAAAAAGTCTCGAATTGCCCATCTCAATGTCCTATTTTTGGGATATGAGCTTTCAAGTGAAGGCAAGAGCTTGGCAGCTAACTTTCTAGAGAAATGTTCGCTGCTCCAACCTCCAAAAACGCTAAAAACTTACAATCCATACTGGGATTCCTAAATTTTGGAAGAACATACATTCTAAACTACGCAGAAAGGGTTAAACCTCTCTACGCATTAATCAAACCTGATTTTTCAAATAAAAATTGGACACAGGAACACACAGAAATTTTGCGTTCACTCCAGGCTAACATGTTAGCGACAAATCACTTACAAACACGCGTAAGTCAAAGAAATTTGGTGATTCGAATAATTTCGGGTCAATGTGGATTCACTTACTTAACCTTTAATGAGGGTGAGAAAGTACCAATAGCATACAAATCACATTTGTATACACAAGCGGAAATGCGCTTCAGTTCAACTGAAAAAATTCTGACAGCAGTTCAAACAGCTGTAGCAAAAGAAAGAGCCTTAGCCCAAGGGAAACGCATAATTGTCGTTACCCCAGTACCGGCTTTAGAAGCGGTCACAAAAGCGAGCATTCCAAATGCTAAAGCACTACATCCGAGATGGATACAGTGGGTTAATTCTCTTGCTGCAACTGATGTTGAATATGTTTTTGATCCAGATTTAAAGACACAGGCATTTCTCCAATATGAACAAGAATGTCCTCTGCCCACTGAGATTCTGCCTCTCGATCAGTATGAATTCGTAATTTACACTGACGGATCCGCACAGCCCGCAACAGGGAGTAAGCAAGCTTACAGTGCAGCATGTGCTATCATTAAAGGTCGCATGCGAAATGGCATCTTCAGACCTATGGTCACAAAAACTCAATCACTAGGTGATTGTACAGCTCAGCGAGCTGAACTACAGGCATTCAAACTGGCACTTGAGAGTACGGATCGAGAATTCCTCACACTGATAGCGTGCGATTCCTTTTACTGTGTTCAGTCGTATAATGATTATATACGAACCTGGCTTGAAAATGGTTTTAAAGATGCGAAAGGTGGCACAATTAAGCACAAACTGCTTTGGAAACAAGTAGTTCAGTTGAAAAACGAACTACCAAAGGCTCATGTGATTCACACACTGAGTCATCAGCGTGATGGCGTTCACGTTGCAGGGAATTCATTGGCTGACGAAGCCGCAAAGGGGGCTGTTCAGACGGCTTCCGTAGCTGCGATCACTCGTTCAAAAACAAAAATAGACGGTGAGATAATGTTAGCTGTCAATGCATCAAGCAAAGGCAGCAGTGCAGCGTTACCAAAAAAGTTTCCACTCAAGTACTCTTATGTAATTGATGCGAATAACGTTCCTTTTGCTCGAATCCCTGGAGTGTGGGATAGGGTAATTCCAAACATGGAACAAAGAGCAGCCTTGATTTATGAAACACATTTGGGGGAGGGTCTGTCACATCAAGGGATCTCAAAAACAATTTTGACATTAAAAAAGATGTACTGGTGGCCTGAAATGAATACACACATTCACATATTCATCAACAACTGCTTAGACTGTAAATTACAGCAAGAGAGCCACCAGACACCGTGCTGTGAATGCGGCAGCCCAGTACAGACACCACTGTTAGACAGCATTAGGCTATCTACTCGCCAGCGTCCTACTGGACAAAGGCGTTCCCGCAAATACTGAATCTAGGTTCCTATGGTTATGGCCTCAGCGCTCGGCTGACGCTCGAACTGTTATAAAAGATTTGCGAGTCTTTATCGGCACATACGCAATAGGCACGCTACATTCTGACCAGGGTCCTGCGTTTAGCTCTAGAGCTTACAAGGAGGCCATGGCCAGTCTGGGCGTTGCATTGCGGTACTCCTCTCCATTCCATCCTGAGGGAAATTCTGTTGTGGAAAGGAAAAACCGGGACATAAAGCAGTCTATGACAGCTAGGGTATTAGGCTCGGGTGACGGGTGGGTCAAACACCTCATTAGCGTTCAGCGCTCACTTAACAATCTGCCAAGAAGTTCTCTAGGGGGGGTCACTCCATATGAGGTCCTATTTGGGACAAGAATGTGGGTTCCAGACTTAGAACACGTAGGCACAGTGGTGGACATGAAACCATTTGATATCAAAGATCGTTTGGCTGTTTTACAGGATCTTAACAAATTAAGAACGAAACAAAGCAACATATCCCTACAGCCAACCACCACTGGGTAAACATCGGCGGTCCCAGCAAGGCCTGTCTGGATTCCAAAAGTTGGGGATCTAGTCAGAGAAAAAATAGCGGACAAGAAGGAATTTGGACCTTCTTACAGACAACCGGTACCTGTTCTAGCTGTTCAAGGAACAAGGACAGTACTTCTGCCGCCCCTTGCTGGAAGAAAGGAGAAAAGATTTGTGTCTATCGACCTCATCAAACCACAACATGTGGCCAATACTAAGCAGTAGGCCTCGTGGACTCCGACCTAGTAGCAGACGCACTCCTCTCGCTACTATTCAAGAGGTTCAGACTGAAAGACTGATCACGATCGAGAATTCAGCTGTAACAAATGAAGGACTAAGCAACCAGGCTATGGAACTCATCCCTCTTGATAACCAAATAACAATTCGTCCAAATACACCTGTCTACACCAACGTGACTCGTGAAGAACTGGTTCCTGTGATTTCAACAAATCCTGATGCAATTCCAACAATTGACAGAACTGCTTCTGGCTATTTCATTGACTTTGATACGTTCTCAGAAGATCCAAGCGAACCTGAAACGACGCCAGCATCATCAAAACTCAAGCAGCAAGTACAAGACTTTATTCACTTCCTGAAAAAGACTTATCTGGTTTCTCCATGGATTGAATTCTGGATTACATCTGGACTTTTTGTTTTCCTGCTCTGGCTAGCTTTGGTAACAACTGTAAGTGTGCTTATAAGTGGCAGATACATCCATGTGAACAGTGAAGGAAAAGACGTGAATGTACTTTTGAAACCACATAAATCTTCCCATCGTGAAGCAAGAGACTTGTCATCAGTGAACATCACAGCTGTTCCTATACAGGATGGTATAGTGTGGGACAAAACAGATTATGAAATCTTCGGTCCAAGTGAACAATTGAACATTCCACATTTATTTAAAATTTCACTAAGTGATTTAATTACGTCCAGTACCTATTCAGATGATTGGGACTTAGAAACTGTTCAAAATATAATGTTTGATCTAGAAAAATCTGCTGCATTTTCTAAAAATGAATATTTAGAGGGTTCATCCGATTATGAAGAACTGTATTGTTATAACCACTATGGTCATCATTATTTGCACAAAACTGCATATCCAAGAAATGTGTTTATGTTTAATCAATGGGAACATTGTCCAACACCACCACAAGGTAGTTCAAAAACTTTTGCTAGTAAGTTTCCATATTTTTCAGGTTACAATACATCTGACCCAGAAACGTTTTACTATAAAAATGTAAACAAACCAGGAATGAAAATTATGTTAACAAATATGAAACAGATTTACTCTGAAGCATTTATTGCCCAACTGTCTATACAGGGTTTCGACTTATGGAAAGACACGATTGAGACAAAAACTGTCTGGGGTAGTAAAGATTGGCAAGTACAGGGTATAGAAGCTTTATTTAGAGCCTGTATTATCACTGAACAAATACTGTTTTTGAATGACACCGTCCAACAGACATCTTGTCTTGGATTAGCCAAGATCAAAGAGATGAAAACACCTTCTGTGCCAACACCTGCCAGTGATAACAATACAAAGGCAGTGGTGACAGTTGACAATATACTACAACTCAACAGAACTAATCCAAATTGGAAGAAATGGTTGATCTGGCCCACAGACACAAACAACTGTCAGGAAAGGTTCTTGAACAAAACTCAGGGTTTAACTATTCATAGGCCAGACCCAAGATATGTCCAAAGACAACATCCGGGGGTAGTAACAACATACAGTGTAGGTAAATTATGCCTCGATTGGCTGCATAAATCTACACTACAGGATGTGAAGCAACACTTAACCTTACTTAAAGAGGACGCAGATCTTAGGGAATTCTTGCTTGGACCAAGAAAACCGCGTCAAAAACGTTTCATATATGCCGGCATCTATGCTGCTTATAACGAAGCATGGAAAGTGTCACAGATGGAGGCTGCAGAACGAATACGTGAACTTGATCGTATTAATTTAGAGAAAACACTCTCTGTAGTCGACAATGGGTTAACAACTTTGTCCTCCAGGATTTATTCATTGGATGGCATTGTATCCTCTGCTATCGACATTCTAGAACATGATTTGGCTATATTACAACAAGGTCAGTCTCAATTACGTTCTATTGTGTTATTGACATGGACGCTGCAATCTTTGCGAGCGGGCTATGTGCCTTGGCGTTTCATCAACACGTCGTCTCTGTTTGCAGAATACAATCTCACTGATAAACAGGTCGAATTGGCACAAAGAGGAGCGAGGTATACAGTGCTAAGCATTGAAAAAATGGAAAAACTACTGTTTACAGTGGCAGAAAAACCAGCTACGGAATGGGTTATTCATGGCAAAATAACATTACCTGTGACAACTTTTCAGTTTCAGTATTGCCTCAGACAGATGCAAGCAGGCAAATATGAAAGGTTGGGTAAGGAATACATTAAGATATCTTGGAATTTACCATATACACATAGATGTTGGAGTGGGGATCGTGAAGTGTATCTTAGCGGTATCAACTGTAAACATGCGCTGACCGGTTCACTCATTTGCCAGGACATTATTTTACACGGGGCTTGTAATGGTTCTGTGGCAAACTTGTCTTGCCATCAGCCCGGTTCACCAGCTGCTGTGATTAATCCAGCGTTTGGACAACTTTCGAATGGGAGTTACCTCATGTTGAATGATCAGAGCTGCTGTGGAATGTTGCCAGGCATCCCATATCTAGTAACGGTCAACTCCAGGGTCACTTGCTGTATGCAAGTATTGTTTCCCCAATAGACACAGTCAGGGAGTCGCCTTTATGGCCTTCGCTGAACGTCTCTTTTATAAGATTTGATACTTTAAGCAGAATGAAAGCCATGCTTTTACAACAAACAGTGCCTTTGACCTCGGCCAGAGAAACCTATGATCTACAAGTTGCAAGGACTTCGGCTGAGATACAGACTTTAATAAGTACAAACTGCCCTATACATTTCGTAGAAATGATATCATGTATATTTAACATGTCAGATACAACAGGAATTGTACATGTATTTAAGAGCATTTGCACCGGTCTATTAGCACCGTTCCAGGCAATACTTGGAATCATTCCGAACTTTGCACATTCGGTGTTTGGTGGCATACCATTAATTCTCGCACTTGTTGCCGGAATTTTATTCATCTATCTGCTATTACGCTATGGCCAGCCGATTCGCCGACATCACTCCGAGCGAAATGGAGAAAGCTCTCCTTGAAAGAAAGTGCCGTGAGCGAATAGTACAGCTACTAGGCATGACTCGTCTACGGGACCTTGATACCACGTGGTTCCTGTCATTCCGACCAATCTGGCATGAATGCATCTTACCTGTTCTACGCTGCCTGCTATGCGGTGAAGAATGCGTGTTGGACGCCTGTCTAACATATCCATCAGCTGCGCCAAAGGATGTCGATGCTTTGCTGGACCCGATAATGGCCCATGCTCTGTGTTGTCCCCAGAGGCTTCCAATCCTGATGTCAGCATTCATTGAGATCTCACAGTCGCCTCCTGCTGCTGCTGAGGTACGAGAAACAACTCCAGGCACACAGGTAACAACGGACGCGAACATTGCTGAAAGCGATGTTTCCCATCTTTGTGCGGTCAATCTTTTACACGAGGTGTTCCAGCTTACACCAGCGACAGTGGAAGATGTTTTGTCTATTGAAATAGATGATCTCATGTTTACACCAGACCCATAAACTGACTCTGATTCGGCATACTCTGTTCCAGTACAACAGCAACCATTTGGCCTTCATTTTTCAAAACTTTGGAACTTTACCAAATTTGAACTTTAGTCCCATTTTTTTCAAGCAAAATTGGCACTCCAATCTACTTAAAGTAGAACTAGCCTTATAATACAGACTTGGCAGTACTTCCAGGGACACTTAGGGGCCGATTCCGATTCGGGCCGGAAATCTCTCCGACCGAGCCGGACCCGGAGAGATTTCCGACCGAATCGGACCCGTGCAGTCCGACCGAACGAGTACGATGCGCACGTATGCCATCGGACTCGAAGTCGGGTCGGACTCCCATTGAAGTCAATGGGAGCCTGTCGTACAACGCGTACGCGGGCTCCCATTGACTCAATGGGTGCGATGCGGACAAGTGCGCCCCCTACAGCGTGTACGCGGCGAAGCGATTCGCGCCGTACACCCACAGGTAAGGGGGACCCATGGGTCCCCCCTGTGTGCGACTCGCGCGGCTACGCGTACAGGGGGGTCTGACACGGACCCCCAAAGTACGGCTCCGACAGCTCTTTCGAGCCGGAGTGCGCGGCTCGGTCGGACTGCTCGCGGCGCGCATCGTACTTACCCGGCCGGGGAACGTCTCCATTGCGCGGTGCAAGTCGTGTCCGTGCGATTCGGTCGGTGCGGTTCAACCTGGGATCGAGTCGGTCGGAGCGGTCGGGACGCCCGGACGAGTCGGTCGGCGAATACGCATCGTACTCGCTCGCCCGGACGCGCGTACGAATCGGTCGGGAAATAGGGCTCCGAATCGGATCCGGTTAAGCCGAATCCGATTCGGAGCCCTACCGGCCGAGATCGGAATCGGCCCCTTAGTCGTCTTGTGTGTCTAAATTGGTTCATTTAAGTTTCATGACAGGAAATGACTTTTGATTTTGGTCAACCTTATCGATCATTTTCGTCATATGTAAATATTGCTTTTATATTTCATTCCAAATGCATTTATTTCATACCTTATGCTGGAAATGAAGAGCACTGCTTAATGATGTACAGCAACCATTGCATTTTTAATATGTCTTTTAAAGCTTTTTAGGATATGTTTTATTATGCGGTACTCCATTTTAATGTTTAGCATTTTAAATGTTTAGCATTTTAGTATTGTTGTATACACAATAGAGGAGTGGGTGTTGTGTACTTTATAGGGTGTCCATAAACGGGCTTTCTAGAATCATGTCCTTATATAGGCACAATCCAACCTGCCCTTATATAGGCATAAAATCCCAGACCTTATTTAGGCATAAACCATGCATACCAAATACAGGCATGGATTCCGACATCCGTCCACCCTAACGTCTCAACGAGTCCATGAAAAAACAGACCCTCAGGCTGCGGGAGTTTCCCTTGCCCAGGACTATTGATTTCTTCAAGGACTCATACATTATGCATGAACCTCTATTCCTTAAGGGATTCATTTGTGACGTCTTTCGCTACCCAACTTACGTCAATGCTAACATTTTCAGGTATAAATATACCTTCCCAAACCCCTGTAAATCAGAGGAGACCTCGACTTCAGAGGAGCCCGATTCCCGGCCGGACGCACTGAGAAGACGCTGTCATTCCTGCACGCAGAGAGTCCAGCTTCCAGTGATCTAACTTCCTTTGCGGGGTGTTGGAGTTCGAGACCGGATAGAGATTCCTACCTCTCTCATTCTTCAGGTATGGAGCAGACTAGAACCTAGAGGGACTCTTGGCATACTAGACTCTTAGCATACTAGGCGTAACTTACTCTTAGTATACTCTAGTCAGGAATACAACACCTACTTCTACTTTCCCCTACACCTAGGAAAGGTTAGGCACACTGGGTAGAACTAGGATAGAAACGCATCGTATGAGTACTCGCATTTTTAGGCTGTGTTATTTTATGTAAATGCATATATGCTGAAAAGATAATGCTAACGCAGTATTATTTATTTCTACTGCTCACCTTGTACATTATTTATCTCGCATACTGTCTTGTGATCGTAACAGCACAACTAACTTACAACAGAAACAAGACTGTTCAATAAACCTTTTTATTGAAACGCCCGTCTGTTATTTCTGTGTAACTGAATCATGCACAACTGAGCTGAGTGAAATAGTTATCTATTGTTTCTACGACTCTGGGACACGTCCTGATTCTGTAAGGGAAACACAGTGGTCATGTTTTGCGGCTGCCAGAAACTAATCCCTTCTTGTTGTCAAGAAGTTTCTAGTGGCCTCTGAGCTAACTGGCACAAGTAATTAAGTTTAATATACTCGATAGGGACATACCGACCTTAGTCCTATGTCAAACCTATAGGATATATTATTCCAATGCGCAGAGCCTATTAGGGAAATAGGAGCTACACTACAATGCAGGACCTGCGCGTTTGGATAACATAAACCGTGGGCTTGGTGTTAGACTGATTCTGTGCCCCCCCACCGCGTATGTTAGCCTGATTTGCATTAGCTAGCTCACAGTGCCACTAGAATCTCCTCTTATCGGGGAAAGATTAGTTTCTGGCAACCTTAGATCATGACAACCCTGCTCCCTCAGAATCGTGGAAACAATGTACTACTTTTCGCTCCGTCACTCGTGCTTACTTATTCGGTTTGTCTCAGAGAGTTACACAGAATAAACAGTCTGGGCGTTTCAATAAGTATTTATTGAACAGTTGTTATTCTAGTGTAAAATATATGTGCTGCAGTAACCAGAAGACAATAGCAGAGATATATTATCAGCAGTACGAGAAAACTGAAGGGGTAGAACAGTTCTACCATATTGCAATAATCATGAATACATACATGAATATAAAAAGCATTATGAAAAGTGCGCGTACTCCTACGATGCCTAACTAGATGTACCTGAGTGTACCTAGCATATGTGTAGGTCTAAAAGCCTAAGAGCCAAGAATCCTTCTAGGATTTAGTCGAACCCCCATACCTGAATAGGGAGAGTGTGGGACCCCGTCCTGGTCTCGAGTTAGACACCCCGCAAGGGCTGTGTCAGACCGCTGTCAGCTGGAGCGACTGCATGCAGGAGCTTCAGCGTCTCTGGTCAGTGTGTCAGCATGGAAGTCTCGGTTCCCTCTGTCTTACCGGGGTAAGATGTGGTGTATTTATACCCTGAAGACTCTAGTTGCTTCGTATGGTTTGTATTGGGCCTTGTTAGACTTGAGGAAGATGTCAGAGGTGAACTTTGTACATACATATTATGCAGGTGGTGTATTCCTAGAGAGTCATGCATAATTGATGAGTACAGTGTGGGCCTGTGTTTGGGAAAAACCCTGCTGTATTTAAAACCACAGGCGAGATAACGTTCAGCCCACAGAGCTCGTTGTGTACTAGCAGGGACCAATGTAGGTGAAAGATCACGCCTATATAAGGAATCATGACTATAATAGGACATGTACAGTTATGACCGTAATAGGGCATATGCGGCTTTGACCATAATAGTACAAGTACGAATATGACCGTATTAGGGCAAATACGAATACGTCCATTTTAGGGCATGTATGAACGGGTCTACATTAGGGCCTCTATACGGAACATAACACCCACTCCACTTCCGAATAGGATGATAATGACCATACTTAAAATCTGGACAATTTAAAACATTTTAAAAGAAAGTAAAAACATGGTTTTAAAATTTGTTAAAAAAAAATTCTCAAACATGTTATAATTCAGCTATTTCCAATTGCCACTTTTTTGTTTCTCTATATAAGTTGCTTCACTCAAAGCGGAAGAAGGCCATGCTTTTCTCAAGTGAAAGAGTCAATTTAGGAAATGTTCCAAATTTACTCTGTTATTATGAAAACGAGTGGAGGAGCCGAATTCTTTCCCAGGACGCGATGAGCCAATTTGAGATTAAGTGTCCTGTCTGGGAAGCACAACATTATCAGTGTGAGCTACTGCAGACAACAAATCCAACGCCTCACAGAGAACGTCAATCGCACATAGATGGTATGTAGCAGTGCCAACAGTCGGTGCTGTTGCAGCTTGTGCAGCAGTTGTTACCTGGGTGCCTGAGGAGGAGTCACCTAACCCAGCAGGAGCAAACGGCACCTGTGGATTCTCCAGGAATGCGTTCACCAGAATCGGAAGCCGCTGGGGACAAGGCAGAGCGTGGGCCTTTATGGGGTCCAGCATTGCATCCGTGTCCGGAGGCGCATCTGATGGAAACGTTAGACAAAGATCCAACGTGCATTCTGCTCCGCAAAACAGGCATCGAAGAACAGGTAAGATGCAGTCTACCCAGACTGGTCGAAAGGATATTCGCCATTCCCTCGGGAATTGGGCCGTCCATTGCGTAGCAGTAGTATTATAAATAGGACCCCTGCAATCAGCAATAGGATAAGCGGGAGTCCTCCAAAATACGCTTCCCAATACGGAGTGTATAAAATTTGGGATTACTCCGAGGACTGTCTGAAAGGTGCTTAACAGTCCTGACCCTGTGGTCCTAAATAGGTGTACAATACCGCTCTTATCAGACATATTGAAGATACGACCCACCATTTCTGCGAAATGAATGGGTCAGTTTGTACATATGAGCGCCTGTATCTCACTCGAGGTCCATGCAACTTGAAGGTTTCTCAAGCGGAGGTTAAGGGCACAGGTTGCTGTAAAAGCATGGCTTGCAGTCTGCTCAGAATATCAAATTGTATGAAAGAAACGTTCAGTGAAGGCCATAGCGGCGCCTCCCTGACTGTGTTCAGTGGCGGAAACAATACTTGCATACAGCAAGTAACCCTGGAGTTAACGGTGACCAGATAGGCGACGCCCGGAAGCATCCCACAGCAACCTTGATCATTTAGCATCAAGTAACTCCCATTCGAGAGCAGCTCGAAAACCAGCGTGATCACTGCAGCTGGGGTCTCAGTCATGTGACAAGATAGGTTCGCTACTGAACCGCTACAGGCTCCGTGCAGAGAAATATCCTGACACATGAGAGAACCGCTTAAAGTGTTCTTGCAGTTTGCACCGCTCAGAAATACTTCTCGATCCCCATTCCAGCATCGATATCTCTATGGTAACTCCCAAGATTCCTTAATGTATCCCTTACCCATTTTTTCATATTTACCTGCCTGCCTTTGCTCAATGCAATATTGAAACTGAAACGTAGTGACCGGCAGAGTGTTCTGGCCATAAATTAGCCATTCAATTGATGGTAATTCGGCTACAGTGAATGGTAACCTTTCTAGTTTCTCAATACGCAGCATCGTATATTTGGCTCCCCTTTGTGCCATTGTGTCTGTTTATCAGTTAGATTGTATTCTAAAAACAGAGACGTGGTGTTTATAAAACGCCAGGGCACATAGCCTGCACGCAAAGATTGTAGCGTCCAGCTTAGCATCATAATAGAACGTAACTGTGATTGCCCGTGTTGTAACAAGGCCAAATCTTGTTCTAATATGTCGATTGCCGAAGACACAATGTTAGCTAAGGAGTAAATCCTGGAGGTCAAAGTTGTTAACCCATTATCCACTACAGCTAATGACTTCTCTAAATTAATACGGTCTATTTCCCGTATTCTTTCTGCGGCCTCCTGTTGGGATATTTTCCAGTTTTCATTATAGTAGGCATAAATGCCGGCATATATGAAACGTTTCTGACGTGTTTTCCTTGGGCTAGTAAAAAATCCCTAAGGTCTACATCAGGTGTGAGTAAGGTCAAGTGTTGTTTCACTTCTGTGAGTGTTGAGGTCTCTAGCCAATCAAGGCACAACTTCCCAACACTATAGGATGTCACTACCCCTGGGTGTTGTCTTTGTACATAGCGAGTATCTGGCCTATGGATACTAAACCCTTCGGTTGTATTCATAAATCTCTGTTGACAGGTGTTTGTGTCAATGGGCCAAATCAGCCATTTCGTCCAATCAGGATCTGATCTGTTGTACTGGAAAATGTCATCTAATCCTACCCCTTGTGTAGTTGAATTCTGCCCCCCACCCATCTGTGATGGTGTTGGAAACCCGGGTGAGTTCAGTTCCTTGTTCTTGGCTAGCCCAAGACAGGATGTCTGTTGCACAGTTTCATTCAGAAATATAATCTGCTGTGGAATGAGGCATGCTCTAAATAGCGCTTCTGTTCCCTGGACCTGCCAGTCCCTAGAACCCCAGATTGATTTTAAATCTATAGTGTCCTTCCATAGGTCGAAACCCTGTGTAGACAACTGGGCCAAAAAGGAAGCAGAGTAAATCTGTTTGGTGTTAGTCAACATAATTTTCTGTGCTGATGTCTTTGCTATTTTGTAATAAAATGACTTTGGGTCAGATGTATTAAACCCTGAAAAGTAAGTGAATTTCTGTGCAAAAGTTTGTGAACTACCTTTTGGAGGTGTTGGGCAGTGTTCCCACTGGTGGTATTCTAATACATTTCTAGGTGTTATAGATTTGTGTAAGAAATGATGACCATAATGTTGGTAACAGTACAATGTATCATAGTCTGAAGTACCTTCTAACATTTCATTATTCGGAAATGCAGTTTTTTCTAAATCAGACATCATAGCATTTACAATTTCAGTGTCCCAATCATCAGATAATGTACTGGAGGTAATGATATCACTTAAAGACATTTTAAATACATGTTTAAGCTTTAAAAGTTCAGTCGGACGGAATATATCAAAATCAATCTTGTCCCATACTATACCGTCCGGTATAGGAACTGCTGTGATGTTCACTGAAGACAAGTCTCTTGGTTCACGATGTGAAGACTGGTGTGGTTTTAAAATAAAATTGACTCTTTGGGCTGTAGAGCTCTGCTGGATATATTGTCCATTAATAAGCATACTAAAAGTTATTATTAAACCTAGCCAGAAAAGAAAAAAGAAAATCCCAGTGATATACCATAGTTCTATCCAAGGTGACACCAGGTAAGTCTTTCTAAAAAAGTTCAAAAAGTCAATGAGTTTCTCTTTGCGTGATTTTTTGGCTCGCTTGGATCCAGTGAAAACGTATCAAAGTTCATGAAATAGCCAGAAGCAGTTCGATCAATTGTTGGAATTGCATCGGGATTTGTTGAAAGTGGATTTTGCTCTTGACGAGGAATGTTGACGTAGATGTCTGTAGTCGGTCTTATTGCAACTTGGTTGTTAAGTTGATTTTCTTCTTGTTGAAGTGGAACGAGTTCCATAGCATTGTTGCTTAGTCCTTCATTCCGTACAGGTGGCTCTTCAAGCGTGATGAGTCTTTCTGTTTGAACTTCTTGGATTGTAGCGAGAGGAGGGCGTCTGCTACTGTGGAGTCCACGAGACCTACTGTTTAGTATCGGCCACATAGTGTGGTTTGATTAAGTCAATTGAGACAAATCTTTTCTCCTTTTCTCCGGCAAGAGGGGGCAGAAGTACTGTTCTTGTGCCTTGGATTGCTAGGACCAGTACAGCTGTTCTGTAGGATGGTCCGAATTCTTTCTTGTCTGCAATCTTTTCTCTGACCAGATCCCCGACTTTTGGGATCCAGACAGGTCTTGCCGTTACTGCCTTGACTTCCTCAGTGGCGGTTTGTTTCAAGTGGACGTTGCTTTGTTGTGTCCTGGATTCATTTAGATCCTGTAAAACAGCCAAACGATCATGGATATCAAATGGTTTTTCATCCGCCACTGTGCCTCCCCAATCAAGATCAGGTACCCACATTCTTGTCCCAAATGGGACCTTGTAAGGAGTGACACCCCCTAGAGAGCTTCTTGGCTGATTGTTTATTGCTCGTTGTACCCCATATAAGTGATCGACCCATCTACCGCCCTTGCCTAATACCCTAGCTGTTAAAGATTGCTTTAAGTCACGGTTTTTCCTCTCCACGACTGAATTTCCCTCAGGATGGTATGGAGAGGAGTACCGCAATGCTACGCCCATTCCTTCCATGGCCTCTTTGTAAGCCCGAGAGCTAAACACCGGGCCACAGTCAGAATGTAACGTGCCAATTGCGTATGTGCCGATAAAGACTCGCAAATCTTTTATAACAGTTCGAGCGTCAGCCGAGCGCTGAGGCCAAACCCATAGGAATCTAGAGCAGCAATCCACTGCAACCATGATATATTTCTTGGCCCCATCCGATTGTAGGGGTCCACAGTGGTCCAAATATACACGAGCGAGAGGTTTGTCAGATTTCAGCAATGGTGTCTGCGCTGGGCGTGTTACGGTGGAGCCCTTCATCTGCTGGCAGATGTCGCACTTCAAGACATAGTCTTTGGTCTGCTTTGTTAACCCTGGCCACCAGTAACGCTGTTTCAGTAAAGAAATAGTCGCTGTAACGCCTGTAAATGCAGAACCCAAACCCTCGTGTGCTGCTAGAATTAAGCCTTGCCTACGATCCATATTTGGTATTACTCTATCCCCCACTCCAGGAATCTGAGCATATGGAATGTTGTGTGCATCTAACTTGTAGGAGTACTTGAGTGGAAATTTCTTTGGTACTGCTGTGCTGCCTTTGCGTGATGCATTGACAGCTACCATAATCTCGCCGTCAATTCTCGTTTTTGAACGAGTGACTGCAGCTACGGACGCTGTGTGTACAGCCCCCTTTGCGGTTTCATCAGCCAATGAATTCCCTTCAACGTGAACGCCATCACGCTGATGACTCAGTGTATGTATCACGTGAGCCCTCGGTAGTTCGTTTCTCAACTCAACTACCTGTTCCCATAGCATTTTATGCTTAATTGTGCCACTTTTGCGTCTTTAAACCCGTTTTGTTCCCAATGATGTAAATATTCATTGTACGACTGTACACAGTAAAAGGAATCACACACAATTAGTGTGGGGAATTCGTGTTCCGTATTTACAAGTGCCAGTATCAGTGCTTTTAGTTCTGCTAACTGAGCTGTGCAGTCTCCTAGAGATTGTGTTTTAGTGCAACTTGGATGGAACCTTCCATCGTGCATGCAACCTTTAACAATTACACACGCTGCGCTGTAAGCTTGCTTACTCCCTATGGCCGGTTGAGCAGATCCGTCAGTGTAAATAATGTATTCATACTGATCGAGAGGCAAAATCTCATTTGGTAGAGGATATTCTTGTTCGTATTGCAGAAATGCTTGTGTTTTTAAACTTGGATCAAATCTGTATTCAACATCCGTTGCAGTAAGAGAATTAGCCCATTGTATCCATCTTGGATGTAAGGCTTTCGCATTTGGAATGCTAGCCTTTGTAATAGCCTCTCAAGCCGGTACCGGGGTCATGACAATTATGCGTTTCCCCTGAGCCAGAGCTCTTTCTCTTGCTACAGCGGTCTGCACTGCTGTCAGGATTTTTTCTGTTGAAGCGAAGCGCATCTCTGCGTTCGTGTACAGGTGTAATTTGTATGCGATTGGTACTGTTTCTCCTTCATTGAAGGTCAAATAAGTGTACCCGCATTGACCCGCTATTACTCGGATCACCAAATTGTGTGCGTTTATGCGTGTCTGTATATGTTTTGAAGCTATCATGTCTTTCTGTAGTGAACGTAGGATATTTGTATGTTCCTGTGTCCATTGTCTGACTGAAAAATCAGGTTTTATTAAGTCGTAGAAAGGTTTTACTCTTTCTGCGTAATCCAAAATGTATGTTCGACCAAAATTTAGGAATCTCAGAATTGATTGTAAATTCTTTAATGATTTTGGAGGTTGGAGCAGCGCACACTTTTCTAACAAGTTAGCTGCTAGGCTTTTTCCTTCACTTGACAGCTCGTATCCTAAAAATAGGACACTGAGGTGGGCAATTTTTGATTTTTTGAAATTAAATTTATAGCCCTCAGAGGCAAATCCCATAATAATGGTGCTCACCCTGGTCAAGTGCCTCTGTAAGTCATCGTCCATCAGATAAATATCATCTACATAGGACAATGCTTCTTCATCCAAATTTTGTAGTAACTCTGTTACCCTTGCTGA
This sequence comes from Calotriton arnoldi, assembly GCA_963921515.1. NCBI lineage: Eukaryota > Metazoa > Chordata > Amphibia > Caudata > Salamandridae > Calotriton > Calotriton arnoldi. The sequence continues at coordinate 518,096 of CAWUFW010011073.1, forward strand.
AAATACCCCCGGGCTGTTCCGATGCCCTTGGGGGAGTCGGCAAAATTGCCGTTGAGACCCTAGCACTGAGAATGCGGTCAGATACCTGCTTTCAGGTGCTATATTTTGGCAGAAAAATCCATTTGAGATATCTAGTTTTGTTTTGTATTTTTTCCGCACAATGTTACTCATTAATGCGGCACTGTGTGCATTTTGAAATGCAAATGTCTTTGAGCAAGTGCTTAAATGTCTGTAATCCAAAACTAAACGATATGTGTTGTCAGGTTTTGATACGGGGAACAAAGGATTGTTCATAGGGGAAGTGCAATTTTCAATCACCCCTGGCTGGTATTCAAGTTGATCTAGGATCTCCCTGACTTGTTTTTTAGCTTCCTGCTTTATAGGGTTTTGCCTTTGAGCATTTGGGGAAACTTTTAATGGGATCACGTGGTGGTTTGAATCCTCATCCCAACCAGCATGATTTTTGTACAATGCTGGAGCCCACTCCTGCGCATATGCATGTTTTAAAATGTATGGGAACGAGGTAGGAAAAGGCTGGAAAAATTATAGTTTCTCCCCTAGGGCACTCCATGATGCTGGCGGCCAGTCTTGCTCTGCTAATAGGATGTCATATCCAGATGACAGATTTTTCCAAAATAGACCTTTAATTTTTCTGGGTTTGTCCCCCTCCATCCGGAGCGTTATCTCATGTAACTTATGTGGGACACTTACCTGAGTATAAGGTGTTTCCACCGTGATATACTCACTCAACTCCGCTGTCACCAGAAATTCTTTCAGGTTCTGGCGAGCTATTGTTACTTCTGCCACGCTGTCTAGCATCGTCAGAGCCCATTCCCCTTTCAGAAGCTGTGTCTTCAGAATTCTGGGCATGTCTGATCTTGAGACCTGCTACCTTCTTCTTTTTGAACTGAGGTTTTGATTTTTGTTTATCTTCTTTTTTAGGTGCGCAGTCCACAGCGCGTTGCGTGTCTCTGGACTTTGTACGCTCCTCTTGTCTGTGTTCTGACCGTCCTTCCCTCTCGGAGTTTTTTGATGAACCCTGAAAGGAACGAGAGGAACGTGTATCAGTATCCTGATACCTGTCAGGTTTTTAATATTATCCCTATTCCTGAGGTTATCATTCCTTCCAGAGGGCTCCTGTTGAGGAGACCTACCCTTGGAATGAGATCTGCTGTCTTTAGACTTTTGTTGTTTTTTATTTTCCCACTTCTTTTTAGAAGAAGTAGGTGTCTGCTTAGTAGTGTCCTTTTCAGGACTGCCCACCAGTTGTGGTTTTAATGCTTTCCCACCTAGACTGTCTCTGCCTAGTTCTGCATATGCAGTTTCAATTATTTTGGGTAGTTTGTGTTGTTGATCTACTGGACTGAACTCCCTTAGGCGTTGGCGGATCGCCACTGAAGCTGCTTCCCCCTTTATGTTAGCTAGTATTATGGCTGATACCTGGTCAAAGATATTTAGTAACTTCATCCCTAAGTTTAGGGCAGGTTCTGCTCCGTACTCATTTTGTATCTGTCTCAATACGTCAGGTACTACTGCTAATGACGTGATACTATGTGTTCTGGTATATATGGCAGCAAGGACTGACCCCCAAGAGGTGCAATCCTCTATTTGTGGTGTGATCCCCATGGGCAAGCAGATTGTTAGTATTCTGTGTTTATCATAGGTGGTAGTATTCGGGAATACTGCCTCAAGCTGAGTTATTTTCTGAGCTATCCAGAATGGGATTTGTTCGTATTTTGCGGGCATTTTGCCCATTACCGCGTGTAATGTTTGAGGAGTAATTTTATTTCCTGTACCCTGAGCTGGAGTACTATTTGCTGCACCTAGTGCAGGTTGGATTGTTAAAGTCCTCATGACAAATTGTGTCAGGTTTCTGTAGATTTTGATTAAATCTCTGTGTTGTACGAGTAATTCTGGCTGTGGCATTGTTTCAATGTCAGGATGCGGTGTGTAAGCCGCTAGTATTGGCCATGTGGCCCTGTCTCCTCCGAGCGGGCCTAATCTTACTCTGTTTCTTATGTGGGGTAGGGCGCCATTAAACCAGTAATAATGTTCCTGGTAAGTTAGTGGAATCTCTATGTCCTCAAATGGACCATATTCCCTTGGTGCATCTCCTTTTATATAGTAGTGAAATGTCTTTGTTATGGCATTTGCTGCTGGGAATGTAGCCCGTGAATAGACGACCTCTGTTTTGTTTGATTTATGTGCCTCAATCACGAAAATTACCATGCCACCCCCAGCTTGTAAACTATTTTCTAATAGTCTTATAGTGACTGTCCTTCTTAATTTTGGTGCAATCTGTATTGCATACTCAGGATCTTCTTCGTCTGACAGGGGCAGTGGCATTTGTAGTGGATCTAAGACCGCGGTAGTCATTGTGTATAGAACACAGACTAATGTGTCAAAGAAACTATGATAAGGTTTTAGGCACAATTTTAGGAACACTATGTCCTTTCAAGCTTGAATAACCAACAGACGATAAATAGAATATCTCGCCTACTCAGCTGTGGAGGAGTATGTGCCCACCCATTCCAGACGTCTCTGGGGTTTTGTGAGTAGGTTCTCTGAGAATAGCACGACTGAACTACTCAGATTCTAATGTTAAATAAGTACCCAACCAACGTTGGTGGCACCATGTCGTGTAGTTCCTTTGGTACCCATGCAGGACCTGCGCGTTTGGATAACATAAACCGTGGGCTTGGTGTTAGACTGATTCTGTGCACCCCCACCGCGTATGTTAGCCTGATTTGCATTAGCTAGCTCACAGTGCCACTAGAATCTCCTCTTATTGGGGAAAGATTAGTTTCTGGCAACCTTAGATCATGACAACCCTGATCCCTCAGAATCGTGGAAAGAATGTACTACTTTTCGCTCAGTCACTCGTGCTTACTTATTCGGTTTGTCTCAGAGAGTTACACAGAATAAACAGTCTGGGCGTTTCAATAAGTATTTATTGAGCAGTTGTTATTCTAGTGTAAAATATATGTGCTGCAGTAACCAGCAGACAATAGCAGAGATATATTATCAGCAGTACGATAAAACTGAAGGGGTAGAACAGTTCTACCATATTGCAATAATCATGAATACATACATGAATATAAAAAGCATTATGAAAAGTGCGCGTACTCCTACGATGCCTAACTAGATGTACCTGAGTGTACCTAGCATATGTGTAGGTCTAAAAGCCTAAGAGCCAAGAATCCTTCTAGGATTTAGTCAAACCCCCATACCTGAATAGGGAGAGTGTGGGATCCCGTCCTGGTCTCGTGTTAGACACCCCGCAAGGGCTGTGTCAGACTGCTGTCAGCTGGAGCGACTGCATGCAGGAGCCTCAGCGTCTCTGGTCAGTGTGTCAGCATGGAAGTCTCGGTTGCCTCTGTCTTACCGGGGTAAGATGTGGTGTATTTATACCCTGAAGACTCTAGTTGCTTCATATGGTTTGTATTGGGCCTTGTTAGACTTGAGGAAGACGTCAGGGGTGAACTTTGTACATACATATTATGCAGGTGGTGTATTCCTAGAGAGTCATGCATAATTGATGAGTACAGTGTGGGCCTGTGTTTGGGGAAAACCCTGCTGTATTCAAAACCACAGGCGAGATAACGTTCAGCCCACAGAGCTCGTTGTGTACTAGCAGGGACCAATGTAGGTGAAAGATCATGCCTGTATAAGGAATCATGACTATAATAGGACATCTACAGTTATGACCGTATTAGGGCATATGCGGCTTTGACCATAATAGGTCAAGTACGAATATGACCGTATTAGGGCAAATACTAATACGTCCATTTTAGGTCATGTATGAACGGGTCTACATTAGTGCCTCTATACGGAACATAACATCCCCAACATCGACACCGACGCCCTCCAACAGCCCATGGACAGCTTCAGCACCCCACCTCCAGGAGCAGTGCAGCCCAGCTGCATCGAGGAGACCCCTCCCCCTGCACAGACCACACAGCAGGAAGCACCCACCACCACGGCTGTCTCCCAGGACGCCCACGACCAACACATGGCATTCCAACGCCGTGTGTTAGGGTGCCAGGAGAAGATGGCTGATCAGCTGCGTGTGGGGTTCGACCTCATGGCAGCCAAACTAGATGCCATACGTGCGTGTCTACGTCCCATCAGGGACCACTTACAGTCCCTAACGGACACCCACTGTCCGCTCCATGCTCTCCAACAATCCATAGCTGACATCGCTGGAGTCATGACTCTGAGCCAAGAACAACTGTCTAGTCAGAGTGGCTCCAGCGATGACAGCCGGGAGTTGGGACACATGCGGAGGATCATGGAGAACATGGAGCGGATGCAGACAGAAAGAATGTTTGCCACGGCTGCACACCAGTGAGATGTAGCTGTGATCTTCCATGCCCTGCAGATCCTCGTCATGGCATTGCTGGTGCGGATGAATGCTGCTACTACTACTCCATCCACATCTCCGCCCCTGAAGTGTCAGTGACACACACTGCGGCAGACATTCCACCTCCGGGCCCTGATGTGTCAGTGCCACACAGTGATGCAGACTAAACACCACCACCCACATGTGAGGCACCTGACACATCAGAGGACGAAGATGATGATGAATCTGGCTTTGTGGTAAGAATGAAGTGGTAGCATTCATCTCCGCCATATGACCTGTTTCAGCTTGGTTCTGCCCTCTGCATCATGCCCTGGAATAACACCTTCCACTGTCCCCCGATACACTCAGCGACAATCACCTTGGACCTCGACATGGACTGCCATATTGTGATTGGTTACCAATGACACAGCAATCACACTGCGGACTGAAGTCTCCCTCTTCCGATGAACTTGTTATGTTATGTTATGTTATATTGGTTTGTAAAGCGCACTATTACCCAAGGGTGTCCTGGCGCTGAGCAAAGTATACCTGGTAACCTCCACCCCTGAGCCCACACTGAGACTAAGCTGAAAACAACCAGGTCTTCAGAACTTTCCTGAACGAGAGGAATTCCATACCAGTCCTTAGGTATAACAGAAGGTCATTCCAGGCATTGGTGGCTCTAAGGACAAAGCTCTTCCCACCCCAGTTAGCCTTTTTCGCTCTAGGAACGACCACCCGCTTTGCTTCCATTGAGCGCAACATTCTCCCGGGGACATACCATTGAATGCGCTTTTTTAGGTCTTCAGGGCCAGTCCCCATCAGGGACTTAAAGACCGTACAGAGAGCCTTGAATTGAGCTCGTTGTTTGATTGGGAGCCAGTGAAGGTAACGTAGGCCATTTCTGACCGACATAAACCTCGGAGTGCCCGTAAGCAGCCTAGCTGCCGCATTCTGCACCATCTGTAGTCTGTAGTCTGTCAATCCCTAAAGGACTCTGGCTGGCCCTCCACGGGGCAACAATGTTAAGCGGGGTTCACATGGCCCTGTACTGCTCCAGCTTCAACACTCCACTGAATGTGAATAAAACATTCTAATTCACACAGATGTGTCGTGGCTATGAGCAATCAAGTATGAAAGTATGGATGAATGTAGGGATAGTGATTCCACAAAAAGGTACTCCCTGGGTAATGCTATTAATGCGCATGTATGGCCGTGACCCAGATAGGCAGTGAGACACACATTGTCATTCAAATCAACACTCATCACAGTTGAATACAAGTGAAGGTGCATAGACTTTATTAGCATATGCGTGTCAGTATGGGCAAGATAAGTGCCACAACATGCAGACCAATGCAGCAGTATGTCAGGATGAGGAACGTTGCCAAGCGCCACTGTCCACTCCGGGGGAGTGCCTCACCTTTCACAGGTGTGTGTTAACCCGCGTTGTTGTCCACTCATGTATTCGGAGTCCAGGCGAATGCAGCCATGTCCACTGTTGTCGTGGGACATGTGACCAGATCTCCAAGATGCAACAAGGTGTTGGGACATGTGCAATGGATTCCAATCTGTTGTGGCTGCAGGTACGTAGTTACTCATCCATGAAAGCGATTGCAGCTTCGTAGGCTATCATTTCCAACATGAGCTCGTTGTCGACTTCATCAAACAGGACGGCGAGGCAATCCATTAGCAGGTCCGGACAGATGTGCTGCGTCCACCCCCTTTCACCAATTAGCACTACAGCCCAATAGGGGAGCGGTTCAATGTGGTCACTGCACACGAGGAGTTGTGCAATCTCCCAGGTCCAGCTGCCAGCATGTATGCCAAGTATCAAGGCATCCCATAAACGGGTATCACGGTGACACTCCTTGTCGTGGGCCAACAGGGGGCGCACACACATGTCAAAATCCAGTTCAGCCACCATCCTGTTGGATAGGCAGACATCCATGGACCACTCGAATATGCACGATCGACAATGCAACACAGGCTGAACGCAGGTGACGTTGGCAAGGCGGAAGCTTACCCGGTAACTGATCCGCAGCACTGCCAATGGCAGTGCCCCCAGTAAATGCAGCATACATGCACAGTACAGTTCCACCTGACAGGGGTTGTGCATGTGTCTGGGATGTTCTGCCATTGCGTTAGTGCCTCTGGTTGAAGCGGCACTGTTCTGACCTGCGCCAGTTCTGTGGATGAAATGCCACAGCTCGGATCAATGAGTTGTTTTAGTGTGCAACGGTTGTACGCCTGGGATGGTGTGGGAGTAAGTGTGAAGGCCATTCCATGCAAGATAACTTCGAGCAAGGACTTCTGTGTGTGGGGTGTGTATACGTTGGTCTTTCGTCGGGCTGTGCGTAGTGTGGGAGTCGTCATCAGCTGCTATAGTATCTGTCAGGGGGTGCCGGGCACATGCAATTCCGAGGTCGGAGGTGCAGATGTGCTTCCGCCTGATAGTTCAGACAAAGGAGCTTTCATCCCTAATGCTAGTTTCTCATCTGCTTGCATTCAGGAAATGTGAAGTGGCTTGTTGGGGGTGGGGTGGGATGTGTGCGACTTTGGGATTCATGTTTGACATGTCTTGCATGTGGCAAATGAGCGGCATCACTGTGTGTTATGTTGCCTCACAGCTGCTCCTCCCTCCCCCTGAGCCTATTTACATGTGTGCGCTGTGCGGTTGCATCACTTGCACTCCTACGGCACACCATTGTTATGCCTGTCTGCGCATGTCCACAAGCCTGACAACGATACTGTGATGTTGGCCGTTGAAGGTGGGCGGCCACATGAGTGTAGGCCTGTGGGAAGGATAGGGCGGACACAGATGTAGAGTTCATGCCTGGCTGAACTCGCGCTGCGATTAAGGCTAGGCATTTGGCTCATGCTGTGGCAATACAGATACACACAACACTTGGCATGTATGAGCCAAGACCCCGAGCGGTCTTGCGCTCCTTCATTTCTCCGTTCGTGTGAGCCCGCCCTCCGGGTGCATGCTACATTGCAATATTGTCGATTGCGGGCTGGGTGGCGCCGACGCTACAACAGTGACACACTCATTAGTTACTTCCTTGTCCAGGCCAGAACTGAACCACGCCCAGAGCCCCGGGCAAATCCTTCACACCCCAACGCTGGCCTGGCATACGCTGGCCCAGCCCACTCCGCTTACGCTTACAGGGGGGGGGACAGAACTACGTGTCCAAGGTCTTAGACACTGCCTGAGGTGACATGGTTGCATCCGCAGTCCACAGCACAAGGTAAGGTGGTAGGGCCCTGGCCCATCATGCATACATAATGACCACAAGGACACACTTAGATAGATAGTGGAACTGGCTACGGGCACGTGCGCCCGGCCACTTTTTATTGCCAGGGTCACATGTCCAGTGACACCTGTGCTGGATGGGTGTGGGGTGAGTGTAAGCCAGCACTCAGGGAGTGGTTGGTGCTGAGAACAACTAGAACAGTGATCTTCGTATTACACACACAGATTCAATCATAAAGGGTCGATGACTTGTGGAGCACTGAGGTAGGGGCACCAGAGATGAGCGTGCTAATGTGAAGTGATTGTTAATCATTGTGTCCCTTCAGGATATTCCCGCTGCAACTGCAGTGGGGTGTGGTACACCTGCCTCATCTTCATCATCATCGTCCCAGGTCTTCCCCACTGCCTGAGGCGAGATTGTCGCGTCAGCTGTCCACAGCACAAAACTCAATCATAAAGGGTACATGTGTTGTGGTGCGCTGAGTTGGTGGCACCTGAAGCGCTCAGTGGGTGTGCAGCCAAAGATGATGGCGTGTCCTCGCAGGTCAGGATTGGATTTGATTTGTGAGCCCCGCTGACTGCAGTGTAGGCCGGAGGCAGCGGTCAGAAAGGGCCCACAGCCACGTGGCGATGACTTGTGGTGCACTGAGTTGGTGGCACCTGAAGCGCTCAGCGGTTGTGCAGCCAGAGATGATGGCGTGTCCTCGCAGTTCAGGATTGGATTTGATTTGTGAGCCCTGCTGACCGCAGTGTAGGCCGGAGGCAGCGGTCAGAAAGGGCCCACAGCCACGTGGTGATGACTTGTGGTGCACTGAGTTGAAGCGCTCAGCGGGTGTGCAGCCTGCGATGATGCGTCGTCCGGGCGGGCCGCACTGGAAGCAATGTCTGTTGCCTACTGGACTGCACCATTAATAAGTCAAGACTCAATTTGGTGCACTGAGTTGGTGGCACCTGAAGCGCTCAGCGGGAGTGCAGCCAGAGATGATGGCGTGTCCTCGCAGGTCAGGATTGGATTTGATTTGTGAGCCCTGCTGACCGCAGTGTAGGCCACAGACAGTAGTCAGCACACACATAACTCTGCAGTGCTGTGCCGCTGGGTGCGCTGGGGGCCTGTGTTGCAGACACCAGCAATCGGCTGAGGAGGATGGCGGTAATGGCGGCGGACTCGTGGCAGGGTGAGGGGCGCCTCCCTGGCAGACGCGTTGGCTATCCGGGAAGTGAACCACGCCCAGAGCCCCGGCCTATTTATTCACACTCCTACACTGGCCTGGCGTACGCCGGCCCAGCCCACTCCGCTTACGCTTACAGGGGGGGACGACACGGATACATGACCGGGGTCTTCCCCACTGCCTGAGGTAACATGGTTGCGTCCACTGTCCACAACACTACAAACACCAGCAGTATATGTCCACATGGACATGTCTGTGCTCTGCATACTGTAGTCTGTCCAGCACATCACCCCCACACTTGGCATTGTGTACATTCTTATTCATGGGTGACTTGCCTCCTTGAAACCACTACATAGAAGAGGGACTGAGTAAAAAATGAATGCTGATTTACAAAATATTATTCGGGGAATCACACATAGATGTTAAAACTGCCCTCACACACAGAAATCTGTGTCATGCTTCATCATAGGGCTGCTAACACACCCCCGCGCCGACCAATGCTGGGGGTGGAGCAATAGGGAAGGGGAAGACAATACAACACAACATAAGAAGTGGCAAAAAGACGTGGGGATCACTAGTGAAAATACAAGCATAAGTAGTGAATTTAAAACTGGCTACAGGGAATCCCTAATTTCATTTTAATATCGGGTACCCTGTCCAGAATAACTAAACGGTCACACCCGGACCTGTGGATGGTGGTGTGGTAAACCTGTGATGAGTTACCACCCCCTCCACTATGCACAAGATGTCGACATGTTTCAGCCGGAGAAGTGAAATAGCCCGGCTTTCATCAGGACTTCACTAATGAATGACCCCAAGAGGTACTCACCCTACCACCTTTAGTCAGTGATGGAGGGGAAACCGACTTTGCTGAGTAACTTACTCTGAACACTTTAAGGTAGAGCGCCTTGCTCTCCAACATGAAACCGAGTTCATATAAAATCTAAACTTGAACTGGCGGGGGAGTGAGGACAACTCCCTATAGTCACACTTTCGTCAAGGTGAGCTATGTCCACATTAGTCGTCTCCCTGTAGCCAGTTTTAAATTCACTACTTATGCTTGTATTTTCACTAGTGATCCCACGTCTTTTTGCCACTTCTTATGTTGTGTTGTATTGTCTTCCCCTTCCCTATTGCTCCACCCCCAGCGTTGGTCGGCGCGGGGTGTGTTAGCAGCCCTATGATGAAGCATGACACAGATTTCTGTGTGTGAGGGCAGTTTTAACATCTATGTGTGATTCCCCGAATAATATTTTGTAAATCAGCATTCATTTTTTACTCAGTCCCTCTTCTATGTAGTGGTTTCATAGTTGCTGTTGGAGGTCGAAGTGGGACTTTATCCTCCTACCCCTCTTTTTTGTGATTTATATGACTTGCCTCCTTCACACATACTTGGTTCCCACCTCTCCCCACATTCTGCAATTGTGTGGCTGTGGGGCCATGCCGTTTTGGGAAGGTCAGCTGTCTTGTTCTGCACTGCCCCGGTGGTAGTCCGGGGGGGGGTCCTGGGGGTGGTGGCGGTTGCTGTTGTGGCCCTCTTGGGTCTCCAAGCTGCATGGTCGGTAGCTCCATGACATGTGTTGGTCTTCAGATGTGGCTCTGGGCTGGGCTCCCTTTCATGCTGCAGGTTGTCATCCTGCTTTACACCAGTAAAAGGCAGGTGTTAAATCCCTGCTGCTAACGCGCCTTATCGCCTGTTTTTTGGTCGTATCGCGGATCTGGCTGGTCATTGAGAATATCGCGTAGTGGTATTTTCGTGTGTTTTTGCACGGGAACGCCTACTCTGCATATAATTAGTGTTAGTTGTCGCTCTCATCTGTGGCAATATTTTTTGCGGCAGATATCGCTGGGAACTTGGCGATATCGTCAGTTTGCACCAGCTTGAGAATAGGGCGATAAGTCTATCACCACTTTTGCGGCGCTAAAGCGCCGGTAAGTCGACAATAAGTCCTTGAGAATATACCCCTTGGTGTACTCTTAAAGGACATTGTTTGTAATGGAGACGAGCAGCCTCCGTCACGAGGCAGCACACACAATTTGATCAGTAGCAGAAGAGAACAAGCAATTGTGAATACTTATGAGTGCAGGCTAAACTTCACATTCAGAGTGCTATTAGTGTCATCGAAGTTAACAATACATCAATTATGGTGCACACTAAATTTCGGAAGTGCTCCGTCATTGGTTCAGTGCTTAGAAGAGCCTGCGCTGTCAGGGTAGACCGCAGTACAGAGCCGAGCTTGACATGCCACCACCGACGCTCCTCTCTGTTATATTCTTCTCATGCATTTCTATGTCATCCCTGTATTTCTATGTCATGCCTTTGGAATGTCTTCTGCTACCTGGCAACCTGTCCTCTCTGATGTTGTTCTAGAATGTAAGGCCAGAGAGAGATAAGCAGTTGCTGTGGAGAGTGGCTGGTGTTTTCAGGGGTCGTTCCTGTTTACTTAATAAACTCTCTAAACCATCCTAAATGTGTCGTGCCTCCTCAAAACTCTCTCTCGTCGTGAGAATCACTTGCCAATTACGCAGCCTCAGTCTGGGGAGATTTCGGAGTTACACAATGATTTTGCTGAGGACCTTAGAGGACAGACGAGTGTTTGTCCCTTGCCGTTGTTGCATCATTAGAGGTTGCAGAACATGCCTGCCGAGTATGTATAATATAAGCACTTTTCAAAGCACTTGGATGATTCGAAGTCGTAATACTCAGCTTCCTGCTTATGATGTTCTGAGTGTAGATCTGTGGGCCCACATGATGCTGCAGCATAGCAAGGATGCCATGAGTCCAGATGCATGTATGGAAAACGTGCCCTTTGACTACTGTTGGGGTAGTAAAACAGAGCAATTATCACACTCCTGCTGCACCAATAGTAGGTACTTCCCTGGCATGATGTGTGAGTGACACACATACAGCAATGACCATATTTATGGTGTTAATTGAAGGTGAAATACAAAATCATGGTTATTTTCCCAGGGTCGGACTATTTTGCACAGGTGCCGGGAAATTTCGCAATAGTTTTCAACTAAGGTTTGCTCCACCGACTGGTACAAAGTGTACATTTTTGCATTTGCAAGTAAGTGCAAAAGTTTGTTTTGCATTAGTCCTTGGTTCACATGTCACAATAACATCTCCAAGACGAGTGCCAAATCAGCTGAAACTAAATCAGTGCAGTTTGTGTGATCAGATATTTTGCTCGCTCAAAATATTAACCGCAATGTCTCGTATCCTCAATTAAAAACAAAATAAAAACAATTATCTTTTGTTGCTCAAGATGTGATGTATCTAAGGCCTTCAAACGGCATTGGATACCCATTTCCTCATCCCTTGTCACACTATCGGACCAGGGCCGGACTGGCTACCGGGCGGTTTGGTGTGCTGCCAAGCTGGGGGCTGATTTCGTTGATGGGGACCTGCGTGTGCTTAAAACCATTCATTTTGCTTTGTTTATTTAGAAGCACACGCAGGTCCCCATCAACGAAATCAGCCCCCACCGCAGTGAAATCAGCCCCCAGCTTGGCAGCACACCAAAACGCCCGGTAGCCAGTCCGGCACTGTATCGGACCACTTCCCCTTCAATAAGTTCACTCCAGGAGAGAAAGCAACAAGAAGCCCTTTCTGTTAGTGCACGTCGGCTGTGGAATCGTACGTTGCTAAGCGATGAAGAGTATTCAATAACACAAGCAAGCAGGACTTATGAAACACCCCTCACTTATAGCCATCACTCAAACATTATTTAGTAAAGAACGCTCTGCTTACAACCTGTCCATCATCTGGGGAGCTGGAATCTGTAAACATACTTTTTTTTTAAAAAGTATTTTTATTGACAATTTTATGATATTACATGTCGCCTCGGTAGTTTACAAATCAAAGAGCAAGAGAAAGCATACATCTTTCAGCCTCTGCATTTACATTCGTCAATATGGTCAAAAACAGGTCGAGTTGATGTCAACTTTAAACCACCACAAGAACCATGGGAGCGTGTCCCCTTGCTTTTATGAAGGGGGGACATGGGGGCGTCATAACTGTGCTACAAGTTTTCGTGTTGAGAAGTCTAGAGTGCCAATTATACTATAAGAAACCATATCAATAATCGGTGCTAAACAATGTAAGAGAACGTAAATAAACAAACAAACAGAAGGGTTGAGTACATAGAAAACTATCTGCTTGTATTAAATTGTCACTTTTTCAGCATCCATGGGTGGTGGTCCCCAGGCAGCCGGGGCATGTGCCCTCAGACAGGGAGCCCAGGGGTGAGAAGGGCCTCCAACATCTTCGAGGATGATCAGTACTATTTGGCTAATGTCCACCACATGGTATGTGGTGCTTGGGAGTCACTTAGCCTCTCCGCTCTCTGCATAGACCATTTGGCTGGTGTCCCTACTCAAGAAAGTGAGATTCCCCGATTACTCTGAAGTCTCCCCCCCGTCCGGCCTCTTGGTGTGGTGGTCTGCTCACCCCCCGACCGATCGTCGCTGTCTGTTGACTCCTCCCCCCGACCAATCTCCGGGTGATCCCATGTTATCAATAGCTCTGTCCATAAGTCTTTAATGGGGTTAGTCCGTATCCCTCTAGCCTCCTCTATAGTCAATGTCCTTTCCTTAGCTTTCGCCCAACTGGTGACATCCTCCCTCCAGGTTTGCACGCCAGGGCCTCTGGCTGATTTCCAAGTCATGTCTATTCATCCCTTAGCCAGCGCCATGTCCACCTTGTTCCGATCCTGCCTGAGGCTGGTCACAAAACACATGCTTCCAAGGTGCTGGGAGGAGATCGCCTGAGGGTCGTCTTTAGGGCTTCAACTATGTCTTCCCAGTATGACTTCAAAGCAGAACAGTGCCATACCATGTGTATAAAGTCAGCGTCTAGGTGACCACATCTGAGGCATGGGCGGGGTCTGCCCCCATACACCACCTGTAGCCTGTGCGGCGTCATATACTTCATATGTATATAGTTGAATTGTATATATTTTAATCTCGTGTTCCTAAAGTTCTTCCATGTGGAGGTTAAGATTCTCCTCCATTCCCAGTCCAACAGCTCCCTTTCCAGGATCTTCTCCCACCTGCCCTGTAGGGCCAGCAGGGGGCTATGTACAATTGTCGCAAGGGATTTGTATAACCATGTTACCAGATGTCCAGCCAATCCCAGTGTGACCAGTAGCTGCTGGACCTCATGTGTTTCAGGCTCTTTCCAGTCCCTCACCCACAAGTCTCTGAATATCTGTATCAGCACTTCGTATGTGAGGACTTGTCCCAGCGGCAAGCCCTATTGTTCTGTCAGGTCATCCAGTGGTAACAAGGTACCCTGGTGGTAGCACTCACCCACTGTGACAAGCCCTGCATCTGTCCAAGTCATCATGTGTCCGGTTTAAAATATGAAGTCGGCTCACTGTGGGGGAAGCCAAACAAGGCAGTGCTCGTGCATATAACTGTGTTCCTGTTGTCTTTGAGAAACATCTGCGCCAACATTTAAGCGATGCACAGAGTAGCACCCCTGGGCTTGGAAAGTCATCTGTGGGTCAAGTAGCCCAGCTTGCAGGGTCTCTACTCATGTCATGAGCCCAATCACTCCCAACCCCACTGCCAGCCCGCCAAGCCATCTCGTGATCCACTAGAGCTGGGAGGCCAGAAAATATAGTTCAAAGTCCGGAACTCCCAATCCCCCCTCCTCCAGGGGACGCCGGAGTATGACCAGAGATACTCTATTACGGCCGCCGTCCCAGATCAGGTCCCGCACCAGGGCGTCTAGGTGTTTAAAACACGTGGATGGTTCTCCCACCGGTAGGTTCGCAAAGAAATAAAGTATCCTTGGTAGCATTACCATTTTAGTGAGTGCTATCCTAGCCATTACAGGTAGCTTGAGGGATCACCAAAAGGCAACACAGGCATCAGGGAGCAAAGGGCCTTCCCAAAATTAGCTTCCCGAAGGTCCTCCAACTGATAGAAGATCTTTATCCCGAGGTACCGAAAGGAGGTGGGTGACCACATCAAATCTGGGGGAAAGCCCGGTGGCTGTGTCCCTCCCGGAGGGATGGGGAAGACATGTGTCTTGGATTTATTGACACGCAGGCCTGACACCACCTCAAAACTCCCCAAACATGCCAAGGAACGCATAATGCCCTGGGCTCCGTCTCCTAGGTATAAAAGGATGTCGTCTGCATAAAGGGAGATTATATGTTCGCGCCCTTCTACTGTTATGCCAGAGCCTCTGCATTCTCATCTAATCAGCTCCGCCAGGGGCTCGATAGCCAAGGCAAACAATAACGGAGATAGCAGACATCCCTGCCTCATACCTCTGCAAACTGTGCATTTTGGGGAAAGCATGCTGCCCGTTTTGACCCGGGCCGTCGGGGTAGTGTACAGTGGCCTAACCCGTTTGAACCAATTCTGTCCCAGGCCTATCACCAGCATGACTTCAAAGAGATAGTCCCATCGCACTGTGTCAAAAGCCTTTTCGAGGTCAACCAACATCAATAGTGCATTTGGGTTTTCAAGGGACGTGGGATGATGCATTACATGGTATAGTCGCCTAAGATTCTGGGAGGTGTTACGGATGGGGATAAAGCCACTTTGATCCTCATCAATGAAGAGCTGCATGTGAGGGAGCATGCAAAGTGCCAGGACTTAGATAAGGATCTTAAAATCAGTATTCAGCATCGAGAGAGGGCGAAATTCTGTAACCCGTGCTCCCTGCGTCTTAACCTTGGGGAGTGGGATAACCACAGCGTCATTGGTGGATTCCAGAAGCCTTCCCAGTCTCCGCTCTTCTGCGTACATTTTCACTAACTGTGGGGTCAATGTCCCAGGATAGGTTGCGTAGAATTCTGCCGGGAGGCCATCCGGGCCCGGTGTTTTTCCCCTGGCCATATCTTTAATCGCTTCTCTTACCTCTTGCTCTATTATAGGTCCCCACAGTCCCTTGTGACTATCCTCTGGTAGAGAGGTCAGCGTTATTGTTGCCAGGAAAGTCAGTTGCGAGTCACCCGGAAATGGTGCAGGGGCAGCATATAGCTGTTTGTAGTATTCATAGAACTCCTTATTAATAGCAGTCGGGAGTGTAGCGACTGGCCATCCTCCTGTCTCGCATGTGTGATAGGGGCTCCTCAGGAGTATGGCCAAATAAGCCACACTAGTAGCCATCCTGCTTTGCCTTCCTCTTCTTTTTGTACTCTAGTAATATATTGTTTGTAATCATGACTATGCAGTCTCTCTAGGGTGGACTTATACCTCTCCCTCGTCTCTCAGATTTCCTCCACCATACCTTCCTGAGTAACCAGGGTCCTATCTAGTGTTTGCAGTTTGTCTTCAAGTGTTTGGAGCTTCCTGCCCAGCTCTCTCTGAGCTCCGACCGTCAGCCCAATGCAGCGACCCCTTGCCACCACCTTGAAGGCCTCCCATTCCGTGAGCCTTGTGGTTGCAGTACCCTGGTTCTGGGCAAAGTAGTCTGAGATCACCTCTGCTAGAGGCTTGCGGTAACATGCATCCTCCAGGGAGGCTGGGCCAAGTCGCCACACCGGACTCAGTCGGAAACCCATAAGCACAGGACTGTGGTCAGACAGAGTGTGCGCCTCAGGTATTCTGAGTACGTGGCATGTTGAGTGAGTTTCTGGGAACACACAAACCTATCTATCCCGGTGTGTAGGTTGTGGATGTGAGCGAAATTGGAGAACATTCATTCCTCTACATGTTGTGTCTGCCAGACATCTACCATACCCAGTGTTCAAGCCACTCTCTCAGCCCCCCTCCTAGTTTGCCTGCCCCTGTTCCTGTCAGTGGGGGCGTGGAGCGGTCCAATGAAACGTCCAATACACAGTTAAAGTCACCCCCATTCAACAAATTATCAACTGGGAGGGTAACCAGGTGTGTAGAAAGTGAATTTGAAAAGGAAAATTGATCTTGATTCGGAGCATATAGACATCCCAATACAATTTCTTTTCCAGACAGTCTACCTTCCACCAAGACAAATCTACCCTCTTTATCCACAACTGAACAGGTATGGTCTAACCCATATCAGGGCCCCTCTAGCATATGCTGAGTAGGAAGTGGCATAGAGCTGGCCCCTCCACCTACGCTTCAGTCTATCTATCTCAGCTCCCACCAGGTGTGTCTCCTGAAGCATAGCAATCTGTACTCTCATCGACAGAGGTATGTATGTACATTATGTCTCTTTATGGCAGAGCCCATCCCCCTGATGTTCCAGGACATAAATGTCAGGGCTTGTCGGTGTTCAGCCATATCCAGTTACAGCGAAGCATTGCAATCGGTGCCCCCCCAGGACTTCCCACCCATACATCTCTGATCCATAATGCAATAAGGCATCATACAGCCCCCGCAGTAATACAAGAAAAAATAGAAAAAGAAAACATTGACAAAGATAGAAAAAGAATGTGGGCATAAACAGCCTTCAACTTTGAACTCCCTTACCAAAGGGCAGCACGGCAACGGCCAGCCGTCCAAACTTAACATCTCAACTAACTCCCAAGTGAATATATCCCTCAGTCAGCCTGTCAGAGCTGTTATGTGAGATGTGGGCCAAGAGGCGCTGGTCAGGTCCGTGTGAATCTGGCCCAACACATATTTACCAGTGCAATGATCTGTCCAGTGAGCATTCAAGCCTGTAAAGAGTAACACATGAGCAGGGGGCCTGCGGGATGCCATACAGCAGTCACAGAGACAGCATATCCCGCCCCCCCCCACTGATCCCTCCCAACCATCACAGCCACATGGTCTTGCACAACAAAGGATATCAAATCAGATCATCTGCTGCCTGTAGTGTGATAATGGGAAGGCCAGTGTCATCTCCCTGTGAAGAGACAGAATCTGAGAGCATCAACTTGTGTTCAGAGGCAGTGTCAATCTCCGATGGCCCTCTGCGTTCCTGCACAATGTCGGCTACTGCCTGCAAGGCAGCCGCCCGTTCGAGTTCAGTTTGTGAGGGTGACGGGCCTCCCCTAGGGCCATCTCTCAGAGATGTCATGGGTGCCTCTGCACACTCTTCCTGGACATCGATGGTCCTATGTGCATGGAAAGAAGAGTTTTCCCCACCCTGTAGGCTTCCAGCCAAGTCCAGGCAGGCTCTGGGTCTTCACAGAAGTGTGTGGTACCATCAAGGACAATTCGTAGTTTCGACAGGAATTGCAGGAAGTATTGGATATTATTCTCATGGAGGGCCCTCTTGACCTCCAGGAAGAAAGCCCTGCTAGCCTGCACCGCCGCCTGAAGTCTGGGAATATGGAGACCTTCCCATTTTCAATCGTGTTGGGGTCATCTGAGCGCGCCTTCCGTAAAATGATATCACTGTCCCGGTAATGCAATAACTGGGCCACAACTGGTCTAGGGGGTCGGCCGGGGCTGGAGGCCTCGTTCACACTCGGTCTCTCATTCCAGGGCAAAGAAGGGGGTAAGTAGAACAGTGACCACTTCTGTGCACAGCCATGCCTCCAGGTAGCATACCATGTCACTCTTTTCGATTTGCTCTGGCAGGTCCACCACTCTGATGTTGTTTCATCTATTGCGGCCTTCAGCATCTTCTGCTCTCCGTTTAAGAACCTCTACTCTGTTTTGCAGTGCGGTCATTTGGCTAGCAAATGTGGTGCATTCAGGTTTAAGGTCAATAATGGAGGCCTCTACTTCTTTGACGGTCCGCCAGCTTATGGTGTTCTGTCTGAAGGAGACCTAAGTCCACAGAGACTGTGCCAATGTCTTGTTGCAGGGTGTTTTTCGTGTCCTCAATGGCCGCTAGGATCTTGTCCAGTTGGAGACTTATGGGGTCTCCCACCTGAGCCACCTCATCTCTATCGGTCTCTGCATCTCGGGGGGGACCACCTGCATCAGGCGGGACCTCTATTGATTTAAGTCATGCCTTCCCTATCAGGGCTGTAGTATCTGGTGTATGCTGGCCAGTACAAAGCACTCAGTGAGGGGCGTACACACCCTGTGACACAGCTATGGATGCTCCATGTCACGGAAATGTGTAGCAGGCCTCCCTACCCAATCTCAACAATGCCTCAGATCCATTGCCTCTTGGTCTTGCCCCTCCAGGAGTTGCGCAGGAGATCCATGCCCACTGAGCACAGAGTGAGTATGGGGTTGGGCAGCGAGACCAAAGCAGGGGTGGTAAGTAACAGCCACCTACTGTTTGCAGATCTAGGCGCTTTCGTTATCCTCCCAACTGGCCTCAACTTCGCAAGGAGGTGTCAGGTGTGGAGCGTGATGTGGACAGGTGCACAGTCCTCAAAAGTTGCCTGTTAAGACCAAGGCTCATCGGGGGGTGCTGCTGCAAGGTTATCTTAAAGTTCCGGGCCCTACGTACTCGAGAGGGCCACCGAACCAGTCTTTATTCCTGCGCACCCCCCAGGGAGCAATACGTTAGTGTTTTAGCCCCATAGACTCACTGCCGCTGCAGGGGTTTCCCTAGTGGAGTACAACACTTCCTGAGGCCTTGTATCTGCAGTGTACCCCCTGTTGTCATCGGACGTGCCTCTTGTGTCACAGTTGGGGAGGGTACCCTCCACGCCCCACAGCTCAGCCCTCTCTGGTCCTCTATGGGGCTGCTCCCGGGCATCAGCACAACTCCTTTGATGTTTCCCCTCCTCGAAGGGCGAGCCTCTCCTGCAGTTGCAGGCGGCTCAGAGGTGTGCGGAGAGCCCAGGCCCAGACCTCCGATGGGCTTGGGAGGGAGGGGTAGGGGGGGAGCAGACCACAAACTCAGGATTGTGTGTAAAAGGCCGCTTTATTGAAACAGGTGCACATAACATATATAATGCCTCGGCAAACGCCTTACAAAACTAAACCTCACTAATCAACCATATACCTGACCCTTGACCCCGCCCCCACCCCTAAAATTATCTTGACCCCGCCCCCACCCTTACATTACAACATTACAAACAATACAAAGCAATGCATCAAAATATAACCCCCTAAATTCCACCCATCCGTTACACAATCTCCCCTGCCTGCTTCTTTACAACTGTCAATCACCGAACATGTGTAACCGAACTAGAAATTAACCTGCCTACCCTTTCCCTGTCGATAACCCAAATCCAACAATAACCAAAAAACCTCTGTCAACCATGGCAAACTTCCAACAACCCCCGCCACCCAGAAAGACGGGGGGGAGAGAAACTAACCCCCCTTTCTGCCCCCCCCAAGTGGGCCCGCTGCTGTCCATCTAAGAGGAATGCGCCTGAACTCTCAAGCATCTCGACAACACCTCCCTAATCTCCAGTAGATAAAGGTCCATCCCAAGCCTTGAGAGATGTACTCCGTCATCTCTAAAAAATTCTACTGCCTCAAAACGTATCTCCCTGTGTATAATTCTCCCAAAACCCAGATGTCGACAAAACCTAGACATTTCCGAGTTTACCTTGCTCCTTGCCCTATCAATGGCCCTCGGGTTCACAGCACCCCTCCAAACTCTACGCGGAACCAACTCGGTCCACAAAACATGGCATCCGGACCATTGCTCCCTTAATCGTGCTAAGTCCTTTTTCATGGCCCTCATCAACACCACACCCTTCACTCCGCAAAGATCATTCTCGCCCAGGTGAATCAGCAAGACATCCGGGCACTGGCCCTTCACCATCCATTTATTCAAATAGGGTATCAATTCCTTCCACCGCATCCCTCCCTTACCCCTCCAGACAATTTTAAACAGACGCTCATTGAAACCCAACATTGCCCCAAAATAACATTGGCACGCCTGGACCTGCAACCATTTGATGAACGAGTGCCCCACTATCCATATGGTCAATTCCTTCGATTGGGGTCCCGCCACCGAACCTGTAATGAGAAAAACAGAATGAGACTCACAACAAGGAGGATGACGCCTGCGCCTCCTCCGCGGTCCTTCTCACATATCGCTGAAAACAGTCTGATGACCAGCGCCCCAGCCGCATAATGTCCCCCCGCGACCAGCCCCGGCTGTGCGCCTCTGTTGCTGCCCCAATCCTGAAAGAATGCATCCCATAACGTGCCCCATCCATCCCAATACTCTGCAAAGCCTTAAGCAACACCATGCGCAACTGGGAATCCGTCACCCGGGTCCCATTGTAATGCCGGAAAACCAAATAGTCCCTGGAACCTCCTGACAACGTCCCCCAACGACGGGCCCAATGTAGCGGGCATGTTGAAACAGGAACGGCCGCTTCCAACCACACTCCTTTCCCCAGACTTCTCTGGTCCATTTTAGAACTGGCCAGCCAGATATGCACCCCCCTTTCTTCTAGAAACACATCCTGCCACCTAACGCCCCTTTTCACCTTGGTACCTAAGAGCTCAGAGACTCTAAACGCCCCAAAAAACATCCACACCGTAAGTGTAGAGAACAAACATGCTTCAAAACCATCCTTACACACCACAGGTAACGCTTCCAGCAACCGGGCCAGCATTTGCCAAGAAAGTGGGCTACGTGACAAACGCTCCCCTCCCCGCTCCCTAGCCCATCCCTCCAGCATCCTCCTCCACACTTCCCCCGCGGAAGGGGTGTAACCCCACAGGAATTTCCCCATAAAAGCAATGCCCGCCAACTTCCCGGCGATGGTCACCCGAGAAAGGCCTCTCTCAATGAGGTCTAGAATAAACTGAATCACATCCTCAGACCGCCGCCAGAACTCCTCCCGCCTACAGGCTCCAGATGCTAAGAAGTCCCTCCAAGCCAGCTGATATGCCGCCCATGTAGCCGCTGACAAAGTACCTACCACCAGCTGTAGCACCCTACGTTGCCTACATACCAAAGATGTTCCGGCATTGGGGTCGGTGTCCTGTCCGCCTCCTTGGCCAGCCCACGGAATCTCCCCCACTGTGAACGAGACAAAGCATCAGCTATGTCATTGTCCACACCATGTATGTGCAATGCCCTTAAAGCAATGTCATGTCTGAGGCAGCCCAGCACAAAAACCCTCAGCAACTTCAGAATCTGCTCATCTCTTGCGGACTGCCTATTGACAATCTCCACCACTGCCATGTTATCCACCCGAAACAAGACTCTCTTATGTGCCAACTCCTCACCTCACAGTGTCAGTGCTACCAGTAACGGGAAGAGCTCCAAAAAGGCTATGCTCCTCCCCCCATCTTTCCATTGTGGAGGCCACTTCTCCGCACACCACCTGCCCTGCCAGTATAGTCCAAAGCTGTCGCTCCCTGCCGCATCAGAAAAAATGTGCACGTCCCACTGGACGTCCTCCTCCCTGGCCAACGGTACTCCTTTGAAGTCATGCAGAAAAGCTGCCCACATACGCAAATCCTCTTTCACCCCTGCTGAGAGGCAGACATGGTGGCGGGGCAGATGATGTCCTGCCAGTGCCCGCCCCAACTGCCTACAGAATGTCCTCCCCGCCCTGACCACCCTGCAGGCAAAGTTAAGATGGCCTAGTAACGCCTGAACGTCCTTTACTGTCACCTTCTGCTTTGCCAACAATTCCAACATCTTCACTTTTTTGTCCGCCGGCAAGCGAGCCCGCATTGCCACGGAATCAATTTCAATCCCCAGAAACGCCAGAGTCGTACAGGGTCCCATCGTCTTCTCAGGTGCCAACGGCACCCCCAGTTCCTCCATGAGCTCATGGAAAGTGTCCAGAGCTATCTGGCACTCCGTGGAGCCCAGGGAACCGACAAAGAAGTAGTCGTCCAAGTAGTGCGTCACCAATGTGTGACCCGTGTGTTGCATAAAATACCACTGCAAGAAAGTGCTGAAACGTTCAAATAATGCACACGACATAGAGCAACCCATCGGTAATGCTTTGTCCACGTACCATTTACCTTCGAAATGGATACCCAGAAGATCCCAATCATCTGGATAGACTGGAAGCAACCGAAATGCCGACTTTACGTCACATTTTGCCATCTCTGCAGTTGTGCCCGCGGTCACCACGAGGGACATGGATACGTCATCTGAGGAATATGAAACTGATGCCGCCTCCTCATCAATGAAATCATTAACTGAAGCCCCCTCTGGCCATGAGAGATGCTGAATCAATCTGTATTGACCTTTCTCCTTCTTGGGAACCACACCAATCGGAGAGACAATTAGGTTCTCTATTGGCCAATCATCAAAGGGGCCCGCCATCCTCCCTTCACGCACCTCTTTGTCCAATTTATCCTGCACTACCAACCTGTGTTCCGCAGCTGATGTCAGGTTATCTGCCCACCTTCTCAGTCGTGGCCCCTGGTAACCCAAATGAAACCCCCACTTGAACCCCTCCATAAGCACCTGTTTTGCCCCCGGATCCCCATACCCCTGTAGGCTCTCCACCAGCTTTGCTAACTTAACTGGCGTAGGAGCCTTTGGGCCCAGGACCCTGCGGTCCCTTACCTCTCCTGCTGCTCTGGAATTGCTGAGAGGCGCCAGGTGTGCTGGCCCCTGACTGCTGCCATTGCTGGCCTCCCTGTGGCCTGGCACCCCAACAGTTAACAAGGGGATGGCGCTTCCCACACTTGGAGCACTCATGCCGAAACTTGCAGTACTCCCTTGTGCTAAGTTGGTATCAGTACCACCCATAAAAAAAGTTTCATGGGGCGGGAGAAGCTTTATTGCCGGTGCTGCCAAGGCCTGGAATGATCTCCCTTTCTATCTGAGAAACACAACTAATATCCTAACCTTCAGGAAGGAACTGAAGACATGGCTCTTTAACTTGTAAAGATGCCCTCCACCCCAATGCCCAGATTGAGAGCAGCTAGCGCCAGGACACCTTTGGGTAACCGCTTGCGCTTTATAAATGCCTATAACATAACATAACATAACAGAGGCCTTTATTAAAATCCCAGCATGCTCCCGTCCCAGGTTGTGTCGTGGCTGCGCCTCCCACCCCTCCCCTCCCCCCCGGGTGGGTCTCCCTTGAAAGGGCCGGTATTCCAAAGGCAAACCACTGGCTGTAAAAATGGTCTTACCCGCGATGCTGCCCCCATCGTATGCTGCCATAAATCAGTGTCCAACTCACCCCACTTCGCTTCGGGGTCCCAGGCCATACGTGCCCGAAACTCCTCGTCATATTGAGCCCATGCGTAACCACCTCCCGTGATCTAGGCCTTCCGGATTACATCCATGTACTTAAAGATGGCCACGCAGCGCTCGGGAAACCATTCGCAGTACACGCTGGCGTAAATCAAAAACGCTGCCGTCCAATTTTCTATGGTTAACGGCACCTTAGGCCGCTTGGCCAACTCGTATTCTTCCTCCTTAGAGCCCTCCTTAGACCTCACCTCCCTGTGTAGAAGCTTCAACATCTCAACATATTCCCCTTTCCAAATACGCTCCTTGGTTGCCAGCATCAGATGCGCACCCAAATGCTTTGTTACCCCCATATATGGCAGTTTCTTAATTTTCAACTCTTTACTCTCCAAAGACTCCTTACCCCCTGCCTCTGTATTTGTCCCGCTCTCCACTTTGGTGCCCTGCGCTATTCCCCCATCCCCCGTTCCTACCCCGGTGTCCTTAACATATTTTCCTCTGTATAGTCTCCCCTCAATCACTCCCCCACCCCCTCCCCCGTCCCCACAGACACCATTTTAGGTTTGGCCTGTGTTCTACTATTCTCACCTGGCTCTAAGGAGGGTGCCTGGGCGGACGCCGACCGCCGTGCCACTGACTCTGCGCCATCCAGTGTCCGAGGAGCCCTCACCAAGGGGCCGCGCTCTCTCCTGGATTCCGACGACGCTGCCCTCCTGAGCGGCTCCGCCGCCGGTGCCTGCAAAATACTAGGAGAAACATGAGAGGGCCCCCCCTCCTCCTCATCCAGCAATTCCCCTTCTTCGGGGCTATCCTCTTCGTAATCTAAAACAATATGCTCCTCCCTCTGGAGCGCATCATTAGCCAAATCCACATCACGGGCCTTACCGGACCCAGTATGCCCCACACTGGCCCTAACGGCCCCGGCATGCACTCCTTGCGGGGGAGCCGACTGTACCCGCCGATACTCCCCCATGCGCTGACCTCTCGGAAAATCCGTATTCACTGTCATGGCAGACCAGCTTGCTCTGCTTGTCGTTGGGGCCAGCGAGGTCACTCCGGACCTTCGTGTGCTGGCCGCGCCGGGATCCCCCACCGGTACAGAATGCGCCGCGCAAGGCTCCACCCTCCCTTCACCTCGGTGCAATTGGGCCGCTCCCCGCCCTACCGAGTCAGCTGCGCTGCGACATTCTGAGCCCTGTAAAGAAAAAGTTTGGACTGATGTGCTGAGGCCCTCACGTCTGCCCCTTGTCCCTGCTCCCTGCAAGCCCGGAGAGAAATCCCTGGCTCGCCTCCCTTTCTTCTGCCTCCACCTGTTCTGACCTGGCTGCCCCTTCCGGATTGGGGGGGAATCCCCCCCTTTGTCCTCCCCACTCCACTCCAACATTGCCTGAACCAATGCCGAAGCAGGGCCCCAACCTTTGTCCCCACTCCCCAAGCCGCCGGAACCCCCGAGCTCCACCCCTGTCCATCTCCCCCGCCCGAGACCACTGGACGACCCGCTGTTCGCCATCGCCGTGACCCCGCACCCCTTCCGACCAAGATGGAAAAATGTCCAAGCCCTCCCAAGCCGGGCCCCCCCAGCCGGATCCAAAACCACTGGCCTCTCGCCCTCTGACCCCAACCCGCCTCCCCGACCCCCACCCCCCAAACCCTATCCCCCTCCACAAAATTGGGAACCCCTGACCCCTCCCAGCTTGGGGATAAAGCCGTCCGACCAGCCCCTGCGTCCCAGCTAGAGAAAATCCCCTGTTGGCTCTCCCACCCTCCTACCTGTGCCCACTCGCCCTCCCCAAAAGAGCTGCCCCCCACCGAAACCGGCTCCCCCCTGACCGACCCTGGAGGGGAGAAAAGCAAAGGGCTAGAAATGGCCCCTGCAAATCCCCCTTCCCCCCCCAAACCAAACCCCGAACCGCCACTTGGCCGGAGGGAAAAAACCCTGGCCGGATCCAACGCTCCGGGGGCCGGCACCAAAGGCACAGGGCTGCCCCCACCTTCCGCCGAGCCCTCTCGCCCTGCACCTGACTGCGAGCGAGATAAATTAGCTGAACATTCCCCGCCCGCCTCCCAGCTGATCCGACCGCCCGCCTCAGAAGATACCGCACGATACGGACCCCCGGCCCGCCGCTTTCCTCCGCTAGCGCTGTCCCAGTATTCAATGACAGCAAGGCAGATCGCCGCTTGCCGCCCCGCCCTCCCCCGCTTAACAAAGCCCGAAGGTGCTGAGACTGCTCTCTCCTCACTCCCACGAGCCGATAACGGCTCCCGGGAGACCGCCAGAAACCCTCCCGGCCCCCCCCCCCGGATTTCCCGCCCTGTGCCCCGAGGGGCCAGATTCCCCTGACCCTCCCCCGAGATGCGAAACCACAGCCGGGGCCGCCTTTTTAACACGCGGGCAGCCCCGCTCACTTACCGGGGAGATCTTGCGACGTTTGGGCGACTGGCAAGCGGCCACCGCCGCTGCCTCGCCCGCAGAGGCCTGCGCGCAGGGCGCGCCGGCCCCACCCCCTCGCCAATGACCAGGTCCATCCGGCCTGCTTCGCTCAGGAGCCGGAGGGCCTCAAGAACGCGATAATCCTCTCACGACATCGCGCAGAAATTCCCTTATACTTCGCACAAAATATATACTACCTCAAAAACTCACTCTCAAAAAACTCACTAACTCTAAGCTCCCAGCCACCAGGTCACCAAACCTAAAATGGTGGCCGGGAGCAAGCAGGAGCCCAAATTATTTATAATTGGGCTCCATTTGGGCTACAAAAACAAGTAGCCCAAAACAAAATGCCTGCCATGAGGCCTGCTAACCCCCCCCCCCCAGCCCCTCCCAAACTGCCCGGGGGGGACCTCCCTGCGGTCGGCTACCCCCCCAAGCCCCCCTTCTGCGGAACACACCGCCCCTTCCAGCAGCTGCGTCCGCTCCAGGGGAGTGTTGCAGGCAGCGGTCTTTATGCACCGCTCTGTGCACCGCCCAGCAGTGCCGCCTCTCAGGCCTCCAGGCACCCGCTATCATGCCGCGTCCTTCCGTAGTCCTCTCTAGGTTCTTCCCTCCAGGCCCCTCGGGGTTTTGCTGCTCTTCAGTGCGCAGGCCACCAGCATTCAGGTCGCCTCTCTCAGGGACTCTCCTCTTCCTCGAGTGCCCCAGTGATCGCCCAAGGGCCGCGGTCCGTGGTCACACAGGGGGCCTCAGCGTTTCGTCGTCTTCGGGAGCAGCCCTCTTCTGGGTTGCCGCCCCTTGCAAGGGGAGGCCTTCCAGGCCGCCGATGCCAATGGCGGCCTCAGCCCGTCCTGACGAACAGCAGCCTTGCCCGACCTCACAGGAGACCGCCGTGGGATGGGCAGCACAGGATTGCGCCAGCAAACGGCTGATGTCACTGGATTCCACGAGAAATGACAGGCCTCGCACGGAACTGAGTTGAAACACATCCAATGCAGCGCCAACTTGGCCACCTGTAAACATACTTTTAACTTTGTTTTAATATCTCCCAAATCCTATGTTCTGTGTAAGGGCCATGATGCATTTTCAACAATTTCTGAAAATCTGAAATCCCCCTCTCCGTGTGCCCCTTTTGCCCCACACCTCTCTCCATGTGCCCCTGTTGCCCCACACCTCTCTCCCTGTGCCTCTTTTGCCCCGCTCCCCTCTCCCTGTACCCCTTTTGCCCGGCACCTCTCTCCCTCTGCCTCTTTTGCCCCGCACCTCTCTCCCTGTACCCCTTTTGCCCCACACTTCTCCCCTTGTGCCCCTTTTACCGCGCACCTCTCTCCCTCTACCCCTTTTGCCCCGCATCTCTTTCCCTGTGCCCCTTTTGCCCCACACCTCTCTTCCTGTACCCCTTTTGCCCCGCACCTCTCTCCTTGTGCCCCTTTTGCCCCGCACCTCTCTCCCTGGGATGTATGACGTTACAACGCAAACATTTACAACGCATGCCTTTACAACGTAGTTTTTACATCGCGACATCCATTACAACGCATTACTTTACATTGCATGCCATTACAACGCATTTTTAGAAACTACATTTACAACGCATTCCATTACATCGCATAATACCATTACAACGAATACCAATACAGCGCAACCATTGTATTGCATTTAAGGTAAGTGTTTGGGAGTGTAGGGGTATAAATTACTATTCTAACTCCAGTGAGTGCAACAGTAGTGTTGGATAGTGTAGGGGTACTATGCGTTGTAATGGTATGCGTTGTAATGACATGCGATGTAATGCCTGCATTGTAGTGACATGTGTTGTAATGAGATGCGTTGTAGTGACATGCGATGTAATGGCTGCGTTGTAATCACATGCGATGTAAAGGATGTTCCGTTGTAATGACTGCGTTGTAAAGGTAGTGCGATGTAATGATGCGTTGTAAAGGTTGTTTCCTCTCTCCCTGTGCCCCTTTTGCCCCACACCTCTCTCCCTGTGCCCCTTTTGCCCACACCTCTCTCCCTGTACCCCTTTTGCCCCGCACCTCTCTCCCTGTGCCCCTTTTGCCCCGCACCTCTCTCCTTGTGACCCTTTTGCCCACACCTCTCTCCCTGTACCCCTTTTGCCCCGCACCTCTCTCCCCGTGCCCCTTTTGCCCACACCTCTCTCCCTGTACCCCTTTTGCCCCGCACCTCTCTCCCTGTACCTCTTTTGCCTGCACCTCTCTCTCTGTACCCCTTTTGCCCTGCACCTCTCTCTCTCTGCCCCTTTTGCCCCGCACCTCCTTCCCTGTGCCCCTTTTGCCCCGCACCTCTCTCCCTGTACCCCTTTTTCTCCGCACCTCTCATCTTGTGCTCCTTTTGGTTGCAGACTGCTCCCTCCATCTGTATTGGCCGATTATTTGATCTAAACATGGTTTCTGAGTGATATAGCACTTTAGGCATGTTCTATATGGTGTGCATGTTGCTCAAAACATAAGCCTGTTAAAAACTATATCCTTCCCCCATTGATTTTCCACAGACTTTAATGTCTTTAATGGCTAATGTAATGTAATGGGAATGGCTAAACACTTAAAAGGTCCCAAAGGCGAGACCGATTGGCTTTGCCAATGCTTGTTTCATCTTATGTTAAATCCAGACAGAACAGCGTTGACATTAAAATGATTGTGGCACGGTTAATTACCTTTCTCTCTGGACTCTGTGTCCCTGCTACACTAGTATTCCTTGACACCATTGTCAAGTATAATCAAAAGGAGACATTTAATGTTATGTAAAAGAGTGGGACGTCTGGAGCCATGGACCAAAGTATTTCCTGAACTGACAGCAGCCATGAAAGTCTTTTGTTTTCCTTTGATTTCCCTGCGGTCTGACACTATCTGTCAGATTCCTTCTATTACTGCCCCATCTCCTTAACCTCTTCACACCCACACCCTGACATGGACCATTACCTTCAAATTAGTTTGCTATCTGTCTGGGAAACGGGTTTGAGTCTCGGTGTCGGGTCAACACCCTATGATCCTGGACAAATCACTAAAGCTCCCGGTGCCTACAAAAAAAAACCTGTCAATTTAATTTAAACTTAGGTATGTAGACTTTAAGCATCAATGTCAATGTTAGCATTTTAAGGTGTAAATAGTTGTATGTTATGGGATTGTTTCTTTGAGTTTTGATACGTATAGATTTGTAATCATTGGCTGTCTGTGATTTCTAGAACAAGTAGTTGTGCTATTTTAAAAACTTAATTAAACCCGGAAGAGTAAGGAAGGCGCAGTAAAATGAACCGGACAGGGTGAACTACTCACCCCTGTCACGCATTCTGCTGCTCGGGGGTGCCGTGCTTCGGTTTGTGTGTATCAGTACGTTGTTGAAGAGTGCACCAGAAGCGCTTTGCTGTCTCTTCAGTGGTATGAAGCGCTATACACATGATATGAGGCTACAACAGAAGCTTGCACAGATGCTGCTTGTGCGATAACAGTTTTGTGTATGCAAAAAGGATACATTCATGCTGCCTTGTAGTACAAGGCAGCGTGAATGGAAGCCTTGTGTGTACACGGCTTGTACACACCATGCTATTGCCCATCAAACCTGCTGAGTGTACAATGGAAGCCCACACTTAATGGTCTTTCAATTAGTGGCCTCTTTGCTGAAACTGCAAACGTCTATTAGTAGGACACTATTAAAAGTATATCGACCCTGCTCAGTCATTCGGATACTGTTGAACTAAAAGAGTAGCAGCCTGGTTGAGAAGGTCTGGTACTGATTCATTAGGAATATATGATCTCCCTAAGATGTTTTGACACTGTCTGAAGATGTAAGTACATTTTATACAACCAAGATAAACACAGCTTTCACTACACTCCAGCAAATGGACTTGTAAGTGGATTTAAATTCTGAATCATAGCGGTGGGAATCATAAAACAGTCCGAATAGAGGGGCAGATTTACAAGCCCCTTACGCCACTTTTGCGTTGCCGTTGCGTCACTTTTGTGACGCAGCGGCGGCGCAAATCATGCGCCATGCTGCGGGGGATTTACAACGTGACGCATCTAGGGAGTTGTAAAGCCCTGCGCCACATGAAACCTGCGTCAGGTTTCATGTGGGCGTGCCGGCGCAGGGGGGGGGCGTTCCTGCGCAATGAAGCCCCGTAAAAGTGACGCAGTGAAATCTACAAGATTTCACGGAGTCACTTTTACGTCCCTGCTGCGTCAAATCCTTACGCCTGCTTCAAGCAGGCGTAAGGAGTGACGCAGCATGTTAGGTATAGGGCACCCCTGAGCAGTACTGGAGGTACGTCGCACTTGCGACACGACTCCAGTACTGCGCCACCCTTCCGCTGACAGATGCGTCACGCATCTGTTAATCCTTACGCCATGATGCGCCGCATTGTAAATGCGGCGCATCTGTGGTGGCGCAAGGGTAAACTTGCGTCACGCATCTTCCCTGGCGCGTCCCTGCTGATTTGCAGGGATGCGCCAGGGAACGTAAATCTGCCCCAAAGTATTTAGTTGTCAGTAACTGCTCACTTCAGTGACATTACTTTGCTATTCATGTAATTGAAAACAGCGCTGGCGGTCAGAGGTTGTACAGATTACTGCATTGAAATAAACTTTTTCTTTCAGAAGATTTGCATCTCAATTGTCTGTTGATGCTTTTTCGGAAAATAGGGTACCCTCCTAACCTAAATAGGGTCATTGCATTACATTAACTAAATCATATCATCCGTTTTCTGACAATTTTATTAAAGTTTTTGTCACAGAGAGAAATTGCACATCAACCTGATAATGTGAAATAAGGCTTACAATACGCATATAATGGCATTTCTGGAAAGAGCGTTCCTAAAATACAATAACGACTGAGAGTGGAAGGAGAGTGAAAAACAGAAGAAACAACAACAGGTCAATTGGAATCAAGACACAACTTCCGCATCTGTAGAAATTGGGAGGAGACATTTGAGGATGGGTGCATTGTGCATCTCACATGCCTTATGACACTTCCATCCCACATGGCATAAGCACAAAAAGGAGCCCATACCTTTCGTGGCCTTCCATCCTATCCCTGTCCTAGCCGTCAGTGTATGCACTGCACATTTTCTCAGATATTAATTCTCATGCAACTATACAGAAACATGCTATTTCTATACGAGTCAAAGAATGCTTCATTGCTGGAAAGTGTCTACCCTGTGCCATAACCAACACACAGCCATGTTAGGAAGTGTTGAATGAAGATACTGCGGCAGTGCTCAAGCGTTATGACCCTGTCCCATTCACAATATGGCACCTTGCTGAGCAGTGTTGTAAAGGTGACCATTCTAAGTATAGCAGCACCTCTAGGAGGAGCAGGTAGCTTCTCTAGGCAGCTTCAGACATGTCCTGGAGGAGAACATGAAGTTCAGACCAGATTTTCTATCTAATCCTTGCAGTCTCTTTTGAAATATCCAGCAAGTTAACTACTCTCTATAATTAAACAACCTAACAAAACTTGAATACCACCCACCTTCACGCTAATTTCAACGAATTCTTGTCATAGTAAAAAATAAAGAAAACTTAAAATACATTTGATGACTTTTCCAACCCTTGTTAAAGAGTGCTACTGAGCGCCCAACCCATTTTCTATTGTAAATAATCCAGCTTGAAAAATGCATGCAAATCAGAGTCAAATGGGAAGTGATTTGTAACGCTTGTAACCATCAGCTGCATCTTCAGTTTCCTTTGGGCTGCACAAACAGCTATTTGCAAACACAGTTTGTAGAAGCTTGAGAGATGTAAAGCTTGAGAGAAGTATAGCGTTGGAGGGATTAGGTTAGAGTGAAAATTTTCCAAACATTCATAAAGGAAAGTTTCAATTCTATTAAAGATTCTGAGGTGAGGATTATGCTCTATTTTCTTTATTTCCATGCTCCAGCACTTCAAAGTGTATAAACAAACTACCTTTCCCATAACATCCAGAGAAAGGGGAACAGAAACTTTCAGCCAATGAACAGTCTCTCCTGTTCTTATAATGGGTAACTCCCCCTTGCAACTTCCTCTTTATTTCATGCGACGGGAGAAAACTCCCACTTTAGTTCACTCTGAAGTTGAACCTGGATTACGAGAAACAACCTATTGAAACCAGTACTAAGATGGAAAAACATCACGGTAATATAACATACATATATTCCATATGAATTTATAAGCATCTCTGCAAGTCAATACATACAACCATTGGTATCATGATGTATTCCAAGACAATTTATACTTATTCCTTAAGGCGATGGTAGTTAGCAAAACTTGCCTACACAATGAGGCAATATCCAAAGAAAACAGGGAGTGGGCAGTACCCCCAGAAACCACGGGTGGGAATAATCCTCGCCTCAGTGTCCTTAATAGCATTGAAACTTTCCTTAACCCCTTCGATGCGCGTGACGAGCTCAGCTCGTCATGCTGCGCGGTAGCGCTGTGCACATGACGAGCTGAGCTCGTCACGACCGCACCCCCGATCGGAATGTCCAGCACACGAGCGGAATTCCGATCGCGGTCAAGGGGTTAACAAATGTTTGGACATTTTCATTCTATGTCAGGACCAGAGGTGAGGATTATGCTCGTTCAATGTTTGTTCGCTACAAAGGTTGCCATGTCCGGAATGGGTTTAAAGTAATACATTTTAACATGGAGAAAGACGAACAATCAGCCGCGTTAAGGATATCCTCCAGTCGGGCACCCAAGGAAAATGCCTTTGAAGCTATGACTCCTTTCACTGAATGAGCACCAAAATTGGAGACATCCATGCCCGCTTCCTGCATGACCCAGCAAACCCATCTGGCAATTGTGGGGGAGGACACAGCCTTGAAAGGTTTCTTTAGGGAGAGCAGCAATTGTCTCTCACCAGGGAGATAAAACTCTTCCGTCATGTGCTCAATTGCCTTCAAACATCGTACTACATACAATTTCGGTGCTTGATCAAAAGCTAGATAAGAAATAGTTCTGGAATTGAACTTTGTTCCGTGTGCGATATTGAAGGTAACCCCAACCGGGGAATAATTTCTGCTTGTGATGTCAATGGATTGTACATCTGAGACCCTTCAACAAGATATCAAGCATAACAGCATCGCCAGTTTCCCATAGAGCTCCTTACGGGTTAGAAACTCATTTCTTTGCCAGGATTTGAAGAGATTAAGGACCTGATTCACGTCCCACAGAGCTGAATATCTGGGATCTGGATGCAGAGACAAGCGGACACCCCTCATCAGCTTGCATATCGACGGGTTTTCACCGACCTGATAACCCTGAATGGGGGGATGCCCTGCCAAATTGGCTGATCTAAATGTATTCACTGTCCTATAAGCCAAGCCCTGGGACAAAAGAGAGGCCAAAAATTCATTTCTTGGACAACATCTGCCCCCAAGGGATCACAACCTGTCTGTACACACCAATGGACCCATCTTGTCCATGCTGATCTATAATATTTGGTGGCACCATCTGCCCATGCAGCGGCAAAGGAGCTTCTCAGCTTCCTCCGAAAGTCCAGAGGCTCTCCAAAGTTCCCTGTAATCTGCCATTCCATAAGATGTAGACGGTCTTTGAGAACTAGCAAGTGAGGATTCCCCAGGGGATCCCTGAGGAGATTGGGAACGTGGGGTAGAAGGATTGGAGAATCCCAAGAAAATTCCATAAGAACTGGAAACCACACTTACGACCTCCAGAAAGGTGTTAGGAGAACCACTCTCGCTTGTTGCCTCTGCCCTTGGCTGGACAGGCCCATTATCATCACGAAAGGGGGGAAGGTGCCCCGACCAGTCCTAGAAGAAGGCATTCATTGCCGACGCCAAGGGATCTGGCTTCCAACTGAAGTACCGATCCACCTGGTGATCTAGGTGGGATGCAATAAGGTCCACCATGAAGGGACCCCAACGAGACTTGATAAGACTGACTATCCCCAGATCCAACTCCCAAAGGCTCGAATCCGCCCATTGTCTCAAGCATCGGTCCGGTACTTCGTTGGCCACTCCTGGGAGATACTCTGCTGTGACTGATATGTTGTTCAACAGGCAAAACTCCCAAAACTCCTTGGCCAAATCTGCCAGGATTTTGGATCTCGGGCCTCTGAGGTGATTTATAAATTAGACTGTGTGTGGCTGCTAATTAAGGAACAATTACACACCCCTCAGGGTGTCTTGGATTCCAGGCATCCCGTGACTGGGCAAGCACAAGCTCCACGACGCAGGACTCTCACTCACAATCACTGCTGCTGTGAATGCGCTGCCCGTGGAGCAGCAAGATGCACATAGCGTGCCACCTGTGAAAGGTGCGCCCCCTAGGTCACGCTGAGGCCCAACGCACTCACACGGTTCCTGGTCAAATGCTTAGCAGCAAATGGAGCGCTTACTCACGTTCCCGTGGCAAGGTCCAGTGAGTAAAAAAAACTCATCTTATCAATGCTATAATTTACAGTAAACTCAAAGGAAATGTAAACTACACAATTTAAGAATTGTAGGAAGAAGAGGCACTAATCTGTTCTCCGAAGCCAGAAAGGAGGAGGAAGTTGCAAGGGGGAGTTAGCCATTATGAGGACAGGAGAGACTGTTCATTAGCTGAAAGTTTCTGTTTCCCTTTCCCTGGATGTTATGGGAAAGGTAGTCTGTTTATTTATATACATTGAAGTGCTGGAGCATGGAAATAAAGAAAATAGAGCATAATCCTCACGAAAGTAGAGCATAATCCTCGCCTCCGGTCCTGACAATTCGGAGTGAGTGTCATTTTTTGCTCGGCTTAGTGTGTCGTTGCAACTGTGCCCTACTCATTAGTAAATTCAGTTATGCGTGCAACATCTTCTTTTATAAACCTTACACCTGTAAATAACTCAGTGTGTTGAGCCTTTTTAGTGTCAGGAAGTTACTTTTACTTAGATATCACTCCACGGTGCAATTCCGGGCTAGACTGAGCTTTCTGCCACTCTGGCATTTCCCTGGTGAGCTGCCGGCTAGGGGGCTACATTAAGAGCAGGATGGCTACCAGGAAACAACCATGGTACCAGGTCCCCATTCTACTAGTCACAGTCTTTTGAAGTGTGGAGCTGATTTGAACATATTAACAAAGGCTGATTTTTGTTTGCAGTCCAGATTTGGTGTCATTATGAGGTCTACACACTTGGGGCCAGATGTACGACCTGCCAATTAGCGAGTCGCAGATTGCATCGCATTTGCGACTCGCTAATTGGGATGCACAACAGTGTCTGAGACACTGTTTGCGATTCCCAATGGGGTTGCAAATTGCATGCCTCATGCATGTTAAGGAGGCTGTTGCAATTTGCGACCCCATTGGGAATGGTTGGCACTCCCAGGGATGGTGACCTGCTGGTGTCAGCAGACCTCCATGTCTGGAACTGCTGTTAAATAAAGCAGTTTTGTTTTTTTTTGAAAATGCAGCCCGTTTTCCTTAAATGAAAACGGGCTGCATTTAAAAAATAAAAATGAAACTTTTCAGTTTCATTTTTTAAGGGCAGGCAGTGGTCTCTGGGACCACTGCCTGCCCTTAAAAAATATTTGTGCATGCATTCACAAAGGGGAAGGGGTCCCCTAGGGACCCCTTCCCATTTGCGAGTGCTTTACCACCCTTGGAACGCCCCTTCCTAATAGTGAGTCGCTAATCATATTTTGCAATTCGCAAATTGATTTGCGACTCACAAAATAGGTAAGTACATGGGCCACAGGTTTTTTGTGGGCGCAAACGGGTCTAAAACCCATTTGCGCCCGCAAAAATCCTTTGTAAATCTGGCCCTTAGTGGTATAATCTTATGTTTTACCTCTTTCTTAAGTACAAACACCCAGAATGAGCAGTTTCTCTGCATAAATTCTGCCAGGTTTTAGCTCCCCTTTTCCTTCCATTTGCACCTAAATCAAAATTCAGCTTAGTGGTAAAATGGGTGGAATTTACCCCAAAAACTATCCAAAGGAGAATAATAACCGCAAGGAATTACATTATCATTACACTTTTACAGAGGGAGGATATCTCTGCTCTTTCAAAATTGTAATTGTAAATGTATCTTCATGTTTACAGTCAATTATAGACTTCTCCAGACACCCTTACATTTTTTAAATGCAACTACATTTTTATACAAGCAAGATAAATGTAGCTTTCACTACACTAAGTGCATTCAAATTCCGAATCTTAGCGCTGGTAGGTTGGAACCATAAAATAGCACAATTAAAGTCTTTAGTTTTTTAGTGGCTGCTTGCTTTACTGAAATGACTTTGCTATTCATGTAATGGAAAACATCGTTGGCGGTCAGGGGCTGCATAGTTTACTGCCTCGAAATGTGACCCTTTCTTTATATTTCAAATGTCTGTTGATGTGTCGCTAATAATAGTGTAACCTCCTAAATGAGATGGGGTCATTGCATTATATTAACTGAAAGAAACAGGGCTCAAGAATTCTGGAAAAATGGTCATGTATTTCCAAAACAATAACATATAAAGTCAGCGGATATGAGATTCTATAATGTTGTTAAATCATTCACCACTGCACTTCTGCACTATACTAATAGTCAACAAACGGCAGAAGTCTACTTTCAAAAGGCTCGATTCACATTTCTTTTGGTCCATTGCTCTCAATTGTCCCTCCTTTGGGTGCTTGTATCAGCTGAGGTGATTTCACTAAGTTATTGTTTTTGTTGGCTGTTAGACCTGGCATCCTTGGCGTGGGTCTCCCTTCCATTTTTTATGATGCCTCCTATGTTACCGATCCATTTTTGCTGGTGTTAGATGCTTTGGGCACTGTGCCACTGCTATTCAGTGCCACAGTGCAAGTGCTCCCTATGATAAATTGCGTTATGTATTAGTGGCTCCATGATTGGATGATTGGTTTACTTGTCAGTCCCTAGTACAGTGCACTGAGTGTGCCCAGGGCTTGTAAATCCAATGCCGCTGGTGGGCTTGCAGCACTGGTTGTGCCACCCACAGAAGCGGCTTGTAAAATGTGTCTCAGGCCTGCCATCGCAGAACCTGTGTGCAGCCTAGGGCTGCCATGTCGACTTGGTGAGTACACCCACTTACCAGTCCCTAAACCTTCCCTTTACTACATGTTGGTCACCCCTAAAGTAGGCCCTAGGGCAGGGTGCATTGTAGGTATAAGGTAGGACATGCCCTGGTGTGTGTGGCATGTCCTAATAGTGAATTACAGCCATTTTCGTTTTTCACTATTGCAAGGCTACCTGCTCCCCATAGGCCAGAATGGGCAGACTGACTATTACACCTTATAGTCAGAACTGACCCAGGGAACATGGTAGAAAAACGAATTTAGTATGCCTGAACTCAGAATGATAAAATACATCTTTTAGTGAAGTTGGTTTTAACATTCTGTGTTTGAAAATACCAC
Organism: Calotriton arnoldi; assembly: GCA_963921515.1. Taxonomy (NCBI): domain Eukaryota; kingdom Metazoa; phylum Chordata; class Amphibia; order Caudata; family Salamandridae; genus Calotriton; species Calotriton arnoldi. The sequence goes on from CAWUFW010011073.1 coordinate 555,565, forward strand.
TTTTAGAAAGTGGGTATTTTCTTGCCTAAACTTCCAAGCCTGCCTCTGCTAGGTTGTGTATTCCTTGTCTGGAGATTGAGTGACAGGGGCTGGGGGTGGCTACAGGAGACAGGGTGAGTCAGCACAGGGCTGAATAGAAAGATCTGCATCCAGAGTGGAGGGAGGAGTTGCACCTGGGTCTGAATAGGGCTGTGCCTGCCTTCCACAATGCTGGCTCCACCTCCTGCCGGGCGGCTGAGCACCCTGCCCCACATTCTGAAAGGAAAGAAGGAGTCAGAAAAACAAAGTGCTCCAGGACTGACCAGAACTGGTTTTGGGCTAGGCAGAGGCCTCTCTGCCTTCAGAGAACAAAGGAAAACTGCGTATAAAAAGGGGACCCAGACCCCTAGGAAATTAGATCACTTTGGGAAAACAAGAAGAAACCTTTGCTGAGGAGCGGAACCAAGAAGGAACTGAGGAGAAGACTATACCTAAGCTAGAGGGATCTGCCTGCAGTGGTTGCCTGACTGCCAAAGGAAGGAGAAAGGACTTTGTGTGCACTTTTATTCAACTTGTAAAGTATCTCCAAGGGCTTGAGAAAAGAGCTTGCCTCCTGCTGAAGTCTCAGGGACAACAGACTTCAACCACCAGCTCCCCAAGAATCCTTTGGAAGTGCCTGCTGCTGTTTTGGGCCTTCTGAAGGGACTGCGTGTCGCAAGGAGCTGGAAGCGCGACTCAAGAGGAAGAAGCGTGTCGCCGTCGCTGCTGCTGCCGTCGCAACTCCGAAGGAGGGGGTCGCCGCTGTAGCTGTCGTATTGCACTGCATCGAGAGAAGCGTCCCGCAACGAAGAGGAAGCGTGTCGCCGTCGCAGCTGCTGCCGTCGCAACTCCGAAGGAGGGTGTCGCCGCTGTAGCTGTCGCATTGCACCGCATCAAGAGAAGAGTCTCGCATCGAGGAAGAAGCGTATCGCCGTCGCAGCCGCTGCCGTCGCAACTTTGAAGGAGGGTGTCGCCGCTGTAGCTGTCGCATTGCACCGCATCAAGAGAAGCGCCTCGCATCCACGGAGAAGCGTGCCGCCGTCGGAGCTGCTGCCGTCGCATCACGAAACAAGGGTGTCGCCGCTGCAGTTGTCGCATCGAGCGGAAGCGTCTCGCAACGTTGGAGAAGAGTGTCGCAGCCGAAGCTGTTGCCGTCGCATCGCTGAACAAGGGTGTCGCCGCTGCAGTGGACGCATCGAATCGAGACTTCTCGCAACCTCGGAGAAGCGTGCCGCATCAGGAAGAACTTGACGTCTTTATTTCTTTGCACCAGAACTTTGTCGCATTTCCATCGCTGCAACATTGCTTGTTGTGGAAGCGTCCCGCATCGTAAGGTACATTGACTTAAAGTGTCGCATCTTAAGAACTGAACTGAACTAAGCTAAAACTACCATTTTAAGTACGGTATTGTGGATTTTTGTCGTTTATGGTCTTGTGTTAAAACTATATAAAGAATACTTATTTTTGATATAAACCTTGTGTGGTGTCCATCTGTAGTGTGTCACTAGATTACTGTAGGTGTTCACAAATGCTTTACACACTGCCTCTGAGATAAGCCTGTCTGCTCGTGCCAAGCTACCAAGGGGGTGAGCAGGGGTTATTTTAGGAGTGTACCCCTTTACCCTGACTAGAGGCGAGGGTCCCTATTTGTCACAAGTACCTACCTGTGCCAACTAGAGACCCCCAATTCTAACATTGGCCATCCCACGCTTCCTTCTTGCACAGGGTACGATGGCCCATCCTTCCACCTGTGCATTGAAGCTCTGCAGAGCAACACATAGAATGGGAGTTTAGCCCATGAAAAAATGTGTGAAAGGGCATGGAAGCCCTGCATTGAATGAAAATGTGAGGTCGACTTTTACTTACTTTACATTGTAGTAATTTACTGAAATTACTTTGTTATTGCTGTATAATGGCCATTGCACCATGTTCTTCGCATCCCTAAAGCCCCGCCTCCCCAGCTCCTCCTGCTGCTCATTTGCTTCTGTTTTTGAGTCACTTTGTAAAGACTCGGGGGCATATTTACAAGCCCCTTGCAACACATTTACGCCGCCTTTGCGTCACTTCTGTGACGCAGCGGCGTCGTAAACAATGCGCCACGTTGCGACAAATTTACAACGTGACGCATCTCGGGAGATGCGTCACGTTGTAAAGCCCTGCGTCACATTATACCTGCGTCAGGTATAATGTATGCAGGGTGGGCGTTCCCACGCAGGAAAGCCTAGTAAAAGTGACGCAGTGAAATCTACAAGATTAGATAAGCAAAGTCAAAAATAAAAGCCAGTGGTTGAAGCAACAGATTGACTGCGAGTTTAGCCCATGAAAAATGTGTGGATGGACACGGAAGCACTGCATTGAATGAAAATGTAAGTCGACTTTTACATGCTTTACGTTGCAGTAATTTACTGAAATTATTTTGTTATTGCTGTACAAAACCCATTATTTCTTAAATACAAGGCGTTTCCCTGAGTAACTTGTATGACATTCTTCTGCAATCTGTGCATCAATTGTTCTTTTAACTCTTACTTGTGCCTTTTTACTCTGAAACTTTCATACAGTACTGAAACCAGCCCTAGAAATGATTCATGGTGTGGGGCAGGTGGACCTTGTGGGACCAGAAGAAATGACATTTTATGCAGTCGCGGCCGGCATAGCTCACAGGTGGGGGGGGTGGGCGCGGGGTCACACAGGGTGAGGGGGGAGACGGGTGAGTGGTCGCGAGGGTAGGGGGGTCACGCGGGGAGGGGGTTAAATAATAATTTTTTAAAAAGTACCTTTCCCTGGTCCCGCGTCTTCACTGCTCGGTCTGCTCCGGCAGCCTGCCTCCCCTCCCCTAACCCAATCACAATGCTGCAATGGCAGCGTTGTGATTGGTTGGGACACCGACCACACAGGCGTCTACGGGGAGGCCATTTTCTTCATGTAGGCTGCCCATTGAAGCGGGGCTCCCGTGTTATGGAGGAGAGCCCCGCGTGTAGCCTGATACGTTGGGAGCCTCGCAGGCTCCATGCCAAAGTCCCGGTCCCAGGAGAGGGACCGGGCGAAGAAGCCGAGATGCCAGGGTGCGGGGCTCTCAGGCGCTGGAGAGAGCCCCGCGTGCTGCCAATGCCGCCGAGCCTGCCCCCGAGAGCCAAGGAGAGGGTCCCCAAGTGAGGAGGACCCCGGCGCGGGAAGAGGAGCGGCACCAGAGAGCCCGGTGAGTGAGGGCTTCGCTGCTGTTGGTGCCTTGTTTGCTGAGCGGACCCGCAGTAGAGCGGGCCGCTCCAACGTGGGGGGTGCAAATTGGTTACAAGAGCCCCCGAGCGGGGTTCCCGAGCCCTGCTGCTCACTTTCTCACCACCGCTGCACCGCCGTTGCGGGCAGCTGCAACGTTGGAACAGTTCTTTTTCTGGAGAAGTCCCGGAGGGGGACTTGGGGGCAATTTGTTGATAGGAGCCCCGGAGATGGGCCCCAGAGCCCAGCGGCAGTCTCACCTACATTTCTGCCGCAGCTGCCAGTGGGCAGCTGCAACGTGTTGGCATATGATTAGAGAGTCCCAGAGAGGGGCTCAGGAGGCACGCTGGTGCCAGGGCTCATTTTCACAGCTGCCCAGCAATTAGTGGGCAGCTGCTACGTTTAGGCTTGTGCAATGGCGCACTTTTTGCTTTAGCTGCAAGTGGCAGCTTAGCGCCCTGACATTGGGACATAGGGCATTGGAGCCCTGCGAGAAGGCCAGTTGGCCTGGGGGGCAGTTTTGGTGACATTGGTAGAGCGCCAGGCTCTACCAAATTGCGTAATGTGTCTATTACTAGGAGTGTTGCCAAAAGAGTGATTTAGGCCCATTGTATCTACACTAATGTGTTTATGCTGGTGATACCATGGCGTAATGTGTTTATGCTAATGAGGTTTTTGGCCTAAGGTGGTTATGCCTAATGTCATGTTATGATGTCTTGGGGTAGTGCCTATTTGCGTAATGTGTTTATGCTTACGAGGTTATTGCATAATGTGTTTATGCAGGTGAGGCCCTTTGCGTAATGTGTTTATGCTAATGAGGTTTGGGCCTAATGTGGGTTTATGTCTAATGCTAATAGGATAATGCTTAGGTCATTACGGTACCAGTAGTTACTGGTTGTGTTTTATATTTGCATTTACTTACCTGTTCTGATGGTTCTGACCATGGCCCGATTGGCCTGGTCCTCTATATAATTCCCCTGTGAATATTGCCCATGCCAGTTGGCACAGTGTAAATGTGTGATTCTGTTTCTAATGTGTTTATGACAATACAAAGGCTATTTTTTATATAACCTTGTGTGGAGTTCCTTTTGTGGTGTGCTTAGTGTGTTGCTGCTGTGTGTGTGTTGCGCAAACGCTTTACACATTGCCTCCGGGATAGGCCTGACTGCTCGTGCCAAGCTACCAAGGGGGTGAGCAGGGGTTATCTTGGGTGTGTAACTCCCTTGCCCTGACTAGAGTTTTGGTTTCTGCCTGGCCTTGGCGCAAGCCTTAGCCAACCAGAAATCCCATTTCTAACATTCGTTGTCAGCGGTGAGGATAGGACTTGCGTTTGCGCAATACCACAACGACAACTGGTTGCACTACAAACTCTGCATTTAGATAATCACATGTTTGGGGATTATTTTGACTGATTTTGTTTTCTCCTCAAGAGTGTCATTTTTAAATGGTGTTTTCTGCGCTTTTATTTTGGTGGCAGAAGAGAGAAAATGACAGGGCGAGGACGCCAGTAGGTGGGGAGGATCCCATAGATAGGGAGTCCCTTGCTGGGTCCAGTGCCCCATCCCTTTTCCTGTCCCCAGAGGAGTGGGTGGATATGAGGGAACAAAGGGAGTGTGGAGGAGAAAAAGTTAGCTCTGGAGGGTAGTTTATCCCCTGAGTTCAGTTTGAGTTGTCTGGATTCACCAGTAAGTGTGGGATCCAGTGGTGGCAGCAATATGATGTCCAGTGCAGGAAGTCCCATTCCCCGTTCCCAGAGTATGGTACCTGGTTCCCAGTAAGGGGGGTACAGGTTGAGATTCAGGGGCAGTAAGGAACTGTCTCACCAGTCTTGGGGGGAGTTTGTGGATGAATGTTGTGATGGACTGGACGAATGGGTGCTGGTTAGCACAGCAAATGATTTTGAAGGGCTGTTCACTCTGTGTGTCAGAGAGCACTTGTTCAGTAATTGTTTTCCGGGGTTGCGCCAACACCTGTTGGGGTGTAAGTTCTCTGATCCCAGGGAGCTTGCATGGGAGGCAGACCTCTGGCTGTGTGCTAGAGGGTCTGAAGAGGCATTGGGGAGTGATTCCAAAAGTAGTGGCTTGGGTATCTTCCGGTCCTGTGTGGTGGAAGAGGTTCAGTGTAGCCCAGCTAGGTCCCAGTGGAATGGGAGGGGTGTAGGGGCTCACGTCCTGTCTCAGTGGAGATGGAGTGAGTGTGGGACGGTGTGTCCCACGGTGGCCCGAAACCCAGTCTCAGGGCCTGGAAGGTTCCCTAAGGGAGCACCAGGTCGGGGGCCTAGGCTGTACTTGTAGGCCATTTGAGGAGGATCTCCCAGTGTCTAGAGGACGTGGAGTGTCTGTAACTAGAGCTCCAGCGGTCCTGGTGTCTGGCGGTAGCGCTCCAGTTGGGAGGGTGCAGAGGTCCAGAGTGAGGGGTGAGAGGGGGATGTGTTCCCCATTGGGAGAGCCGGTGGGTCAGGGGCCAGCCATAAGGGCTGAGTCTCCTAGAAGTGACCATGGTGACACCACTTCTATCCTGGGGGATCTTCGCACACTGTCAGATGGACAGGGGTCGGGAGATTTGTACCAGGCAGACTGTCACGCAACGCGTGAGTCATGTTACCCTCGGGGGGGTGCTGTGTGTGCCCCCAGAAGTCCTGGCGTGCCAGGCAAAGTGCTCAGCCGCGGGGTTTAGCTCCAAGGTTAGGGAGGCCAGGTTCAGGTTCAACCTGACCTGGAGGGAAGGATGACTGTAAACAGTGTCCTGACCGGTTTGGTTTCCAGAGGTACCACTCCAGTTGGGAGGGTGCGGAACTCAGGAAAGGGGTGCCGAGGGAGGGAGTCCTCGCCTCTGACCCTGGTGCAACCTGAGGGTTTAGACCCTAGGTTGGGAGACTAGGAAACTTCCAGGTCAAGAAGGAATCTCTGCCAAAGTGGATCAGCTGAAGAGACTGAGGAGACTGCCCTTGCTGTGTGTTCTGGGGCTCACCTGCAGTTTGTTTTTCCACTGAGGAAGAGGAAAGGGGACTTTGCTGTGTGCTGTGTCCCCCCACCTGCTTGAAGAGGGACTTTGCTGTGTACCTCCGAAGTGAAATAGTTTCCATGGGCCTGAGTGAGCTGTCCTCCTGTTGGAAGTTCAGCTGGAAGGAGAGTTGTGTTCTGAGGGTGCCTCTCCAAGGAGGAGGGTATGGAACCCCAGAAGAAGAGGTAGGGGGAGGAGAGCCTCACCCGTGACTTCTGGTCAGCCTGAGGGTGCGGACCCTAGGTTGGAGGATCAGTGGCAGTTTTGAACTGCCCTGATGGGAGGAAGAGTGGAGAATGGCTACTATGTGCCAGGGGCTACCGCCCCCCCACTCTGTGGATTGGCAAGGACCAAAGACATCTGGGTGGCCTAGGGCCTGGTCCTGGCCGTGGACAGCTAGGGAGTACCAGTGGGGTAACCTAGTTGGTCCTGAGAGGTTTTTGACAGAGGGAACCACGTGTGTTCAGAGTGGCGTAGAACTGGAGGGTGTCCCTGCAGTTGCGGGCCCGCGTCCGTGTTCTATCACCCAAGGCAGGGAAGCCCATCAAGGTGGTGATTGGTCTACCCTGCGTTTTGGCTGGAAGGGGGTTGTGTTGGACTTGGCCTTTTTGCAGGGTCATCCCTAAATCTAAATCCGTATTTGTAAAGCGCGAACTACTCACCCTTACGGGTCTCAAGGCGCTGGGGGCCGTCGTGGAAATTAAGTGAGCTTTTGCCCAGAGTCACATGGTGCTGAGCTGAGCTGCCGCCGGAGCCGGGGATCGAACCATGAACCCTATGCTCCGAAGGCAGCTGCCCTGGCCGCTGCACCACACCTCTCCATCCCTAAACTTTTTGCCTTTCTCCTAGCCATTTTTCTGACATGGTGTTGGTGGTTTTAGGACTCTGGGCACTTTAGCACTGCTGTTAAGTGTAAAGTGCGTGTGCTCTCTGTGATAAATGTGGTAAGATTGGTCTACACCTGTTTGGCCTATTTAATTTACCTGTGAGTCCCTTGTAAAGTGGTATCTCATATACCCAGGGCTGGTAAATTAAATCCTACTGGTGGGCTTGCAGCGCTAATTGCGCCACCCACCAAAGTAGCCTTTCAAACCTATCTCAGGCCTCTGCCATTGCAGGGCCTGTGCGCGCAGTGTTACTGCCGCTGTGACGTGGCACCTAAAGTGTGTGCCATGTCCGTGACCCCCCTTTTACTACATGTCAGTCACCCCTAAGGTAGGCCCTAGCTATGGGCAGGGTGCATTGTAGGTAAAAGATAGGACATGTACCTTAAGTGGGTGACATGTCCTGGTAGTGACAAACAGCCATTTTGTTTCTCACTACTGTGGGGCTGCCCTCCCATAGGAATGCATTGGGGATTCCCTGATAAGTGTTTCAGTGGTAATTCCTGATATGAGAGGCGCAGCGTGGTCAAGTTTGGTATATTTGGAATAGTGATAATAAATGCTGCGCAATGGTGTGCGCAGATTTATTATAACTATTTTAGAAATGCCACTTTTAGAAGTTGGCATTTCTGTGTGCTATGTGTCTGCCTGCCTGATGTGAATTGCATGTCTGGCTTGTGAGTGACAGGGGCTGGGAGGTGTGTGTGGCTCCAGGAGGAGCAGGGTGAGTCAGCGCTAGGCTGAATGGGACACCTGGGCTAGGAGCAGTGGGAGGGGTAATCCCCTGACTCTGAATAGAATGGTGCCTGCCCTAGTGAATGCTGGCTCCGCCCCCTGTGGTGTGTCTGATCACTGAGCCCCCACCTGACAAAGGGGAAGAGGAGCTTCAAAAACAAAGTGCTCCAAATCCCCCCTGAACCAGTTGCATCTGGTTCCCTAAGCCCTGCACTGCAGACAAAGGAATCTGTGGTATAAGTAAAGGGGCTGTGACCCCATGAAATTGTTCTGGACCTGTTCCTAAACTTGCGGGGGCGTGCTGCTGCTGGGGCCCAGGAGGACCTGCCAGGAGGGCTGCCTCCCTGGGCCCAGCATTGCCCCCTTCATCTTCCAGGACTTCTTGTGCTAGTAGCGCCTCGTGAGTGCGGTGCTGGGATTTCCTATTTGCCTCAAGGAGAAGGAGAACGTGTGGGCTGCGCAGCGCTGAGCTGCTGCCCTTTGGGAGGGAATCCCGACGTGAGGGATTCCCCCGTGATGCTGGAAACGACGGGTGTCCACCCCGCGTTTTGCCTTATCGCCGCGGGAGCCCACCACTCTGTGTTATGCCTTTAGCGGGAGCCTACCCCGCTGTTTTATGCTTTGTGATGGTGGGTGCCCACCCCGCAATTGCTGCATTCTAAGCAGGTGCCCACCCCGCATCTCTTTACTGAAGGAAATCACCGCCGCGGCCCGGCCCGACAAGAGAAAGCCGCCGACCCGGAAGCCAGGCACGTCTGCCTGGTTGTGGGCGGGGCTAAGGCCTCCGGAGCGTCGGAGCCTTGCAGGCTCTACACCGAAGTCGGGGGAAGTGAGGAGAATCCAGGCGGGAGCCCACCCCGCACTGGACGGGGCCGAGGAGGAGACGTGGTGGTGAGGCCCCGCGGACGGGGAAGAAGGCTGCCCGTTGAAGCGGGGCTCCCGTGTTATGGAGGAGAGCCCCACGTGTAGCCTGATACGTTGGGAGCCTCGCAGGCTCCATGCCAAAGTCCCGGTCCCAGGAGAGGGACCGGGCGAAGAAGCGCTGGAGAGAGCCCCGCGTGCTGCCAATGCCGCCATTACTGCCCCCGAGAGCCAAGGAGAGGGTCCCCAAGTGAGGAGGACCCCCGGCGCGGGAAGAGGAGTGGCACCAGAGAGCCCGGCGAGTGAGGGCTTCGCTGCTGTTGGTGCCTTGTTTGCTGAGCGGACCCGCAGTAGAGCGGGCCGCTCCAACGTGGGGGGTGCAAATTGGTTACAAGAGCCCCCGAGCGGGGTTCCCGAGCCCTGCTGCTCACTTTCTCGCGACAGCTGCACTGCTGTTGCGGGCAGCTGCAACGTTGGGACAGTTCTTTTTCTGGAGAAGTCCCGGAGGGGGACTTGGGGGCAATTTGTTGATAGGAGCCCCGGAGCTGGGCCCCAGAGCCCAGCGCCATTTTCCCCGTGGTGCCAGTCTCGCCTACATTTCTGCCCCAGCTGCCCCACCTGACAGTGGGCACCTGCAACGTGTTGGCATATGATTAGAGAGTCCCAGAGAGGGGCTCAGGAGGCATGCTGGTGCCAGGGCTCATTTTCACAGCTGCCCAGCAATTAGTGGGCAGCTGCTACGTTTAGGCTTGTGCAATGGCGCACTTTTTGCTTTAGCTGCAAGTGGCAGCTAAGCGCCTTGACATTGGGACATAGGGCATTGGAGCCCTGCGAGAAGGCCAGTTGGCCTGGGGGGCAGTTTTGGTGACATTGGTAGAGCGCCAGGCTCTACCAAATTGCGTAATGTGTCTATTACTAGGAGTGTTGCCAAAAGAGTGATTTAGGCCCATTGTATCTACACTAATGTGTTTATGCTGGTGATACCATGGCGTAATGTGTTTATGCTAATGAGGTTTTTGGCCTTAGGTGGTTATACCTAATGTCATGTTATGATGTCTTGGGGTAGTGCCTATTTGCATAATGTGTTTATGCTTATGAGGTTATTGCATAATGTGTTTATGCAGGTGAGGCCCTTTACGTTATGTGTTTATGCTAATGAGGTTTGGGCCTAATGTGGGTTTATGTCTAATGCTAATAGGATAATGCTTAGGTCTTTACGGTACCAGTAGTTACTGGTTGTGTTTTATATTTGCATTTACTTACCTGTTCTGATGGTTCTGACCATGGCCCGATTGGCCTGGTCCTGTATATAATTCCCCTGTGAATATTGCCCGTGCCAGTTGGCACAGTGTAAATGTGTGATTCTGTTTCTAATGTGTTTATGACAATACAAAGGCTATTTTTTATATAACCTTGTGTGGAGTTCCTTTTGTGGTGTGCCTAGTGTGTTGCTGCTGTGTGTGTGTTGCCCAAACGCTTTACACATTGCCTCCGGGATAGGCCTGACTGCCCGTGCCAAGCTACTAAGGGGGTGAGCAGGGGTTATCTTGGGTGTGTAACTCCCTTGCCCTGACTAGAGTGGTGGTTTCTGCCTGGCTTTGGCGCAAGCCTTAGCCAACCAGAAATCCCATTTCTAACAGTGCCTAGCTGTAGATTTTGAACCCTAGCTCTGCCAGCACCTAGGGAAACCTAGCAAACCTATACATTTTTCAAAACTAGACACCCAAGAGAATCCAGGATGGGGTGATTGAGGTTTGCAGGGGATTCCGGGTAGGGAAATGTTGGGGGACCCACACAAGCCATACCTTTCTGGACTCCCCTGGGTGTCTAGTTTTCAGAAATGTGTGGGTTTGGTAGGTTTCCTAAACGGCGAGCCGAGCCCGGGGCCAAAACTGATGGGACCCCCTTGCAAAACCAGGTTGTTTTGTGATAGGTAATTTTGATGTTGCCTCAATAGGTTTTGGGCCCTTGCCTGTCGCGGGTACTTGACCCACCCACGTGAGTGAGGTACCATTTTTATTGGGAGACCTGGGGAACGCTGGGTGGTAGGAAATTTGTGGATCCACGCAGATTCCAGAACTTGCCCACACAGAAATTTGAGAAAACAGTGATTTTTGCAGCTAAATTTGAGGTTTGCAGGGGATTCTGGGTAGGGAAATGTTGGGGGACCCACACAAGCCATCCCTTGCTGGACTCCCTCAGGTGTCTAGTTTTCAGAAATGTGTGGGTTTGGTAGGTTTCCCTAAATGGCCGCTGACCCCGGGGCCATAAACTCATGGGACCCCCCTTGCAAAACCAGGTTGTTTTGTGATAGGTAATTTTGATGTCGCCTCAATAGGTTTTGGGCCCTTGCCTGTCACGGGTATTGACCCACCCACACAAGTGAGGTACCATTTTTCTTGGAAGATTTTGGGGAATGCGGGGTGGGTGGAATTTTGTGGATCCACACAGATTCCAAAACTTTCCACCACAGAAATGTGAGGAAAAATTGATTTTTTTCAACAAAATTTGAGGTTTGCAGGGGATTCCGGGTAGGGAAATGTTGGGGAACCCACGCAAGCCATACCTTTCTGGACTCCCCTGGGTGTCTAGTTTTCAGAAATGTGTGGGTTTGGTAGGTTTCCCTAAATGGCCGCCGAGCCCGGGGCCAAAAACTGATGGGACCCCCTTGCAAAACCAGGTTGTTTTGTGATAGGTAATTTTGATGTTGCCTCAATAGGTTTTGGGCCCTTGCCTGTCGCGGTACTTGACCCACCCACGTGAGTGAGGTACCATTTTTATTGGGAGACCTGGGGGAACGCTGGGTAGTAGGAAATTTGTGGATCCACGCAGATTCCAGAACTTTCCCACACAGAAATTTGAGAAAAAAGTGATTTTTTCAGCTAAATTTGAGGTTTGCAGGGGATTCTGGGTAGGGAAATGTTGGCGGACCCACACAAGCCATCCCTTGCTGGACTCCCTCAGGTGTCTAGTTTTCAGAAATGTGTGGGTTTGGTAGGTTTTCCTAAATGGCCGCTGACCCCGGGGCCAAAAACTCATGGGACCCCCCTTGCAAAACCAGGTTGTTTTGTGATAGGTAATTTTGATGTCGCCTCAATAGGTTTTGGGCCCTTGCCTGTCGCGGGTATTGACCCACCCACACAAGTGAGGTACCATTTTTCTCGGAAGACTTTGGGGAATGCGGGGTGGGTGGAATTTTGTGGATCCACACAGATTCCAAAACTTTCCACCACAGAAATGTGAGGAAAATGTGATTTTTATACACATTTTGAGGTTTGCAAGGGATTCTGGGTAACAGAACCTGGTGAGAGCCAGACAAGTCACTCCATCCTGGATTCCCCTGGGTCTCTAGGTTTAAAAAATGTATAGGTTTGCTAGGTTTCCCTAGGTGCCTGCAGAGCTAGGGTTCAAAATCTACAGCTAGGCACTTTGCAAAAAAGGGTCCGTTTTCACTGTAAAAATGTGGTGTGTCCATGTTGCGTTTTGGGCCGTTTCCTGTCGCGGGCACTAGGCCTACCCACACAAGTGAGTTACCATTTTTCTCGAAAGACTTTGGGAAATGCGGGGTGGGTGGAATTTTGTAGATCCACGCAGATTCCAGAACTTTCCACCACAGAAATGTGAGGAAAATGTGGTTTTTTTGACAACGTTTGAGGTTTGCAAGGGATTCTGGGTAACAGAACCTGGTGAGAGCCAGACAAGTCACCCCATCCTGGATTCCCCTGGGTGTCTAGTTTTAAAAAATGTATAGGTTTGCTAGGTTTCCCTAGGTGCTGGCAGAGTTAGGGTTCAAAATCTACAGCGAGGCACTTTGCAAAAAAAGGGTCCGTTTTCACTGTGAAAATGTGGTGTTTCCACATTGCGTTTTGGGCCGTTTCCTGTCGCGGGCACTAGGCCTACCCACAGAAGTGAGGTACCATTTTTCTAGGAGGACTTTGGGGAACGCGGGGTGGGTGGAATTTTGTGGATCCACATAGATTCCAGAACTTTCCATCACAGAAATGTGAGGAAAATATGTTTTGTTTGACAAATTTTTATGTTTGGAAGGGATTCTGGGTAACAGAACCTGATGAGAGCCAGTCAAGTCACCCCATCCTGGATTCCCTTGGGTGTCTAGTTTTCAAAAATGTATAGGTTTGCTAGGTTTCCCCAGGTGCCGGCAGAGCTAGGGTTCAAAATCTACAGCTAGGCACTTTGCAAAAAAAGGGTCTGTTTTCACTGTGAAAATGTGGTGTGTCCACGTGGCGTTTTGGGCCGTTTCCTGTTGCGGGCACTAGGCCTACCCACACAAGTGAGGTACCATGTTTCTCGGAAGACTTTGGGGAACGCGGGGTGGGGGAATTTTGTGGATCCACGCAGATTCCAGAACTTTCCACCACAGAAATGTGAGCAAAATGTGGGTTTTTTTACAACTTTTTAGGTTTGCAAGGGATTCTGGGTAATAGAACCTGGTGAGAGCCATTTTTATCGGGAGACTTAGGGTAATACAGAATTGTAGAGCAACTGTTATTACCAATTGACTTTTGATGCATTTTTGCCTTCCAAATGAAAGACAATGTGTAAAAAAGAAGTCATTTTGAAAAATGACCTATAATTCTCATGCTAGTATGGGTACTCACAGTTTTGGAAATGTGCAAATATCTACTGTTTCTAAACTCTATATTTTGTTCCAATTTCAGAAATACATAGGTGTCTTTCATACCGATTTTTCCATGTATATATTTTCCCAAATTAATTGCTATATACCTGGTACATAATAAAAAACAATTGCAAGACACTGCTCAGTTATTGGCTCTGGGATCGTCGGGTTCTTGGTGAACCTCCACGTCCTATATATCCCCACAACCAGAAACATCCAGCGGATGTAACTGTATATTGTTTTCAAACAGTTGTCATAATTAGAAGAAGTTACAGATGAAAACGTTGACACCAATGGGTGTTTTTTTCAACTAATTTTTAATTTTTCCTATATTCAACTGTTTTTTTCTATAAAGAAACCTTGAAGGATCTACACAAATGACCCCTTGCTGAATCCAGAATTTTGTCTACTTTTCTAAAATGTATAGCTTTCCAGGATCCATTATTGCTTTCATACCCATTTTTACCATTAACTGGAAGGAGGTTGAAAGCACAAAAAATAGCAAAGATAGGCTATGTCCCAGAAAAATGGCAAAACTGTGTAAAAATTTTTGGTTTTCTGACAAAAGTCTGTCACTCCCTGAAAGCTGGGAAAATGGTGATTTGAGCACCACAACCCCTTTGTTGATACCATTGGCAGGGAAAAAATCAGACGCTTTCACCTGTAGCCCTTTTTTCCCATTTTTCTAAAAAAAAACAAAATGTAGCTATATTTCGGCTAATTTCTGGGTCCCCTCCAGGGGAATCCACAAACCCTAGGTACCTTTAGAATCCCCATGATGTTGGAAGAAAAGGACGCAAATTTGGCGTGGATGCCTTATGTGGTCAAAAAGTTACAGGGGCCTAAGCGCGAACTACCCCAAATAGCCAAAAAAAGGCTCAGCACAGTGGGGGGGGGGGGGGGAAAGGCCTAACAGCGAAGGGGTTAAGGAAATAATGCGGTCAAAGCATTTTCCTCACTGTAGATAGTCTGTTAGCTCTTGTATATTGAATCTTTGCCAACTGTAACTGCATGCCCACTGCGCATGCCCTGTCTGGTGGCACATTTAGTTATCCTGGTCCAGATGCATAGTGCATATGTAAGAGGGCCCCAAAGGGTAGGTATAATCATTTTATCAACAGTGGATGGCACTGAGGGTCCTCTCCCCCTAACACTGTCGACACTATGGAACCCTCACAACCTTCACTCATTGGCTGAGCCTGGCAAATAGCCTGACTGACTGAGGGATGGATGGAGTGCCCTTAAGTAAACGGTAAAGAGAGTTTCTGTTTCTGCCCATCCTCACCTCTGCCTTATTTCTGCTGTCTGCTGTCACTCCAGGTCTCCTGTCCTGTTTCCTGCATTTTCCACCCTCCTGTCTCAGATCTGGTGGACAAACGAGCTAGCCTGGAGCTCTCTGCTCCCTAGATTTATGAAAGTTCATCCGTGCAGTGCCCCGTCCTAAGCACTCACTCATCAAAAGCAGGCATTGGAGCTGAATAAGAGCATCACAACAACTGCAAAGTGTGAGACGTGTATGTGTGCGCATGTGTGTGTGCGCGCATGTTTGTGTGTGAATTAAAGTGTAAATGTTAGTATTTCATTATATTTGTGCCTGAGTGCATGTGTTTAATGGTTGTAAGAATGTCGCTGTTGGCGATGTCTGCATATGGTGGGTATTCCTCCCATCTGAAGGCACTAATTTGGTATGTCCCTTCCTGATATATGGTGACCATCTTTGGCATAGTGTAACCATATGTGGCATCTAGTGGGTATCCCTGGTATGTGGTGATTATCCCCGGCATGTGGTAAATTTTCCTAGTGGTGACAAATATTGACACATGCCGCCCCTTCATGAAGTGAAATATATTGACTCCTTAGCTGCTGTGGCTGCTCTCTTCAACCCTCTATGCCCAAACCTTCCCCGTCAACTCCCTCCCCCAGTGCTGAGCCCATTTTTGATATCTGGGACACTTTGTGTTAAGGCCTTTATAATCTTTTTTCCACAAAAGGTATCTAGGACAAATTTGTGTCCCTTTTCTCCAGTTTTGATGATCTTAGAGGAACCTAGAGTTGATGGACACAAACACTGACCACCCAGAAAAAGGCAACACAGCATGCACAAATACATATTCTATTAACACTTGCATCACAATAAAAACGCAGATCACCAGTGAAATGAAATGAAATGAAATTTGTACTTGTAAAGCGCACTTGTACCCCCAAAGGGGTGTCCTGGCGCTGTACGCATACCGCTGTGGAACCCTTCCTGGCTTTTCCCTGTGAAATGTCCACTCCTGGGCACCCCCAGGGTGAAGCCAGGCATCCCAGCGCTGTTGGGGCCATTGTGGAGATTAAGCAAGCTATTGCCCAGAGTTGCAGAGTGGGACCCATGATTAGAATAGGCACCGAGGCAAGAATTATCAGGTCCGAGGAAATTGAGCCCAAGACCCGCCGAGGCGGGAATTGAACCCTGGTCCCGGGCCAGATCTCTGCATCAGGGTCTGCCGCTCTAACCATTGAGCCACACTTCTGCACACACCGCAGCAACAAAATCACATATAGCGGAGGTATCGCACTATAAAGGCGAGGCCTATTGGCAGTCCCAATGCTTGTTGTTATTTTATGTTAACTTACGTTACCAGTTATTTGCATAGTGGAACATTCTCCATTTATGTGGTCTCTTCTTGAGAGGGATTATTTGCTAATGCAGGCTCTCACGTGGTGCAAAGAGGCTGCAAGCTTTGCGTCAATTGACACCATTAAAGAGGCCCCCTGGCACAGCACAAAGTTTTGCACGGATGCTAAAGCTCCAGTGCAATTTTTAGCAAATCTAGATACTAGTGCTTTTTGACTGTTGAGATTCATCTGTGGGAGATTCTACACAGATATTTCCATTCCTGAATTATATTTGGAGCGGGTGGATGGTTTGGAGTTTGTCAATTACACACGAATGGCAAGATGACCCCCACAGACCGCTGTTATCCATTCACCATCAACAGTCACACCTCTCACTCAAATGCACGTAGATATAAGTGCTCTCACGCGCATGCACACACATATAAGAAACACACACATACAATCACACTATCAAATAGCGCATAACTAAACTTTTGCTGGGTTCAGGGGAGGGAGAGCTGCAGATAGTACTCAGGAAACAGGCCGGGAACACACTGAATCTGAGCAGACAGCTCTGAGGGCAGAGAAAAGCTGTGTACTCTTAATCCCATTCAGTTTCCCACCTCTTCCTCTCATTAGTAGGGTACCAGTTAGATTCAACCAATTAGGAAAGAAGGCTAAAATATAGTTCTGTCAGAGAGTAGGTTAAGACTTTTCATTGTACGAATTCTGAGAAAGCTAACAGTTTGGCAGTCGGTTCCCACCTTTACCCCAATCTCCCTCTCTCTCAATCTCAATCTCTCTTTGTCTCTCTCTCTCATTCTCACTGAAAAACACAAACACTGAGCATGTGACAATGGAAAGAATTTAAAGTGATCCCTCCACTCACACGCAGTTTTTGTATTTACACTGCTGTTGGGTTGTGAATGTTCCCTTCATGGTATATGTATATGGACATGTTCCCTGCCCTGAGTGCCCGACTGCATGTGCATTTGCGACTTTAATTTTCACCCTAGTGTCATGCTAATCTAAGCATCAGCGCAGAAGCCTAGGCCTATCCCTGACTGTATGAATGTCATGGACCTGTCCTGTGAGCTAGCCTTTTAGGTCAAGCCTCTACAGCGCTTCAGTTGTCTGCAAGATCTGCTGTATGCACTTTGTGTGGGCTTTGGATCATTTCCCCAGGACTTGTCTGCTTCCGCTTAGGGACTTCTTCTTTCCTAGCACCTCTATTTAACTGTCTTGATAGAAAATGACCGGCAGAGGTCAGTAAAATACCTGAATCACTTTACCCAGGATAATATGCTTCATAGCTAAAAACGTATGAGGCCCCGAAGGCGAGACCTATTGCATTGCAAATGCTTGTTTGACATTGTCTCCCCCAGATTTTTGCCTTCTGTTGCTGAGCCCGTCTTTGTTGGCATTAGGACTCTGAGAACTTTACCACTGCTAAACAGTGCTAAAATGCTTGTGATATCTCTTTCAAACATGGTAAAATAGTCTTACACCCAATTAGTACATTTAATTTACTAGGGAGCCCCTAGTAAAAGGTACGACATGTACCCAGGGCCAGTGAAATAATTGTTACTAGTGGACCTGCAGCATTCATTGTGCCACCCACTAAAGTAGCCTTTCAAAACATGTCTCAGGTCTGCCACTGAAGTGCAGTTTTAAACTGCTATTTTGACCTGGTAAAATAAACCTTTTGCCAGGCCAAAACCTTCCTTTTTAAAAGGTATATGTCACCCTTAGGGTAAACCCGAAAAGTCCATAGGGTAGAGTGCATTGTATTTAAAAAGTAGCTCATGTGTTTGTAAGTTTTACATTTCCTCGCAGTGAAAAACTCCTAAACTTGTTCTTGACTATTGTGAGGCCTAGCCCTTCTATTGGATAACATTGGGTTACCTTATTGCATTTAACAGGTGCTAACGTTTGATTGGGAACAGGTAGAAAAGTCATTTTTGGACTCAAATGAATTGTATTTTAAAGTCTTCTTTAATGGTAAAGTCAGATTTTGAGTCACAATTCTGAAAATGC
The DNA here is from genome assembly GCA_963921515.1 of Calotriton arnoldi. Taxonomy (NCBI): domain Eukaryota; kingdom Metazoa; phylum Chordata; class Amphibia; order Caudata; family Salamandridae; genus Calotriton; species Calotriton arnoldi. The sequence goes on from CAWUFW010011073.1 coordinate 573,553, forward strand.
GACAGGATGATTTTTTCTGAACCAGGGATGACCTGGCTTGCAGTTATGGCTGGACCTTTCCCAGAGAGCGCATGGTCAAGACTGATTTGCATATGGCTGTGTCCAAACTCAGGTGGCATGATGAGAAAAAATGATGGATTAAACCCAGATTTGTGACTGGGGGTGAGTGTTTTATTTAGTCAGCATTCCGTCCATCATTTGTTCTTTTTGCTTTTGTCACCCTAAGTGGAAAATGGATTCAAGCAAGACTGGCTGATGAGGAGTGATACCCCGAAGCGGGTCCCAGTATGTTTTTTCTGGTCTACAGTGGACCTGGACTGGCAGTTTGGGCTGGACTGTTCCAATGGGGAGCATGCTCAGGACTGATATGCATATGGCTGGGTCCTGGGTTGGCATGGTAAGCAAAAAAACGATGGACTAAACCCAGATCTGTGACTCAGGGTGAGTGTTTGATTTATTCAGCATTCCGTACATCATTTGTTCTTTTTGCTTTTGTCATCTTAAGTGGGAAGGGTGTGCCCAGACGTGGGTCCCATGCTCACTGTGCCACTGGATTCAAGCTAGCCTGGCTGATGAGGGGTGATACTCAGAAACCGGTCCCAGGATGCTTGTTTCTGGTCCAAGGAAGACCTGGACTGACAGTTCGGGCTGCACTGTTCCCTTGGGGAGCAGGGTCAAGACTGATTTACATATGGCTGGGTCCAAACTGGGGTGGTGTGGTGAGCAAAAAAACGATGGATTAAACCAAGGTCTGTGACTGGTGGTGAGTGTTTGATTTATTCAGCATTCTGTCCATCATTTGTTTTTTTTAATTTTCTCACCCTAAGTTGGAAGGGTATGCCCAGACGTAGGTCCCGTGCTCACTGTGCCACTGGACTCAAGCTAGCCTGGCTGATGATGGGTGATACCCCGAAACTGGTCCCAGGATGCTTGTTTCTGGATCAGGGAGGACCGGGCCTGTCAGTTTGGGCAGGACTGTTCCCATGGGGCTCAGGGTCTAGATTGATTTGCATATGGCTGGGTCCAAACTGGGATGGAGTGGTGAGCAAAAAAACAATGGATTAAACCCAGATCTGTGACAGGTAGTGAGTGTTTGATTTATTCAGCATTTCATCCATCATTTGTTCTTTTGTCTTTTGTCACCCTAAGTGGGAAGGGTAGAAAGATATACCCAGACGTGGGTCCTGTGCTCACAATGCCACTGTATTCAAGCTAGCTTGGCTGATGAGGGTTGATACCTCAAAACCGGTCTGAGGATGCTTGTTTTCGGTCCAGGAAGGACCTGGCCTGGCAGTTCAGGCTGGAATGTTCCCATGGGGAGCATGTCAGGACTGATTTGCATATGGCTGGGTCCTGGGGTGGTGTGGTAAGCAAAGAAACAATGGATTAAACCCAGATCTGTGACTGGGGGTGAGTGTTTGATTTATTCAGTATTCCGTCAATCATTTGTTCATTTTACTTTTAGAAAGTGGCATTTTCTTTCCCTAACCATTTGGTTTCTGCTGCCAGTGTCCTGGGTCACATAACTGTGAAAAGCTTAGATGTTGGGCTTTCTGTATCCCTCCCAGGCCCTGAGACAAAGGTGTTGGCACGATTGGCCTTCTTGCCAGGATAGTTGGAGGCGTAGCTGATCCCTGCCCCACTTACCTTACAAGGGCTTACCTCCATCATATACAAAGGAACCTGACAATAGCCATTTGTCATCCCTGACTTCTTGGAGTCTCTGACAGAGGAAAGGAAGAACTTTCTAGAATCAGTTGTGGTGTTAGCCAGGATGCCCCCTGAATTTCAAAGGCTTACATAAGGTATAAATATAGGTATACTCTTCAGTATACTTCTGCACCTATGGAAGACTTCAGAAGGACTGCCTGGACCCACAGAGGTTCGGCCTGCGGCTTGAGGCTTTCTTTGTTTCACAGAGGACTGCCCTGCGGCTACCAGAGGACCTCCAAGCTGCTTGAGGTCTGTTTTGCTCCCCAGGGGAAAGCCCAGCTGCTTAAGGCCTGCCTTCCTCCTTGAACCCAGGACTACCAGAGTGATGTCAAGGGCTATGTGATTTGCCTCCTGTGTGAGCTACAGGGACATAACAAGTTCCAGAGACCTTGCACACAGCATCTGGTCTCTGCTGGAATGAGTCATAATCTCTCAAATGGTGCCCCAGATCATGGGCCTTTGTAAGTAGTGTTTGAGGTACTTCTGCTTGCCATGCAACTCGACGTAGGACCCTCATTGCAGCCCATACCCAGCTCTTCATTGGAACCGATGCAACTCGATGCGCAAACTCACATGGCAGCTCCTGTTTGGCGGCCTCATCGGAACCGACGCGGAGTGAAGCAACTTAATGTAAGACCTCACATCACAGTCCTCTCAGCTCCTCATCGGAAATAATGCAACGCAGGACTTTGTATTTCATTGCAGATCTCGCACCTCTTCCTTGGAACCTACCTGGCGCCACGCAAAACCTTGCATCAAGGACAAAAGATACAATTCTCAGCAGGACTAACTGGTTCCTGTATTCGGCCCGTGCTCCATCACAGTCAGCCTGAACGTGTGACTTTGTTCCTGTCCAGTGCAACCAAATAACCACAATTGGTGCTTTGTGTTTCTAAGAGCTATTTTTTTACGTAAAACTTTGAAATTACATATCTTTGGTTCTACTGATTGGGATTTTGTTGTTTTGGTGTCATTTTATTTATTAAAAGTTTTTAAGTTGGTTTTGGAATTATTTTCTTATGTTGTATTTTTACTTTATTACTGTTTGTGTGCTACATAAATACTTTATACATTGCCTCTAAGTTAGGCCTGACTGCTTTTGTGTCAAGCTCCCAGAGGGTTAAGCACAGGGTAATTAAGCAACTTTTGTAGTTTACCCTGACAAGGATTGTGGTTGCTGCCTGAGTGGGGCTTCCACCCCCCTCAATCAATTACCCCAATTTCTCAGAGAAACAGATGAAAACATTGCTCTGACAGACAGGTTGCTGCCTTTCAGCAGCCACCTGTCTGTCACAGCAATGCAGGACCCTGCAGGAGGTGGGGAGCCAGCAGGGACTGCAGGGGAGTTAAGGTCCCCCCACAGTCTCCAGCCCAGGTCACTGGGTGCCCAACGGGCACCCAGAATACACAGGCCTAGCCCCAGGTGATGGGTCCCCTTAGGGTTGATATTGGCTCGGGAATGGGGGCCCTCTCCCCTAATAAAAAAAAAATATTTAAAAAAGGCTGGGCCCCTGGGGATGGGTCCCCGGGGCCTAAATCGGGCTGGAGAGGGGGGCTTTTGGCCCCAGTCCCCATTGCAAAAATAATAAAAAACTATTTAAAAAAAAACACTCTGCAAAGGGGCCCCTTGGAGCTCAACTTGTTGGGTGATGAAGTCCCCTTGTCTAGTGAGGGTCCTTGGGGGCCAATAACCCCTCTTGTTACCTCCAGTAAGTCCCACAGAGTGGGATTGCTGAGAGGTCATCCAAGGCCAGCCCTCTTTCTCCAGCACTCTGCAAACGTGCCTAGTGGTACAGTACTGGTTGGGGGATGAAGTCTCCTTAGATGCTGTGGGTCCTTGGGAGCCAACAACCCCTCCTGTAACATACAGTAAGTCCCACACAGCAGGATTGCTGAGAGCTCATGGGAAGCCCCGCTCCCTTTCTCCACTACTCTGCAAAAGCACCTCCTTGTGCACCACTGGTTGGGGAATTAAGTCCCTTTGGATGCTGAGGGTCCTTGATGGCCAAGAACCCCTCCTGTTACCACCAGTAAGTCCTACACAGCGGGATTGCTGAGAGCTCATGGGAGGCCCGCCCCCTTTCTCCACCACTCTGAAAACGTGCCTCATGGTGCTCTACTTGTTGGGAGATGAAGTCCCTTTGGATGCTGAGGGTCTTTGGGGGCCAAGAAGCCCTCCTGTAAGCAGCAGTTAGTCCCACACAGCGGGATTGCTGAGAGCTGATCGGAGGCCCCATCCCCTATCTCCACCACTCTACAAACGTGTCTAGTAGTTAAAAAAATAATGAAATTCATTTAAACAAACAAAGGTGACAGGGCTGTTATAGTTAGGAAATAGAATTTTAAAAAACCTTAGAAATTCACTGGAATAAACAAAGGTTATAGGGACGTTGTAGTTAGGCTCAGATTTCACTCATACAAAACCATAGAAATCCAGCAGTTATAGTTACCTGAGCTAACTATAAATTATGCCCCCGCAATGCACTATTTATGACCTCACATATTACATCACTCATGACATGGTTAGTGGCATCAAATGACATCACTGATGACATCATTTTCAGAACCACTCACACACCCACTCAAACCCCCAGACAACCTCTCGTACAGTCACTCTCACACCCAGGCAACCACTCACATATCCATTCACAAACCCATACAAGTTCTCACACACCCACTTACTCCTCCATAGAGCCACTCACTCACCCACTCACTCACTCATACAGCCACTCACACAACCATTCATTCACCCATACAGCCATACACTCACCCATACAGCTACTCATACACAGACGTATTCACCTATACAGCCACTCACACACCCATACAGCCTCTCAACACAGCCACTCATTCACCCATACAAGTACTCACACACTTACTCACACACCCACACAACCAATTACTTACCCATTCACACATCCATACAAGCACTTCCACATCTGCTCGCTCACCCATACAGTCATTTACACAGACACTTACTCTCAATACAGCCAGTCACTCTCAACCTCACATAACCAAACACTCACTCACCCATACAGCCACTTACATACCATGTCACTAACTCATACAGCCATTGAGACACCCACTCACTCACCTATACAGTCACTCACACAGCCAGTCACTCATCCATAGAGCCAGTGACATGCTCACTCACTCACCAACATAGTCACTCACACACCCACTCACCCACACAGCTGCTCATATACCTACTTATAAACCCACACAGCCACTCACACACCCACTCACACACTGATACAGACAGTCACATACCCACTCAGATTGTACATGTTAGAGACAGTATCACTCATTAGTAGTACAACTAGTGGACGAATCTAACACCCATAAACTCTTAAAAGCACACTTACTTGATGGTGACATCAGTGATGTCATTTGAGATGTCATGAGTGATGTAATATGTGTGGTTATAAGCAGTGCATTGTGGGGGAGTAAGTTACAGTTAGCTCAGGTAACTATAACTTTGAAATATATATATATATATATATACATACATATATATATGTTCACTGAAAAAACCACAGGTTTCAGGGACGTTATAGTTAGTTGGACATTTCACTCATACAAAACCAGAGAAATTCGGCCGTTATAGTTAGTTGAGCTAACTATAACTTGCGCCCCCGCAATGCACTGCTGATGACGTCACATATTACATCACTCATGACATGGTCAGTGACATCACTGATGACATCACTGATGACATCTCAAATGACATCACTGATTACATCACTGATGACATCATCCAGTGACTGAGTGTTTCTAAAAAGTTTAAGAATGTTATATATATACACGCCAAGGTTTATTGAAGAATGAGTGGGTGTATGAGTAACTGAATGGATGATTTAGTGGGTACGTGACTGACTGTATAAGTGAGTGATTAAACGTGTCTCAGTGAATGTATGGGTGAGTGACCAATCTATGTGAATGTCTGTATCAGTCTGTCAGTTGGTATGTAAGTGACTGCATGGGTTGGTGAGTAGCTACATGAGTGTCTATATGGGTTAATGATTGGTTGTCTGATTACGTGTATGGGTGCCTGAGAGTCTATGTGGGTGGGTGGGTGGGTGGATGGGTGTGGGACTCCCTGCATGGATGTGTGAGTTGGTGATTCAGTGGGTGTATGGGTTCATGAGTGCGTCTGCAAGGAGCTGTATGGGTGAGTGAGTGTGCGTATGGCTGTGTTAGCGAGTGAATGGATGTCTCAGTGGGATATATGTGAGTAACTACGTATGTGAAAGGAAGTATATGTGAGTGCTGGAGTATATAAGTGACTATGTGAGAGTGAGTGACTGTGAGAGTGGCTGTATGGATGAGTGTGTGCTTGTGTCACTGATTATATAAGAGAGTAAGTATGTGTTAGTATCTGTATGAATAAGTAAAGTGGTGTGTGTATAACTGTATAGGTAAGTAAATGGCAGTGTGATTGAGTCTTTGGGTGACTGACTAGGTGTGTGAGTATCTCTGTGGGTGAGTGGCAATATGTGAGTGTCTGTATGGGTGTATGAGTGCATATATCAGTGGCTGTAATAATGAGTGACTGCGTGTATGAGTGACTGTATGGTTGAGTGAGTGGATGTGTGTAGACCTATGAATCAGTGAGTGAATATGTTCTAACTGGTATTGGTGTGTCTATGGTTTCATGTATGATAGTCTGTATTTTAGAGTGGGTGTATGAAAGGTTATATTAGGGTGTGAGGAGGTGCATCAGATATTAAGTGGATGATGTCATCAGTGAGGTCATCAGTGATGTCATTTGAGATGTCATCGACCATGTCATGAGTGATGTAATATCTGATGTCATCAGCAGTGCATTGAAGGGGCCCGAGTTATAGTTAGCTCAACTAACTATAACGGCTGAATTTCTCTGGTTTTGTACGAGTGAAATATCCAACTAACTATAACGTCCCTGAAACCTGTGGTTTTTTCAGTGAATTTCTAAGGTTTTTCAAATGCTAATTGCTAACTATAACGTCCCTGAAACCTATGGTTTTTTCAGTGAATTATAAAGGTTTTTTAAATGCTAAATTTTAACTATAACGTCCCTGAAACCTATGTTTTTTTTAGTGAATATATATATATATATATATATCTCCATCCATCCCCTACTGGCAGTCACCAGTAGGCAGTTATAGTTGGGGCCTAGTTTCCATGGGAAAAGCATTTTTGACATGTGTTTATGTATGTATATATGTGTATATATATATCGATATATCCTTCTTTGTCGGTTACTCCGCTATTGAAGCGCAGTGTACTTTCTGCCTTTGTCCCTGAGAGTGAATAAAGCCCAGGCCTGGCCATTCATTTTTCGGTTCCTGGGAGTAATCTGATTTTCCCTGGTGTACATTAAGTGACAGCAAGGCCTCTTGCTTCATTTCTGCTGCTGCACTGGAGAGGACGGTTTTCCTACCAGAAATGAGTCTGCCTTGTGCATTGGGGTGTTCTTGCATCTGATACTGTAATCTGTAAGTGAAAGTAGCCACTGTTATTTTTTACTGACTTGTGCATTAAAATAATAGAAAGTACATCAGGCAATGGTCGGACTGCTGCTGCTTGAAGTGGACCGGATGTTTGAAGGGCATTGTTGAGAAACTTCTCTAGGAGTGTGCCGCTTCCTGTCTCACAGATCGGCTCCAAGGTACCCTGTATTCCATGCGCTCATATTCCATCTCCCGGCAATCCTTAGCTTATTAATGTTGTTAGAGTATTTGTTAAGCAACCTAATGAAGTGAAATGGGAATGTGTTTTTTATCCACACACTCCTAGTTGAATAGATGTCCTTTTTATTTCTTCTGTTCTGTCGCGTTCCTCGGTGCTCCTCTGGCAGTTTGTGGGCTGTAAATGTGTTCCCTGCTACCCAATGTAATCTTTATTTTATCGGCCTTAGAAAGGCTGGTTTCTTTCAACGCGAACCGGACCTGTGCTCTTCAGGATACAACAGACTTCATCACTGAGCCCTTAACCGAGCAATTAAACTATCTCTTGTTGCTTTCGTGTGTAGCACAGTTAGGACCTTTTTTTTGGGTCATAAGCAATTTAATGTTCTTCGTTATTTCGCACATGTTTTAATGAAGTGATATGCAGCAAAGGAGATGTTCCTCAATGCAGGACGCTGGGGTGTCCTGGAAGTACTCGCAGGAGCTTCTTCCTCTCCAGGTACACTGCCCTCTGGTTAGCGGCTCTGCAGCCGCTGGTGACGGGCCTGGCTTTTCCCCACCGGTCCCTTCCGTCAGAATACCTTTGGTACTAAGAGCCTTCTGCTTGCGGTGCCAGGCTGCCGGCGGCCTCCTCTGAGGGCTGTGCCAGTCCCTACACCAAGAGCCTTCTGCATGCGGTGCCAGGCTGCCGGTGGCCTCCTCCGAGGGTAGTGCCAGTCCCTACACCAAGAGCATTCTGCTTGCGGTGCCAGGCTGCCGGCGGCCGCCTCCGAGGGCTGTGCCAGTCCCTACACCAAGAGCCTTCTGCATGCGGTGCCAGGCTGCCGGCGGCCTCCTCTGAGGGCAGTGCCAGTCCCTACACCAAGAGCCTTCTGCTTGCGGTGCCAGGCTGCCGGCGCCCTCCTCCGAGGGCTGTGCCAGTCCCTACACCAACAGCTTTCTGCATGCGGTACCAGGCTGCCAGCGGCCTCCACCAAGGGCTGTGCCAGTCCCTACATCAAGAGCATTCTGCTTGCGGTGCCAGGCTGCCAGCGGCCACCTCCGAGGGCTGTGCCAGTCCCTACCCTAGAGCTGAGCCGCAGACTGATTTTGAAGTGTGGAACTGGCTCTTCGGGTAGTCCTGCAGCATCCTTCAGACTGCAGTCTCAAAATGAGAGTAGCCTGTGTATTTTTTAAATCTAGCCTTTTGTCATTGATAGTATTGGGTGGACACGTGCCGAACTAGTCTTCTCAGCGGGCAGCATAAAAATGGCTCAAAATGGCCACCTGATCTTACTGCCCTGGAAGGATGGCCGTCCTTCTAAAATTCTCCTTTTTATTTTTGCACACCAGTGTGGGAGAGAAGCAAAACGTGAAAATCTTGATCTAGCGATGGATGCGCAAATCATTTCTGGCAGGCAATGACTTTCCCCGATTAAACTACACATAGGGCAGTGCCATGGACGAATCCAGTCCGCTGATCCACTGGCGGCTGAAAAATTCATCGGCGGGGGGGGTTAAAGTAAATGTTCTACGTTTAGTGGGCATGTGGCATAGCACAAATGAGCCAGGAGTGCTCCTGGGAAGTTTATACAACATTTGCTGGTCACTTTCACTACTTATCTGTAGCTGGTGTGCTGTGCTCGGAGATCAAACGTGCTCGGCCACATACCGTTTTCTTAATCTCATTATTATGTTATATTAAAAATGTCATTAACGGCGATCCTGGCACGTATTTATAAATAAAACAGTCTCTTTCTACTTGGTTTTTGTTTGGAAAAAAAACTTATTTTGCTCCATGAAAGCCCTGACGCTTCATACTAAAATTAAAATGTTCGCCTGCATTCTGAACTGCTGCTGCTACACATTTTTGTGGTGTGTGTGTGTGGGGGTGTGGGGGGCGGGGCAAAATATCTGCGCACTTAAAACCACATCAAACAGCATTAAAAAAATGGAATTTTCACACCTCGTAGAACAAAATTATTAACATTAGCATATCCATCCCTTTAAATAATTAAACGTCGAAGTTGAAAAAGGTCAGCTTTATTGGCCTACAAAGTGAGGGGCCGTCCACACACAACAGGAGACCGGTATGGGCGCAATGAAAGTTCAGGTACACAGCCTGTACTCAACAGTTTGAGTCGTGCTCTGACGTCATTTAAATACATTACAAACTGAAGACATGATCTGATCTTAAAAACAGTACCTCGACAATGTGAAAACAAGTTATACCATCATCTGAGCGAGAGTGTAGAATATGGGAGTTAAGAAACCGTGTGCTCTTTGCATCACTAATGCCGCTTCGCCTTGAAGGGTTAGAACAGGTTGCAGGTAAGTTTGAGGGGAGATTTTGAACACAGTGCATGTTTGATGCCGTTATCACAAATATTTATAAGTACTTGCAAAAAGACGCTGCATCCCCATTACCCCGTCCTAGAACGCGCTGAAGCACGGGGTACCTACCACTTGCTGACTTTTTGACAATGTCCTCTTAACGTGTCCAGATGTCAGTAAAATAGACGTACACTTTTTGTTTAAAATATAATGTTCCCTCATCCACTGTGTTAATTCGCGTCTAGAAGAAAATAAACTCTTCAAGACGTCTACTGTGAATTTTCCATTGTAGTCTAAGATGCCGACTTTCAAGCCTAATGGGTCAGTGGTTGCGGGTGCGGCAGGGTTAGCTTTTGAGTTGTGTAACAAGTGTGCAATGTTAGCCCACTTACTTCAGGTCACGGTCCTTTTATTAAATACCTGGAAAAGAACTGATCTAGTTCATGTAAGCGGTAACCTCTCATGACATCTTGAACCCACATAAATTAGTTTTTTTGTTTCCATTTGCAGGTTTCACATGGTCCTCTGCCCCCTACTACATGCGCTTCCCTGACAGTCACAAGAAAGCTCGCACAATCACCTCTCGTGGGGCCACCGCCTGCACTGTATGTGGGCGCGCAAGTCTGTGACCTTCACAGTGGTCCTCGACGTGTGTGTGCGCACACAAGGCCCTCTCATCACCATGTCCTGCCGTAGAGCAGGTTGGCATTTACCATGCCGCTGCTGTAGTCAACCCCGAGGCATCCATCTGGGCCATGCTGGCTACCTGGCTGTGGATGGAGGGTGGGCTGGGGGATATGTCATCCAGGTCTTGCGCCTGGCTCAGGGCGCTCACCTGCTGCTGTTGTTGGTGGGACGCGCTTCTGGAGGTCGGCAGCGCAACCCCGCTCTGCTGGCTGGAAGTAGAGGTGCTGGAGCCGCCCTAGCACGGCTTGCCGTCCTTGACCAGCACTGGCCTTGCTACCCTGCGTGGGGACTGCTGCTGGCACAGGGAGCCGTCCTGTTGCTGCAGCTGCTGGTTGGCCTTGTCCTTGGCCTGGCCCTTCATCTTGTACCTAGCGGTGGTTCTGGAACCAGATCTTCACCTGGGTGGGAGTCAAGTGGATCATGCTGGCCAGGTGCTCCCGCTCGGGCACTGACAGGTACTTCTGCTGCTTGAAGCGCCGCTCCAGCTCGTAGACCTGCGCCTGTGAGAAGAGCACCCGTCGCTTCCTGCGGGGCGCTGCGTGCAAGGGGGCCATGGACTTGACGGCCTCGGCGATCCCACTCAGCGCGCCCATGCTGGCCATGTTCATCCCGCAGGAGGGGCCCATGAACCTGGAAACTGAGCAAAAGAGGGGTCAGTGGCAAGGCATCAGCAGAATGAACGAAACAGGCATGGATCCACCGCACAGGAGCAGAGGGAAAGCAACAGCATGCAAAGTGAAAGCAGCAGCTTGGCCTTATCTGCAGAGGAGCAAAGTGAAATCAACAGCCTGTGCGGATCTGTAGAGGAGCGAAGTGAAAGCAACAGCATGCGCGGATCTACTGCAGAGGAGCAAAGTAAAGCAATTGCATGCACTGATCTACGGGGGCTGAAAGAAAACGAAGCGCGCGCTTCGTGTTTTTAAAAACAAAAATCCTACAGCCCGAACTGCTGAACGGAATTATAGCAAATTTGGCAAAAATGTAGCTCTTGGTTCAGAAAGCCCCCTTTTGTAAAATGGTGTAAATCAGTTCAGTAGTTGCTGAGAAATAAAAAAAATAAAAATATCAATATCTGAGCACCGAGGAGGATTCGTGAACCCTCCCGAGCACGAGCTTAATTCTGACTGGCTGCCACCACTCCAAAGCAGAATGTGTTGGCAGCCATCTTGTGACTCGGTAAAACCGAGTCACAAGAAATCAGATAAAAAAAGGTAAAAAACAAGAAAAGGGGGCAGGGTAGAAACACCCTGACCCCCTAGCCCTGTTCAAGGGCCCCAAAAAAAATTTTTAAAAATATTTTCGGCGGGACTCACGCAGGGTGCGAAAATCCGCCCGAAGATTTTTAAATTCCCATTCAAATTAACATGGGGAAAACGCGTTTTGGGACCCCCCTTTTTTCTCGGCCCCCGCCTGACGAATCACCCCCAAACTTTCGAGACAGGAGCTGACCTGAGCTGGTCATTAGTTTGGAAACTTTTGCGAAGATTCGTCAAACGGCGCCAAAGATATTGGCAAAAAGAAAACGCTTTTTGAATAGAAACAAGGTCCTAAATATAACTACCTACTAGCGACCGCCAGTAGGTAATATATATATATATATATATATATATATGCATATCTTGCCTTACACGTTTCAGAGCAACTGCTCCTTGGTCACAGGCTTCATGATACTGCGCAGGATAGGTGAAAAGGCACTCTCCTCTGCATGTCCTTTATTTAATTAGCCCTCAGTGGGCCTCACAAGTGAGTTCAACTTAGTGTTGCATGATTGAATCAGTAGTGCACTTTCATAATTCCTTTACCTTTAGTAGGTTTCTGCACAGTGGCATAATGTTCATTTGATTTAAAAGCCCTCCAGTGGGCCTCAGAAATGAAAATGTGAAGTTTACTTTTTCTTTTCTGCTGTTCCACTAAGGAAGACACCTATCCTGCGCAGTATAATGAAGCCTGTGGAAAAAACAGAATGGTTGTGTCCCAGGGGATGGGGTCCCTGGGGCCATAATCGGCCTGGGGAGGGGGCCACGCATCCCCCTCTCTAAAATTTAAAATTAGTAATGAAATGGTGTGGCCCTGGGGGATGGGGTCACCGGGGCCGAAATGGGCCTATGGAACTGGGGTGCAATAATTATTTATTTTTTTCTCACTAGATAGGAGTTGCGACCCTATCACGGCTCTCAGCATGGCCCCTCAGTGTAACGTCACAGTGGGTTCGCGGATTCACCATAAATAAATAATTAAATAGTATACAATTCAGAAGGTAGTGTTGCAGTTGTGAACTTTTTATAGAGCTAGTGAGATTGAAGTTAATAATCACAAACAAATTGATAGAGTTAGAAATAATGTAAAAAAATATAAATTAAAAGTTAAACTTGAAAAGTGAAATGTGTTGCAGTACATTGAATTTGTGCATTTGTTTTGCGGGTTCGCAACGGGTTTGTGAATCCTGAAAATATTTATAAAGAGTATATATGTTAAAAAATATATAACTTTCACTGTTGGGCTGTAGGGTGGCTCTAACAAGAGCTGTTGTTTTCATTATGACTTTGTTGCAGCTACATGTAATTGCGGATGCACAGCTTAAGGTTGTTGAGAAACACTCTGTTCCCTTCATCTGTGAAGTGAATTCCATCACTTCTGTAGATGTCATGCATATCAAAGCGTAGATTGTTGTTATAGATGGAGCCCATCCTATGGTCTCTGAGGTAAGCAGAAACAGCTTTATTAACATGCTTTCTAGATTTGTCAATCTGTGGACATAATTGATTTGACCACTTCCATTTCTGTCTTTGGCATATGTTAGAGTATACAAAGATAGTTTGAGGGAAAAGCAACATCAGTTGCGCAAAGGAATCCTTCATTTGGATTTCCAGCCCTACCCCAGTCAATGTGCCTAGGTCATCGCCACCACAGTGCACAATCAGGAGGTCTGGGGGTTGAAGTTGCAAAAAGGTTTTAACCAAAGGCATCAATCAGTGCCACTTTAATCCTCTCTGTGCAAACCATTTAATATCTACATTTTGCAAACCTAGGTCTTTGTCAATACCGCTGTGTTCAGTGTACCTTTTGCCCCAGAAAACATAGCTGTGCCCTACAATCCATACTGTAAGCATTTTGAAGGGATGTGTGGAAGGAATGAAAAGATGTCTGTATCTGAGTAAGTCAGTTGGTAGAATGAGAGGTATCAAAAATGGTGGAGAAGATGGTGTTTTAGAAAAAGTCGATATCTGATTGGTTGTACATATACATTGTGTATTCGAAAAATAGGATGCATGTTACTTTCATGAACACGCATCTTTCTGATTGGTTATAGAAACATGTTTGAAATGTACAGTAGATAGGATAAGCTAATATTTTGCAAAAGTCAACCACACCTGGTATTTTCATTTGTAAGCTAGTGTGCTGAATTTGAACATATGGTGAACTTGTGACCTTCTGATACAGTTGAATGTTACAGAAAGTGTTACTATGGAAACTAGAATTAAACAGAATGGGGGAAGGGTTGAAACTTAACTGTGGTTTTAAAATATGAAATGCTAAGTTATATATAAGTGATATGCTACTAAAGTAATATTTCCCAAATCAGTGCTATGTCTAGAAGTGGTGTGTTCCTAAAAGAAAATACTAGTGTGTTTGGAAATATATTTTTGAAATCTCGTAAGGGTTCACGGCTCCATGGCGACGCTACCCTGCGGCACCGCGGTGGAGTTGGGACTCCAATAAATTACAGAAGCATATTGTGTACTTTTGGAAGAGAGTAATAAAGGGTTAATATGTGTAACCAATAGAAATGGGTTTTAGAATTTGAAAAACTGAAGGGAGCATTTTGATTTGTTAGTTACATTCATTTGTGTGCAAACAGAGATGAGAAGTTTGCTATTACTGGTTTTACCTTGTTGAGAGTGCTGCACCACATTTAATGTGTTGGAAAGAAAATCTTTAAGGAGTTACTGACATTTTTATATTTTACAATAGTATTTCAGAGGTGTGTTATGTATTGCGTAGGAGTGCTTCAGTGATATTTTTAAGTTTGTAATGCATTATTTATAAAGCTTGCAAAGCATTAGAGAAATGTGATGTTTGAAATATGTTTGAAATATGTTATCAAGTATACGAATGTGTATTGTAGTTTGTTTTATTGTACTGAAATGAAGATTGAAATATGCTGGGCAAAGTAATATGTGTGCTTCCTGAGTGTCTAAAAGAAAGTAGTAGAGAAAATTGATGTTTAAACCATGGTGACAGATGTATTAAACTATATACCAGTCTGTATAACTCTGTATCCATGTGCCCTGTATTATGATCAGAAAGGAATACATACAGTTTCTTCTACATAAATTTAGAGAGTATGCAGTCTGAAACACAGGTATTCAAGTATTTGTATGTTTCTTTTTATGTATCATGCCACTAGCAAAAGGCACAGACACACCATACATGCCTTTAGAAACATGGTGAGACTTACAACAGTGACATGGGAAGGATAGCTGTTTTAAATTTGGGTAGGCACAACTTTCTGAGCAGTTGGTGAATAGTGAAGCTGCAAGAGAAAAGTGAGGTTCAAGACGTGTTGGCAGAGGGAATAGTGATTAGGTTACTTCATATGAGTCTGTGGAAAGGTACACTCAAAGAAGGCCGTAAAAATTTAGATGTGTGCTTGAAATAAGAAGTGTAGTCTGAAATTTTAAAGGTCTGCGTGCTCTCGTGACTGTGGTATGTGTCTACTTGTACATGTAGTCTCACATGTGTTATGCATCTGAAGATGTTAGCTTAGAAAGATGTTAGCTTCTTCTACAGATGGACAAATCTTCTCAGTTCTGTTCTGTCGTTCGCTTGCACAGGCAGACATGTGTCACATATGTAGGTGTTATAGAGCTCCTCAAATGGACTATTGAACACCCTTGTGCCCTGTTTTATGAGGAGAAAGGAATACATACACCTTCTTCTACACAAATTTAGAGAGCATGCTTTCTGAAACACAGGTATTCAACTATTTGTATGTTTCTTTTTATGTATTATGTTACTAGCGAAAGGCAAACACATAGGCATGAATGCTTCTTTCTGTACTTTTATCGCCTCTTTCTGTACATCTCTTGCTTCTTTCTCTACCTCTCTTGCTTCTTTCTGTACCTGTTTTGCTTCTTTCTGTACCTCTCTTGCTTCTTTCTGCACTTCTCTAGCCTCTTTCTGCACCTCTCTTGCTTCTTTCTGCCCCTCTCTTCTTCTTTCTGCACCTCTCTTGCTTCTTTCTGCAACTCTCTTGCTTCTTTCTGCACCTCTCTTGCCTGTTTCTGTACCTCACTTGCCTCTTTCTGCACCTTACTTTCTTCTTTCTGCACCACTCCTGTTTCTTTCTGCACTTCTCTTAGTTCTTTCTGCACTTCTCTTCTGTTTTTCTGCACCTCTCTTGCTTCTTTCTGCACCTTTCTTCGTCTTTCTGCACCTTTCTTCCTCTTTCTACTACTCTCTTGCCTCTTTCTGCACCTTTCCTCCTCTTTCTGTACCTCTCTTGCCTCTTTTTGCAGCTCGCTTGCTTCTTTCTGCACCTCTCTTGCTTCTTTCTGTACCTCTCATGGCTCTTTCATCTTTTCTCTTGCTTCTTTCTGCACTTCTCTTGCCTTTTCTGTACCTCTCCTTCTTCTTTCTGCACCTTTCTTCCTCTTTCTGCACCTCTCTTGCTTTTTTCTGCACCTCTCTTGCTTCTTTCTGCACCTCTCTTGCTTCTTTCTGTACATCTGTTGCTTCTTTCTGCACCTTTCTTCATATTTCTGAACTTCTCTTGTCTCTTTCTTCACTCCTCTTGCTTATTTCTGTAAATCTCTTGCCTCTTTCTGCACCTCTCTTTCTTCTTTCTGCACCCCTCTTCCTTCTTTCTGCACCTCTCTAAGTTCTTTCTGTACTTCTCTTGCTTTTTTCTGTACCTCTTTTGCTTCTTTCTGCACCTCTCTTCCTCTTTTTGCACCTCTCTTGCTTCTTTCTGTACCTCTCTTGCTTCTTTCTGCACCTCTCTTGCCTCTTTCAGCACCTGACTTGCCTCTTTCTGCACCACAGTCTCTTCTTTCTACACCTCTCTTGCTACTTTCCGCACCTCTCTTCGTCTTTCTGCACCTCACCTACTTCTCTTTGCGTCTCCTCAAATAGACTTTTGAACACCCACGTGCCCTCTTTTATGAGCAGAAAAGAATACATACACCTTCTGGTGCCCAAATTTAGAGAGCATGCAGTATGTTTTTTTTATGTATCATGTCACTAGAAAAAGGCACAGACGCACACATGCATGCTTTCAGAAACATGGTGAGACTTACAACAGTGACATGGGAAGGATTGCTGTTTTAAATTTGGTAGGTCTAACATTCTGAGCAGTCGGTGAATAGTGAAGCTGCAAGAGAAAAGTGAGGTTCAAGACGTGTTGGCAGAGGGAATAGTGATTAGGTTACTTCATATGAGTCTGTGGAAAGGTACACTCGAAGAAGGCCGTAAAAATGTAGGTGTCTGCTTGAAATGGGAAGTGCAGTCTGTCAAGTTTAAAGATCTGTGTGCTCTTGTGACTGAGATATGTGTCTACTTGTACATCTATTCTCACATGTGTTATGCAGCTGTAGATGCTAGATTAAAAAGCGTGTAGCTTCTCCTACAGGTGGACAAATCTTCTCAGTTCTACTCTGTCATTTGCTTGCACAAGCAGACATGTGTTACATACGTAGGTGTTATAGAGCCCCTCAAATAGACTATTCAATATCCATGTGCACTGTTTTATGAGCAGAAAGGAATACATACACCTTCTTGCACACAAATCTAGAGAGCATGCAATCTGAAACACAGGTTTTCAACTATTTGTATGTTTCTTTTTATGTATCATGTCACTAGCAAGAGGCACAGACACACACATGCATGCCTTCAGAAACATGGTGAGACTTACAACTGTGACATGGGAAGGATTGCAGTTTTACATTTGGGTAGGTCCAACATTCTGAGCAGTTGGTGAATAGTGAAGCTACAACAGAAAAGTGAGGTATAAGGCATGTTGGCAGAGGGATTAGTGATTAGGCTATTTCGTATGAGTCTGTGGAATGGTACATTCGAACTAGGCTGTATAAATTTAGGTGTCTATTTGAAATGGGAAGTGCAGTCTGTCAAGTTTAAAGGTCTGCATGCGCTTGTGACTGAGGTATGTGTCTACTTGTACATGTAGTCTCACATGTGTTATGCATCTGAAGATGCTAGCTTAAAAAGCGTGTAGCTTCTCCTACAAGTGGACAAATCTTTTCAGTTCCTGTCTGTCATTTGCTTGCACCAGCAGACATGTGTTATGAATGAAGGTGTTATAGAGCCACTGAATTAGACTATTCAATACCCACGTACCCTGTTTTATGAACAGAAAGGAATACATACACCTTCTTCTACACACATTTAGAGAGCATGCATTCTGAAATACAGGTATTCAACTATTTGTACATTTATTTTTATGTATCATGTCACTAGCTAAAGGCACAGACACACGCATGCATGCCTTCAGAAACTTGGTGAGATTTACAGCAGTGATATGGTTAGTATTGCTGTTTGAAATTTGGTAGGCCTAACATTCTGAGCAGTCGGTGAATAGTGTAGCTGCATGAGAAAAGTGAGGTTTAAGACATGTTGGCAGTGGAAATAGTGATTAGGCTACTTCTTATGAGTCTCTGGAAAGACACACTCGAAGTAGGCCGTATAAATTTAGGTGTCTGCTTGAAATGGGACGTGCAGTCTGTCAAGTTTAAAGGTCTGAGAGCTCTAGTGACCGAGGTATGTGTGTACTTGTACATGTATTCTCACATTTGTTATGCATCTGAATATGCTAGCTTAAGAAGGTTAACATGTTTTCCCCTGACTTTCAAACATTTACAGCTTTGCAAAAGTGCATACTTAGTTATCGTACATTTTTATTTGTTATGAAGAGAATAGCAATGTAATTGTAAGTAATTGCTTATTGGTTATTATGAATATTGATATGTAATTAATTTAAAATTGTTAATTAATATAACAAACTATTGAAACTGTTTTTTGTTTTTTAGAAATTAATTTTATATGGAACACAAATTGAAGATGGCAAGAAAACATGAAAAGAGAAGAGAACAAAGAAAACAGTACTACTTAAAGAAAAGTGAAAAAAGTACATTAGAAAAAGAGCAAAACTTTCCACAGGATAAAAACTCTTCTGGTAAGAGCACTAAACAGTTTCTTAAAACAGTTGTAGGGAGATTAAAAAAAGTCAATAATAATGAAAAGAAAAAGAAAAGTTATACAAGAATTCAAAAGGAAAAGACGAACTTTCATGGTAAAAGAACATTAGTTAATGGGAAAATAACACATATTACAAGAAGACAAAAACAATCTTTTTACATACGTACAAGAATGTTTAGAAGTAGAGTAATTCATAATTTATTACAAGAATGTAAAAATATTTTAACAAGATCAGCAGCGTATAAGAAAAAGCAACACATTCAAAGTGTAGTAGATAGTGCTTTTGAATTGAAACGAAAATTATTTATATTAATATTGAAGGGAATGAGAACATTTGATAAAAACAATGGTGTTTATGAAGGCGAAAAGAAAAAGAAAAAGAGAACACATTAGTACATGCAGTTGATACTAGTGGTCGATGCTATGAGATGAAGGATGGTTCTCCCTTTCCAAAAGAAAAAATGCTTCCTAGGAATGTGGAAGAAGTAATAGCTGAAGAAGTTGAAGGGAGGCGTACACAAGCTCCTGTATATAACTGGGATTGTAGCAGTATTTGCAGTATTCGACAGGAATCTATTGACATATTACGATTTTTTTTTTACCAGAATATGCACAAAAAGTGTTAAACAGAAGATTAAGATGTTACAAGGACTAGATCCATGTAAAATAAGAAAATATGTAAGTTGTAAGGTTATTCTCTAGCTTGTCTTTCAAGAAAAGTGTGCCAAAGTACTTTTCATCATTTAAGAATGTTAGCTGTACACCACTCTGAAATGCGGAAGTTAGTAAGGAGACTCTACTATCTAAAAACTCCTGCATTATGTTTAAGTGAAATAAACACAGCTCTTTTGCATGGTTGTGTATCAGATGTACAAAAAGTTTGTGATGATATACAGTTTTGCTTTTTTGGTTCAGAAGGGAAGTGTAGACAAAGTGTAGGTGTTGGAGAACACGGGAAAGAGATTAGTATTGATGAGTTTGCATGAGAGATTACAAAGTTTAAGACAGTTTCGTCTGAAAAAACCAAACTATGTTTGTATTTGTTGTCGACGTACTCACTATAAAAGTCAAACTAGGAATGTTGATTTATATTTAAAATGTGAAAAGGAAAACTATGATAACTGGCAGCAATTTTGTGTTTATTTGTTGATAGAAGGTCAATTTGACTTGGCTACTGAAGTTATTTGTAAATACTGTTACAACA
This sequence comes from Calotriton arnoldi, assembly GCA_963921515.1. Classification (NCBI taxonomy): domain Eukaryota; kingdom Metazoa; phylum Chordata; class Amphibia; order Caudata; family Salamandridae; genus Calotriton; species Calotriton arnoldi. The sequence goes on from CAWUFW010011073.1 coordinate 593,353, forward strand.
AATTAGAAGCAAACAAAATGCCAGCCAGAGCAGTACATAACAAGTTAGAGTTGGTACCTATTCCTCAGGAACTGGCAGATTGAAATGCATCTGAGTCTATTCTTATTCAATCTGTACACCCATTTCAGGTTATAGTTCGTATGAAGCCTAAAATAGGTAAGCTGCCACCAACAGATTTACAAAGAGGTCTAAAAGGAAGAGTTGTGTATTTACCTTTAGATTTTAAGAAAAACATTGAAACTGTTGGTGTAGACAGGGAGGAAAATGAGCCAGTAGTTATTCTAGTAAATGGTGTTTCAACAAAGAGTCGAAAAATCTGGCAAGAGTCTGTAGATGTTAATTAACTTCAAAAGGCTACATTGTACCTGATACAGAATAATATGTTTAAAAGGATGTAAATGTTGATGAAGAAGTAATATGCTTAGAAGATGAAACAGTAATCAAGTGGCCAAACAGAAAAAGTGGACAAGTCCAGGAGTGAAGAGATTTATGAACATTATACTATACATCCTTTGCATTCGAAAGAAATCATAGGAAACAGTATTGAATTATTTCAAATGAAGGAAGCAAAGGGAACTCCCATTAGTGTATTAGAAAAAAGTTTAGAAGCTCGCTGTTTTCCACAGCTATTCCCCACTAGAGAAGGTGGACGATTTGATGAGCGAACTGTACAGATTCCAGCTTCAGAATACCGAGCAACAAGATTGTACTCTGAAGATTTCGGCAGTGCATTCAATATATATTTAATCTTCTATTTGAAAGCGATATGTCTGCACTTTCATATGCAGTGAACCACATATTAAAAACAGGAGTTCTTCTTCAACATGTTTCTGCAAAAGAGTTCATGGACAAAGTTCAACAAAGAGATGAAAATTTAGAATCTCAGTTAATTAACTTGATGGTGTGTCAACGTGGTACCAATGAATATTGGTATCATCGTCATGGTGAACTTAAATGCATGTTAAGAAACTTAGGTACACCTACATGGTTTGCAACACTTAGCTGTGCTTAATATGCGTGGTAAGATTAACTTGAATTTCTACGAGAAGCAAATTCAAATGTTGAAAACATTGAATTGAAGACAGCTGGAGAACTCTGTTCCTTGGATCCTGTAAATGTGTGCAGGTATTTTAACCATAGGTTTCAAAGTATGATGTCATTTATCTGCAATAAAAACATTCCACCTCTTGGAGAGGTAACTGATTTCTTTTGGCGAAAAGACTACCAAGCCAGAGGCGCTCCTCACATACACATCCTATTATGGCTAAAGAATGCACTAAAATTTGAAACTGATAGTGATGAAACTGTTTTGTCTTTCATTGAACAGTATGTTACATGTGCAATTCCAAGAGATGGAGGAGAAAAGAGTTTGAGACAACAAGTTTTACGCTTTCAAAGTCATAGATGTGGGAAATACTGCCAATGAAAAACAAGTGTAAAGGGAAATTTTATACAAAATGTCGTTTTGGATTCCCACGTCCTATAATTTCTAAAGGGAGAGTAAATAGTTTTTTGTCAGCAGTAAGACATACGATAACTCGGAAATCTCCCAAGAATACATAAAACTTAAAAAGAACAGAAGCTTCAAAGTATATTAATGACTACAATCCAGTTATTTTGAAAATGTGGAATGCAAACATGGATATTCAGTATGTTGCAGATAATTCAATTGCTGTTGCTCGCTATGTTACATCATATATTACAAATTCTTAAAAAACAGAGATGAAAGAAATGTGGGTAGAAATTTCAGCAGAGAAGAGTCTTAGCAAGAAATTGTACAGCTTCAGCTTGAAAATGCATTCCCATAGAGAGATTGGATCCCATGAATGTTCGGATCGTTTGAGCTCAGCCAGTTTATATTCAAAGTCATGAGGAATCATTTGGGTAAGTCTAGGTCTTGCCTCCTCATGAAATAGAGTATTGAAATCTTTACACAAAATCGAATACTTAGCACAGTATGAACCAGAAAGTACTGATTTTGTTAAAACTAATATGTTGGATACATACTATCCCAAAAGAGTCCACATCTTGAAAACCTATGTCTTTATGAAATACTTCAGCACTATACGTTTAAAAGCAATGTTAGAGAAAATATAAAAGAAGAAAGATATGCAGTAATTGGATGTGGTGGATGTCTAGTGAAACATGTCAAAGGGAATCTTAATAATCACAGAAAACTGAGTTGTGATAGTGCAGATAAGAGAGAATTTTTCTATTTAGCACTTCTGCAACTGTTCAAGCCTTGGCGTAGTGAAATACTATTACTTGAAGATTTTGACTGCTATGAAGATTATTTTAATGCAACTAAAAATAGAATTCAGTGCACAATTTTCCCAACTTATCTACAAATGTTAAATGATGAGATTAAACAAAAAAAGTATTATTGCAGCTGAAATAGCTAGAGAAAATTCACAAAGCAGTCAAAGTTCTGGCCCACTGAGTCAAGAACTACTGGGACAACCAATTATTGGAAATGAAGCAGCAATAGCCATGAATGAGGTAGACACTGCAATGCAACAAGCACTACAGGGTATTACTCAGTTGGAAAAGTTAAAAGAACAACCAAATCTTGAACAAAAAAAGATATATATCTACAAGTCAAACAGCATGTACAACATGGTTTGCTGCATGTAAAAAAAGAATGTCAATGTACATCATTTAAACCTATTCTATTATACATTAGTGGTCAAGCTGGCACAGGAAAAAGTATCTTAATTAAAGTTTTGACCAGTTATCTACAGAAAACTACAGAATCACATTTATCTTGTATCGTAACAGCTCCAATTGGATTAGCAACACACAACATTAAAGGTATTATTTACATTGATTACTTATGCTACCTGTTGAACATGATAATACATTGGAATATTAGAAGCTATCTGGAGAAGCTTGGTATGAAGTCTAAAGAGTACTGAAGAAAATGAAACTTTTATTCATTGATGAGGTGAGCATGGTTTCAAACTTAATGCTTGCCTGTGTACACTTGAGAATGCAACAGATTTTAAAAACAGATTACGATGTTCTGTTTGGAGGAAAACATTTAATTATATTTGGAGACTTACTACAACTTACTCCCGTAAAAGGACAACCTGTTTTTAGAACTCTTCTCCATAATGACAAAAGGAACTCTTTGGGAAGTATTGGGAATGTAAATATTTGGTTACACTTTGAATATAAAGAACTTGTTGAGAATATGCGACAAGCAAGTGATGAAGATTATGGAAATATTCTTAAAGACATAAGAATTGGTGTCTTGACGGAACATGGAAAACAAGCTTTAGAAAGTCGACTACTAAGGAACTTGTTTATAACTGGAAAAACAGCAGCTGAAGTAATGTACAATATGCTTGTAGAAAACAAGTCTATAGTTTGTCTAATGCCTACACTGCAAGAGTGTTCTACATTTAATCAACAACTTCTCAAACTGGAAAAACAAGAAATTGTGGAAATTGTGTGACAAAATTGAATACCAGGGAGTGACAATCTTCTTGCTGAGAAACTACAGGCTAAATTGGATTCTATGGAAAAGTCTGTATCTAAAACTGCAGAATTAGAAAAGACTTTACATGTATGTAAAAACTGAAGAGTAATTTTGCAGTGTAATTTGAATGTAGAAGAAGGATTAGTAAATGGAGCAAAGGGAAAAGTTGTTAATTTTGTAAATTTTTAAAATAGACATGGAAAATAATTTTTGATTATAAAATTTGATCATATTAATGAGGTAAGACAGATTGGGCGTTGTGTTGTACGTTTTTTGCTTGTAATAGACTTGTATGTTCACAGACAACAGTTTTCTCTGTCTCTAGCATATGTAATAACTATTCATAAATCTCAAGGTTTAAGTGTAGACAGAGCTTTTGTAAATATTGGAAGTACGGTGTTCAAAGAGGGAATGGCATACGTTGCATTGTCTCAAGTAAGAGCATTGTCTGGTTTGTATTTATAGATTTTGATGAGAAAAAGGTTAGTGCTGATGCAAATTGTGTAAGAGAGTATAATCATTTCAAAAGACTTTATGCTCCTGATTTAGGTGAATATCCCATATATGAGAAATGTGTAGTGTGTTCAAAACGGAAATATGTCAAACATTCAACTGAGATTCAAAAAAAGAAAACACTTGAAGAGAAACTTAAAGGCGTCAAAAAAAAATGGAAGGTGTTGATGACATTGTAGGATACCAGTTGGAAAACAGTTCAGGTATCAACTATTAGGCTAATGTGATTCTGAATATTGTGTTTCATCTACCACATCTTCATCATGAAATCATGGGAAATCGTGAAAAAGTCTGTTCTGCACTACATCATGTATTTCAACAGTTGGTAATGGACAGAAGTAAAATGCATAGTGCTTCTGGCATTCGGCATCTTTTAGATATATGTACTGGGTCATTGACATTTGCTCTCAACATACAACAAGATGCACAAGAATTTCTAATGCTTATGCTTGGAGTATTAGAACATGAAGGAATACACATTGAAATCTTATTTCGACTAAGTTACAGATGGGATCATAAGTGTGAAGAGTGTTCATTTATTTCTACCACTCACATACAAACAGAACGATTCCTATACTTATCAAAACCAGAATGCATATCAGTACCTTTTAACAAATTGATAAAAACAGCAAATCAGGATATGAGATATTCACATTGTAGATCAGAGATGTTCTCTACATTAAATATAGAAAGATTTGGAAAATATCTCATTTTAAAGTTACAACGTAGTAGAGCAAATGGAAGAAAATTGCAAACAAAAATTTCAAAAGGAAGTCAAATATCTATTTCAGGAAGAACTTTTACAACAGTGGCTATTACTTTCCATGATGGGCCTACTTCGACATCTGGACACTATACTGTTTATTTAAAGTGTAATAAAGGATGGACGCATTGCAATGATGCCCACTTGGAATTCAAAGCTAGATTGCCTTATGAATTACCAAATTCTTTTATGCTAGTTCTGCCGCCAAAGTTTTGAGTACATCATTCGGCCTATTGGGGAAGATGTGAACAGTAAGTAGACAGCACTGCAAACTATTAGTGTTCGATTATTATTTGCCTTTATTGATATTACATTTGTTTATATATTTGTTGTCTATTTTGTACCAGATGTAAATGAGATTATACGTTTTGTGAAATGTATTTGTGATAAATAATAGAGTTAATGTAGATGAAAGAACTGATTAAGAAAGTATAGAAAGTATAGAAAGAAGAACGTATAGCTACATATATTGATAATGATGTTCCTATGCTGATTTGGATTTTTTTTCTACAATCAATTTGGTTGTTTTTTTCCCCGCTGTTCAAAGATGATGGTGCATTGAAATCACTGTGTATGGTGAAGTTATGTGCAATCTGAGAACAGCAAAAAGGGAAACTGAGAATGTTATGTAATTCTAAATTAATTTTGTGTTCTCATAAATATATTACTATAATTTCTCTAATATATTATCATTAAATAACATTTCTTCTTTTTTCTTCTTTATAGTAGCTACTGTTGAGAACAGTTTTAATACTGTTTAGGATATTACTACTCTAAAATAGATTTAATGAATGATGTATCTAAATTACTTGAAAGGTAAGAATACATAACACAATATGCCTGATAACCTGGAAAAATGTTTCAAAATTAATTATATGTTATTTGTTTGTAATATAAATATTAATCATCCTTTAGACTATTTGAAAACTATCATCATATTTCTGAGGAGCATTATCACACTTACTTTTTACAAAAGTGTATAAACCATTAAAAGTTATTTTATTGCAAGATATTTACTCTTTTTTATACAGGTCAGGTGTGTATTGAAATCTCTATCCAAGGACTTCTCAGACGCATACTTAGATAACAGATGTCTGCTTTTGTGACTCAATACTCTAGTAGAACTGATAAGATTTTTGCACCTGTATGATAAACTACATAGTTTTGAAATTAGAGTCATCAGATGCACAACACGTGTCAGAATATATGTAGAAGCCTACACATACTAGAATACGTTTGTTTCACACCACATGTTTTTGAAATTTGCGTACAAGAAGATGTATGTATTACTTTCTCCTCCTTATAAAGGACAAGTGGGTATTGAAAGTGCTTTTTATTTTATTTGAAAATTTGACAGTTTTGAAGTATGATGTATCTTCTCATTTGAAGAAGTATTTTAAGATATATTATAGAGCTAATAGGACTAAGTTTTAATGGATACAATCTACTGTATATGGCACAACCCATGCACTCATCCAGTCATTCAAACACTATCCTTGCACTCATTCATTTATTCAGGCACTATGCATACACCCATCCAATCATCCAGATTCTACTAATGCACTCATTCATTCACGCAGACACTATTCTTGCACTGTTCCAATCACCCAGGCAGTACCCATACACTCAACCATTCACCCAGGCACTACCCTTGCACTCCTCTATTCACCCAGGCACTCATGGAATTACCGAGGGACTACCCATGCACTCATGCAACCAAACAGACACTATGCATGCACTCATCCAATCACCCAGGGGCTACCCATACACTCATTCATTAACCCAGCTACTATTCATGCACTCATGCAATCACCCAGACACTGCTCTTGCACTCACCCATTCATCCAGCAACTACCCATGCACTCATGCATCCACTCAGGCACTGTCCATGCAGTCATGCAATCATTGAGGCAGTACCCATGCATCCATCCAGTCACGCAGACACTACCCATGCACTCACCCAATGAGCCAGGCACTACCCTTCCACTTATTCATTCACTCAGGCACTACCCATGCACTCATTGAATCACTCAGACACTATCCTTCAACTCAACCATTCACTTACGCAGTACCCATGCACTCATGCATTCACTCAGACAGTACTCATGCACTCATCCAATCACCCAGGCACTACCCACGCACTCATCCAATCACCCAGGCACTACCCATACTCTCATTCATTCATCCAGGTACTATCCATGCACTCATGGAATCACCCAAGCATTGCTCTTGCATTTATCCAATCTCATCCATTCACCCATTCACTATGAATGCACTCATGCATTCACTCAGACAGTACTCATGCACTCATCCAATCACCCAGGCACTCCCCATGCACTCATGGAATCAACCAGGCACTACCCATACTCTCATTCATTCATCCAGGTACTATCCATGCACTCATGGAATCACCCAGGTGCTGCTCTTCCACTCATCCAATCTCCCATGCACAATGCATGCACTCATCCAACCATCCAGGCACTACCCATACACTCATTCATTCACCCAAGTGCTATCCATGCACTAATGCAATCACCCAGGCACTGCTATTGCACTCACCCATTCATCCACAAACTACCCATGCACTCATCCATTCACTCAGGCACTGTCCATGCAGTCATGCAATCATTGAGGCAGTACCCATTCATTCATCCAATCACACAGACACTGCCCATGCACTCACCCAATGAGCCAGGCACTACCCTTCCACTTATCCATTCACTCAGGCAGTACTCATGCACTCATCCAATCTCCCAGGCACTACTCATGCACTCATCCAATCACCCAGACACTACCCATACTCTCCTTCATTCATCCAGGTACTATCCATGCACTGATGCAATCACCCAGGCACTGCTGTTGCAGTCATGCAATTATTGAGGCAGTACCCAAGCACTCATTGAATCACTCAGACACGATCCTTCAACTCAACCATTTACTCACATAGTAAATGCACTCATGCATTCTCTCAGACAGTACTCATGCACTCATCCAATCACCCAGGCACTACCCATGCACTCATCCAATCACCAAGGCACTATCCATACACTTATTCATTCACCCAGGTACTACCCATGCACTCATCCAATCACCCAGGCACTATCCATACACTTATTCATTCACCCAGGTACTATCCGTGCACTCATGCAATCACCCAGGCAGTACCCCTGTACTCAACTATTCACTCAGGCAGTATCCTTATACTCATGCATTCACTGTTGTACTACCTATGCACTCATTCAATCATCCAGGCACTATTCTTACATTCATCACACACACATTTATGCAAGCAATCAGTTTCACTACATACAATTTTTCTATTTTTAACCAGTATAATGTGGTTCCGTCAGAACCTTTTTTTAAAAACTATTTTGAGGTTTTTTTGTATTTTCTAGCAATTTTTTATTTTTTGGGGTGTTTTTGACTTTTTTAAACTGAAAAAAAAACTTAAGAAGTCCAACTTTAGTGTTCCTAAACAACAAAGAAACACAATGTTCAAAAGCCCCCCAAAAAATTAACACTTATGTGTTTTTAACAGATTGATGATGGCAACGATGGAAAGTTCACCAACGCAGAGAGTTGTTAAACACTTCCTGCAGTGTATTCCTGCATCGGCAAGTTCGTGGAAGATCCAGGGTTGAGGAATGGTAAAAACAGCTCCAGCTGATGTTGAAGGTTTATTTCCGTCATCTGCTGCAGCTTGCTCCCTCTTCTCCCGAGCCATCACTTCTCGAGCAAGACGAGTTGGGTGTATCCTCTCTAGATTTTTCCGCATTGACCATGTGCCACAAGAATATTTCTTCCCCGATCCTCTGGAGAGAACTTTGTGGCATATGGTACAGGTGACTTTTCGCACATTCACCTCTTTTTCTCCCTCAGGCCTTTCGTTTTTTCACCAGCTCTTCAATGTCTTCAATTTCCTCCTGCTGGTCTTCTTTTGGATTTGATGTTTCCATTTTTGGTTATTATTTAGTCAAAACACCAAAAAATATGAAGAATTTAATAGATCCTACAAAAAAAGCAGTCTACACATGCAGACACACCGAAAATAAGAGGAATAGAACACATATATATTTATATATGGATTTTACTATTGATTTTTCTTCTGGCAAACCTGTGGTACCTGAATTTATTACTAGAGGTCCTTCTAGAGCAGTGGTCTTCAAACTTTTTGATGTCGAGACCGCCTTGTCAAACCTTTTTAGGCGTAAGGACCCCTTCTGACAAAATGTTCTAGAAACTGGGTCTCCTCATCATCAACATCTATCGACAACCATAAATGCCTCTGTTAGACCTGGCATCTTTTGGCATGTTTCCCCTGTTTTTTTACTGTCTGACCTCCTAGTTTTGACTCTGTTTTTGCTGGTTCAGTGTCTCTGCGCACTTTCTCACTGCTGTTCAGTGTTAAAGTGCAAGTGCTCCTATTGTAAATTGTATTATGGATTGGTGTTTCCATGATTGGCATGTTTGACTTACTAGTAAGTCCCTAGTAAAGTCCACTGAGGGTGCCAGGGCCTATAAATCAAATGCTGCTGGTGGGCCTGCAGTACTGATTGTGCAACTCGCCCATGCAGCCCTGAAGAGGGTTATCAGACCTGCCACTGCAGTGTCTGCGCGGTTTGTAACTGCCATGCCGACCTGGCAAGTGCACCCACTTGCAAAGCCCTAATCTTCACTTTTCTTACATGTAAGTCAACCCTAAGGTAGGCCCAAGGTACCCCTGTGGTCAGGGTGCCGTGTATATTAAAGGTAGGACATGTACTGGTGTGTGTGACATGTCCTGGTAGTGAATTACAGTGTGTTTCATTTTTCACTATGGAAAGGCTATCTGTCCCATAGGATAGAATGGGAGTTTACTTATAACATCTTATTAGCATATCTTCCCATTGGGACAAGATAGAGAAATGGGGTTTAGCATGCCTGAACTCAGAATATAAAAATGCATCTTTTAGTAAAGATGAGTTTGATGTTCTGTGTTTGAAAATACCACTTTTAGAAAGTAGGTATTTTCTTGCTTAGCCATCCTGTGTGCCTCTGCTGGGTTTGTGGATTGACTGTCTGGCTTTGGAGTGGCAGGGGCTGGGGATGTGCATTCTCATCAGACGGCCACTGGGGGGGGGGTCAAGGTGTGTCCTGCCTTTCCTGGATGAGCCAGGGCTGGGCTGAATAGACCTGGGCTGTATTTATAGTAGTGGGAGGAGATTTCCTTGCACCTGAATGGGCCTGGTTTTCCTTGGACAATGCTGTCTCCACCTCCTGCCAGTAAGCTGAGCCAGAGAGGATGAACTGGTTTGGGCTGGGCACAGGCACTCTCTGCCCAAAGAGAAACTGAGTATAAATATTGGGGTCCAGACCCTAGAACTTTAGAACTCGCTGAAATCAAGGATCCTGCCAAGAAGACGAGCTGGAAGAACTGCCAAGAGGAGTACTACAACTTTGCTGTGTTGTTGCTTTGTTGGTTTGGCCTGCAGTTGCTGCTTCTGCCTTGGGCAGTGAAAGGACTGGACTGAACTTTCTTTACTTGTTGCCTCCTGTTCTGAAGTCTCAGGGACCGCAAAGACTTCACTGACCTCTGGGTACCGCCTCTGGAACCGTGGTTTCAGTTGCCACAGAGGGGGGAAAGCAACTGACTCCGTCACTGACTCTGCTGCTGGCTCCATGCCCTGAAGGCACCGCAGAGGGCACCGCTGCATCTCGCACCGCAACCCTGGTCTCACTGATGACGGCCGCTGAGCTGCTGCTTGCACCGTGACCTGTGGGCACCGCACTCCGCACCGCCTCGCTTCACTTCACCGCCCTGGTCTCACCAACGCCGTCACTGACTTCAACAACCGTGACCGCACCGTGGTTTGGGGGCACTGCTCGTAAGTCTTGCGACACACTGCCCCGTCCCACACCACAGTCCGGACCGACCAATGCCAGCTCCCCGCAAAGTGCATATTTTTAAGTTGGATTTTTATCGTTTTAGTCTTGTTTTGAATATATAAAGTATTGGATATTTTTCTAAACTGGTGTGGTGTCCTTTTGTAGTGTTTTCAGTGTATTACTGTTGGTTATGTGCAAATCCTTTACACACTGCCTCTGAAATAAGCCTGACTGCTCGTGCCAAGCTACCAAGGGGGTGAGCAGGGGTTATTTCAGTAGTGTATCCCTCTTACCCTGACTTGCAGGAAGGGTCCCTACTTGGACAAAGGTGCAAACCATTGCCAACTAGAGACCCCCATTTCTAAGAGCCCCCAATTACCACAGCAAATAATTTTTACGGTGGGGAAATGATATTAAACAGTGTTTAGCAAACCAAAGGTCATTGAGCGTGGGGATGTAGCCAAAGGTGTAGCTAAAAACAAAGGGCCTCATTTATGAGGAATTGGCGTAGGGCAGCGCTGCAAGTCTTCTTGCGGCGCTGCCCTATGCCAATGTGAAAGGGCAGGAATGCACTGTAATTATGAAATACGGTGCATCCCAGTCCTTTTCCCTTCACAAATTGCTGCCTAGCACCAATGTAGGCAGAATTGTTTTTGCACGGGAAGAGGCACCTTCCTTCACCAAAACAATCCTGAGAGGCGTTTTCCTATTTCTATGAGAGCTGCAGAATGCAGCACACATGGAAAGAGGAAAAAACGAGGAGAAATTAAAACATGTCCCCTCGTTACGCCTCCACTGGAGAGCCGTCAGTTTTTGGAGCTGCCCCAGGTTTACGTGATTTTGTAAATATGGGGCAGCATCAAAATCCATGGGTTTGCGTGGGAACCCCACGCAAAGCCCATGGAACACCTCCTTGACGCAGAGTAAGGCAACGCAGTGACTTGCGCTGCTATGTCTTACTCCATATCTATGAGGCAATGCAAAGCCATGCAGGGTGACTTTGCACTGCCTCATAGGTATGGTTGAGATGCTTGCGCCACTGGAGCATCAAAAAAAGTGATGCTCTGGTGATGCAAGCCTCTCATAAATAAGCCCAAAATATTCTGTACGTTTTTTAGGTCTTTCACCTTCAGGTATCTACATATACAATAATGGGCAGCGTAAATGAAAAATAAATTTAAAAAGTTATTGCTCAGTGGGAAATGCACTGTAGTACATTATGAAACCTCTTTTAGTTAATGCACTGCAGAGGTCTGTGTGTAACCAGAGAACCACAGAATTAAATCTTGATTGGTGCAGTGGAGAATAGTGATGTGTATGTTTAGTGCTACGAAGTCACAGCCTGTGACAGAAAGCACTGTGAATATGTAAGTCAATTTTTTATACTTGCATTACACACAGGGTAAGATAGAATGCTGCAAAACGTGCGAATAGTTTTACAATAAAATGGTGCTTTCAAAATGTAGGTTTTAATAATACCAGAGCGTATGTAATGCAGTTTTCTTTTTTTACATAACTGTCCCTTCAACACCTGTTTAGGGGCACTAAGGGCTGTGTAAATGCACTTAAAATTAAAAGCAACAACTTCCCAGCCCAGTAGTAACTCTTTGCACTTCCACTAAAAAAACACACATCTTTGTCTTCACAAAGAGCCACAACTGCCCCCAAGCATCCTTTACAGTTGCAGATTACCAGATAAGGCGCATTTGGCTTTCATTCAGGCAAGCAGCTGATAACGATCTCAATTGCCTTTTTACAGGGACAAGTGAAGCTGGAGAATCTGCGACCCCCTTCCTAGGACTCCACGACCCCCCTGGGGGTCGCGCCCCACAGTTTGAAGACCTCTGTTCTAGAGTCACATGCATAACCCTCAACATTCTTTCGCAAAGCTGCAGTACTTTATATAGTTACTAACGGGCACATATATGAAACTTTGAAATAGCGAGTTAGGAAATCACTTTTTCAAATGCATGAAACTCTTTTGAGTTTCATTTGTGATTCCCAGTGGGTCGCAAATAGACCTACCTCATGAATATTAATGCAGTAGGTCTCAGTTTACGACCCATTGGGAATGGTTAAAATCACAGGGATGGTGGCCTGCTGGAGTCAGCAGACCACTGTGTCTGTGATTGCTTTTAAATAAAGCAATCATTTTTTTTAGGTCGAGCCTAGGCAGTGCGCATGCGCTGTCGGCAGATCTGTAGTAATAAGTAAACGAGGTAGTTCCCGCCTGCTCCCGCCTGCTGCTTACCATTTGTTCTGGGCCGTGTCGGTCTTCTTTGCTGCCGCGTAATTGGTTTAGGCTGGGAACGTCACTTCTATTTTTTTTGCAGTGCAGCACAGACTAAGTACAGTTATGTTACGCTTAGACAGGGTAATTGTTATTTGGGGAACTCTTTTTTTGTTCATTGCATTTCTCGACGCACGTCTGTGTCATGCCCCCACCGTCATCACCCCTACCACCACCCACCCTCGGTGTTGCACACCGCCACCCGCCCCTCCTCCTTGTTTTTAATTGATGCTTCCTGCCTTGACACGGGCGCTGCACTATATGATTTAGCACGGCGCCCGGTTTTGTCTTTCTTGTGTTTATTTCTTCCATTATTGTGTTTTTTTTATCAGCATGGTGCCCTTTCCTCGGCCGCCATGCGCATAACTTGAAGAAGCACAGGCACTGCGCTATATGTTGTAGCACGGCGACAGCTTTAGTCTTTTTGTGTTTTTGATTTCCTTGCTTAATGTTTTTTTCTTTGTCCTCATGGCGCCCTTCACGGGCCTCCATGCGCATAACTTTAATAGGCACGGTCGCCACGCTATATGTTTTAGTAGCACGCTTTCGTCTTTCTTAAGCAAGGGTAACGCCGGGCCTTGCTCCACAGGTAGAAGCGCCACAGCCATATTAAGCTTTCAGCGGGGAAGCGGCCCTAGCTGAAGATGGCGGCTCTCCCAGGCCGCTGCAGCTGTGATTACTTATTTGTGCTGCACGGCTGCTGCTTCAGAGACCGCAGGAGGCGGCGGAAGCAGAAAGAAGCAGCGGTAATGCTGCCACTTTGATATATGCAAGTTCGAGATACATGCTGTGCAATTCTTCTCGTGTCTAATGAACTAGATTTTAACGTTACTCTGAATATAAATAAGAATCTAGGCCACATTTCGGGTATGCATGGCAACTGACGCCTCTTAATTTGCAAATGGCATTGTTGTCGGGTGGGAGGAGCAGCAGTGTTTTAATTCACGCTTAAAACAAGCACTTTTGATAACTTGCTCCCAATTCAGTGTTATAATCTTGTGTACTGAGGTGATGCGCTAAAGAAATGCACTTTTTTGAGTTCTGAAGAGACATTATCGCACATTTACATCATAGTTATTGTATGACTAACATGCCGAACATTTCCACGGCTCGGCTCGTGCACTGACTCCTATACGCTTGGATCGTCTCCGGCTGGCTCTCCAAGCTAATGTATTGGCTTGCCAACCTCTAATAAGGAGAGATGAATGGATACGTGACAGTGAGCCCCGTGGATTGTAGAGAAATAGACGAATGTAGACAAACAGATAAAGTTCGTCTCCATTGCCTCGTGTCTGAACCATCACTTTCAATAACCTAGAAATCTGCCTGGAACGCCCGCATGCCACAATCTCCTCCCCCAACCTATCCTTAGCAGAAGCGGCATATTCCGTGCTGCTGTGGCCTGCTGGTGCAGAGGGGCAAGGCAGAGTCTGTAGAAGAGCTGGGATCCCTAGCCTGTCCGGGCGGGCACCTAAGCCCTCCGAGTGCCTTCACACTGAGGATAAATAAATACATTTTGTTCTATGCTTTAGTCGCTCCTCAGTAAGCACTGCCTGGCAGATGGAGCTCTGTGTTAATTAAACACATTCAGAGAGGTGGTTGTGTACAAACAACCAACTGCCACAAAACCGTACATTTTGAATGTGTAGTTGAATACCTGCTCATCGAGCACCTCATTGGCTGATCATTCCATGGCACTACCAAAATTACATTTGAACACATTTTCTCAACTGTAAAACACTCCCTTCTATGGGTTATTTAACAACTCTGGGCTTAACGGTTAGGTAACCTACTTTGGATAATGCGAAATACGGTAAATACAAAAATTAGTGCAATGAAACTAAGCAACCAGTATTGTCTAAAATACAGCCATAACAGTACTTTTTTTTTTTTTTAGTAATGCCAATGCAATAGGTCTCGCTTTTGCGAGAGTTTAAGCTATTAGCATTGTAAATGACAATGCCTTTTATTTATGTTTTAAAAACCAAAACATCAATAAAAGGCATTGTCATTTACAATGCCAGTAGCTCAAACTTGCGAAAATGCGAGACCTATTGCATTGCAAATGCTTGTTTTAATACAGCCCATTTTCCTTAAAGAAAAATGGTATGTGCTCAAAAAAAATTAAAAGTTTCCTTTTCATTTTTTAAGAGTAGGCAGTAGTCTGTGGGACCACTGCCTGCTCTTAAAAAATGCTTTTACAAATATTCACAAAGAGGAAGGGGTCCTTTGGGGACCACCACCAATTTGAAATTGGCAGTATATTGCAAATGTTTTGCAACCGCATTTCGGTCGCAAAACATTCACACATACCACTGAGATTCGGTATTCGGAAGGGATGCCCCAAACACTCCCCTTCCTAATACCGAATCGCAAACCCAATTTGCGATTCGGTAATATGTTACTGAATCGCTAATAGGGCTTTCTACATCCTCAAAAGTTCTTTGCATTCGCAACTAGGCCAATCCTGCAAATCGTCCTGGTTTGCGACCAGCAAAACGGTTTGCACATGTGGTCCATAGTTTCCCTCTTGCGTCAGAACCAACTGAAGTCCACAAACCTGCAGGACCTCAAGCGATTACTAGCCTTCTTGTTCAAATATGCGGCAAGTGCTTCAGATTACCTTAACAAAGTTGAGGGGGTGCGGCTACAACATGTAAACTTGCATACACACATCTGCTAATAATTGATGTTTGTTGTTTCCTGTAGGACTAATAAATATGCCAAAGTTGGTTTATGATAATATGAAATATTTCAGATTTCAATACATTTCTTGATTTTTATAGGCAACTACAAGTGCCTCTAAACGTATACAGACGGAGGTCTATATTTTAGCTGGATGTACATATGCATGCAATCAAAATGTAGACATTTAAAATGAAGGTATCCAGTGGCTGGCGTGGGCTGGCCCATTGGTCTATTCTGTGTGCAGTGGTGGGAGTGAGCATCATCTAAGTGAAAATTTAACAGACCTTTAGATAAAGATGGTAGACTAAAAGCTCCTTATAGGTATATATTTTTATTATGATTTTTTTTCGAAAACATGCAGCTGGCCACTTTCAGTAAATGTCTTGATTACTATAGGACTCTTGTGATGTCATCAGAGTATACAAACGCATAGCAGTCACTGGTAAATCCACGTGCCTTCAACCTTATTTTAGCAAACTAGTTTTTGAGTGGCAGTATACATGTGTGCAATAATTGTAGTTACATATATTGAAGGCAACGGCCCTAAGATGTATGCGTATACTAAAGTAAGTATTGACATCCTACTACACAGAGGTGATAGCATCATTGGTAAATCCAAGTATGTTCAAATTTCTCTCTCAGCTCTCATTCCCTCTCCTTCTTCTATCACTCCTCTTCTCTCTCACTTCTAAAGCACCCACTGTGTCTGCTGAAAGTATCCCTGGGGAAATGTAGAAAGTGGCAATGGTGTCAGAAGTGTGCCTTTGCTTTCAGAAAACAGCCTCCAATGGCTCCACCGTGGGGGCAATGCCTGCTGCAATAATTGGGCATGCACCCTGAATAATGTATGAAACCACGTTCTGCACCCCCTGCACCTCATGCATCAGGTAATCTGAAAACTAGGGCAGCACCCCAAAGAAGCATTAGCTGAATCCAGTTTAGTATTGATCAAGGACCCAACAAATCAATAAAAAGAAGGCATTGCTTAAACTGTTGTAGGCTAGTATAGGGTGACTTCAACACTGAACTAATGCGTGCAACAAAGCTTATTTCAGCCTTCCATATATCCTTCAGATATGTTAGGAGTTAAGGGGGGGGATTATTTTAGTCTAAATCGCTCTATGGCCCTTTAACAAGTACACTGGTGTCTTATCTGCCCGGGAATGAAACAATAATCCTTTAGCCCTGCTTGCTGTAAATAGTGGTTTAATAAAGATGTTGACTAATAAAGGAGATTCTGACCCAAAACACAGATTACTGGAAAGGACATGCTTGACCCATTGTGCCCTATACAGTGCTTAATTTGTACAAGCCCAGAGTTTACTACCGCTCTATCGAAGGCTGTGTTATCTTGATTCCCCCTTTGGACCTATGAATCCCCCACCAAACACTACCTGCCTCTACATCTCTTTTTCATCCATGCTTTTTTATCCTTTTCACTGTTTTCCACCTTTCACTCCTTCCTTCTTTCCCCCATTTGGGTTTTTCTCTCTCTAGCTCTGGATCAAAGTCTGCTGAGAAAGTGCTAGTCCCGCCAAAAAGTTTACGTGGGCCCCACCTGCAACCACCGGTTCAAATTATGCACTAGCTTTATTTGATAAAATTATCTTGCTGCCATGTACAAAATGCTGACCAGTGTTTTAGAAAGGTTCAAAATCAGCATAGGCCTGTATTTCATGGGGATTGGGAGAAGGTGTTCTGCGAAGTGACATATTTTCTCCGAGGTGAAATAAAAAAAAAAAAAGAAAATGTGTTTTTTCAGAATAATGCTGTGCATAATTTAGTACAAAGTTTGCCGTGGTGTTTTTTTTCCTGGCGTACGCATAATGGGCCATTTTCATAGACATATCAGGATTCTGTGCATTTCCAGGGATTATGCTAATCTTTGAAAATGTACAAATCAATGCAAATCATAGATGCCTATGGCTTAAGGATTTATTCATAGTTTGTGATTCATGTCTTTAAAGAGCTAGAAAGTCTTTCATTGACTCAGAAATTTCATGCACTGAACAATAGTTAAACAGTTCTAAAAATGGGCCGATTCTTGCATCAAACCATGTGAGCAGGTTATAAGAAAGTGCATTTCAAAACCAATATTTAGGGCTGATTCGAGAGAAATGCAATAGCGGACCCTTTGCACTGCCTGCTGGTGGACCCAAGATTAGCCATTAGAAGCAGGAAATATGAATGAGGTAAGAGGCAAGATGGGCCTCAGTGACCGCCTCCTACAAAGCACTTGGCAGGTCACAGGGTGAGGTGCAGAAATAAAGTATTGTAACTACGATGCTTAGTGCAATGGACGCCCCTGAGTGGATTGGGGGCTTAAGCCAGAGAGTGGCTGAAAAAGAACAAAACATTTTCATCCAAACTCCTTCAAGTAAATACATATAAGAAATAACGCAATCAATGGGTACTACGTTCTTTTATATTAGAACATTGGAATGTGGAGCACTCCATTGAAGACAATGGAGTGCTCCGTGCTTCTACGGGCCGGTAAAGGCCCGCAAAGCAACATTCCAATGTTGTTTTCACAAAGGCCTCTCGGAGCCCGAGGGGATTTAAATCCCCTCGAACTCCGAGAGGCCTTTGTTTTATTTATTAGAACATTCTGCCCTCTCGGGGCAGAATGTTCTAATAGCCTTATAGCCCTTCGTAGCTGGGCTATCCCGGCTATTAGAACATTGGAATGTTGGGAGCTCCACTGAAGACAATGGAGTAGCTCTGGGCTTATAATGGCTAGTATAAGCCCAGCACTCCAACATTCCAATGTTTGTCTTTTTGTTTCTCCATTTTTAATTTAGAACATTCTACCCTTAGTGGGTGGAATGTGCTAATAGCCTTATAGCCCTTCTGCCTCAGGCTATACAAGTTGCTAAAGGCCCTCTCCCACGCTATAGGCCCGAGCCGCAGGCTCGGGCCTATAACTCAGGATCAGGGCCTTTAACAACTGGTATAGCCCTCGGCAGCGGGCTATCAGGCTATATTAGAACATTGGAATGTTGGGAGCTCCATTGAAGACAATGGAGTAGCTCTGGGCTTATAATGGCTGGTATAAGCCCAGCACTCAAATAATCCAATGTTTGTCTTTTTGTTTCTCCATTTTTAATTTAGAACATTCTACCCTTAGTGGGTGGAATGTTCTAATAGCTTATAGCCCTTCTGCCTCAGGCTATACCAGTTGTTAAAGGCCCTCTCCCTCGTTATAGGCCCTCGCCTGCGGCTCGGGCCTATAACTCGGGATCAGGGCCTTTAACAACTGGTATAGCCCTCGGCAGCGGGCTATAAGGCTACATTAAAGTCCCGCTCCCTTGTTAACCCCTTCGATGCTCATGACGGAATGGTTCCGTCATGAGCATCGGTGCTCCTGTGCTCATGACGGAACCATTCCGTCATGAGGACAGGGGCATGAAATCCCTCTGCTGCAGACAGCAGAGGGATTTCTTTCTCTCCCTATGCCTCGGGAGCTGGGGAAGAGCTTCCCAGCTCCCGAGGCCCTCCTGGTTTCTGTGAAATAACGATCAGCGCGCACGTCGCGCTGTCGTCATTTCACAGAAACCAAACTGAAATGAGCCTTTAGGCTCATTTCAGTTTCACTCTACGTGCTCAGGGGGCTATCTCAGCCCACTGACCACGTAGAAAGACGGGAGAGGTATCATTAGAAAGGGGAGAATCTCCCCTTTCCAATGGTACCCACTGGCGTAGCAAGGGGGGGCGGAGGGGGCGGTGCGCCCCGGGCAGCATGAGTTTCGGGGGCGGCGGCGGCCGCAAAAATCATCGCCAGCACCCCCTCCCCTCAGCGCGGCGGCAAAAGGCAGGGACCGCCACGGGCGGCAGAGTGCCTAGCTACGCCACTGCTGGTACCCCTCCCCAGTGGATCCCTGCTTGGGGATCACCCCAGGAGGGTGATCCCCAAGCAGGGATCCACCCACTAAGACACCAGGGAGGGGGGAGCGGCCCCTTGGGCAAGGGCTTTTGCTCCCCTATCAAATTGGCAATATTCAGTCTTTCTGCCCCCTGGGGGCAGATGGGGGCAGTAACCCCAATCTGCCCCCCGGGGGGCAGAAGCCCACTTGATACCAGGGATTTTTTTGTCGCCATAATTATTTAGGGTGGGGGCTGCCCAAAACGGGCACGCCAATGCCCCCACCCCCCCACCACAATTACAGCCTTTCTGCCCCCCCGGGGGGCAGAAAGCCCACTAGACGCCAGGGATTTTTTTGGGGGCAATTTAATTAGGGTGGGGGCTGCCCAAAACGGGCATGCAAATGCCTCCAACCCCCCACCACAATTACAGCCTTTCTGCCCCCCCGGGGGGGGCAGAAAGCCCACTAAACGCCAGGGATTTTTTTTGGGCGCAATTGTTTGTAGGGTGGGGGCTGCCCAAAATGGGCATGCCAATGCTCCCACCCCCACCACAATTACAGCCTTTCTGCCCCCCCTGGGGGGAAGATGGGGGAAGTAGCCCCCAATCTGCACCCCGGGGGGGCAGAAAGCCCACTAGACGCCAGGGATTTTTTTGGGGGCAATTTAGTTAGGGTGGGGCTGCCCAAAACGGGCATGCAAATGCCCCCACTCCCCCACCACAATTACAGCCTTTCTGCCCCCCCGGGGGCAAAAAGCCCACTAGACGCCAGGGATTTTTTGGGGGGCAATTTGAATTAGGGTGGGGGCTGCCCAAAACGGGCATGCCAATGCCCCCACCCCACGCCGGCAAAATTTCCAGTCTTTCTGCCCCCCTGGGGGGCATATGGGGGCAGTAGCCCCCAATCTGCCTCCCCCCAGAGGGGCAGAAAGCCCACTAGAAACCAGGGATTTTTTTTATTCGTGTAGTTGTGGGGGCTGCCCAAAATGGGCATGACAATACCCCCACACCTCCCCCAGAGAAATTCCAGTCTTTCTGCCCCCCACGGTGGAATCACCGTGCCGGCACATATGTACTACCCCACAGCGTTCCCCTCAGTCTCCCGAGTAAAATGATACCTCACTTGTGTGGGTGGGGCAAGGGCCTGTCACTGGGAAGAACCCAAGACATAGGGATTAAGGGTATAGCACCGAGAATTCTAAGTGCTAAATTTTTTTTTAAATACGTTTTTAGCCAATTCTGCATTAGTCACCCACGCAAGTGAGGTATCATTTTACTCGGGACACTAAGGAGAATGCTGTGGGGTAGGACATTTGTGCCGACACGGTGATTCCACACAAAAATATGTGGAAAATGTGTTTTTTTCAGCTAAATTTGAGGTTTGCAGGGGATTCTGGATGGAATGGAATGGAAAGATTTTTATATAGCGCATGGCTAGCCGGGAGCATCCCAGCGCTGAAGTGGTTACTAGAGTTGGACAGGACCCTTTACGGAAAGAGCCACATCTTTAATTGTTTCCGGAATATTAAATGGTTGGGTTCCCTATGAAGATGCAGCGGCACTTTTGGCTTTCTTAATCCTAGGTACCGCTGCTAGGTACAGCTCATCAGAGCGGAGACTTCTGTTGGCCTTGTAGGGGCGCATCATGGTTTTAATAATAGGAGGTCCAGACCCTCCTAGAGCCTTATGAGCAACACAGAGGGCTTTAATATTTATTTTCTCCTGTACCGGTAACCAATGGAGGGCGCGTAGTGCTGGCTTTGCCGAGCAGTGGTTGTGGGTTCCCATGAGCAGTCTTGCAGCAGAGTTTTGTACAATCTGCAATTTTGTTGTGACTGCATTTGGGGCACCCAGGTAAAGGGCATTACAATAATCTAACCTCGAGATGATGAGCGCTTGAACCAGCGTTTTTTTTGCTTGGTCTGGTAGGAGGGGCAGCACTTTGCGGATCATTCTTAGCATGCCATAACAAGAAGCAGCGGTCTTCCTGGCTTGGACTTTAAAAGTAAGATCTTGATCCAGCCAGACACCCAGGCTTTTTATCTCAGTTTTAGTGCTAGGTGCCGGACCAATGCACGTTGGCCACATGGTGTTGGATTTAAAATTTAGCTGGTTGCCAAGCAACATGAGCTTTGTTTTATCACCGTTAGGTTTTAAGTGGGACATGCTCATCCACTTGTTAACTTCCTCCAGACAGGCATGGAGATCGGAGGATGTATGGTCGGCCTGGGTTAACGACACAACTAGCTGGGTGTTGGGAAACGTTGGGGGATCCACGCAAGCCATACCTCACTGGACTCCCCAGGGTGTCTAGTTTTCAGAAATGTGTGGGTTTGGTAGGTTTCCCTAGATGGCGGCGAGCCTGGGGCCAAAACCCCAGGTGCCCCCCCCCCAAAACCAGGTAGTTTTGTTATAGGTAACTTTGAAGTCTCCACAGTACGATTTGGGCCACTTCCTGTTGCAGCCACTATGCCTACCCACACAAGTGAGGTACCATTTTTATTGGGAGACCTGGGGGAACGCTGGGTGGTAGGAAATTTGTGGATCCACGCAGATTCCAGAACTTTCCCACACAGAAATTTGAGAAAAAAGTGATTTTTTTCAGCTAAATTTGAGGTTTGCAGGGGATTCTGGGTAGGAAAACGTTGGGGGATTCACGCAAGCCACACGTCATTGGACTCCCCAGGGTGTCTAGTTTTCAGAAATGTGTGGGTTTGGTAGTTTCCCAAGATGGCCGCCGAGCCCGGAGCCAAAAACCCAGGTGACCCCCTTGCAAAACCAGGTTGGTTTGTGATAGGTAATTTTGATGTCGCCTCAATAGGTTTTGGGCCCTTGCCTGTCGCGGGTCCGTGACCCACCCACGCGAGTGAGGTACCATTTTTATCGGGAGACCTGGGGGAACGCTGGGTGGGAGGAAATTTGTGGATCCACACAGATTCCAGAACTTTCCCACACAGAAATTTGAGAAAAAAGTAATTTATTCAGTGAAATTTGAGGTTTGCAGGGGATTCTGGGTAGGAGAATGTTGGGAGACCCCCGCAAGCCATACCTCGCTGGACCCCCCCGGGTGTCTAGTTTCCAGAAATGTGTGGGTTTGGTAGGTTTCCATAGATGGCCGCCGAGCCACGGGCCAAAAACGTATGGGAACCCCCTTGCAAAACCAGGTTGGTTTGTGATAGGTAATTTTGATGTCGCCTCAATAGGTTTTGGGCCCTTGCCTGTCGCGGGTCCTTGACCCACCCCCACAAGCGAGGTACCATTTTTCTCGGAAGACTTTGGGGAACGCAGGGTGGGTGGAAATTTGTGGATCCACGCAGATTCCAGAACTTTCCACCACAGAAATGTGAGGAAAATGTGGTTTTTTGGACAATTTTTTAGGTTTGCAAGGGATTCTGGGTAACAGAACGTGGTTAGAGCCAGTCAAGTCACCCCATCCTGGATTCCCCTGGGTGTCTAGTTTTCAAAAATGTATAGGTTTGCTTGGTTTCCCTAGGTGCCGGCAGAGCTATGGTTCAAAAACTACAGCTAGGCACTTTGCCAAAAAAGGGTCATTTTTCACTGTGAAATTGTGGTGTGTCCACGTTGCGTTTTGCACCGTTTCCTGTCGCAGGCACTAGACATACCCACACAAGTGAGGTACCATTTTTCTCGGAAGACTTTGGGGAACGTGGGGTGGGTGGAAATTTGTGGATCCATGCAGATTCCAGAACTTTGCACCACAGAAATGTGAGGAAAATGTGTTTTTTTTGACAATTTCTTAGGTTTGCAAGGGATTCTGGGTAACAGAACCTGGTGAGAGGCAGTCAAGTCACCCCATCCTGGATTCCCCTGGGTGTCTAGTTTTCAAAAATGTATAGGTTTGCTAGGTTTCCCTAGGTGCCGGCAGAGCTAGGGTTCAAAAACTACAACTAGGCACTTTGCCAAAAAAGGGTCATTTTTCACTGTGAAATTGTGGTGTGTCCACGTTGCGTTTTGCGCCGTTTCCTGTCACGGGCACTAGGCCTACCCACACAAGTGAGGTACCATTTTTCCAGGAAGACTTTGGGGAACGCGGGATGGGTGGAAATTTGTGGATCCATGCAGATTCCAGAACTTTCCACCACAGAAATGTGAGGAAATTCTTTTGTTTTGACAATTTTTTAGGTTTGCAAGGGATTCTGGGTAACAGAGCCTGGTGGGAGCCAGTCAAGTCACCCCATCCTGGATTCCCCTGGGTGTCTAGTTTTCAAAAATGTATATGTTTGCTAGGTTTTCCTAGGTGCCGGCAGAGCTAGGGTTCCAAAACTACAGCTAGGCACTTTGCCAAAAAAGGGTCATTTTTCACTGTGAAATTGTGGTGTGTCCACGTTGCGTTTTGCACCAATTCCTGTCGCAGGCACTAGACCTACCCACACAAGTGAGGTACCATTTTTCTCGGAAGACTTTGGGGAACGCGAGGTGGGTGGAAATTTGTGGATCCACTCAGAATCCAGAACTTTCCACCACAGAAATGTGAGAAAATTGTGGGGTTTTTGACAATTGTTTAGGTTTGCAAGGGATTCTGGGTAACAGAACCTGGTGAGAGGCAGTCAAGTCACCCCATCCTGGATTCCCCTGGGTGTCTAGTTTTCAAAAATGTATAGGTTTGCTAGGTTTCCCTAGGTGCCGGCAGAGCTAGATTAAAAAACTACAGCTAGGCACCTTGCCAAAAAAGGGTCATTTTTCACTGTGAAGTTGTGGTGTATCCACGTTGCGTTTTGTGCCATTTCCTGTCGCAGGCACTAGGCCTACCCACACAAGTGAGGTACCATTTTTCTCGGAAGACTTTGGAGAACGCGGGGTGGGTGGAAATTTGTGGATCCACGCAGATTCCAGAACTTTCCACCACAGAAATGTGAGGAAAATGTGGTTTTTTTGACAATTGTTTAGGTTTGCAAGGGATTCTGGGTAACAGAGCCTGGTGGGAGCCAGTCAAGTAACCCCATCCTGGATTCCCGTGGGTGTCTAGTTTTCAAAATGTATAGGTTTGCTAGGTTTCCCTAGGTGCCGGCAGAGCTAGGGTTCAAAAACTACAGCTAGGCACTTTGCCAAAAAAGGGTCATTTTTCACTGTGAAATTGTGGTGTGTCCACGTTGCGTTTTGCGCCGGTTCCTGTCGTGGAAACTAGGCCTACCCACACAAGTGAGGTACCATTTTTCTCGGAAGACTTTGGGGAACGCGGGGTGGGTGGAAATTTGTGGATCCACGCAGATTCCAGAACTTTCCACCACAGAAATGTGAGGAAAATTTGGGTTTTTTTACAATGTTTTAGGTTTGCAAGGGATTCTGGGTAACAGAACCTGGTGAGAGCCAGTCAAGTCACCCCATCTTGGATTCCCCTGGGTGTCTAGTTTTCAAAAATGTATAGGTTTGCTAGGTTTCCCTAGGTGCCGGCAGAGCTAGGGTTCAAAAACTACAGCTAGGCACTTTGCAAGAAAAGGGTAATTTTTCATTGTGAAAATGTGGTGTGTTCATGTTGCATTTTGAGCAGTTTCCTGTTGTGGGCACTATGCCTACCCACACAAGTGAGGTACCATTTTTATCTGGAGACTTAGGGTAATTCAGTTTTGTAAAGCAACTGTTATTACCTATTGACTTTCGATGCATTTCTGCCTTCCAAATGAAAGACAATGTGTAAAAGAAGTCATTTTGAAAAATGACCGATAATTCTCATGCTAGTATGAGTATTCCCAATTTCGGAAATGTGCAAATATCTACTGTTTCTAAACGCTATGGGGCATATTAGCAAGATGTCCTGCACATCTAACCTGGGCTTCTATTGGAATTCTATAACGCATATTAGCAAGCCCATTATCGCCGTTTTAGCGGCAGTTTCCTGCCGCTAAAACGGCGATAATTTTATCGCCGGTCTTGCTAATATGCCCCTATATTTTGTTCCCATTTCAGAAATACATAGGTGTCTTTCATACCGATTTTTCCATGTATACATTTTCCCAGAATATTTGCTATATACCCGGTACATAATAAAAAACCATTGCAAGTTGCTGCTCAGTTTTTGGCTCTGGGTTCGTCGGGTTCTTGGTGAACCTACAAGTCCTATATATCCCCACAACCAGTAAGGTCCAGCGGATGTAACGGTATATTGCTTTCAAAGAGCTGTCATAATTAGAAGAAGTTACAGGTGAAAACGTTGCAACAAAAGGCTGTTTTTTTCAACTAATTTTCAATTTTTCCTATATTTAACTGATGGATCTACATAAATGACCCCTTGCTGAATTCAGAAGTTTGTCTACTTTTCTAAAATGTATAGTTTCCCAGGATCCATTATTGCTTTCATACCAATTTCTACCATTAACTGGAAGGAGGTTGAAAGCACAAAAAATAGCAAAAATAGGCTATGTCCCAGAAAAATGCCAAAACTGTGTAAAACATTTTGGTTTTCTCACAAAAGTCTGTCATTCCCTAAAAGCTGGGAAAATGGTGATTTCAGCCCCACAAACCCTTTTTGATACCATTTGCAGGGAAAACCCAGACGCTTTCATTTGCAGCACTTTTTTCCCATTTTTCCCCCAAAAAACAAAATTTAGCTGTATTTTGGCTAATTTCTGGCTCCCCTCCAGGGGAATCCACAAACCCTGGGTACCTTTAGAATCCCCATGATGTTGGAAGAAAAGGACGCAAATTTGGCGTGGATACCTTATGTGGTCAAAATGTTACAGGGGCCTAAGCGCGAACTACCCCAAATAGCCCAAAAAAGGCTTAGCACAGGGGGGGGAAAGGCCTAGCAGCGAAGGGGTTAAAGTCCCTCACCTTCGGCTCGGGCCTTTAACGCTGGAGGGGGCCTTTAATAGCCGGTATAGCCCGCTACGGCGGGCTATAAGGCTATATTATGACATCTCGATTGGTTAATATGATCATTGAAGACATCTCTGTGTGTAAGCAAACAGTCACAGGCAGGGCCGGCTATCTCAGAACTGTTCGTAGTTGGTGCACTGCGGAATAGTGACGTGTAATTATAGTGCTTTAAGGTCCCAGTCGGAGACTAAAAGCACTGTTAATTGTATTGTATTGTATATAGAATTTATAGAGCGCACTGCGACCCCACGGGTATCCTGGCGCTTGAGCACATAGGTCAGTTATCTTAGAATATAGGGACAGTTGAAAAAAACACTATATTATACCCTGGGAAAGAGCCAGGTCTTCAATTTCTTTCTGAAAGACAATAGATCATCTATCTGTCTAAGTTCGGTTGGTAATTTGTTCCACGCCGAAGCTGCTGCAACGCAGAAAGCTCTTCCACCAGATCTGACTTTTCTGAACCTAGGCACTCTCACCAGTTTTGCTGAGGAGGAGCGAAGATTGCGTAGAGGAACATACCATTCAAATCTACTTTGTAAGGGCTTGGGCCCAATGCCATGTAGAGCTTTAAAAACTATACACATGGATTTAAATTGCACCCTCTGTACAACTGGGAGCCAGTGGAGCTCAGCCAGGGCCTGAGAAAGAGACGACTGGCGAGGTCTCATAAGTGCCAGCTTGGCTGCCATTGACTGAATTCTCTGGAGTTTCTCCATCAAATATTTGGGAGACTCCAGCAGTAGGGCGTTGCAATAATCCAGTTGGCTAAGGATAATACTTCTCACTATCAGTGGCCTGGTATACTTAGGCAACAGTGGGAGAATTCTACGTAACACCCTCAGCAGGGCAAAGCATTTTCCAACTGTCTGATTCACTTGGGACTCAAGGCTTAATTTACCATCAAAACTGATACCTAAATTACGAACCACATTTGTCGGGGTCAAAGGGGCTGTCACTGGTAGTGGCCAGAACCCCGTGGGTAGTGAGTAAGGAACCTTCCCCACCGAACAGCACAGAATCTCAGTTTTCTCTCCATTGAATTGCAAATAATTATTTTGAAGCCAAAGAGCCGTATCTTGCATACAATTATGAAATTTTTCAAGTGAAGTTGCCTGACAACCTTCCAGAGATAAAATCAACTGGGTGTCATCAGCATAGTTCACTAAGCTAATGTTATGTGACTTAATAACAGTCACCAGTGGCTTCATATAAATATTAAACAGGATGGGGCTGATTGCAGATCCCTGTGGTACCCCATGTAGAACTTTCCTATACATGGATTGATACGGGGGAGAGCAACCGCCTGTTCTCTGTCTGAGAGGTAGGATTGAAACCACTTCAGTGCCAATCCACTCACACCTATTCTAGCAAGCCTATCCAAGAGTACCGCATGGTTAACCGTATCAAATGCGGCGGACAAGTCCAACAAAATCAAGATGGAGGCTTGTCCCCTGTCCGCCCGCATTCGAAGATCATCTAATACGGTCACCAAGGCAGTCTCTGTCCCATGTCCAGGACGAAAGCCAAACTGCACATCCTCCAGTTTATCATTGGCTTCTAGGAACTGAGAAAGTTCCCTACTAACCAATTTTTCGATGATTTTCACTGGGTAAGGCAGCAATGAAATAGGCCTGTAATTCTTCGGGCATGCTGGATCTAATGAATCTTTTTTTAAGAGTGGTGTGATCAGTGCTTTTTTCCAACTTACTGGTACCACTCCACTCTCCAAAGACTGCATACAGATCAGCCTAAGTACCGGGAGAAGTTTAACTCCTAAGGTTTTCCATAATTTATGAGGTAATGGGTCCAAAGGAGAGCCTGAAGACACACTTACAGCTAGTTTAATAAAATCATCCACTTGTAATGTTGGAAATTGATCAAAAGCGACTGCAGTCTCAGTAATTTCCCATTCATATTCCTGGGAGATGCAGTGATTCTTAGATATCCCATTCTGGGTATCCTGTGTAGGTGCATTGCTGGATTGTAGCCCTTTAATAATTTTGCTAATCTTTTCTTCAAAAAACATAGCTAGCCCATCACAGAGAATCTGTGTTGGGACAATTTCCTTTTTGTGCAGGTAGGATTAGTGATATCATTTACTATTTTAAATATGCCCTTAGCACTATTAGAAGATTTCAAAATAATATCAGCAAAGTATTCAGCTTTTGTTGTAGATACTTCTTTTTTGTAAATAGATATCATTTCCTTCCAAATTTTTTTATCCTCCCCTATGTAGGTTTTCCTCCAACTCCTTTCTGCCAACTTACAATCCTTTTTCAAATGTTTTAGTTTGTCATTATACCAGGGGGCTGAGGGTCTATCCCTCTTTTTGATAGTTTTTAGGGGTACTAACTGGTCAAGTTGTGTAGTAATTTGATTACAAAAGTTCAAATAGTTTTCGTCCACCTGTTTACCTGCATCGAACGTCTCATGAATGTGGAACTCAGGTAATGGCATTGTTACATCAGCCAGTCTTCTCCAATCTCTGCCTCTAAAAGTCTTATTTTGCGTCGGGGTAGTTATGCTAGGTTTCGGGCAAACAATTCTGAATTGTACTAAATAATGGTCAGTCCAATCTACCGGCAGGATTGTTCCGATCTCAATTAAATCTTTGTCAGCGAAGATCAGATCCAGTACATGTCCCCCTCTATGAGTAGGTTCTCTAACCCACTGTACCATGTTCATATTTCCACATGTCTGAAGGAGATTATGATATCCAGAATCTAGGCTTCCATTGAGCCATAAATTAAAATCTCCTAGAAAGAGAGGTCTAGAGTGGGTTAACGCCATATTACTCAGAACATCTGCCAAGGCGCTTTGCTGTAGGGGGCTAGCTACTCCAGGTGGTCTGTAACAGACTATACCCGTTACTACATGCCCCTTTGAATCCCGAAGGGCAAAACCTAAAAGTTCAGAGCCACTTACTTCGTCGATATCGACTGAAATGAAGTCCCATTTATCTTTAAAAAAGATACCAACCCCTCCACCTTTCCCAGTCTGCCTAGGTTTATGTATGTAAGTCATTATTTTAAAATTACATTACGAAGTATAAGATAGGCTGTCCCAAACTGTGCAAAGAGATTTAAGGGCAGATTCTAAGTTTTCATCCAAAGCAGCAGCCAACCAAAGTTGCTGCACTATGCTACATTGCGTGATAGGAAGAGCAGGACAGCACCATTTGAAAAAAGATATGGCGTTCCTGCCTTCTTCCCACATGCTGGCTCACAAATTGGCGTGCTAATGCCACACAGGCATCTTTGCACCATAGTGCATATGTGAATGCGTGCTTCCTAACGTACACTTTGTACTGGAAAGTTACTGGGGCATATTATCAAGGGCTCTATCGCCGCTTTAGCGGGACTTTTTCCCGCTAAAGCGGCGATAATTCTAACGCCCTATTAGCAAGCTGTCGCTAACTGCTGTTAGTGACAGCTTCTAGGCGATAGCGACCGGGTTGGGTGCCGCTTGCATGCCAGCGATATTTATCGCTAATGGCATGCAAAGTAGGCGTTCCCAACCTAAAAGCGACTGGAAACAGTCGCTAAGCTCGCTATCGCCTATTAGCGAGGCAGGGGAGGTGATTAACGAACCAGCGCTAAACACGTTTAGCGCTGGTTTGTTAACGCCTGGTCCAGACCTGACTTAGCCATGTAACCCAATGGGAGGTGGATTGCATGGCTAAATCCCCCTCGCCCTATCACCTAGCTAACACTGGTCACAGTGTGAATATCGCTTGTTTTCAAGCGATATTCACACTGTTCTCCAGGGTTTCTATCGCTTAGGAGATAAGCATTGCTGATAGCACGCTATCTCCGCGATAGAAACCTGCGATAGCTGGCGATAATTATCCAAGCGCTAACTGCGCTTAGCGATAATTATCGCCGGTTATTGCTAATAGGCCCCACTATCTTTTAAACGTTTCTCTCATTATACATGTGCTTTACAGTGCAGCACGCAAGCAATTTGGGAAAAGTTTGGAGAAATAAAAATATTTCTCCTTTTTAACTACTGTCTCGAGGAGGCCTTAGTTTTTGGTGGAAGTCCCTGACTACCTTTGTTAGTAAATTGGACTTTGCACCAAAACCACACAGTGGATGCCTCCTTGATGCAAAGCAGCACAAGCACTAATTTGCATAACTTTAGAGCTACTTCTCAGTGGAAATTAAGTTTTGTGTTGTAAAGTGATTCCCATTTCTAAACTTTGTACCACTATGTGCCACTTTGTACGGTGTAGAGTTTTAATAAATCAACCTCATTTGGTGTTTAAGACAAAGCATGTGTTCAAAAGATAGATTTTTAGTAATACACAACTAGACTGTACCTAATGAAAACCTTTTTTTTAAGTTGTCAATAGAAGTACACACAACAGAACTCAGCTGACAACACCCTTACATTACCTTTCAAAAGAATGAATTGTTGTCATCATGAAACCTCAAATGACTCCATCAAGTAAAGCCATAAACTATCTCCTAAGCACCTTTTAGATTTGCTGATGAACTCATTTTTGCACACATGTACAATTTTTTCAGAAGTTGTTATGTTATATTGTAGTAATTTGTATAATGCACTAATCACCCGAGAGGGTATCCAGGTGCTTGGGGAGGTGTGTAGGTGTGTGGTCCCCAAGGTGCTTATAAGAAGAACCAGATCTTCAACTTCTTGCAGAACTCAAGAAGTGAGGAGGAGGCTCTGATGTCTTGATGGAGGTCATTCCATCTCTTGGGTGGGATGTAGGAGAATGAACGATCTTCAGTTTTACTTTTGTGGATGCGTACGTGTCTGGCTGGTTGGTCAAAGTGTATGCGGCTGTCCAGGTATTCTGATCCTGTGTTGTGTACGGCTTTGCATATGTGCATTAGAATATTGAATTGGCTCGGCTTGTGAATGGAGAGTGTGATGTGGGTGCAGTGTGAGAGGTAGATTATGAATTCTGGATGCTCTGGAGTCTGTTTGGAGAGTCCAGCGTAGAGGGTGTTGCTCTAGGCCAGCTTGCTGGTGATGAGTGCTTGCGTGATGGTCCATCTGGTGTTGTGACGCAACCATTAGGAGATCATTTGCAGCATGCGTACGATGTGGAAGCAGGAGTTGCTCACAATGTTGACTTGAGCTGTCATGTTGAGCTTGTCATCTAGAATGATCCCTAGATTTCTTGCGTGGTCTCTGGGTTTAGGTGTGGGTTCTAGCTCCGAATGCCACCAGGTGGAGTTCCATGGGGAGGTCTTGTTGCCAAAGCCCAGTACTTCTGGCTTGTCAGAGCTGAATTTCAGGCAGATGGTTCCCATCCAGTCTGCTACCATGGTCATGCATTTGGTGAAGACGGTTCTGGTGGTGGTTGTCTTGTCCGTCAGGGAGAGGATGAGTTGGGTGTCATTTGCTTAGGAGATGACGGAGATGTCTTGTGATCTAAGATTGTTGGCGAGCGGTGTCATGTATAAGTTGAAAATGGTAGGCTGAGGGACCATCCCTGTAGGACTCCACATATCAGTTGTGAATGATGGCAGCCTGACCCTTTGAGTTCTTCCCGTGAGTAAGGAACAGATCCATTTGAGAGTGAATACTTGTATGCCATTCTCATGGAATCTTCTGATGAGGCTGTTGTGGAAGACAGCGTTGAAGGCCATGGAGAGGTCAAGCAGGATGAGGGCTGCTGTTTCTCCTCTTGTGCAGGATGATTCGAATGTCGTTGGTGGCCGTGATGAGCGCAGTTTCTGTGCTGTGGTTCTTTCTGAATCTTGATTGAGTGTTGTCTAGAAGATCATGATGTTCGAGGTGGCTTGTGAGTTGCTTGTTGATGGCCTTCTCAATCACTTTGGCTGGATAGAGGAGCAGGGAGATGGGTTGGAAGTTGCTGAGATGATTCGGGTTGGCTGTGGGCTTCCTGAGGAGGGCTTTGATTTCTGCAAGTTTCCATTCATCCAGGTAAGTGGCAGATGCAATGGAGGTGCTGATGATAGGGGTCCGGATGGTGCTGATTGGCGATGCTCCCAGGTTGTAGATGTGGTGGGGGAGTGGGTCCGCTGGGGCCCCTGAGTGAATGATCCACATGATTGCCACTGTGTCCTTTCTGATGTGGGTTGTCCATTTGGTCAGGTGACTGTCTTGGTTGGTGGTAGGTAGGTTAGCAATGAGTTCTCTGGGGTTGGGTTGGTGTGCGAATTTGCTGTAGATGTTTGCGATTTTGCTGTGGAGGAAATTGGATAGTTTGTCCCAGAGTTGTTGCGAGGCAGCATTATAGACAGTGGCTGAGGGCGAGTTGAAGACTCTTAACGATCAAGAAGATCTCTTTGCAGATGTGGGAGCTCCCCTTCATGGGGTTCACTATTGGTGCTGTGGCTGGCTCTCCATTTCCTTTCTAGTTGTTTACAGTGGCATTTGGTGTCATGGAGGTCTTCTGTGTACCAGCTCACCTGCTTGTTTGATATACTATGCTCGTAGGTACCATGGCAAGAAGACATGTTTCTTATTTTGCTGTCAGTCCTTCATTTGGTTTCACAGAGAAGAAGATACCCTACCTTTCTGCGTGAGGTTCCTAAAGGTTGGCATTATCCGTTCTTTAGCAGTTGTTTATAACAAAATATATGTGATCTGTTATTGTAAAATAAAAATGAAAATGGGAACATTATTTCCAATTGATTCCAAAAGTCATTTACAGGTAGATGAGGCTTTGTTTATTTTTCAGTGCCTCGTGCCTCTCATGTCTCATGATGTCAGTCTCTCTCTGTCTAATCAGTCCACTTGCAAGGGGTCCATAAATGACATGGACCATCATTGGGAAATTTTACGAGCGGAATTCCGCTCTGCACAATTATAAGAGATCTAGTGTTCCTGCACTTACATTTGCTGGGTATGGGATCAACAACACCATTTTACAGTCTGGAAAATCCAACAGGAAAAATTACAATGAGAAAAGGCT
The DNA here is from genome assembly GCA_963921515.1 of Calotriton arnoldi. NCBI lineage: Eukaryota > Metazoa > Chordata > Amphibia > Caudata > Salamandridae > Calotriton > Calotriton arnoldi. The sequence continues at coordinate 626,565 of CAWUFW010011073.1, forward strand.
GCAATATAGCTCGGACCACTTTTAGGACCCCTGCCCAAACTTCTGACAATATAGACAAGATCCTCCATTCCTTCCTTCAGCCCACCCTCTCCCTCCAACCAAATTACAATGGAATCCTGCATACTTTTACCACAGAACTCAGTACACCTTTTCAATATCCTGGAGAACAGGTGATAAATGTGTGTTTAAACCCCACAGAAAAGGGAAGACCTTGTGGACAATTTGGAGGTACCTTAGGAATATCCTGTTGAGGTCAGGTTAAGACTAACAGGGCTGCAGGCCCTTTACCTTTGTACGTAAAGAAATATATACAATTTTGCATTTAGCAAAACACAAAAATGATGTACAGACAAACACATAACAGACGTTGAATACACCACATAAATTTCAACAACGTATGCAGTACAAGTTGTCTTTTACTGCGCCTAAATTAACTTTTTTCAAATTCCATGTCTCAGAACGTCAACTCCTTAACTGTCCTTTTCCAGGCAGTCTCAAATCTCACCATTCTGCCCTATGACAAAATGACTGCCTCCCCAAGTTGTTTGTGACAATTTGGCTTCTTTTGTATGAGAAGATCAAGGTAATTCATGATTGTATTGCCCAGCTTCTTGTTTCATCCTGTCTCATGCAGCATGTTTACAAGCCTTTCCCTTTTTTTGTCACTCATCTCACAGCTCTCGCAATGATTAAGAAAGAAAATGTTTCCTCCTTGATTACCTCCCTGAAATCTGACTCCACAGATGATGACTGTCTAGTCTGTACTCTAAAACCTTTATCTGTGGTGGGTATACCTGCTTTTACCTTCACCCTTAATACCTCTTTTTATCTGGCAATGTCTCTAGTGGATGGAAAAATGGGAATGCCAAACCCCTTCGAAAGAAGCCAATTTTGAACACCAGTGCAGAGGCTAACTAATGTCTCAGCTTTATTTTGTCAGCAGTCTCTGAAATTGGTGAGAACCTCCAGATCGCCGACTTTCTAAACATCTTATAGAACACCAGGAACTACGTGGCAGGCAGATGAGTTTAAAGCCTGGTATAGGCACGGAGACTGCCCCGGTGGCTGTATTGAACAATGACAGTCAAGATTTCCACCTGCCTCACCCTGCGGTTGTGTCGTTCTGTTACCTATAAACGAGGATCTTGATTAAACACCATCTTTTACCTCTGTGCTACTCGAGAGCTAGTGTTCATGGTACCATCATTTCTTGTTTGAACTATGCCAATGCTTACTACATTGGCCTTCCTGAATGAGCTATTTACAAGCCTAAATGCATTCAGAAAATGTCAGTGTGACGTCATGAATTTCAGGAACTTTGATAGGCTCTCAGAGACTCGTCATAAGTTGCACAGGTTGCTAGTTCTAGAAGGATTCATTATAAGGTGCTCTCCTTTGCCCAAAGAGCCTATTATGAAACATGCCCAGTGCTGCTTATGTAGTTGCTCCAAAGTCTAAGCGATTCCTTCATTTTGGTCTTTCATCCTGCTACCAGTCCTCGATTTAGAAAGACTCTTTTGTTGATTCCTCTATTTGGAATATGTTTTGCTTTGGGTTGCAAAAAAATAGAAGACTATCCTATGTTTGGGAAGACTGTTAAAATCCAATTATTTTATTGAAGTCCTTTCTATCTTTTCTTATGGTATTTGTTTAGTGCCAGGATGCCTTAGGAAGTTCTATGCACATTATAAGTAGCAATTCAGCCCAACCTGTATCTTGGATTTATAGGTTTTCAGTATATTTAGTGAGTTCCCTTAAGCACTCAATGCAGGGCTGATGGCAATTTTAGAAGAAATCAAGCAGAACTGATGGGTTGTGGCTCTTGTCCCCTGGTGATAGAGCATTGTCACCTGAGGGATAGCTCAGGTGTCTGATGCCTGACCTGTGTGCAGGCTGAGAGTTAGCTCAGCTATGTGTAGCCTGAACATATAATTAATGTCCAACCAGAGGCATACTTCTGCAGTCTAAAGCAAACAACCATATTATCATTTTCAGAACTGTAAGACAAATGTAGAATTTGCTTTGATGTATGCTCTGTGTGGTTTTCCTCCTGGATGGGGTCTATGCAAAGGCAGTACATTAGCACTTATGTAGGCATTGCAGCTGTGTCTTACCTCTTCAAAATAGTGTAGTTTAGCAGCAAAATGCTCACAAAAACGTATTCTGCTGCCAAACTTAGCCTCAGGCTGGGCCTTTCAAGAGCAGCATCATTCTGATATATGTATAATAGGTGACCAATGCAAAAGTATTGCTTAATACTCGGTCTTGGTCCACTCTCTCCCCGCAGCTCCGCTGTGCCATCTCTTGCCTCCAGACCCCGACCTCCTCCTTGGGAGGTTCGAGGCTGCTGTCCGTTCCTGCGCCTGCTGCCCACTCCAACTGGGACCAGACTGCCTGCAACCACCATAACCTTTCTCAGCCGTTTTTTTTCTTCTTAATTTTTCCCTGTTGTGCCACTGTTATTGTGCCCATCTGTGTCTTGCTCTAATTCCATCAGTTTTTATTTTCTCGTGCCTGCCTGTTCCTTTCACCGCTGCTGCCCCTGCTGCCCCTCCCCCCGGTATTCCCCCCCGGAATTCCCCCCCCGGAATTCCCCTGCTCCCGCCTCCCATCCTCTCCTCCCTCCCACCTCCCCTACTTAATGGCAGCCGGCGCGCCGAAGGCACGCCAAAGGCAAGCCCGTCTGCGCCCATCCGCGACCCGACCGCGGCCAGCGCCAGGAGCCCTGGACCTCCCACTACCCATCGCTACGACACCACCACCCTCCTCGCACTCAACCCTGGAAGACTTAGAGAATGCCAACAGGCCTCGCCGAACACGACCCACGACCAGTTCTCCTGCCTCCACTGCCGCCAGACCCTCACCGCCACCCCGGCCTCCAACACCGCCGACGCCAGCACCGGCGACACCCTAAAATGCATCCTCCTCAACGTACGCTCCGTACACAAACACGCCATGGAAATCTGGAACCTACTCGACTCTCTCTCGCCTGACATCGCCTTCTTCACAGAGACCTGGACCAACGCATCCTCCGCCCCCGACATCAGCACCGCCATCCCAGACGGATACAAGATCCAGAGCAAAGACCGCCACAACTACCCAGGAGGGGGCCTCGCCATCGCCCACAAGAGCACCCTCCGCCTCACCACCTCCAGCGAAGACTTCCCCTCTGCCGAACACCTGCACTTCCAGATCCAGACCACCCCCAAAGCCACACTCCGGGGAACCCTCATCTACAGACCCCCCGGCCCCCAAACACCCTTCGCCACCACCATCACCGACTTCATCGCACCCCACGCCATCGCCTCAACAAACTACATACTCATTGGAGACTTGAACTTCTACCTCGACAACCCCAGCGACCCCAACTCCATTATCCTTCGTGACAACCTCACCAGCATTGGACTTAAACAACTCGTCAACACACCGACCCACAGAGCAGGACACACCCTCGACCCCATCTTCACGGCAGGAAACAGCGTCCAATTCAGCCACACAACGCAGCCGCCATGGACCGACCACCACTGGGTACACTTCGCCATCAACTAACCCAAGGCACCCAAACCAGCCCCACGCCCACCTCGAAGGAACTGGAGCAAGGTTACCGACGAGCAACTTAACTCCACCCTCACCCGAGACAACCACACCTGGGCACCTGACGCAAACGACGCAGCCAGAGAACTACACCTGGATCTCCAACCTCGCAGACGAGCTCGCCCCGCTACACAACCCCGACAGACAACGCCCCAGGAAAGCCGCCTGGTTCACCACCGCTCTCCAAGAAGCCAGACGCAACTGCAGACACCTGGAGAAGAACTGGAGAAACACCAAGACAACCGAAAACCACACCACCTACAAGGACGCCATGACGGACTACCACAACCAGATCAGAGCCACCAAGAGGAACTTCAACCACAACAAAATCCTGGCCAACTCCACCAACTCCAAGGAACTTTTCAGTGTCATTCAAGAATTCACCAACTCACGCAGCGAAGCCACAGACATCACCCCATCCCAAGACCTCTGCGACAAGCTTGGAACCTATTTCCGCCTCAAGATCAAAAACCTCTACGACAACTTCATCGACCATCCACCAGGCGCCACAGACGGCCCCCTGCCCCCCAGAAAGACCAGCCAGCCCACCATCTCCAACTGGACACCGATCACTGCCGAAGACAACGCCTCGACCATGAAAAGCATTCACTCGGGGGCCCCCACCGATCTCTGCCCTCCTCACATCTACCACAGAACAGCGGCTGCCATCGCACCTGAACTACAACGCACCATCAACACCACCTTCTAAACTGGCACCTTCCCAGATGACTGGAAGCGTGCAGAAGTCAGACCCTTGCTCAAGAAGCCCACAACTGACCCCACCGACCTCAAGAACTATCGGCCCATCTCGCTCCTCCCCTTCGCAGCCAAAGTTGCAGAGAAAACAGTCAACAGGAAACTTACACGATTCATTGAAGAGAACGCCGTCCTCGAACCGTCCCAATCTGGATTACGAAGCAACCACAGCACAGAGACCGCCCTACTCACCGCCACAGACGACATCCGCACCCTCCTGGACCAAGGCCACTCCACAGCCCTCATCCTACTCGACCTATCAGCGGCCTTCGACACTGTCTCCCACCGCACACTAGTCGCCAGACTACCTGACGCAGGCATACAAGGAACAGCCCTAGACTGGATCCGATCATTCCTCACCGGAAGAAGCCAAAGGATCAGACTCCCACCCTTCTTCTCCAACCCCACGAAAATCACCTGCGGAGTCCCACATGGTTTATCACTGAGCCCCAGCCTCTTCAACATCTACATGGCCCCCCTCGCAGCCATCGTCCGACAACACAGCCTCAACTTCGTATCCTACACAGACGACACCCAGCTCATCCTCTCCCTCACCAAAGACCCCACCACTGCCAAACTCCACTTCCAGAAAGGAATGCAAGACGTCGCAGTCTGGATGACCAACACCTGCCTGAAGCTCAACGCCGAGAAGACAGAAGTCCTCGTCCTCGGTACCACCCCTTCTGCATGGGACAGCACCTTTGGCCGACCGCCCTCGGAAGCCCACCTACCCCCTCAGACCACGCCAAGAACCTCGGCATCGTACTCGACTCATCACTCACCATGAACCGACAGGTCAACGCCGTCACCTCCAGCTGCTTCAACACCCTCCGCATCCTCCGCAAGACCTTCAAGTGGATCCCCTGAGTCAAGGAAGACAGTCACCCACGCACTCATCACCAGCAGACTGGACTATGGAAACGCACTCTACGCCGGCATCAACAAGTCCCTACTCCGCAAACTCCAGACAATACAGAACACCGCCGCCAGACTCGTCCTCTGCATTTTCCCGACACGAACACATGAGCCAACACCTACGAAGTCTCCACTGGCTCCCAGTGGAGAAAAGAGTCACTTTCAAAATCCTCACTCACACCTACAAATGCCTACACAACAACGGACCCAAATACCTCAACGACAGAATCAATTTCCACGTACCCAAAAGAAACCTCCGATCTTCCAACCTCGCACTGGCCGAAACCCCACGCATCCACAGAGCCAGAGCAGGCAGAAGATCCTTCTCTCACATTGCAGCCAAGACCTGGAACGAGTTACTGGCAAACATCAGACACCTTCAGGAAGACCCTCAAGTCCTGGCTCTTCGGCTAAACAGATCTGCGGACCCCACCCCCTCAGCGTCTTGAGACCCTCACGGGTGAGTAGCGCGCTTACAATTCCCTGATTGATTGAATAAAAAATGACTTTGTGCACTACTTGTTGCAGTGTTACAATGACAAATGAGAAACCATGTTGTTTGCCTGGTGTCGCTCCTGTGCCCCATTCAGGATTGCTCCTTTTTAAACCCAGGCCAGGCTAATTGATATAATAAGTATAGACACTCAGGAACAACCATTATAGAGATTATTGTAATTCTTCTCAAAGGAATTTTGAGAAATGTTTATCAAATGTTTCACTTTATAATGGACATTGTCACTGCAGGATTTAAATGCAACATTTCTATGTTAGTGGATTTGACATTCTATGTACCGGGTTGTTCAGAACAGAATCGAAAGCATGGTTGTAATTATTATAGAAATATGCTATTAAGAGGCACAATTTCTGTTTCTATTGAAGTGACCTTTTTCCAGGACATTGACCATTAGTGACACATTGTATGTGTTCTGGATCTTGAAGGAACATTTCTATTCTTTGCATGCCACAACACCATTTATTGCAAAGGTTTTCAAGGCAACTACCCTTTTTATCAGTTCTTTAGGCCTGGTGTCTTCCTGTATAGATGTAGCTTAGTGATCTCACATGGGAACTGATGTGGTGTCTGACAGCATCTTTTTTTAATTTTGATTGAAATTAGCGCAGATTCCTACAAGATTAATTACCAGGTGGTGATATTTCCAACAGATTGGTACTCAATCTCAGGATTGCAAGATACATTACGAATCAAACCTGAGACTTGCCTGTCACACATCCATCAATGAGGTGTTTTAAGCTACTTAGCTCAATATTCTGATAGACACGTGTGCGGCCTCAAACAAGCATGTGTGGCAACGTCTCGATGACCAGACTGGAACAATACCTTTGGTCTACAGTTAGACAGCAGCATCTTTCTTGAGATGGAATAAAAAAAATATTTCATAAGCTCCCTGTTGTTTCACAAAAGGATTTTGGGAGAATTTGCAAAACGCGTTGTCACATTGAAATAACTTTCTGAAAACTAGTTTTAGAATTGTTTGTGTTTAAATCTGTAGAAGCTGATTTTTCGCTGTCAAATTACTCATTCCACTTTTTAGAGATCTTGGTCAGTAGCCCATAAACATTGTGAAATCCACTAAAACATGTTTGCTGTAATTGTTTTGGGTTTGATGAATATGCTTTAAATACTCTTTTTTTGTATTGGTGCTAAGGATAGCTCCACCTCATTGTTTGAAGATTTAGCCTCACCTCCATTGGTGGAACTGTTAGCCCCTCTTCAATCAAAGTTTGAGTCTAGTTGCGCCCATGGGAAGATGTTAAGATATTGATATAGGCAGATGATCATTCTTCACGTAATCATAAAAGGTACACAGAGCCTCATCCCGAATCCTTGGATAATCCCTATTCAGGAGGCGGAATTCCTGCCTCGATCAGCATTAAAAAATATATGCAAATTACATACATGGAGGTCTTTTGCCCCCCAATACATTTTGATAGATAATACTTGGCAAGATTTGTGGGGTGGGGAATCGCTACAATATTTCTAGATTTGTCCTTCAGAATGAGGGAAAACATGGAATTACCACGTTCCAACCCAATCCATATCCAGTGCTAAATACTTCATGCCGGGGTGACTAAGCACCAGCTTACCCTATGATATGAAGAGTCACACAAATAAATGCATCATTAGAGCCATCCGAAAAGGTTGTTCTCAGGCTTACTTAAGGTCAGTATGGTGTGAAACCCTACATAAGGTAAATTGGAGAGTTGCCGGCGAGTGATTTGTGTATCATCGTGGGTACCTTGCATTGTATAGAGGCCAGCAACCAGGAGACAATGCAAGCTCTGGCGAACTGTGGAGGTGTGGGCAGTTTTATGAAAATTAAACACTGCTCTTACTGCAGAATTCTGCAGTACTTGAAGTTGGCGGACATTCCTTACAGAGTATTCCGTCAGCAGGGCTGTCTGTTGTTCACTTTGGCACATAAAATGACTACATCTATGGTACATCGACTTTCTTCCTCACAATTTGAGTTGGAAATTCGAGGATTCAATAAACTGATTAAATAGACTGTCCATAGGGAGATTTGACTTGAATCAGAACCCCAAATTTTTAAACTTTGCTTTGGTTTGAACATCGATCATTCCCACTATAAAATATCCATGGATTGCATTGTAACTTTGTCCAGTGATCAATACCAATCAAAAGAAACTGCCTTGGATGAGTTCAGGCTAAGTCAGCTCTCATTCATCCCCTCCCTAACATCATCAAACACCCCCAATACTTTCTGCCTGTTAATGGCCAGGTCACCAGTTAACCAAAAATTGTTACACAAGGTGACTAGCAATTGGTGTGAAAGCTGACCATATATGTTGAAGAGTAGGGGACAACAAATTAGTCTTGTAGGACCTACAATAGACCTTCAGATTGTTCAGTGTCCACCGCAAATCTGGACTTGTGGTGAAGCAGGAAAGATTCCAACAGTTTTAATGACACCTTATTGATATCTGTCACCCTTGACAACATATCTATTTACCTGAATTGGTCAAGGATACGAAGAGAGACTGAAACATCCAGCAACATCAAATGCTCTGGATCTTCAGAATCCACAATTTTCAGAATGGCTGACAGTGATCGCTGTCCCTCTGTGAGGGTTGAAAACCTTCTTACCTCCAGTAATGATTGTATATGACATATGTTTGTAGCTGTATGGTGGCTGCTTTTACCACTACCTTAAGGAGCCAGGGGATGTTGAAAATCTGTCAGGTACTCAGTGTCCTGGCAAGGAGTGGCATCATTCAAGATTACTTTAATCTTGATGGCACCACAACCTCTTTAAAAGAGCTATAAAGATATCTCAAAAGTATTTAACCAGTTTTCTGTGACTTTCTTTGCTCAGTTTTCAGAGGCAAAGGTACCCCGTGGAGGTTTTATGACAGTTGCAGCACTTCCCCTCTGGTCTAATAGGTACCAGCAATCACTTGGTCTCTCAATATTTGTGTCACCCGCAATCCGGGTCTGTGGTATGCCTCATTCGTGTAGACTACGATATTTTGCACTTCTGCTCTGTGTACAGCAAATCAGTGCACATTTAACCTTTGGGTTATTCTGGTCATCCATTGATGACTTACGCCTTGGGGTATTAGTGGACACCCCCAGGCGTATTTCACTCCAGCAGATTGGGTTTATGGTGTTGTAACTGTAGATTGTCCCCCAGGGAGTACGCTAGTCATGACCTGCACTCAGTTCTCTTGCAATCCGTTGTTTCACTACCCATGAGCTTTGCTTTATAAAGTCTTATGGCAGTGAGTTTGGGGGTAGTCGTCTATTACAGTAAGGATGTTGATGTGGACTCATGGTGCTAGCCAGCGTTCAGCACGATGTGACCTGTAGAATTAGAAACAAAGCTTAGCCTAGACATATTGTTGTAATGGAAGGAAGTCCAGGTAGCCTTAGAGAAGGTTTTATGAAAAAGGTTTATCGAGTCTTAGTTACAAGTTATTTAGATGGTATATTTCAGATAAGTAGTTTAGCCCCACCAGGAGCAGCATCCTTGCTGCTCAGCTCACTCTCTCAACCTCACCAAGCACTCCGGCATTCCAAAATATCACATCCATACTGGCTGAGCAGCAGGGAACAGGTAACTAAGGGAAAGGATGCAAAGTAACACTACAAGTCACAACACATATCAAGTGAGGCGCTGGTGAGTTGTGGGGGCACTGCACTGCTTGTGTATCCTAAGGACAGAGCATTGCTATCAACGCCACACACCATATTCAGATCCCACAGGTGCTTAATTTGTAAAAAATTAAGTGCCAGGGCCCTTCTCGGATGGCCACTGCAGCTTGCACCACCCATTGCCCCTGCCAGCGCTGCCAATGGCAATACCAACATAACACCTAACCATTGCACTTCTACAAGTGTGAAAATTCAGACTATTTCAGGCCACACAAAGCTATAATAATGGCGTGAAAGGCTGGTATTATTCATTTTCAACGTGAATTGACTTAATAAACATGGTTGCTGTGCTCCTTTCAAATATAAACAGACAGCGTCACCCTGTGGTGCACTGCCACTTGTTCCAGTGCTGACAATTAAGTGCTGGTGCTGAGCACCGGAAACCACTGACTCAAATTAAGCACTGGATCCCACTCAAACAGAGATATATACTTATTGATCAACTGCTTAAATTTACTAGTGTCCATTTCCTGATACAAAAAAGCAAAGTTGAGGACAGTTAGGCACAAGGCTGGGCACAACTTTAGGTAGACTGCTGTGTTGCTGGGCTGGAGTGTTACCACTTTCCCCATTTTCATGTCTGATTCCTCATATCCTTTTCCACCCTTTATCTGCTTTTTCTTCCCTGTCCCCTGGTATTGGTTCCAGCACGTCAGATGGTGAGGGGAGGTTGATATTTAAGAACCTCCCCTACCTGACACAGGTGCTTGGCTTTACCAATTTGTATTCTTAGCTTAGGGAGGACGCAGGAGCGTGCCTCTCCTTTTGCAACTACCCGAGACTCCCATCCAGAGAGGGCGCAGGAGCGTGCCTCTCTACTTTCCAGAATAAACCTTTTCGTTCACGCAGCAGGAGCCGCGAGCCTCTTCAACGCGGCAGGAGCCGCCAAACATTTGCTTTCACGCGGCCGGAGCCACGAGCCTCTTCAACGCGGCAGGAGCCGCCAAACATTTGCTTTCACACGGCCGGAGCCGCGAGCCTCTTCAACGCGGCAGGAGCCGCCAAACATTTGCTTTCACGCGGCCGGAGCCGCGAGCCTCTTCAATGCGGCAGGAGCCGCCAAACATTTGCTTTCACGCGGCCGGAGCCGCGAGTTCTTCAAACGCGGCAGGAGCCGCCAAACATTTTTTCTTTCACGCAGCCGGGGCCGCGAGTCGCTTCAAACGCGGCAAGTGCCGCCAAACATTTGTGTTCACGCGGTTGGAGCCGCGAGCATTTTAAAAAAAACGCGGCAGAAGCCGTGAAAGTTTGTTTAACTCAGGCAGGAGTCACAAGACATTGTCTACTGCAGCAGAAGTTGCAAGAACAAGCCCTCTATGCTGACCGCGAACACAGTCACCTTTCTTTTCCCCTTTCTAGTGGCGCACAGCAGGAGCTGGCAGCACCGCCTCCAACGCCAGAAAAAAGGTTGTTTTCATTCCTAGTATTTGTTTTCCTATTACGGAGCGAGCTACACCAGGAGTTGTCGGCGCCTTGGTTCAGCCTCAGGGAAACTAATCCTCAGAGCTATCCTTTCTACGTTACATCCCTGGAGAATATCTAGGTCTTCTGAACCTGTTTCTCTATCTTCTACTGGATTGAGCTATGAGTTACCATGATGTGTTGATCATGGTGAGTGTGTATTTTTTTCTTCTTTCTCTTACTTTTTTGTAGGAAAACGATAGTATTTAAAGTGTAAGTCCCACTCCCTGTTCTTTTCACCTTTTTTACAATCTTCCTATCGTTTCTGTCTTGCCGAACCACAGTTGTTCCCACCTTCTCGGAGGTTCCCTGCAGACACTGTCTGCATCCCTCTCATCTGGTCACGTCCCTCTTTGACCTCATGCCTGGTGCCTTCCCTTCACTTCCCAGCACACCAGAAGAGGTGTATTTCTCTCCCCTTTCCCCTAGGGATCAATCGCCCATACTGTGGTAGTCTGTGTGGAGGATTGGTCTAGAGGTGAGAGGGGTGGCTCTCTTCGTTCCTGCGGTACCTGGTATTCAAGTAAGTGGGGGTTGTTACAAAAAGCCAAGCCCACGAAATACATACCGCCCAAACGAAGATGGACCCAGATGGAATTGGTGAAGATCCGTTCTCTGCGGACTCTACTTCCATTCCCTCAGTTCAGGACTTAGCAGCAGCATTAGTAGTGCTACAAAACGAGGTTCAGACTCTCAGACAGGAGAATCATTCCTTGAAAATTGAGCTTCACAGTAGGCAGGCAAACACCACATGGGGTCCTTCGCCTGGAACTATCCCTAAGACACATCGTCCGGTATTACAGCCCGCCACTTTCCAGTTTGACAAGTCCCATTCAGAGAGCGGGGCTCCCCCACTAGCATTACCGTAGTTACTCCCGTTCCTGTCCCCTTAGCTAATCCTGAAAGGTTTAATGGAGAAAGCGGCAAATATCGCAGCTTCATGAACCAATGTTATCTACAATTCCTGTGTCGACCCACTGCCTTTCCTGATGACACCGCCAAAGTGGCGTTTGTTATATCTTATCTTATGGGTACCGCGGCCAATTGGTCGATACCCTTGGTGGAAACAGATGACCCTATGTTGCATAATTTCCCCGCTTTCAAGGAACAAATGAGGAGGCTGTTCGACAAATATACGTTCATGCAGGCAAGTGACACTGAACTGCTAAATCTACGGCAGGGTAGGAACTCCCTGCTTTCCTATGTCACAGACTTCAATAGGTTAATGGCCGAAACCCGGTGGCCTTTCGAATAAAGGACTTCTTTGTTTTATAAGGGGTTGAATGACGAATTAAAGGACATTCTGTCCCAAATAGTGGAGCCCCCAGAGGATTGTACTCAATTCGTCGATTTGGTAATTAAGTTGGACCATCGACTCCGTGAACGTCATGGAGAGAAAGGGAAGTCTGAGACTCCTCGAGTAGTGCTCTATAAAAGCACTAAGAGAGAAGACCCTAGACCAGAGAGGGCAGAGGAACCCATGCAAATAGGAGGGGTCCGAGGACCTTTGTCTCGGGAAGAAAAGGAAAAGAGACGCAGTCTAAACCTCTGCCTGTATTGTGGGAAGGGAGGTCATTTTGCACGAGAATGCCCTATTCGCCCTAAGACCTTAGGGCCAAGAAAGACCGTGGCGTTTGCTTGGAACGTTCAGAGCGCCTCGGTAGCTAGAGTGCCCAAACACTTCACTATAAGTGTGACTTTAATATTGTCCAATAGTAATAGGGTAACTCTATCGGTCCTATTAGATTCGGGGGCTACAGGAAACTTTTGGGACAATCAGTTTAGCCTCTTCTCTAGGCATTAGTTGTATGCAGAAGAAAGAGCCTGAAAAGGTGAGAGCGGTAGATGGGACGGCATTGTCCTCAGGGCCGATTACAAGACATACTGCCCCCTTAACACTGGTTTGTGACAACGGACATTCTGAGGAAGTCACATTCGATCTTATAGACACTCCAGCCTTTGGAGTGATTCTTGGGGTACCCTGGTTGCAAAAACATAACCCCAAAATAGATTGGGTGCGGAGAACCGTGACTTTAGATTCTAGCTATTGCATCCAGCAATGCTATCAAGAAGCTATTGACTGGGCTTCTCCTTTGGTATGTGCATCCTGTAGTGGTCAAGAGCTGGACGCCCTACCCCCTATCTACAAACAGTATGAGGATGTATTCGATGAGGTAAAAGCCACGAACTTGCCTCCTCATCGCAACTTTGATTGTCGCATAGACCTAGAATCAGGGGGTGTATTGCCTTGTAGTCGTATCTACTCTCTATCCGAACCTGAAACTACCTATCTAAAAGAGTACCTGGATGATATGTTGAAAAGTGGGTTTATTCGGCATTCATCGTCACCCGTTTCTTCTCCTCTTTTTTTTATATCCAAGCGGGAAGGAGGTCTTCGCGCCTGTATCGATTATAGGTCTCTAAACAAGATTACCATAAAAAACAAATACCCGTTACCACTCATCCCCGTACTGTTAGACCAAATAAAAGATGCCACTGTCTTTACCAAGATTGACTTGCGAGGAGCATATCATCTTATTCGAGTACGTGAAGGGGATGAGTGGAAAATGGCGTTTAGGACTAAATTCGGTTTATTCGAATACTGCGTCATGCCGTTCGGGCTGTGTAATGCCCCTGCAGCATTTCAGTTCTTCATAAATGAGATCTTTCGGGATTTTCTGGATTACTTCCTCATCGTCTATATTGACGATATTCTGATTTTCTCAAAAAATCATAACGAACACGAAGAACATGTGAAACAAGTATTGCAAAAACTACGAGACAATCATCTCTTTTCCAAACTCGAGAAATGTACTTTCCATGCTTCTACTGTAGAATTCTTGGGGTTTGTAATTTCTGAAAGCGGGATACGGATGAACAAAAAGAAGGTGGAGGCCATCCTGTCTTGGCCTACCCCTACCTGTGTCAAGGACATACAGTCTCTGCTAGGTTTTGCAAATTTTTACAGGCGCTTTATTACGCATTTCTCAGACGTAGTAATACCCATAACAAGACTCGTTAAAAAGGGAGTGCAGTTTGTTTGGTCCCCAGAAGCTCAAAAGGCATTTGACACATTAAAGAGAGAGTTCACTTCTGCTCCTGTCCTGATACATCCTGATCCTACTCTTCCTTTTTTTGTAGAGGCGGATGCATCACAATATGCAGTAGGAGGGGTTCTATCTCAGAGAGACGCTAATGGACAAATGCATCCTATCGCCTTTTTTTCAAATAAACTATTGCCCGCTGAACAAAACTATACTGTTGCAGAGAGAGAACTTTTAGCGATCAGGAAGGCATTCCAGGAATGGAGGCATTATCTCTGGGGAGCAAAACATCCCATCACTATTTATTCAGATCATAAAAATTTGGAATTTTTCCGTACTGCTAGAGCATTGACTCCCAGACAGATGCGCTGTGTATCTTTCTTTAATGAGTTTGATTTCGTGATTACCTACCGGCCAGCAGCACAACAAGTAAAAGCTGACGCTCTATCACGGTTATGTGTATCACTCCCTCATAAAAGAAAAGATCCCGACCAAGAAGCATTCATACCCCCTGGTAGAATTATAGGGCATGTTTCTTCTGATCACTTTTGTAAGGATTTGGAAAAAGCACTAACAGAGATCGACTTGTCCCCATGGTTAGAACAATCAAACTGCCATATGACAGGGGGTTTACTTTATCATGGTGACCAGTTGTATATACCGGACACATTTCGGGATCAGGTACTTCAGTGGGTTCACTCCTCCGCTTTGGTAAGCCACCCGGGCATACAGAAAACCAAAGATATCTGTAGCAGGTGGTTTTGGTGGGAAAACATGACGAAAGATATAAAGAATTATGTTTCCTCTTGTCCCATATGCGCCACACAGAAAACTCCTCGCACCCCCCCGGATGCGTTGTTGCAGCCTCTCCCAGTACCCCCTTATCCCTGGCATACAGTAAGTTTAGATTTTATCACAGACCTTCCTCCAGAAGAAGGACACACCACGATACTTGTCATAGTAGACTCCTTTACTAAAGTAGCACATTTTGTGCCCCTTCCCAAGGTCCCCAATGCTAGTGAGCTGGTGGCTATCTTTATACAAAATGTGATCCGTCTGCACAGAATTCCTTCAGTTCTGGTGTCCGATAGAGGTCCCCAATTTGTTTATAAATTTTGGCAGGAGATAGGCTCCGTTTTACAGATGGATCTCCGTCTGTCCTCCGCTTATCATCCACAAACCGATGGACAGACGGAGCGAGTGAATCAGACCATGGAACAGTATTTGCGCTGTTTGTTGGCTACCCTAACCAGTAATTGGGTAAAAGCATTGCCAGTAGCAGAGTTTGCGTATAACAATAGTGTCCACTCTGCCTTAGGAATGTCCCCTTTTTATTGTGCAATGGGTTTTCATCCTAGGACCGTGCCATTGCAACCTACTCTTAAAGTACCTGAAGTGGATTCACTGTGTACCAGTCTAAAAGAAATATGGAAAACTGCTCATTCTCAGTTACAGGCGACCAAGACAAAGATGAAAATAATCGCTGACAAAAATCGGCGCCCTGCTCCCTCTTATGCTATAGGAGATAAAGTCTGGTTGGCCACAAAAAACCTGACACTAGCAGGGCCAGAGAAGTTACACCCACGTTTTGTAGGTCCATTTGCGATAAAACAAATTATTAATCCGGTGGCCATGAAATTAGACTTACCCGAGGAGTATCGCATTCATCCTGTGTTCCAGACGTCCCTTCTTAAACCTTTTTTTCCCTCCACACATCCCATGATACCACCCCCTCCCTTAATGGTTGATAACCAAGAAGAGTACGAAGTGAATCGGATTATGGATTCACGTAGGCGTAGCGGAAAACTGTATTACTTGGTGGATTGGAAAGGATACCCTCCTGAGGAGCGATCATGGGAACCTGCCACCTTTGTCCATGCACCCCTATTGGTGCGGAGGTTCCACGCATGCAACCCCACAAAGCCTCGCCCTGTTAAAAGAGTCTTAAGGGGGAGGTAATGTTACCACTTTCCCCATTTTCATGTCTGATTCCTCATATCCTTTTCCACCCTTTATCTGCTTTTTCTTCCCTGTCCCCTGGTATTGGTTCCAGCACGTCAGATGGTGAGGGGAGGTTGATATTTAAGAACCTCCCCTACCTGACACAGGTGCTTGGCTTTACCAATTTGTATTCTTAGCTTAGGGAGGACGCAGGAGCGTGCCTCTCCTTTTGCAACTACCCGAGACTCCCATCCAGAGAGGGCGCAGGAGCGTGCCTCTCTACTTTCCAGAATAAACCTTTTCGTTCACGCGGCAGGAGCCGCGAGCCTCTTCAACGTGGCAGGAGCCGCCAAACATTTGCTTTCACGCGGCCGGAGCCGCGAGCCTCTTCAACGCGGCAGGAGCCGCCAAACATTTGCTTTCACGCGGCCGGAGCCGCGAGCCTCTTCAACGCGGCAGGAGCCGCCAAACATTTGCTTTCACGCGGCCGGAGCCGCGAGCCTCTTCAACGCGGCAGGAGCCGCCAAACATTTGCTTTCACGCGGCCGGAGCCGCAAGTTCTTCAAACGCGGCAGGAGCCGCCAAACATTTTTTCTTTCACGCGGCCGGGGCCGCGAGTCGCTTCAAACGCGGCAAGTGCCGCCAAACATTTGTGTTCACACGGTTGGAGCCGCGAGCATTTTCAAAAACGCGGCAGAAGCCGTGAAAGTTTGTTTAACTCAGGCAGGAGTCACAAGACATTGTCTACTGGAGCAGAAGTTGCAAGAACAAGCCCTCTACGCTGACCGCGAACACAGTCACCTTTCTTTTCCCCTTTCTAGAGGCGCACAGCAGGAGCTGGCAGCACCGCCTCCAACGCCAGAAAAAAGGTTGTTTTCATTCCTAGTATTTGTTTTCCTATTACGGAGCGAGCTACACCAGGAGTTGTCGGCGCCTTGGTTCAGCCTCAGGGAAACTAATCCTCAGAGCTATCCTTTCTACGTTACATCCCTGGAGAATATCTAGGTCTTCTGAACCTGTTTCTCTATCTTCTAATGGATTGAGCTATGAGTTACCATGATGTGTTGATCATGGTGAGTGTGTATTTTTTTCTTCTTTCTCTTACTTTTTTGTAGGAAAACGATAGTATTTAAAGTGTAAGTCCCACTCCCTTTTCTTTTCACCTTTTTTACAATCTTCCTATCATTTCTGTCTTGCAGAACCACAGTTGTTCCCACCTTCTCGGAGGTTCCCTGCAGACGCTGTCTGCATCCCTCTCATCTGGTCACGTCCCTCTTTGACCTCATGCCTGGTGCCTTCCCTTCACTTCCCAGCACACCAGAAGAGGTGTATTTCTCTCCCCTTTCCCCTAGGGATCAATCGCCCATACTGTGGTAGTCTGTGTGGAGGATTGTTCTAGAGGTGAGAGGGGTGGCTCTCTTCGTTCCTGCGGTACCTGGTATTCAAGTAAGTGGGGG